>CM067484.1:14672498-14873469 GCA_034552555.1 Semaprochilodus insignis | reverse complement strand
GGGGGTGATGAATGTTCTTCAGGGTTTGCTATTCCATTGTAGAAAATGTCATAAGAGAGGGCAGGAAAAGCACATGTTACTGGTGAATCACACTTTATTCCAGACCTGAGAGAAGCGAATGCTAGCACACGCTTTTAGGTACAGTCGGATTGTAGACATTGTAGTCATTTTATGTTCAGTAGCAGTCAGTATTTATTGTGGAGAAATGAACATTTGGAGCATGTTTGAATCATTGAAGATATGTCTACACTGAATCAGTCTGCAGCATCTTCTATTCAGCTGCCTTTCTTTCAAGTCCTCGATTCTGTGTCATTCCAGGCTGTAAAATACCAAGTCAGAGATCACTGAACTCACATTCCAACCCATCTCGATCTGGCAAAGCAGCTGCATTCCAGAACACACACATGCATGCACTCTCCCAAATATACGTTTATGTGAAATTATTAGATCAGACTTACATTTATTTGTACACACTGGTGTAACAAACTCTTGTATCTCTGGAAAGGAGAATTCACAAGAAGAGGAGAATAAACGAAATGTATTTTGGTCCATTTGTTATGATATGGTCACAGTATGTATAGGGAAGCTTTTCTTGTTTACGGCTGTCTGTAAGTAAAACCTAGAAAAAAACAACGAACCACATATACGTTAATTAAAAAAATTTGGAATCAATGTTTACATTAATTTGAAATCATTTTGCTTAATAAGGTAAAGAATGACTAATACAGGGCTTTAAGTTTAGTACGGGGTTGTGAGTATTGTGCATAATTTTATTGAGTCCCACAAATCTGGGCTCTTGTAACGTGGGAAATTCCCACACACATTTACTGCGATGTCTAATAATGTTAACTAACTTTTGCACAAGTGTGGAATGTGGGACATTTGGCTGGACAGACCGACTTCTACCCTGGACAACAAAACACACTTAGTGTGCCTTTTCCTCCTCTAGCTCTCTCCTCCAATGCTACAAGCAAACTCTGCTGTTGCAGCATCTCTTGCTAACATATACAGACAGCTTTTAAGTGGAACCTACCTAGAATACCGGAACCCAAAAGGACTAGTTCAAACAGCAGTGCCAGTGATTCCAATGTCCAGCCACTGTCCCTTACACCAATGCAATATTTCTGTCCATTTTTTTGCTTTTTTTGCGTTATTTACTGATTTTAAGATTGTAAGGTAATGTAGACTACACTGTTTATGTATTTTTTTATTTTTTTATTTTTTTATTTTATTATGATATCTTAAGTTTTTTGACACAGCTTTTTATAGTGGTCTAATGTGACTAGGAATGTAGTCCAGCTGTTTCTCTGTATACTTTGTTAGCCCCCCATCACCTTTTTCTCCACTGGTCTTTTTCCCCACAGGACCACTGCAGTGCTGACAATGATTCACCATCCACATAATACATGCTCTGTGGTGATCCTGTGGGGGTCCTGACCATTGATAAAAGGTGACTGGGGGTTAACAAAGAATATAGAGAAACAGATGGACTATAGGGTGCACCTGTGTGGTAAGTGGAGCTGATAAAATGGATAAAGAGTGTAGATCCATGCGTGATCGGTGTATATTGGCACTGGACCAGTGTTTGGATTTAACCGTTGAATCAGACTGATATTTGATGACATATTTGTCAATTGAACTGTACTTTGTGTTTTTTCCTAAATGTTCTTTTTGTATCATCTTGCCGTATTCTGCAAAATTCTGTCGCGTTATGCAAACATTTACACATACTGGCCCCCAAATCAGAGCAGAAGTAGCAGGATGGTTCAGAGTAACCAAAAGAAAATGTGGACTCTCCATGTAGAGGCTAAGTTAGGCAGCCTGTGGTAAGGCTCTGCATCAGGGATATCATGTATCATAGCAGCGTGTGCGCTGAAGTTCATGGCCAAAGACAATGCAAATCACCAGAGAAAGAAACGACTCGTGCGGATGTTAAATGCACTAAGCGGTATAAAAAGTCGAGAATGTAACCTCCAATAAGCTCTTACTTGGATATCTACAATCTTGAATCCAGTCCTAGCTTCTGACTTTCCTGCCTCAGTGCATAATTCCAAAATCTTTCCCCTTCCAACCTTCTGTTCCCTGACACGCACACACTCTCCTTCTCTCTCTGGGAGATGATAGTAGGGAGTGCAGAGGTTCAGATTAGCCTCAGCTATCTCTTTAAAGCTTTGCAGAGGAAACCCTGATAAAGCTCTCCATTGTAACCATATTGTCTGGTCTTTTGATGTTTTATCGCTGCTCTGAAAGTAAACACCACCACATATTTTCTTAAGCCTCACCAGCTTCCTTTTGTCTTTTTTTCAGTACCAAAAGACCAGATTACAAATTTCCAGCATTTTGCAAAAGTATGCCTCATTTTTCAGTGACAGTGTCAGTCATTTTTTTAAATGGTACAGATATATAACTAAGTCCCTTAGACATTAGTTATACTGTTGCATCATAGCAAGAAGGGTGGTTTGATTTCCCAGCTGAGTGACCAGGGTCCTTTCTGTATGGAATTTGTATATTCAGGTGCTTCGGCTGTGATGGACTGGCAGCCGGTCCAGGGTGTTTCCTGCCTTTTACCCAGTGAGCATAGGCTCCAGTCCAGGCAAACTGCATAATCCAGGAGGATAAGCGGTTTAGATGAGGAGCGATGACTTCTGTATTATAGGTGTGGTTTGTAAAAGACCGCGGTTGTCAAGTGAACAGAGAGCAACAAAATATGCCACTTAAGCTTGAGACATATATCTCAGTAATGTCATTTAAATACAAACACAACAAAATGCTAATGGATGATCACAACAGCGATAAACTAAAACTGCACTCACTAAAACTGCAATCTAAACCGTATCTGTGAAACGACATAACTAACATACATCATGCATTTCTTTATAACAGTTAGTAAAGCTTGTTCACTTCATTTACACCCACAGCAGAGCACCATAAACTGAATAAACTCTGCTGTTGTTAGTTTTGGCAATGCAGCACTATAGTCAAACACTTTCTTCTCTAATACAGCCTTTTGTAATAAAAGAGTAAATTGCAGAAGTTTGCCCTGGACTGGAAGCTGTTTGTGTTGCCCATATCGGGGAAGTACCTGTGTAATTGTGCAGATTGAATGAAATTAAATGAAAATTAAACAAGCATTTTTTGACGTACCCTCAGTGTCATTTGTCATACCCCTGGGGACCACCACACATACCATATATTGTTGATTGTTGCTAATAAGGAATGAAAGACTGTAGCCACCACTTAACAGATGAAGTGGATAAAGTCAGTGAAATGAAGCCAGTGTTTTTATGCTAATTTGTATCTACTAGGGATGGCCTAGACTAGTTGGCTAACAAATCCACTAGTTGGCATTGTGGGCAGTAGTCGACTAGTCAAGGATTGTGTCTGAAATACAGCGGTGGTTAAAACAGTGATGAGTCAGGAGTAGAGAACTACACAAAATGAAACCAATTAAACACCGAGCTGTATAAAACTACACTAAACCATACGCTCATAAGACCAACTCCAGTCACTGTCTCTGATAGGAAAGTGCCGTTTGTCATTAATTACAGACCATTTGTAATGAAAACAAACTAGTGGTAAATAAAGTGAAGTCCTGGTCATCAAATGCACTAGGATGTCTTGCTTATGTATTACCTATAGCAATAAACAAACTTCAGAAATAACTTTTAATGTGATGTCATTAATGTTTTCTGGTTTAAAAGACTAACCCTAAGTCTTACCCTAAAGGCCTGTTAGAAACACAGAAGCATGGATATCCATGCCCAGTATAACTTCACTCTGAGAGGAAAGATTCTGAGATTTGTAGTGATTTTAGTGTGCAGTGTACATCAGGCAGTCTCTGTACGTCTGTGGGCAGAGTGCCCGAGGCTGGAACTTGCTGAAATACAAGAAAAACTCTTCTGCACCGTTTCACAGCTCAAACCACAGTGTTCGCCACCCCAGCTACTATCAGCAAACTGATACCAAAATATATTTCACAGATGTCCAAATCGGCAATGACGAGTAATCAGTTTGTCAGCTACTGTTTTGAATGGCTGGTTGATTAAAGTAACAGTCATACAACTGTTAAGTTCTTCATTAGCAGCATCTTTGGTCAATAACTTCAAGTCCCTTCTAACTTGGTGTGTGTGTGTGTGTTTGTGTGTTTGTGGGAGACAGCTGGAGGAGAAGAGGGGGCGAAACCAATCCGCCCCCTGGGAGGGAGTAGATCATGACAGCGAGCAAACAGCTGAGGCTGAAGGCCGAAGCACCGCTCACCAGCACCATTGCTGCTGTCCTTAAAGACCCAAATTTGCCCCTCTCAGTCCATTCTGGGACAGCCAAAACAGGGCCACCACCTGCACAACTAAACATACGAATTCTGTTTTTCTAATTGGGGTTTTAAAACTAAATCTGAAACTAGTCGACAGATCCACCCCAGAAAAACACAACATAAAATTGCTATTGTAGGGAGTAAAGCTGACTCACACTTAACTTCTTTGTAGTCGTTTGTATAGTCAGCTTTTCCAAAATGAGAGGACGGCCACCACTTGCCTCTTTCGATGAATATGAACGCAACCATTGCTTTACTGCATTATCAAGAATGTTAATACAGTCTTAAGTCGCCAGCCATTTTCCTTTCCATGCCATTACACCAAAATGACTGCAAAGACACAACAATATTACAACAACATATTATTAGTATTTTAATGTATTAAGTTGATAAGTTAATTAATTTACAGTATGCTTTGTACGCATATTGTCAATGTCATTAGTACCTGTATAATACTGAATATAATTAATATACTGAACACTGAATACGTAGAAATATGCAATACTCATAGGATTTTATAGTGTTTTTTAAAATACGTTCTAGAGGGATTTCTTTATTCAAACCTCAAACTAAATTTTCTCTGACGCGTATTGTGAGAAAATGTCTTGAAGCATTGCCTTATCGCACACCACTACTTACACTAGTGTGTACACATAGTAAATATAGGTAAGATATTATAGAACATATTCCTGGGCTAGTATTTCTCACCCTGGTCTTCAGGGCTCCCCAGGCAGTCTACATTTTTCTTTCATCTCTATATATATTATAGATAAAATGTGTTAGGTTGGAGCAAAAACACGGACCGTCTCCTGGGCCCTGAGGACCAGGTTGTGAAGACGTATTACACGTTGTGTAAGACGTATTACATTTATCAGGAAGAAAAATCAAATGAATTCCATTTTCTACCACAGATATTTTACACAGTAGGTTGGTAGCATTATTGCTGCTATTGAGTACTGAATGGTTGGTGAGCATGCTTTGCTGACATTGTCCCTTGAAAGTGTTAATAAATATGACTGCAGTGTTACAATATTCTGTGCTATGCTGTGTTGAGGACATGAGGGCAGTTGTTTAACCATTTACAAATTACAGTTTTGCACCAAGCTCCATAGGCCCCTGTTGGTTGCAACCATAAAAAGCACTAATGAAGAGACACATCATGAACTCACTTCCAAAATTTCCAAAATCAATTGTATAGTACTCGCTTTGGATGATATTTAGAACATTTGCAGCTCATCCCATTTAATTTACGTCACATGACATGGTGTTGACCTGGCAGTACCGTGAACAGTGTCTGTTTCTAATGTGAATATTTGCAGTAGAGTAAAAGCACTGTTACAGTAATCAGCATTTTTACCAGGTGTACCCTCATGGGAAGAACAATGTTTGCAAGCAGTATAATTTACTATAGAATTTAAACTAGTGTGATTCGATTCGGTGTTTACCTCAGAGACTTTGTAACGGTTTAGCTTTCACTAGTCACAAAGAGCATATTCCATTGCATTTAATCCTTTTCTAGATACTTGGTCACTAGCTTATGCCATAGTCCTGAATTATATTACTCTTGACTTCAGATTCTTAGATAAAATTGTTACTTGATGAACACAGTTTCAAAGAGGATCCAATACTGTGATACACAAAGGGGCCAATTTGCATACATTTCCATCATGGCAAATTTATTCCAAAGAACACTGATGAACAACACTTCAGGTTCACTTGTCTAATTCGCTTTGCAGAAGTAACAAAACTAAAGTGTCAGCCCCCATGTGCGACTTGTGTGCTGTTAATTACTCTGAGATAATATGTGTGTTTGATGAGGGGGCAGTAAAGAGGTAAAGAACAGAAGAGGAATGGGGTCAGCCCCATTAACCTCCAGTTCACCCAGCCCTCACAGAACACAAAGGATCAGCCTTACCCATTATACAGGCTCGTTCTTTTCTTGTTCTAACACAGCCGAACTGACTCAGGAGAGGCTTGGTATTTTAACTGGCAACGTTTGTTATGGCAGGGAAACTCCAAACTGTGAATACATGTGGATCCCCTGATCAGGAAAGGCTGGATCACTCCGTTTTAGTGGCTTGAAATGATTGCTTAGCTAAAAGCAGGTTTCCCCTTATCCTAAATGTCAAGGCATGTTTGGTGTCCGAAGTTTGCTCCTTTAGTTTTGCCCTGGAGCTACAAGGCCAGTGTAGCTAACCAGCAGTGGAAGCTTATAGGTCAGCAAGTTAGAATTGTGTAAAATGTTTGCTGCCTGCCTCAAAAATAGATTTGCTTCTGTGGTTTCTGACACTGTGTGGCATTCTGTTATCTATAAAAATCGACCTAAACACCTAGCTTGGAAAAAAACAATAGTATCAGAAAGCTTGAAGCCTGATTGAAATGGTGCATTGTAGAGAAACTAATTGACTCTGATTTCTTTACATTGGTGATTGTGGGTTGGGATGTCAGTGCAAATATAGCTGACTTATTTATTGTCCAATGTAACCAGGGAACTTACACTTACATTTCACATCAAAACACTCTGAACGACTGACAAAATTGGTAATATAATTATATATTCTATATTTTACATGTACATCTCTTTACATCCTGGGCATGTAACACAGCTTTTATAAAGACTCCCACACAAGGAACGTGCCACATTATGCATCATTCAAAAACCCTAAACCATTGTTTTTAATGGAGGTGCCCACAACTTAACCTTGTTAAGTTTTTAGTATGACTGAAAGGCATTCAGTGCCCTGAGTGCTGTGACAACATCCTGTGCCTTTAGTTACTTACATTAATTAAACTTTCACTTTCAAACTCTGTTTGACATTACATCCTGTTGTCCTGTTTGCGGTAAAGGAAAATTAAAGATTAACTGCAATTTACACATAAAAACAGCTGAAATCTTGACTGTAATATGTAGTGTCTGTGTGCCTACGTAATATGAGTGCACAGACAGGGTCATTTGGCCCAAACCTGACACTGTTTAGTTGCTTAGTGCCTCATAGCACATCACTCTGAATTTTGCCATGATTACCTTAACTTAAAGCCATATTGAGACCAGAGAAATGTAGACAGAGAAAAGCAGCAACTCGAATTCTTTCTAACTCAAAAATGCTAATTGTTACCTTAGGTAACGTTACTTTCCTGGCATATTTCAGCTTGCATACAGCATACGGCATATACAGCATGCAAATAGTCAGTCTATAAAGAAGTAGTAAACTAATGATTTCATTCAGTACAGTGTACAAATTAACTTGAGCTTAACTTTAGTCAACTCTTTTACATTCTCTGATAAAGACATTCACAGAGTAGCTGCAGGTCTTTATTGTGGGCATGGTGCGGTAGTGCAGCCAGCAAGGCGTAAACTTGAACAGTGCTCTTCCAGCATACAATAAAGGCATCATTAAATATAGTTTCATATGTCAGTAACATTTCTCCGGCCTGGATGATGTTAAAAAATACAAATATTACCTGGTACTAATATGTCTGCAGTAATATTGTGAATCTCTAATTATGTATTATTAGTGTCCAGAGCGGCACTGTAAAGATCACTTGAACGTCCTTAGTACTTCTTACATTTTATTTATACCTCCATCTCATCATGAAAATGTATTTCATTTTCATCATGATAGACAGCTATATCTAATGAATGTATGCTGTTGATGGCGATCACTGGAGCTTCTGTTAAAGCTATAAATAGGACAGCTGGGTGCTCCTGGTAGTGCATGTGCACGTGTGTGTATATGTAAGTAAATGCCCTCTGGCTTGTGTAGTGGTAGTGTATTGTGTGTTATTATTGCTGAGCATGTGTGCGTGCGTAGGAGTGGTGCGAGTGGGCCGGGTGACAGTAGGCAGATGGCCATCTCCCCAGGGAAATCAGGGGGGTAAATCTCTCCATTTAAATCCTTCGACCTGCGCCAAGGCCAGAGAGAGCAACAGCACCAAGGCCCCAGAAGGGGTGACGAAATAAGAGAGAGAGAGAGACAGAGAGACAGAGAGAGACCCAAACAGAATGAGAAGGAGGAAATGGTGATACTTTAGCCTCAGTGGCCCATAATCCAAATTCACTCTCTGCTGGAGATTATTAAGCCCTGTCACAATGACCATAGAGCCAGCACAATTTAGAGGCACAACGTATGATGATGAAATGCACCATGATCAAGCGAGCCACCTGCGATTTGTGTTATTATTATAATCCTCTTGACTCGAGGTAGAGGACTGAGGTGATACAGCTTTGTTCCGTGTCAATCCTTGTGTCTCTTTTCTGTCTCCTCTCTCCTTTCATTCATGTCCCAAGAATTTATCAACCCAGAATTTAGCGCAGATTCTGATGCCGTATATGTCAATATCTGCAGCTATTCCATTCACTTAGTTTACTAGCTTCACATTATCTAGCTTCACCATTCACATTCAAGGTCTTTGGTCCTTCTTTCATAGGTGTTTGGTGTGTTGTGAAGCAAGTTAAAAACAATATTTTATAGGAAATTGTATCCATTTTCTGTTTTTTTTTTAACTCTGTCATAGCCTCTATGGATTGACTGATCATGAATTTTTATGGTCAGTTCTGTCCCCTGACAAATTGCAAATTTTCTGTACTTTTATTTTTATTTTTTATGTAATATTACTTGCACTAGAATGGGCCAAACTGCCATTTCAAATTCATAAACAAAAAAATCAGTTGCTGATCAGATTGCTGAATGCTGAGGGCTACATAAAAATGAGCCAGTGGCTGTTCAGTATAATACATCGTAATACTACAATATTTAATAGAGCTCTAGCAGCAGCATCAACATACAACTCCACAAATACTGTATTCTCTAAAATCAAAAGTAATAAATTGGCCGATTCTGATCATGCGTTCCTCATAGTGACTTTACAGTGTAGTAAATACTGTATTCCATGATTGTATCAATGCCACCCAGCACTAGAAGTAAACAACCTCCTACTACACATAGCAGTATTAATGGCCCGTATTATTAATAATTATGTTTCTGTGTATACATCCATATGAGTATGTAAAATGCACAAACTGTAACCTGCAATTATATTTGACTCTTAAATCCTGAATGCATAACTGATCCTGATTTTACAAAATTGTTCTGTCATGGCTTGTTGAACCACGTTGCTCTCCAGTTTATACCAGTTACCCTCATTCACTCACTCATCTTCTATACCGCTTAATCCTTCTGGGTCACAGTGGGTGCTGGAGCCTGTCCCATTGTTTAATGGGCAAAAGGCAGGAAACACCCTGGACAGGCTGCCAATCCATCACAGGGCAGACAGAAAGATAGACATGCACATGCACTCACAGCTATGGGCGATTTAGCATCTCCAGTTCACCTGACTGCATGTCTTTGGATTGTGTGAGGAAATCCATGTAGACACAGGGAGGACGTCGGACACCACAGCCCGCACGCAACATTGTTTCCTCCCATGCCACTGTGCCGCCCATTTATACCAATTACATGAATGTCATTTTGTTCCTATTACAACATAGTTCCATTAATAAAAGGATAAAGGTCAATTCTAACTTGCTCAGTTAACAGTCCTGTACATTCCTGCTCTAAAACACCTACTTCAGTTCGGGAAGGGCTTGCTAATTAGCTGCTTAGTTGGATCAGGAGGTGTGTTGGGAGCACGGAAAACAGTCTGATATGCAAGGCAGAGGGTCCTTCAGGGCCAGTGCTAGGAACCATTGCTCTAATTAATTGAAATCTGCTTGAGGCAACAAGAGAAGAAATGGTTGATGCTACCGCATGGATACCTGTTTGACTGTCCTCCCCTTTTTCCAAATAAGAGGACTCAGATATTATAAAACCTGCAAATATTGCATTTCGGGCCTCAAGTCTCTGCAGTGAAACACATCTCTTCAGTACCAAGCATCGTTATTACTGGTTGCCAGTTAATAGTGACCCAAATGTCTGCTTAGAAATGTGTTGAGTGTTTTAACCGTTTTACTTTTGGGTGTTTACTATCCCACCAGTGGACACTGGAGGTTCACAGAACCCCTAGAAAGCTGTTGTATGACGATACATATGTGAGTTTGCTGATATGGTGCTCCATGTGTGTTTCAATTCCAGAGTTCTTAAGATTTCCTTCAGTTTGAGTGAATCATAAAATCAAGTATATTACGTGGAATGAGAGACATCGGAGTTTCCAATCAGTAGGCTGTTATTATGCTGCAGTTGTGCTACTAGCCCTGTTATTTGGTGGAATAAATAGTAAATATTAGCTGCATCAATAGTCAGTGTCGAAGCGAAGGCAATACGGATGTCCCCCCACCTGTATTCCGTCAAGAGTCCCGCCTCTTGCACCGGGATTGACAAGTCATTTGCCAATCATAGCGCAGAAAGCAGGCTCCACGAGCCAATCCTGGCCAAAGAGGGCAGGACTTGCCCTGAATACGGGCGCGAAAGAAACAACGCCTTCCAAAGTTGTTGTCAAGGAAACAGAGCTGAGGACGGTTGGTGGGGGGCGGGGTCATATCGAATGTTAAAGCGGGGCTGCTGCTGTCTGCCTTAACGCGGCGGCCACGGTGGGGTGGGGGGCCGTGAGGGAAGCTCATTTTATCTCTTTTTAAAACATTTTTTCGACTGACATCATGGGTCAGCGCAGTGAAACACATTTCTGCTGTTTTTTGTTTCAAATTTAGCCTAGCGGGTTATAATTGGCCGTTTTATTTGACAAGAAAACCGTTGACCTCGTGAAGATGCTCGCGCTGTCTGTATGAGGGCGAATCCCCTCAGACTGGGTTAAGTTAACCCGTCGTTTATAAGCTCGACACCGCTTTATTTTAAGCCTTGGTTGCGCTATTTTCTCCTTATTTCGTCGTTTTAGCGTTTTGGGGGAGTGGAGTCTCCCACTGTGTATTTTAATGACTGGTTTCGTGTTTTGCTGCGCGATGTACATGGATAAAACCAGTGTGCTCCGGGGTAAGACAATTTAGCTTCTTTGCTATCTCATGGCTGTGCTTGTTTGTGATTAATAGCACGATCATTTCGAATACAAATGCATGCAAAAGGATTGAAAGCGCCCATCATGTAGCCGAGGATCCGTCTGCAGCGTGTAGTAGGTCATATTATTCATACATGAGCTAGTTCAGTGTGTCAGTGGGAAATGGCGTGGCTCCGTCCTGCTGAAAAGAAGGTTGCAGGTTGCAGCCGATGAATCTGCAATTCCTGTCTACCTGCAGACACCCGTAGCCCCGTCCCAGTGTTAAAATATGGTTAAATACAAGCTGTTTAATGCGAGAGGGTGGATCTGAGTGATGCAGTGCGGCCCGTGTTCTGATTTGCATTATTAAATTTGATGGATGTCTCTGCATGCTTGGATTTGATCATCAGCAGCCTTTGGGAAAGTCATGCAGCTGCATCACCTACATTTCTGCACACCGGTGCAGCATTGCCAAACATAGGGATGCAGTAAGTGATACAGGCAGGCTGGCATGTAGGTTGGTGTGGTTTCTGGAAGGGGTGGACTACAGCCATCCTTGGCTGTAGTATCTGCATGTATTTGGAGGTTTTTCCACAGCGCAGGACTTTGCATCTGCTACCATCGTTGAATGTTAGCCATGCCCATGTGCATGATCACGGTATTTGTATGTATATAAATGTTGTTCTGTGGTGCAGTGGCTATTATTGCTCTCTGTGATGCTGGTTTTGTTAGGCTAATTGCCAGCTTTAGTATATGCACAATTCTTCCATGATGCAGGGGCTGTACACTGCCATTAAAGTGTGGGGTGTATATATATGTATATATACACACACACATCTGGATAAGTGCACCTACCATGACTCTACATTCATAATCAGATCCCCTTAACATGTAAGTGCACCTTGTATTTCTACAACTCCCTTTTTTTACCCCCCATTCATCAGTGGTCAGGCCTCCCGACTGGTTCAGGATTGAGCAGTTATTATTTGGGTGGTGGATCATTCTCAGCACTGCAGTGAGGCTGCCATGGTAGTGCCATGGTAGTGTGGGTTTGTGTGTCATTAGTGGATCAGCAGCGTTACGGGAGTTGTAATCAGCTTGGGGTGACTTTCTGGCTGAGAATAGTCCACCACACAAAAACATCCAGTGCTAGCAACAGTTTAGTCTCCATCTTTACAACTTTATGAGGTAGCTGCGTCTAGTACAGTGGACAGTAAGGGCATTTTCAGACTGCTCCCAAATACTTGAGTCAGCACCCAAGATAGATTCTGGGCCTGTCTGGGCTCATTATTGCTGGTTTCTTTCACACACACAAGAATTCCATCTGAACTGGATCAGTTGCGCTATTCCACATGTTTTCTGCATGCGGGTTTGCAAAATAACAATATTGTAGCCATGCAGGCAAACACAAGGTAATGCGTTCTTTGTGGGACAGACTGCCAGTGCACAGGTTGGAGCAGTCAGGTTACCAAAATTAACTAGTCACAAATCCCACACACCTTGCCGGGAGCAAATAGCTTTCACACATGCAGCAGACAAGGGTTTGCTGGAAGCAAACCCCAGACCACCTATTTCCGAAGGACCAGAGGTCAGTTCCCTTGCTCCCAGGTTTGAAAACTGACACTTTTCTGTGTTGTCCTGGGTTCAAAAACAAATCTAAACACTGTGTTTAAAAACTCCGGAGTCACTACTTTGTCAGGCAATAATCTTTAATTGCGACTGAAATTGTGGTCCTAACCTGAATACAGCCTGCCCAAACTCAACCCGAGTCAACACACAGAGTCCAGAACTGACCCAAGTACAACTAAATTCTGTCTGAAACAGTCCTTCGTCACCCAACATGCCAAATAAAACCTGAACAGGACAGTGTCTGTAGTGACAATAAAGCCATCAGGAATAAAAGATAAAACAATGTTAAATAGTGATTTGTAATAGAATTATCAGCTGTCCATCAAGTTTAAATTCTGTTCTAGCAATTTTTTTGTCATATACTGTTTTTGAACACAATCTCAGATGTTTATTTAGTCTCTATAAGCCTTACTGCACTGTTCTCACACTGTGCAGATGTAGCGAGATGCCTTTACCCTCACCTATAATCCTAAAACTTTCTGCACATATAACATATAGAACATATAATGTTCAAAACCATTTTGGTCAAACAAATCAAACATTGCTATGGTCACACTAAACTGTACTTTTCTGAATTAATTCAACGATTATGTGCCAGTTTCTCCTGAATACAGGTATTGTGTACTTTGTTGCTGAGCGACTGATTTGACCATGTCTGGTTTAAAATCAATGATTTAAGGTAGTGAAAGAATAAAGTGAGGAGAAGATTATAACAGGGTGAAATCCAGGGTAGAATCTATTAAAAGCAGGAGGCAGGATGTGAAAACCTGAATGTGAAAGTTGAGTCCGACCCGAGCCCAACACATATCTGGAAAATGAAAATAAACAGTCAGGGCCCGTTGGGTTCGGACGTATATTTCGAGCTGTAGTCCAGCACAACATGCATAAATGTGCCCGTACCATGTTCGTATGCATAATACCTGCTCATAGTGGTTCTGTTCTGAACAGGAAAAACAAAGGAGTAACAAATTGAAGAAACGGATGGACTACAATCTGTAATTGCAGAACTACTAAGTGCTACTATATATTAAGTGAATCTGGAATTGGACAGTAAGTGTAGATTTAATGAGCTGTGCCAAGTAAAGTGGCCAGTGAGTGTATGTACTTGTGTGTCATTGTTGAAATCAGTATCATATTCAGCAATGCCAGCACGTTTCACTATCATCCCTCTGCTAAGAACCTGCTGTGGATTTAGAATGGATAAATGCTATGAAGCGAAAGGATAAAAATATAGCACCCACGCTCCCTCTGACACACCGCGATGTGGTGGGTGTGTCTGAGAACAACACACATTTTCTGTCTCTTGTTTATTCGCGTAAGCTGTTCTGAACCCGTTTCTCTTTCAGTGTTGCTGTGGGTGTTGCTGCTCGTTTTGACCTGCTGTGGCTGGCCTACCTTTAAAACCAGCCTTCTTTCCAAAGCATGGTCTATTGTATACACCCTCCCCCAGGTCATGGTTACATTAATCTAATCTAGATTGGTTAGCGTGTCATATCCATTACAGTGGATGACAGATGCGGGACGAGCCGGGTAACTCTGGGACTGCAGTACTGACCCCTTTAGAGCAGACTGCGGAGGCCCAGATGTCATAGGCAGTTTATCTGCTGTCTGTGATATATCACTGTTAGTACGTCTGACTGCCTAAAAGGAAAACTCTAGCATTTTTCAACCCAGTCAGCATCTACTGCATTATATGGCTGAAGAAACTGCCTTATGTGCTTTGAGTCAACTAGTTTTCTGTACAGAAAAACCTATCAAGGTTATTGTCTGTGATAATCAACCATACATTACAGTTGTGGCAAATAGAGATTAAGCTGAAAAAGAGAATATCATAGAAATGTATTATGGAATATAATTCTGTGTCAGGAAAAAAAGATTTTTCCATGCTTTGTTAACCTGAGTTTGTTGTAATTTGTAAAGTCAAAATTTCAAAACTGTCAAAGTTTCAAAACATACCATCTTAGTCTGTACTGTCTGTATATAGAAATAGTTTTTTGCCTGCATATGTCTGCTTATGCAGCTTACAGCAATTGAGTCCTGCCTATTCACCTTGAAGGTATACAAAGTGTTTCAATCCAGGCTGCTTTTTTAAGCACAGTAACAAAACAGTCTAAAAGAGGTTGGAAATAGGTCTTGTAAAAGTGAATTATCTCTACTATTGATAAATAGAAGCACACAAACATCACAAATTGGGGAAAAATACCATGTAAAAATGTAGGATAAGGACTCTTTAAGTATGTCTTATTCCCAGTTGCCTTGTTATTGTTGCAGCGTCTTTCTCAGACGTGTTTTTACGTATTAAGAATCATCCATATCTTGTATTCAGAACGCATCTGTGCTGCTGACAGGAAGAAAAAATAGAAAGAGTTAAAAAGTAGTTCATCAGTTGACAGCATGCCATTATTTTAGTGCCATATCATCTTTGGTGCCGTGTCAAGATGAGAGCGGGTGTTCTGCAAGAGAATGCGCGAGCGTCGGCCGTGTGTTGACTGTCCTGTCAGTGCAGTCTATAATGACGTGAGGATAAAAATAGTCCACAGCCTGGAGTTTTCAACACGTCCTTCAGCTTGCTGTAGACGAGATGTTATCAAACTCCGACTAACCTTATGTCTGAGCTCAAGTGATTTTCCATAGCATTGTGGCTGCACAAAAGCTTCTCATCTGCACTTTTCTATTACATGAATTGCAAGCCAGTGGTTCTTTTTATGTCCTCTGGCCATTTAACAGTTCTAAACAAGTTCTGAGATGCGTCAAAACAAGCTTTGAAATGCGTCAAAACAATGTCAAATGTCGGAAAGTTGCTGATGCAGAAGATGCAGGGTTGTATGGATATAAACAAGAGGCTGAGAACTTTTGGGTCATTCGCTCAAGTGGGTTACACGGGATTCATGAAATATTCATGCAGAGTCAGATGAGATGGATGCATCGGTCAGCAGAAGAGTGGCATTTTGAATGGATTATTGATTTAGGAGCAACTGGCAGGGAAGAAAGATCTTGACTGTTCAGTTTTGTAGAAAAGAAAAAAAAAGCCTCAATCCATAACGGGGTCTTGTTCTTCAAACCACAAGCTGAGGGAATATGCAAAACAAAGTGCAGAAAAAAGCATTTTAAACTGTTATGGGTTTTTCTGCCTCGTGTTTGTGTTTTAGATTTTTATTATTATAAATTCTCAGAAGACTTTTGTTTGTATTTGTTCATAGGGGTACGTATCAAGGGTCTGTGTGAATAGGCCTTTATGGTGCTGTCTTGCTTCCGCTCCAGGATGCTTGCTCCCAGTGTTTGTGCATAGCAGTTGTAGGGCTGTGATAACCCATCTTCACTTTGTTGGATTTCTGATGGTGAAGAACTTCATGTCTTTAATGGGTGGCCATCTTTGTGACGCGCCAACACACGTTTTGCAAATCGCCGTATTTCCATAAACAATTACGTCGATGAGTCACCCCAGCCCTATGGGTCATCGAGTGGCCATTACTGAAATATTTGTAAGCTCCTGGACAAACTGCTGCTACTGGTATTCATGCATTTTTAAATCATTCTACATAGTTGGCATTTCAAATGGTTGGTGCAAGGCTGGATCAGCAAGCGGGGCTCTCTGCTGTGATCTGTGATGAAAGTGTTTGTGACTACCTTAACCATCTTGAATGCCAAGTGTCATTCTGTGCTCTCCACTCATGCCTAAAAGGGTAAGAGGTTCAAAAGTGTGGGCTCATGTTGCTAAATGTAATGATAAAGCAGCTAAATGCAGTATATGCAAAGCGGCAGTTGTGTGTAAAGGGTGTAACAAACACCAGCACCCTCAAGAAGCATGTGCAGATACAACATTCTAGAAATCTGAAGCAGTGACTGCAGCATATACGTTTTCAAAGCAGCCTCCTTTCATGACGAATCGTGTATATAGGTAGCCTTACACATAAAACTGTGGGTAGAATATTTTGATAACTTAAATCACCTTAATCAAAAATGGCATTGAAACTACAAATCTGAAGTCAACTTTCTATTCACCAGTTTCTTGTTCAGATTTTACACGCTGGCTCCTCAAGTGTTATAATAACTCCTGCACCATTTAAGTTTAAGAACCGGAAAATTTGCCTAAAAAGCTGATGAATAAAATAAAAATAAAAATAAAATAAAAATTTAAAATAAAAAATGGATATTTGAATAATCTAAATCAGCTTATCAGGGTGAAATATTAACCTTTAATATTGACCTGAGTCTGTATTGTATTAAAATTGGGTGGTTAGCATAGCATGCTGCTAGGTACCTTAAGTTTGAAACTGAGCTGTTCCTACAACCAGGGGTCACCAATTTTGTATTGCTTATGATTGTTAATGTAGGGAGATGGTCACATCCGTTGTGACATATTTTTGTTATAAACCTTTTTACATGTTTTCATGTCTTAGTTTTTTGTACCAAATTATGGAGAGTAGTATCAGTAAGAGAACTGATGAGTATTGGTATTGATGAGCAGTTTAGGTATGACATCTGTATTCCTATTAATGCAGGTCTTGAAGCTTGGAAGTCTATCATACTCATCTACACCTAATTGGCTTTCTGTGTTGATGTAATGTGATGTGTAGCATTTGGCACAGACCTGGGCCTATAGCCCGGGGTTACAACTTCATATTCTGGGCATGCACCGTTGTTATTCCACCGGCATGGAAAGCAAAACTGTCCGTGCAATCCAACAAGCCTAACACTGCAGAAATATGGAATACATCATTGTGAAGTGTAGCATCTTCTTTAGGCATTCTGTCTGTAGATAATGGATCACCAGAAAGAATGACCATGGTCCAGTGGGAGGAGGATTCTGCCAGGGTTGTCAAAACTGTGGCCTGCACTCCCTGGCTTACATAGCAATTCATTCATCATGTCGTCAAATGTAGCGTAGAATTCTCCTTACTAGTGCTGAGCATTAGTATAAAATTAGATATTATGTTCTGCCTCTATTATATGCTATCAAATGGTACTTAAGTTTCAATTAATGAAGATAATTAGATTGTGAGCACTGGTGCTGTAACAGGTATAACTCGTTATAGTGACATACCAGTAGGGACACCATTATTGGTGTCTATGGAATATGTGGATTATTATCTTGCATATTTCTTGTTGCTTATCAGTCCCACACTGATAAACAATAAATTGCTCAGCACTACTAGCACTTTATGTTCAATCAGTTTGTCTGGGGCTTACCAACCAGGTTGGATGATATTTGATTTTATGTGATACGCACTCATTTTGGGTGAAAGTAAAACTCGAAAATCTATAGCATTAAATTTAAAGAGGTTCTGCTAAGTCCTGTGCAGATCCTGTCATTGATATTATTGTTGATATTATGTGATGAAGCAGTGTGATATAGTACTGTATGGGTGAAATATTGTTTGGGAACGTCTTAATGAAATTGTGCTTATTAAATCTTAATAAAGATGTGAAATTGCTGTGTTTCATCTTTCCCGTTATATAGGTGAGTAAAATCAGCAGCAGCAGCTCTTTGTAAATGTTGGCAGACCTAAGCAGTCAATATAACAGTATTTAGTCATGATTTAAAGAAGTAATAATTATATTCTTATACATTTCTATAGAAATACTGCATATGCAACTTTTAATTGAAGTAGATTTTTATAGAAGGTTTTTTGTTCCAGTATGACAAAGTTCAGTCATACTTAAAAATAAATATGACTGAACTTTGTCATACTGGATTTTGACAAAGTTGGACTTAAAAATAAATAAATATGGAGAGAAAGTAGAAGTGAGTGTCACTGAGCAACACTAACTGCTCTCTACTGTTGACCACTTAACTGAAGATCTTTAAGGGACAGTGTGAGACTCCTAAACGGTCACGTCCTTATGCCGCTGGTGCATAGAGTGTCCCATTTGCTCATGCAGGGAACTGCACGTGTATGTGTGTGTGATTTTTGGTGTCTGGATTTTTGCTCATCCGCAGACGGTTTGACCTTGGAGCACATTCCCCGTTAGCTTTTGTACAGTTTTGCAATCCAGCTCCAAGCTCTTTAGCATACTGCTGAGCACCTGCGTTCACTGAGAATGGATTTCCAGAGTGTGATAGGAAATCATTTGAACCAATCTGTTAACCAAATTCATGGATTTTATCCTTCAGGCTAAAGGATTACTGTCATGTCACACATCAGACTTAAATCTTATTTTTGTGGGCGTGGCAGTGACAGACGAACACTGTCAAGGATTTCCACATTGCCAACCCTCTAAGGTACAATAGTGGTATTTCATTCTTTACAGATTAGAGCTTTATGAATTTTTGAGTTTTATCAGTGTCTACCCTGTTTTCGTTCATAGCACCACTCGGATAAAGAGTGCAAAGTTTTTTTTTTATATGCTGGCTCTTGCATTCAGAACAGAATGGCCCCAAAGCCTTTACTGCTTTAGAAAACCAGTTTGCTGTTCTGACATCTCTGTCTGCAGCTTTAACTCAGCTTCATGAAGTACGCAGGCAGGGAGCTAATTTTTGACTTACTTTTGCCCATTAAAATTCTTTTCATCCCGTAATTCTGCAGCAGCCTCTGTCCTCTACTCCTCTTGAGCTGATCTTAAGAATGGCATAAATCTCTGAATAGCAGGGAGGTACTGTAGTAGTGCTTATTTTAGGCCTGCTGAATGGCCCCGTCTACTGTATGTATCTTTGTGGGCCTGAAAGCTCCTGTCTGCTGTTTCATGTCTGCATGGGAAGTGGAGCATGAAAACGATAGTCAGTCAGAAGGAAACATAACTGAAAAGAAGAGTGTCCTATGCATGTTACTGTGTATGTATTTATGTGTGTGTGGGCTGGAGTGGATGTTTTAAGTGTATTCAGTGTTTTTGTTTGCATTTATGAGGACTGTGCTCTGTACCGATGCACCATTGTTGAACATGCATGTCGAGTTCTCATTAGAAGATTGTCAAGATTGGTATGTTGTTGATGTTTTCTGTGAAAGACCAGCAAACGTGGAGAGAGAAAGAATTTGTCCATCTGTTTAGATGTCTGAATGACTTGGAGTAGTCTAGTCTAGTGCAACAAAAAAAGAGAAAAACCAAATGGAAAGTTTCCCTCTGTCTGACTTTCTGACTGTGTGAGATTTTTGGGGATATAGGGATGCTGGGATCTAGTAGTATACAACCTTTTGTATAGCTTTACACGCCTATCACCTAAAATGGGCTTATAGGTGAAAACTCCCATTTCTCCTTAGTGTAAACATCCTTACATTTTTGAGTGCTGGGCTATTTCAGACGAGGTTTCTGAAGTCTGAAAAATTAAAACAAAGCAAACTCAGCAGACACTGTGCAGTCAGGTCTGTGGCCGGGATACCTTGCCCCCCCCCTTCCCCCTCGCTTGCCTTCCTGCCCCTTTAAGCCATTTTAACAGAGCATGTGGAAGTCATTTCAGCCCCCAGCCTGCACAAGTGGGTACGAGTGTCGTCATATGGAACCAATTAAGCTCCACGTAGGGGACGCGAGCCAACTTTTTTCTCTCTTTCTCTGGCTGTCTGTTTTTTTAAAACAGCAACATCACTTAGCCAACACGGCTGGCCTGCCCACCATCTGACCTGTCCGCACCGCTTTAAGAAATCCCCCACCACATTCGCCTCAGAAGAAGCAGGCACATGTTTTCTGTCTCGCTCATTTCAATATCAAAGAAGCCTTTCTATTTCAGAAACATATTTACGTGGCCCTCCCGGCCCTGCGGACAGTGAAGCCCATTGAAGCTTGTTCAGCTTTTTCCTGTTCTTGGCATTGTTATGTCACTGAAGCTGTGGCAAGCCGTCCAGAAGTGTTGAGATTGATTGAGCTGCTAAATAGGCGAATCATAACACAGCATGGACACAATATAACCTGACACTAACATACTGACCTACATAATCCACTCCAGACCCACGTAGACACATTCTCGCCACTAAACACTCATCTAACTCTTCATGGAAAGCTTTTAAAGCCCCAGTGAGGGTGTCATTTAGAGGTAAATTACAGTAAATTAATCACTGCCTAATGACTCAGTCAGCATACTATATAATAATTAACCAGACCTACCAAAATAAATCAACTCCAACATCTATCTATGCAGGCGTCTCTGTAGAACAAACATACAAATGAGAAATGTATGAAAGTATGAAAATAGCTGTACTGTTTAGCAGTATTTGCTGTTTCGTAAGAAAAGCTCATTTTGATAACTTTATCAGAAAAGGATATGTATGTTTTACACATTGACAGATATCACAGTAGTACACACTTTTACTGCTGCCAACCATAATGTCATGCAGCATAACTTTCTTTTAATTTTGGGCTGGTACCGACTTGCTGGGATATGGAGTTAAAGATTGTCCTGTATTCATATGTTGTTATGTACGGGCACATGAACCTCACAGGCCAAGATGCAAAAAGGTTTGGTGATTGCTTTGGTGGGAGTTCAGTGTTCTCTAGTTTACCTGTATAGATCATCAGGTTTTTGGGGGTTTAGAAGGGAGTATATAATTTAGCAAACTGTTAATTTTATCTAGTTAAATACTTTTGTAACCGTATGTGACAAGTGACATTATGTTCACTGAAGGGTAGTGACAGTGAAGAAAAATAAATACCAGAGCTTGGTCTCTTGTTTCCTGTTGGCTGATGTAGCTGTGGTTTCCGAAATTGCGGGCCAGAAGTTCACCTAGATCAGGGCTTGGCAATTCAGATGTTAAGAAGGGCCATTTTGTCCTATTCAACCAAAATGAAACCACCTTGGGAACCACAACATGTTAGGTCCATTTTATTGGTGTTTTAGCACATTGGCTGTAAATATGCCTCAGTATGCGACCAAACATAGGCTAAAAAAATGTATATAATGTTATTATTAGTTTTGCAGCAGTTATTTTCTTTAAGGACTTCATTCACTGCTTATGTCCAGAGAGAGCAGTGTGAGTCTACGACTGCAAGACCAGTCGATCCACATGTGAGGCGAGGCTGGAGAAGAGTGATCTTTAATAGTGGTCTTTAATAAAGCCTACAATTTGTGCACAAGCCACGTGCCCTCCTTTGATAATGCTTAAAGCTACAATATACATCTAGTTATACTGCACTAAGCAGGCAGTCTTAAATTCAATTGAATTGAATTGAATTTAATTGATTTGAAGAATTGTATAGCTATCTTGTTTATATCTTGTTGATGTCCAAGGTAGGAGTTACACAAATGCTGTCTTTCTTGTATTTCTTGTATTTTCTTTCTTCTATGTTAGCCTTCATGCATTAGCTGTGTGTCCTCCTTTAATAGTGCTAAATGCTTCAGTATAAGCAAAAACACATAAGGCTTTATCTAGATCTGATATGTAAATGAGCATAATGATGCTGCATTGGGATTTTCATGTTCCACCAGACTGTATGTCTGTCATATTCCACCAGTCTTTCTAATGTCTGGATATCATGGTGAAGTATATGAAGTCTAAAATAGTTTTTGCTGTATTCACCTTCTCTCAGCTGTCAGAGAAGAACTCTCTCTAATACTCTCTAATGCTCACCCTGCACCCCAAGCTCGTTCATCAAAGTGGGCTCATTCGGATTTGCATTTAAATACTGATATTTTCTTTCATCTGCTGCTCTCTTTCCACAACTTCAAGTCAAGTAGCAGCAGCCTGGGATTATCAATGATAAGTCCTTTTTGCTATAATCTTCTATGCCATTCAAACACTTTTGCCTGAAAGCAGTGTCATTTTTGTGCCAAAGAAGTATTTATGGTGTAAAATAGGTCTGATTCTGAGATTTAAAGTTACAAATCCAAGAAATTGAACAATAAATAACACTGTTTGATAATCAAACTTAAAACCTAGCTAACGCAATGTTTTAATGTTGTTTAAAAGCATATGTATGAACACACCATGTCTGTTCTTTCGCAGGCAATGTTTTCCATAGCAGGACACATGCTAATCCCACTTTATTCTTGACTGCATCAATCAGTAGACGATAGACCATCAGGACATACATGAGAATTTGAATAACAGTATTGAAATACTCAGTTAAAGATTTTCTCTCTGTGTCTCTGTTTCTCAGGCCCGTCCGCATCCAGTCCTCGGCTCCTGACTAAGAGTCTGTCTCTGGAGCCGGGCCCCTGCCCAGGAGCCCACGACACCCCTCAGCGCCTTTGCTCGGACCCCGGTCCCCTGGGGCCCCAGCATTGCAATGGCACCAGTGAAAATGGGCCCCAAGACGCACCCCCTCCACCTCCGAAAACACGCCCACCTTTACCTGGCCCCAAACCACAAGGTAAGACTCTCAGTCTCCTTTATAGTAATGTATGTATGGCCAAAATGATAAATGTCAATTCTGTAGTAGACATGTCTATTTTCCTTATACAGCAGTTCCATAATAATCTCTAGAGTGAGAATTCTCTGTAAAAAAGACCAGGGAAAGTGTTTGTAGGTGGGAGCAATTTTTGAAAAACTACAGAGCTTTGGGGTACATTTTGGGGGGCAGACTGATTCATTTCATTCATTATTTATTTTTTTACAAGCTAGTGAACCAGAAGGAAAATGAATAGCCAGCATTAGTACTAGGAAGCCAAATATCGTATTTATCAAATGTGCTGGCTACATGTGATAATTGTCTTTAAATTATCATTACAGTTGAGAGTAGGAATTACGTTCTAAAAATTCAAGAATTTTTTCAGAAAAAACTTTTAGCACATTTAGCAGACGGGGCTTTACGTGGTACTATGGGACAGACTTTCCTATAAGGACTTTGGTGTTGTTCTGCTCGCTGATTGCTCTTCATATTTTCCACATCTAGTTATACTGCCCAAAGCACGCCTTCTTGAATTAAACTGAATTGAATTATATAGCTATCTTGTTCATATCTTTTTTTAAGACCAAGGTAAGAATTACACTAATGCTGGGCTTCTTGTGTTTGTTAGCCTTTAGATCAGTTCCCAGGCTGCCAGTAATTGGATAACACTACGAGTATTTCCCGTGTTTGTATGATATTTGCGTAATACATGCTGGATGATATAGCGGGAGCACATTGATGAATGAAGTCATAAAAGCTGTATTAATTTATGACATCTGTCAAATCAATGAGGATGAGGGATTGCTTAACACAATGAACAGCACATTAAATGCTATTTTTAGATCAGAACACCTTTTCTTCAATAAATTTTATATTTTCATGTTAACAAGTGGATTTTTGACAAGTGTTAACATGAGCATGAGTGCCTGAGCATTTTCCACCACCCTGCATCCATCCTAATTGAACTTACTTCATACACCTTACCAGAGTCTGCAGATTTTCAGTTTATTAGATCCAGATGTTTTAGGTTAGTGTGGGTCTCAACTCTGCAGGAAGTTTATGGCAGGGTGGGGCAAAATTCCTGTCTGTCAGTAGCCCCACTGCATTATAGAAGTCTTTCTGTTATCCTTATGGAAAATTAGGTGTTGTAGGTCACAGAGTATTCCCAAAGCACCCAATGCTTGTGATATTTAATTAGATATTTGATTATTCGTTTGATTAAAACGTGCAAGTACAGCATTATCCAAAGCTTCTAACATGAAACAGAGCCCCGCGGGCCTGACACTGATTTGTATGTCCCACTGGTATTTGGTCACATGATGTAGCCAGTCTAGTAATAACGATTACTGTATTGATTTTGTCTCGCTTAGTGCCCCCGAAACCACCACATCTACAGCAACAGAGTGCCCGTCGGCCCCGGCCCCCAGACAAGCCCCTCCCACCACCTCCATGCCGCCCACTCCCAGCAGACCCCCGCCAACCAAGGGCCACACTGCCACGAGCTGAGGGAAGCTCCTCCCCTACGTGTGTTCTGTCACTAATCGAGCGATTTGAGAGGTGAGAGAGAGATAGCACTTATACAGTTATTGCAGCCGTTCACCATGCCAGCGTTGTGATTTGGAGCACGTCTCACTATGTAAAGTACTGGTTATATTGAATTTTTACCATTTTTCAGTCATATTGTAATCTGCTTATGACAGGAAAGATTTCTCAGTTAGCTTGATAGTGTACGCCAGAAGTGAGGATTGTCCAGCAGGAGTATCCCTCGTTGCTTCTCCTAATGTTCTCACATCGGTCTGAAATTCGGGTTTGTAGAAGTATTCCGTAGCACATTCCAAACTCTCATTCTTTTCTGTCTGTTTTCAGGGAGCAAATCATTATGGTGCCCGACATTACAGGTGGAGTGATGTGTACCCCGCGGGTCCCTGAGCCACAGTCCGCTGTAGGGTCTTTAACCCCACCGTCTGAGACCTTCCTGCCCTGCACCACCATTCCAGGGCCTGTGGAGGCTCTTTTGGCCAAAGAAGAGCAAGAGGAGCAGCAGGAGGAGGAGGAGCTGAAAGAGGAGGTGCAAGACGAGGATGAGGGTGAATTGGGTGCTTCCTGCTCCGAAAAACGCTTGTCCATGGAGTCTGGCTACGGTGCCTCGGACAAACTGCTGGACTCTGTGGACATGAGGGACCTCAACCAATCAGAGATTCCTTCGGAGCGATTGTCCCTACCTCCGCCGCAGACAGATGGCAAACTGGCCAACAGAGACAGCGGCATCGACAGCATCAGCTCTCCCTCTCACAGTGAGGAACTATGCTTTGCTGGGGACGAGGATCGCATTGGGCATGAGAGAGAGATGTGTCCATGCAGCCCCACTGCCACTCTCCCTCGTCTCTCTTCATCTTCCTCATGCGGCTGTGTGGAAGGAGCCGTGGGAGAGGGAGCCACTGCAGCAGAGGGTGGCAGGGACTCAGAGGGGGATAGCGATTTAGAAGAAGGGAGTGGGGATGAGAGTGAGATGAACCCCATGGCTCTGCAGCCTCTCCCCAAAGCAGAGAGGCAGGACTCAGTTGAGGTGAGCTTTGTTGGGAGCTTTGTTTGTCTTCACACAGATTTAGGAATTTCAGGATTAGCATTTACTCACTGGGAATTCTGGGGAACTTGGACAAAAAATCCAATTTGCAGTTTATAAAAAGGATTAGACTTTTTGCCGCCCCAGTTTCCTTATTAAGTTTTGCATTTGAGCTATGAGATTAATGTAATTAACAAGTATTGACAGTTGGTTTAGTACAGAGTTTGATTTAGTACAGAGGGCTGCCCGCAGGAAAACAGTGTCTTGTGGCACAGGACTAAATTTCAATGTCATGTGCGGGAGGGAGTGGTAAACCTCTCCATATAGAGAAACCCCACAAATTAGTAGTCTAAATAAATAGTCTATATAAAATTAATATCATGCAATAATTAGCATAAGTCATAAGTCACATGAACATATTATGTGCATTGTTGTGGTACAGAAATGGTGGACCCTTTAGATGGTGAGTCAGGTTAAGCTGTGAACAGAGCTCTAAAGAAAGGTAAATACACCACAGTTAAGCCTACTAAAGGCAAGTCTGACATACGGCAGTCATTTTTTAGACGTGATTAGTTTAGGAGAAAATCATTTGATAATAGATGTTCAGTGTCATTTACCCTTGTACGGGACCACGGATGAGAGTGGAACAATATATCTGTTTTGTGGGCGGTTGCGACACAAATGCTGATGATTTTTGAAATTTTGGAAGTAGGGCGAATTCTAGAGGGAGCGGGATTTAAAAATCCACCCCGCGCAGGTCTCTGATTTAGAATCTAAATATACCAATCTGGAAAAAAAGGAACAAAAGATTGCTTTATTCCTTTGTGATGTCATGAAAACCAGTGCATTTACACAAACCTGTCCATTCAGCCCACAGAAGTTTAGCTCCGGCTGTTCAGTTATAAATGAATGACATAACAATTCAGTCTGGACTTCTTTCTGAATGAGGCACGATACACAGCATCTAATTAGAACATTTACATATGTCAGTCTTAACAACACAGTCAAACAAACAGCCTGTTTAATCCAAATAGATAATTTGAGATCATTTAAAATGAATCAGGCCTGTTTTTTTGTAGATAAAACCACACACGTCATGTCGGTTTGAGTCTGTGATGATTTAGACATCCAGTGCTAATTGGCAGAATATAAACTTCCATTACTTGTCGGCTACGTTAGCCCTGTAGCTCCAGTGTAAAACTGATGAAGTAAACCTCAGGCTCCCAATACATCTTGGCTGACCGACTATATTTGTGGCTACTTTTCAGTTAATTTCTGAATTAGCTTCAATTAGGAATAGGTAAAAAACATTCCTGGCCATTCAAATGTCTGAACTGTAATCTTAGAGGTTGTGAGTAGAAGTTGAAAGGTCTCCCACAGATTGTCTTTGAAGAGTTCCACCGCAAGTGTACACACTAAAGAATGTTAAACCCCCCCCCCCCTTTCTCCTGGAGCTTTCACCACACTCTGAGCATTTTAGACAGGCAGTTTTATGCTTGTCACTGCAGATGTTTGCAGGCTGGCCTCACTCAACAGGAGTTTGTGTGTGTGTGTTTTGCCTTCCAGCTGTCAGTCCAGCAACGAGTGTTTAACATCGCCAATGAGCTCCTCCAGACAGAGAAGGCTTACGTGTCCAGACTTCACCTACTGGACCAGGTGTTCTGCGGGCGGCTGATGGAGGAGGCGCGGGCCCGTGGGTCTTTTCCCTGTGAGGTGGTCATGGGCATCTTCTCCAACATCTGCTCCATTTATTGCTTCCACCAGCAGTTCCTGCTGCCAGCACTGGAGAAACGCATGGAAGAGTGGTAAGTGGTGGTGGGAGGATTGCAAGGATTATAGAGAATAAGGGAGAAGGAGTGAAGAATCTGAATTAATTATGCTCCTTTTGTGATCAAACAAGCAGTTGAGAAGTATTTTTTAAGTACTGACAATATCCAAAAGATCATGTTGTGATGTAATTTATTACAGTATTAATAAATGTTGTCATATCACTCAGCCCTAACAATAGGTGGCTTTTAGGTGTTTAGGTGTTCATTTTCCACTTTAATATGGTTCCATGCTGTAGACATTTAGACCGCTCACTGCTACAAATTATGGATAATGTCCTATTACGTCATCTCGACAGCAGTGGAATTAAAGGAGCACTATGATGTAATTATAGCCTTAACAAATGATTAAAACAGGATTAGGTTTTATATGGTCAACTGAAAAGACAGAAAAGAAAAGAGATAGATAGAGACACCAGACTGAGTCGGCAAACTCCTAACAGTGCTGTTTCATGAAGAACAGTTTGCAGTTATTTCTTCTCTGTGACTAAAAATGTGGCCATTTCACCCTGGAACACTGAGAGATCACAGTGTGCAAGCCAGTATACTCCTCCATAGAAATATGCAGAGTTTGGATACAGATGGGGAGAGAGGTTTCCGGCTGCTTTGGCCGGCATGTGAGCGGACAGAGTGATTTATCTTGACCTTTGCTTTTTGCCCTTAGGGATGCAAACCCTCGAATTGGGGACATCCTGCAGAAGTTAGCTCCCTTCCTGAAGATGTACGGTGAATATGTAAAGAACTTTGACACAGCAATGGAGCTGGTGAACACCTGGATGGAGCGATCCTCACAGTTTAAAGCCATCATCCATGACATTCAGGTACAGCCAGACCCGGTCTGCACTATATTTAAATGTCTTTAATGAACTTTTTAAATAAACAGTTGTCACTTTGTCTTGGCTTTCGAAATGTGCAGTGTTCAACCAAACTGCATTAGTATTAGTAGCAAAAGGGCTTTCTCAGTTGTGAAGGTAGGTCGGCAAAGTTTAAATACTTGCCTGTACAGTATTGCTGTGCTTTATCTACAGAGTAGTGTTTTTGCAGGGAGATGACCAAGTTGCTTAACCCAGAGTACACTCTTCTCTCCGCAGACTAACCAGTTGATCCCTGCTTGGCACTAAAAGTACTCAAAACAAAATCAGTCTACAAAGCACAAACAGGAATAGTGTAGCTGTAGAAATTAATGCTGTTTTGCAAAAATTTGGCATAATGAATAAAATGCTGACTGTAATTCATGAACCACATTCTTTTATATCTAAACATTTGCCATCTTTTTCAACATATTGGACTCAATAAGAACTGGAATTAGAGGTAAGCAGAATTGGAGTCAGAATTAGAATTGATAAAGGCCAGATGATAACTAGCCTTACTTGCCAATTCGAATTGAGTTCTAAATGTGTGGCCATGCTCACACACAAATCTAACATGTCTTTGACGTCACTATGTGCTGTACATTCTTCCTGTGTGCTTTGAGTTCCAGCAAGGGAAACTTGCTTTTTATG
Organism: Semaprochilodus insignis; assembly: GCA_034552555.1. NCBI lineage: Eukaryota > Metazoa > Chordata > Actinopteri > Characiformes > Prochilodontidae > Semaprochilodus > Semaprochilodus insignis. The sequence continues at coordinate 14,844,459 of CM067484.1, read as the reverse complement.
TGGGGGTGGAGAGCAAGGACATGAGTGCATGACTCCAGCGTGGTCCGTGAAAGCAGGGTCTTTTGTTAAAGGCTTTATTTGGTTAGGATGATTAAGACTATTACACTTTCCACAGATGTGTGAACGAAGAGGAATTCTTGCCAGCTGTCTCTCGCACATTTATAACTGGTGTTAATTGGATCTCACCTTGCTAAATTCACACCCACACACAAAAATACGTACTTTCAAAATGCAGTTCTTGTCAAAGACCAGCAGCTAGAAACCCAGCACAAGGCTTGTTGTGCTACCTTGCATGAATTAACTCTGTATTCTGATAGAAAAAGGAAAAACAAAGACTAAATGTAGACAAAAACATAGTTAAAATTTAGAAACATTTGCAAATTGTACTTGTGCATAGAGGAATTTGTTCTTCACATTTAACCATCTGTGCAGTGAAACACATACACACACACTAGGGGGCAGTGAGCACACTTGTCCAGAACAAGTGGGCAGCCCTATCCACGGCACCTGGGGAGCAGTTAAAGGTTAGGTGTCTTGCTTAAGGGCACTTTAGTCATGTCCTGTCGGTTCAGTGGATCGAACTGGCAACCTTCTGGTCACAAGGCTAGTTCCTCAACCTCTAATGATTTGCTAATGATTTGCCAAAGGATCAGATTATCCCCATAGCTCCTTTTTACGATTTACAAATAAAACTGTCTGGTGAATATCTAATCTGAAGGGAATTTATTCTACAAGAGGTCAAGGTCTTATCAGTTATAAAAAAATGTGTATATTAAATGTACAATGTTTATTAAAATTATGCATATTGTCTTTTCTTTCATCTTTGGCCATCTGTGTGCATGCGTTTGTACACATCTGACTCGTGGCTTTGGTTTTCTGCTGGCTGTATGTATGTGTGGCAGAAAGAGGAGATGTGTGGTAACCTAACCCTGCAGCACCACATGTTGGAGCCCGTGCAGCGGATCCCTCGGTACGAGCTGCTGCTGAAGGACTACTTGCACCGACTGCCTGAGGACGCAGATGACTTTAAAGATGCTCAGAGTGAGTGTGTGAAAATGGACCATTCATGCAGGTCTCATTTCAAGTGCAGTTCCACTGATGATCAACATTTCTGTGTGCTGTGATGATTAAAGTGTAGGCCAAGGCATTCAGATGCTCCATTCTCAAGAAACTAAGAGTCAGAATCATTCAAAGTGATGGTGATTGGAATCAGACATCTGGAGCATTTAGCCTCTATACAGCTTTCTCACATTAAGTGAGAGGTATTGAGGATATTAAGAGGGCTACAACACAGGTTGAGGTGCATAGAGGAAGTGTGTACAGAGATAAATGTCCATTCTGAACCTCAGAGCAGCCTTATTCTGTTTTTTTTAAGCTTTTAAAAATTAATCAAAAGTAATAATAGCGGTTTATCAGCCATTACATCCCTTACTCAGAGTGCTTTCCGGTGTTAAATCTCTTTGCATGACTGTGGACGTGACACAGTCAGTTGCCATGCCACATATCAACAATCTGACTAATCGCCGTTCAGTGTATTTGCATAAAGTTCATCCATAAAGAAAGAGCATAATGAGGATGTGCACCAGTGATCTGATGTGTCAGTTATTATTATATTTCTGTCTCTCACCTCATTATAGTCCAGTATTACACATTTCATTTCATGTAAAGATTAAAATGGAAAAAGGCAAATAGTTTAGCATGACATCATAGTTCATGTCATGTACACTCTGCCTAAAATTTACCCCCTGACTTAAAGCACCTTCCTGTGTCTCTGGTAACGTCTGGTTCCAATCACCTCCATTGAAAAGACATCAGAGTCTCTCTACAATGAACCATTTTAAATCAAACCACTCAGAATGACCTTGTTTACATCTCAAGGCTTAAATTACAGAGAGGTTTTGAAAAATTGTCCTGGACCTCTGTCCAATTTTCAGTGCTGCCCAGTGGAGCTCTTGTCCAGTAGGTAGTGCTGTAGCTCAGACACCTTGTGCATTGTTCCAAAGTCCTGCTCTCCTGAAGAGGGACAAGAGGCCAGTGAGCATATAAGTGCTTCCTAGTGATGACACTTTTTTCAAGTTTTTCAAGAATGGGCTGTCTAATGCTGACCAAAACATCTCTGATCTAATAATGATCTAAGAGTAGAGTTTTTTTAAAATTAATGTCCTCCTAAATCTGATACACACATTAATACACCTGATACATACATCTCATACATTAATGTGCTAGTAGTTATAACAGCTATGCTGTTCGCCGTAAGATTTCCTACATCCACAACATAAAATTTGTTTCTGTCCATCAGAATCTTTGGAGCTGATTGCTACAGCGGCTGAGCATTCCAATGCAGCCATCAGGAAAATGGTGAGTGAATTTTCTCATGAGACTCGAACCCCACACAGATGCAGCTGCCGAAGGCCTTGCCTGAGCTAAACTCTGAACCGATGGAGGTCTGTGTGTGTTGTGCACCCTCTTATTGCACGCTGTACTGCACCCAGACAAACTCCCCTCGGCATTTGTGAAAAGAGTCCACACTGCCACTTAGCTGTGCTGCTTTGTAATTAGAGACGGTTGCCTTTTTCATGTGCAGGAGCTGTCCAGAGTCTCTCATTTAGAACTGCTAATTGCCAGTGTTTTTGCTTTCACAGTCTCTGCTCTGTGAGAGAAAAGCTCAGCCAAGTGTAATTGACCCAAACAGGCAATGTCAAGTGTGAACCGCTGATTAGCCGAACGTGTCTCCTCTTGAATTTTTCCTTTTGATGATTTTAATTTGCTTTTTGGTGGAAATGTGAACGCATTCCCCCAACTGCCTTTATCGTACTGCATGATACAATTCCATGTTTTTTTTTTTTTTGTGTGTGTGTGTGTGTGTGTGTGTGTGTGTGGCGTCCCTCAGGAACGAATGAGAAAGTTGTTGAAGGTGTATGAGCTGCTCGGAGGAGAGGAGGACATTGTTAACCCGACTAATGAGCTCATTAAGGAGGGACACATCCTCAAACTGTCAGCCAAGAACGGAACTTCACAGGACAGATACCTCATACTGGTAAGGGACTTGTTTGTGTCTGACCTAATTTCAGGATATAAGGTGTAAATATCTGACCTCACAGCAATTTGATTTGATTCCAGCTGTATTAGAAGCATTGTGAAATGTATTTGATTAATTATTGTTGTGTGGTTCAGAATAAAACAAAATTAGACTGAACATTCAAATGAAACTGCAGGAGCCTTTTGTATGATATATAGTGAAATATAGATAATAAAAATACTTCAGAAACAACTATTCTTTATGTGGGGGTTAAGTTGGGAAAGGATCTGAGAATTTATTTTGACAAAAATGAGCAACAAGACTTTAAGTTGTTTGTATGAAAATGAAAATGAAAGCGGATATCTGGACACACTTGGCCAAAAGCTATTATTTTTCATTATTCTTTGCAATCTTATTCTGGATTTTGTTTATTGTTATATTTATCATTATAAAAACTGAGGCTACAGATGTCATCATGTGCTAGCAGGGACTTTTCTTTCTGCATCTGTTGTTTTTTTGTAATAGAGAAGTTTTTGGGTGTTGACATGAGCAAGAGATTGTAAATAACTTCTAATGGTGTATAGTTTTGTGTCTGACTCCTCTTCATATCTCTCTGAAGTTCAATGACAGGTTACTGTACTGTGTCCCCAAGCTGAGACTGATAGGACAGAAATTTGGAGTGCGGGCGAGAATTGATGTAGACGGCATGGAGGTCTGTCATCCGATCAATTTTTCATCACAGTACTTTGCTATAAGACAAATAACTTGAAAGCTCTTTCCCAGTAAATTTATAAGTCACTTATGCTGTTTGATGCTGTCACTGTGAAGAAGCAATAACTAGTGTGTTTGCTTTACAGCTGAAAGAGACAAGTAGTATAAATGTTCCACGGACGTTTCTGGTGTCAGGAAAGCAGCGCTCTCTTGAACTGCAGGCCAGGTGAGTCTAATGGTTTTAAGACTGGGTTAACAGACTTAGAAATTACAGTTAGAGTGGTGATGAATATCAAGTTTAGGTTCATTTTTATACCATGCTCATAAAAATATAATGAAATAAGATACATAGCTTAATTTATCACATTTGGTACTACCTCTTAACACATTCTAGAAATGGTGAATAAAAGACTAGGCTAGTGAAGTTAGCTGAGATAATGTTAGCATTAGCCTGTTTCTCTACAAGACTGACTGTGATCTACTGCAGTCTCAATGTGGCTTTAATTGAACACAGTTCAAGTGGCACACTGGGCTGCACAATGAAATTGAACAGAGTCACTGATAAATGTCAGTGCTGGTGTGCAATGGCATTTAGACCAATTTTGTTTTTGCTGTGTGTTTGTTTACATGACCAATCACAAATACGTATCTCTGTGGGTGCTTCAATGAATGAAAGTATTCATGTAGTTCAACAAGCGTAAATATGTTTTGGTCAGAATTATGAAATAATTATACTCATTGACCATGTCACAGTATTGATTTACAAGTGCATTGTTTGCAGTTGTAACATTTAGCAATTATAGTACTAGTACCTTTGTTAGGGCTGTCACGATCATGAGATTTTGAGCTGATAAGATACTTATTTGCCAGCTGTGTGTACTGAGTAGCTAACACAGATTGTACTGACAATTCAATACTCCACCCACATCTAAACAAATGTATAGAATTATGCCACAAAGCCAACAAATAAACAAACGTTACTGTATTGATTCTCCCCATTAGAGCACTAAGTTAGACGTTTGGTTTGTTTTTGTTTTGTTTTCTCCCACAAGTCCCACAAGTCCCACAATGTCACTATGAATTCTTCCACTTTCTTTTATTTGTAATAATTTTCCACCCAATTCACATTTTGTTTGTTGCAGCGCAGTATGACTGTGAAATCTAAAGACAGCATAAATAATTGCAAACAACTGAAATAACTGTGATTATTTGAAGTAATTGTGATTAGGTGATTATGTAACAATTGTGACAGGCCTAACTTTTGTCTGTATTGTGCAGCCCTATTCATTGAGTAATTAATGCTGAATGAAACCAGAAAGGAAACATTTGGGTAATGTTATTGTTAGCATTGCTATTTCGGAGCAAATTGTTAGCGTAAAAAACAGTAGGGATGATGGCTGTTGTTCATTACAGAACTAAGGTTTCAGATAAATGTACTGGTGTTAAGGTAAAACCCTGCTAATGGCAGTGTCAGAGCATTACTTGTGATATTGGCAAGGACCACAATATAATCAAAGTATAATCATAGACGTCTTGTGTAAGGAGTATCCCAGACAAAGAGCTTAACAGCTTAAAAATAATTACCAAATTAAATATAATTATAGTAAAAACTTTTTTTTGTGTGTGCCAGGACTGAAGAAGAAAAGAAAGACTGGATTCAGGTAAGCTGTCTGCCCCCAGTGTCTACATATTCTATCATACTGCTGCTGCTGGAACAAAACCTTGTATGTGCATTTTTGTTGTTTTTCAGTTTTTGACATCATGTAAAATTGGCTGTTGCCCTTTACATGTAATGTGTAAATTTCATGATGAATGATAAAAGGTAAAAGTCTGGCCTAAATTAAAAGTAAAGTATGTTTTTTTTCTTATCCTGTAAAGTTTTCTTTTAATTTTTAAAGTTTTCAAGTTTTGTTCTGACAGCAGTGATATATTGTCACTGTCCGCTGATCTGTCCCTTAACTTATTCAACCACTCTTCCCACACTCTATTTGCATGATATCCTGTTTTTATTTCCCTTTCTCATGCTCTCTCTCTCTCTTTCTCTCTCTTTCTTTCAGGCGATCCAGGCCACTATTCAGAGACATGAGCAGAGTGTTGAGACATTCCGGATGTTGAACTGCTCAGTGCGGGAGGAGGACTGCACTCCCCCCAATTCGCCGGTTAGAGTCTTTCTTCTGCTCTGCATCTGTTTGCTGTGTTGGCGTTGTGCTGTGCTGCGTGTTTATTTAACTACTTATTCTCTCATTTCCTCAGAACTGCACAGAACTGGGAAAGCGTGCCCCGACTCCTATCCGGGAGAAAGAGGTGACACTGTGTATGAAGTGCCAAGAGCCCTTCAACTCCATCACTAAGAGACGTCATCACTGCAAAGCATGTGGACACGTGCGTCTAACCGTAAAAACACACCTAAGCACACCCGTTAATTACCTAATTAAGTACATCAGCCCCACATTCTTTAGCAGACATCAGCAAGTCCAAACGTTGAGTGGGATGATTCACACCCGTTTATGATCATTTGGAAGTCTTTTGGAAGTTCTTCTTCATTCACTACAGTTCATTTGGCTTGTCAGTTCTTTTATCTGAAGATTCTGATTCAGACAGCCAGCATCAGAATGTTTACATGCTGGACAACTTTGTGTGCCAAGGGCTGTAGAAACACACAATGCAGTTTCACTACCCTGCAGTGAGTGTACATGTTTCAGCAAGAGTAGACTAATGTGAAACATTTTGTTTCCAGGTGGTGTGTGGGAAGTGCTCAGAGTTCCGCGCCCGCTTGTTGTATGATAACAATCGGGCAAACCGCGTGTGTATAGACTGCTACACCACGCTGGTGGGAGTCCCACCATCTCCAGCCAGTCTGACCAATAGCTCTCAAAGAAGACGCTCCATTCTAGAGGTAAGAGACTGAAACAGATGGTATGTTCACACTTGAAGTCAAGTCCTTGAATTGAGTCCCCTTTGTAGTTCTTAAAGGACATTTTATACTGATTTCCCCTCTTTATTGAAGTAAAAGAGCATGATGAAGTGTGTTAACTTTTATTAAAGTTTCAAAATGGCACTGTTCACACTCTGGTTCACACTTGCCAAAATCAACACATTTGCATGGAACCACCTATTACCCCTACAGCATTTTAGCCCCACCCATTCAGTCTACAGTAGTTTTTACACTGAAATTAGAAGGAGTGTTTCAGCTTTGGACAAGGCAGACAATCAGAGTAGAGTTAATTTACATATATCACTTAAATAAATTCTAACCCTCTAAATAAATTCTAATGGCATAAGCAAGGACAGGCCATATCACTGTACCGGACTGACCTAGAAGCCACGATTGCAGACATTCAGCGAGCACTGATGCCCTCCATGAGTCATCCTGTCAGTGCCAGCACCACAGGCAGATGGCTGCACGATGCAGGACTACATGCATGCAGACCATTACGACAACTGTCCTTAACACCACATCAACATCACCAAAGACTGTAATGGTGTCGTGCCAGACTGTCATGGGGTGACTCAGAATGGCAGCAGGTCATCTTCAGTGACAAATCCCGATTGTGTCTTGGTGGAGACGACCAAAAAATCTGTGAGTGGAGGCACTGTGGTCGGCACCAAGATGAATGATTAGTTGTCACACGTCCAAAAGGTCTGGTGTCACTCCACCTCTACCCCTACTGCAAAATATGCAGGAACTGTGTAAGAATATTCAAGCTGCATGGGATGGATTATCGCAGGACACCATTAGGAACCTCTACAACTCCATGCCGAGACGTCTGGCATGTTCATTAGCGAACATAGGGGCCTGATGCCATACTGAGAGACACTACTTCTGTATGTTTAGCTCAACAAATATTGCCCATGTCAGTCTAAATTTATCATTTGTTGTTACTGATGATTTCATCATCCTTCCAAATAGCATTGCAATCCAACTCTTTCTTCTGGATTCAACTGTTTTTTTGACGATGATCTTTCAGCATCAGAGACACATGCAAAATGGCATGCACAATATTTACAGCTGCTGAAGTTGGTGTAGAGAGCGAGAGATTGCTCAGAACAGTTTGCTATGAAAAATATGGAAATCAGGAAATCATATCGAAGAGGAATTTAAGAAGATTCAAAAATCAAGAAAATGCCTTACAGACCCATTAATCCTACTAGGTTCACTTGTAATGATGTTGACGTATTAATAAGTATTAATTTGAAAAAATGTTTCATGAAGTTGTGTATTAGCCAGAGAATGCACGCCTTGACTATAGTGCAATGTGTAGCATGATACACCTTAATACTGTTTTTAACATAGACTCACTGGCTTTACCTCACTATTCAGAAGAGCATTGCACCTACATTAAAGAGCTCAACGAGGAGTGGATTTTGTAATAGCAATATACTTGCCTTTGTATAAGGTAGCCCCACTTCACTAATTAGCCCCTAGTGGCCAACCATCAAAAAAATCACAAAACTTTGACACTTTAATGCATCATCAAAACACTCAACAGGGACCCAAACACTTCAAAGTGTTTTAGATTCTGTTTCAGTTACACCCATCACTAGTCCTACACTCATTTTACAAACTTCAGTTCAAGAAATATATTAATGGAGGAGGATTTCTCCTTTTGGAAAAAGGTGAAGTTGCTGATGTTAAGAGTGGAATTGAAATAGTGGGCATTGCTTTAGCCTGATCTTGAAAACTTGTGTCCTGCAGAAACAGGCTTCTGTTGCGGCGGAGAACAGCGTGCTCTGCAGCTTCCTGCACCACATGGAGAAGGGTAGCGGGCGTGGATGGCAGAAGGCCTGGTTCGTCATCCCTGAAAATGAACCACTGGTGCTCTATATATATGGTGCTCCACAGGTAAGAAATCAGCTGATACATTAGATAATAAGTACAAGACTTCAAAAATTCTGATTCAGATTTTAGAAGCAGAGAATACGTACAAGAATGTTCAGAATTTCTTGTTATTTCGTTCCGAGGCCGTGTGCCCTACACAATTAGTTTCGGCTACAAAACATAACACTCAAAATCTTTCTTGTTGTCACATGGTACAAGCAAAGTTAAGCTGGAATGGACCTGTTTGTATTTTTATGTGTAGGCAAGTAACTAATGATGAATGTGGGTTAAGAAAGACAGACTTCTTTTCTCCAGTGAGAGTTGAAGAAACATTTTATTGCAAACTGAATGCTTTCTTGACATTGTAAAGAGAACTTGCCATTTGGATCCATACATTATAAACAGTTTGAAGACAAGCAGCTGCTCTGTTTCCGCAATCTGCTGGATACGCAACGTGCATATACATCTTCTCTGTCTCTCTTTTGGCTGTTGCCTGAATTACTCATATATTTACATCACTGAACATTTTACGCTACAGGACCCATGTGGTCAGCAAAATATCTCTGTCCCCAGTCCTACACAGTCTCATATTTTGCCTGTTCTCATTGTTTGGCTATGAACAGGATGTAAAAGCCCAGCGCAGCATTCCCCTCATCGGCTTTGAAATCTCTCTACCCGAGTCATGTGACCGTCTGGAGCGTCGCTATGCCTTCAAAATGAGCCAGAGTCACCTGACGGTTTACTTCAGTGCAGATGGGGAGGAGCTTCAGCGGCGCTGGATGGAGGTCCTCTCAAGAGCTGGAAGAGGGGAGGAGTTACAAGCTCACGGTCCAATCTCTGAGGCTCTGGAGGAAGAAGCAGAGGAGCCAACCTCTCTAGGAGAAAGCACATGATTGGTTGATAAATATACCTTTTTTTGCACACACTAACTGTACAAATGTGACCACAAGGACAGTATCTGGTATACAAACACAGACACACAGAGATACACACACAGAAGTACACACAGCTGCAAGCACACACACACACACACACACACACATTCACTTTTACACACATCTGTTCTAATTGTCGGTTGTAAGTTGCATGAATTATCTACAGGTACGTTTCTCTGTGTATTGCTCATCATCTTTGAGTGACAAGTGTTTGCAAAACCTGCCAAATGTGCGCTCACCTACACATGGCGTGTCTAAGGATGTGTCAGAGACAGTCGCCATGCTTTAATATCACCTTTCCTCTGCAGCTAGCGAGTTCCATGTTAGATAGCTCCACTCTTTCTGCCGACCATTGCTGTGTTGTTTTTTAAACAAGTGATTTCTTGCTGGGGTTTTCAGTGCTTGTAAACTCATCCGTGTTGTTCTGGGAGAAGACCTGCAGATTTCTCAGCGTGATTAGGCAACTTGGCACAAAGTACCACTATCAAGTTCAGTATAGGCAAGTCAAGGGTGCAAAGGACAGGTTCTGTTAAGGTTTACAGATAGCACAGATCAGTCATCCCAGATCAGTTTATCCTTTAGATAAATCCAAAAATTGTCACAATGTTTCAGATTTTTGTACTGACTGTAGTACACAGTCATGCTGTTAAGGCAAAAGTAGTGGCAAAATTATGACAAAAAGATGTGTAGTTTTGCCAGTCAACCGTTTTGCCAGTCAAGTTTTTGGCTGTTGGGAGACTCCTGAAATTAAGATCTTTTTTTCTTCAGCATATACAAAACCATAGAACCAGGTCTCATGCTGAGGCAGCAGTGTGGAGCATCCGATCAGCTCACTTCTGCCACCCTGTGGAGTTTTAACGCACTGCATCTTAATGCTGCCCAAGTTCTGTATTTGGCTTAATACTGTTTAAACAAAAGGAGAGTATGTGCTAAAACGTGGGTCTAAGAAATCACATTGATTAAATGTCAGGGCTGTAGACCACAGCATGTGTGAACGAGTCCCCTGCTGCTCCTGAAAAAAAGAGTGATTTTGTGCTTGTAGAGTATATGCACGGGGACTTAGAAGAGACTGTAGATACTGGGAGACTTTATAGAGTGAGAGAGAGAAAGAGGTATGTGTGTATCGGGCTAGTTTTTATCATTATAACATCAGTGATATCTCTGCCTTATCTGGAAGGGTTTTTTGATAAGAAAATTAAGAGTATATATAAATTAAAAAAAGTGGTAAAGGTTTTGATGATGATGATACTAAGCGTTTTAAACAGTGTTGTATTTGTGTATGAAAAGTGCTAAAAGGGTAAAAGACAATTGCATTTGTAAATATAATTTATTCCTCTGGACCCAGTTTTGTGGGTTGGGTATTATTGACGAACTCGGTGTTCCCTTTGTTATGTGCCGTTTAGATGGACATCAGAGCATCCTGTGGAGAGAATCTGAAGCTAAGCTTCTCTTTTTTTTACCACTTTTATGAGTCGAAAAGTCCGTATCCGGTGTTTTAGAAAAGCGATTTTCTGTTTTCTCATCAAGTCTGGTAATAGAAATGATGTTACCAGTGTGATGGCCCAGTCACTCATGCTGATCTGCTATTTGTGTTGGCTATTGTTTTTGATATTCCTCTCTGTTGTTGAAAACACTTGCTTGATTAAAAGTGCAGCCAGACTGGGCAGTTGTATTTTAAAGTCCTGTGGCCTCCCCCATCCCGTTCGTCTCCCATTGGAGTGCCCCAAAAGAAGAAAAAGTTGTCAGAAAACAAGTTACATGTAGAGTAGGACTGAAAAGGCTTAATCACCGTGGAGAGTTAATCATCGCTTAAGAAGAAAAGTGTGCGTTTATGGCTGTGAATGTATGTATGTATGTATGTATGTATGTGTGCGTGTATGCGTGCTTTCATGGGTCATATTGATCATTGTCCAGCTGTCAGTTGAGCCTGCCACTCGTTCACTCATGCAGACCCGCCCCCCCCATCCAAAACACCACAACAACAAAAAAAGCATATTTGTGTTACCTGCTGTAGGTTTTCTCTTTTCATTATGCCTCTTTGTGTCATGCCTTACATATCTGCATTTCTGCATTTGATTTTTTTTTGTTCTCTGCTTTTTTGCCAAAGTATACTGCGGGAAAATATGTATTATTGTGTGTATTGTGTTTATCTATGTGGTATGTTTTTTAATTACCTGTATTTATTGTTTTTTTTTTTTAACTATTTTTTTACTTCATAAGGTTTTTGCCTCTAGAATTAACTTAATGGCAAGAAAAAATATGTGCAGGACAGACCCTAATACAGAGCAACAGATACCAAATACAGAACTACAGAGTAACAGGCATCGTTGCTCAAATCTGCATATCCTGTAGTCCTACAGATTAGTTTAAGTTGGTGCATGAATTCTTATGTTAACCGGAAATCCTCCCCATAATTACAGTGTAGAGTACTATACAATAGTCAGAGACCACCCTTCATTTCTTTAATTTCCAGTCAAAACAGCAATTAAGTACTTTAAGTACATTAACTTATTCGTTTTCACTGTTGGGACAGTATGGAAAATGCAAACAAAAAATGCAGTGTTTCTTACAATTGCTTTGATTTCATTACAGACAGTATAAACCCAAGACATTTCATGTTTTGCCTGATCAACTTAATTTCATCTGTTAATGTTCATCCACACCTACATTTCAGGCCGGCAACACATTCCAAAAAAAATTAGCACGGGGCAGTTTACGGCTAGTAATGAGGTAAAACCTAAATGATGATGTCATTTCAAACAGGTGATTGTAAATCATGATTTGGTACCAAAAGCTGTATTCACAAAAGGCTGAGACTTGTGGAGCAAAGATGGACAGAGGGTTTCCAGTTTGTGAACAAATATGTGAGAAAATTATTGAAATGTTTAAAAACAACGTTCCTCAAAGAAAGATTGGAAGGGATTTTCATTTTTCTTTCCTCCACTCTTTGTCAAGCAGTACAATACCGATTTACATTCACAAACGCCACCTAAAACTTTACTGTGCAACACAGAAGCCTTATCTTAACTATGTCCAGAAGCGGTGTCGAGTTCTCTGGGCTCTGAAGCATCTGGGATGGACCATCACACATTAAAAACAGACATTGTGGTCAGACAAAACAGTGTTCCAGATCTTTTTTGGAAGAAGTGGACACTGTGTATTCCAGACCAAAGACGACTAGGACCATCCAGACTGTAATCTGCCAAAAGTCCAAAAGCCAAGGTCTGTCATGGTATGGCGTCAGTGGAAGAAGAGGGTACGGGTACTGGACTGGCCCGCCTGCAGTCCTTACCTGTAACCAGTAGAAAAAGTGTGGAGAATTTTGAAATGAAAAATGTGTAACGACGATCCCATACCATTGGACACCTTAAGACGTATGTGAGGGGAGAATGGGACAGAATAACAGAAGGAATGGCATCATTACAAAGTGCTAAATGCTTTATCACCTGAACCTTTTTGGACTGTGTTGCATTCCTGAAATGCAGAAATGGATGTATATTAACAACTGAAATGAAGTTGACCAGACAAAACATGAAAAGTCTTGGGTTCATACTGTCAGCAGTTAAATAAAAGTCAAAGTGAATGTAAGAAACACTGTTATTTTTTATTATTTACATTTTCCATAATGTCCCAACTTTTTCTGATTTGGGGTTGTAGTTAATCCCTGTTTTGACTGGCAATTAAAGAAATGAATGTGAATCTTTGACACAAGTGTCTCTTCTAAGCTTTGCTGGCGTTATTTATCACTAAACCACCATGTGAGATGTCAGGACACAAGATTAGATTTTAAAGCGTACTTTGGGGGATGCAAATGAATTAAGTGGAGCCTGTTTTTGACAGGCATCTCAGCACAATGGCACTATTTGCATATTCTACCAAAAGCTCCCCAAAGGTCCATCGTTTCAGTTCTGACGCTTCAAACGAGCGTTCTTGCCCAGGAGGTGCCAGTCTGTTGCAGGATCAGGAGGATTGGGCAGCCTTCTTGCACAATAATCCCTTACCTGACTAAATAGGAACTGTAGGCAAAGCTGGATGACTGACATGGCCATATCCTTTTGGTTTTATTCCATTCTGTAGGGTTATCTGGCAACAAGAAAAGCTTTGTGGTTTATCATTTCAGGTCATTTCAACATCACAATCGTTTAACATTCCACTCACTACTATTTATGAGCCAGTCTACAGCCAATCATTTGTCAGCCAAGTGGATTTCTGCCTATCCGACCGGTCATGTTTGGCTTGGCTGAAGGTTATGTGAGAGTATTGAGGTTCAGCCTTACAATAAATGTTAATGTTTATCTGTGATAACACCATGTCCTCTTTCTGACATCATCGCAGCGGGGACTGTGTATGGGCCTGTTTTAGCCATGGCTGCCTCAAACGAACAGTGTTCAATTGCCAGACAGCCCAACCAGAGGTGGTTTAAAGCTAAAAAGATATGTCTGTGTTTACCTGTTCTAGTGAAACAAACACATTTGCATTACGCAAATGAGCCCTTGACCTTTTTTTTCTTTTGTGGCGTCACTTTTCATTGTTTTTTCTCCCTCTTGGAATCTGTATAGATTTGCTGTACACACGATGAGTATTACTGTTATTACAAGTACTATTCTAATTATTATCATTAATTATATTAGTGGCAGGCCACTGGGTACCATTGTATGTTGACAACCCAATGAAATCTGTGCAAGATCATGAAAATGTTTATGAATTAAAGTAATACAAGAAAGATTCAAGTGTCAGAATTCACTTCAGAGCCCAAAATGCCACACAGTGTTTTATCAGTCATTGTCATAAAATGTTCCGTGAAGCAAGCAGGGGTGTATGAAAGAGGATGACGTACACTTTGTTACGTTAATAGTTAACTTTTTCTTGCTACATAAAGACAATCACAACTCATGCCCTAGTTAATAAAGTACTGGGGCTAAGAGGTTTGTTGTAAATGCTTCATTATCTAATTCCTGATGTAATGAAGTTCTATCCTCTGGAGACAAATGGTGATAAATATAAAGGAAAAAGCTTTAAAGGAGGAATTTCACTGTTTTCTACAAACCTATCATTTCCATAATTCAGTTATTGAGATGTAAATAAAGTTATTCAGATTTGGTTTGATGCTAAATGGTTCATTAAAGAGAAATTGACTTACAGTGGTGATGACAGAAACCAGGGACTTTGGTTAGCCGTTGTATGTACAATAAAAAAACTACCGGTAAACCTACACAAGCTTGTATATGTAATGCTGATAATGGTGAAATGGTGGTGTATCTGAAAACAGCAAGTTTCCTTTGACTACCTGCATGTACATGACCACCATGAATGCATTCAAAACAAAATTCTTTAGGCCACAATCTGCAAACTATCATAAAACATCATCTCAGACATCAGATAACCATTTCATATACAAGCCTAAATCAGAAAAAAGTTGGATTGCTGTGAAAAAAAAATGCAAATAAAAATGTAGCAATTTCTAAAATGTACATGGATCTGTATTTCATTACGGATGGTATAAACCCAAGATATTTCATGTTTTGTCTGGTCAGTTCTTTTGTATGTATACACTCATCGTCAAAATAATAGTTGCACCAAGGAGAAAGTGCCGGATTGGAATGCTATTGGGAAGGAAGATAAAGGTTACCAGGAACAATATATGATGATAAATTTAGACTGATATGGGCAATATTTATTGAGCTACACATACAGAAGAAGTGTCTCTCAGCATGGCGTCAGGCCGTCATACTATATACGTCTCTGCATGGAGTTGTAGAGGTTCCTAATGGTGTCCTGCGATAATCCATCCCATCCCAATCCATAGGGGTGGAGTGACACCTGGCCTTCTGGACTTGTGACAACAAACCGTTCATCTTGGTGCTGACCATGGTCTCTCCACACACGGAAGTGTTAGTCGCTTCCACTAAAACAAAAGCGGGACTTGTTACTGACAGTCTGCCAGGACACCATCACAGTCGTTGGTGATGTCGACGTGGTGTTAAGGGCAGTTGTCGTAGCAGCCTGTGTGCATGTAGTCCTGTGTCGTGCAGCCGTTTGCCAATGGTGCTGGCACTAACAGGATGACTCATAGAGGGCATCACTGCTCACTGAATGTCCTCAATTGTGGTTATTGGGTCAGTCAGATAAAGCATTAAGGTCCTTCCGAGCGTGAAACTTGAATCATTCACTTGTCACACAATTTCAGACCTACCCACCAGGTTTTAATCCTGTCGGTTGATTCCTTCTGGGTGCAACTATTTGTGCAACTATTCTTTTGATGAGTATACATCCATTCCTGCCATTCAAGCCTGCACTGGGTGTGCTGGAGAAATAATGGTGCAAAATTGCACCTGAAATGCTTCATCACTTCCCTCAAAGTGTTGTAAAAAGGAACTGCAGTGTTATGGAGTGGTAAGTGCTTTGCTGTCTCAAGTTGTTTAGAAAAATGTTGCACTAAGAAAGTTGAAATAAGTGCTTATTAAAATAAATAAATTAATATATACAATTCTTGAGGTAATACATAAATAATGTGTTGTCATATTGTTTTTAATGTAATTCAGGGTAAAAAACTAGTTTTTGTTTTTCATTTCTGACATCTGGTTCCTATCACCATCAGTGTGAACAATTCTAAGTTCTCCGGATTGGAGCAATTCACAACCAGCCACTATTTTATTGGCATAGTTTACATCCTAATGATTCACTTATGCAGAAATTTATAAAAAGAATAAATAGAACAGTGGAGATGTTAACCTTCAGGTGTCCTGCATGGTTCAATTCAGCATGTGGCATGTGCAGAAATGTTCAGCAGGCTCAGCTGACTTTGATTTCAGGTCAAGACGGTTACAGGAAGAGATGTACAACTTAGAAGAGGGTTCAATATTGGCCCACGGATGGCGGGAGCTTCAGTCACAAAGACCTCACTACTGGAGAGGTGACCTGCATTTAGATCTGTGGGAAAGACATGAGTAAATATTATAGTGCATTAGTACGGTATGTCAGGAAAAACAGAAGAGCAACTGTTGCTCAGCTGACTGAGAATGTCAGTGTGGTCAGTCTGAGTCAGCTAGAACTGTCCATCCACGGCTACATGCTATTACAGTTGTACCGACAAACCGTTGAATGCCAAAATGGAAGCACATTCGAGAGTTCAGTTGTGTAAAAACCATAAACGCAGGTTCCCCAGAGAGGGGATATGGTCCAGTAGGCAAGTGCATGTGTGGAGTACAACCAAGACAGCCGTACAGGCCACAGTGAGGGGGTCACTGCAGATCAAAGCAATGTTATTCTGACTGATCTCTTCCAAGGAGAGGAGAGGTCCCCATCCCCTGGGTCACTGAATGGTTTAATATTGGTATGAAAATTATGTAAATCACTTTTGCAGTCACCAGATCTCTACCTAGCTGAACGCCTTTGGAAGACTGGCATGTTAAACGTTCTCTACAACAGACATTGTTTCGCGTATACTATCCTTAAGGCAGACCCCTGAGTGTGAATTCATTGTTGACCCGACCCACACTTCTTTGTTTCTCATTCACTTGTTCCTCCCTTAAGAGTCCCATTCATTTTTGCCCCCACCCAAGCACTACTGGTTCCTTCAACCTACAGCCACCAAACTGCATCTATAGATACTCGCTCAGGGCAGATTCCCAAACAGCCACAGCCATCCTGACCCACACTCCTCTACGTGTCATTCATTCATTTTCTTCAGGAAATCCATTTTTCTACTTCAGTTTCATTTACACCTCGTCTAGCTAATCAATCTTCTGGACGAACCTCCTCACGAAAGCAGACATTCACTGCTCTAAGAGGTTTAGCAAAAGGATGATGAAACTGTTGCTTGAATTGAATCACATCTTTCTAGGGTCAGAAGCCACCTCCTGCTCTTGCAGTGCTGGGTATTTTTCCGCTTCGGCACACCTGACGGAGCCCATGAGCTCATCCTCAAAACATTTACGAGTTTAAAAGCTGTGTGTTAGATCTGCGGAAGCGCCGAACAGTGTTTATGTGGTACGAAAGGGACACTCCAGAAACAAGACCAACCTCTGAAGTAAACAAGCGGCTCTAACTGTCATTTAATTGGTTCGCATAATAAATAAGCCCCGCCCATGTCGGAAGCCTATTGGCCACCTCTGCTGTCAGTCAGCCTCTGGTGATCAGTCGTTTCTAGGTAACAACGTCACGTCGGGGGTTTTCCCCACTTCAGAGCCGAACTCCAGCTAACGGTAGACAGGCGGACCATAGCGGAGCACTAACGGTGACTCAAAGAGAGTGAACTTAGAGGTGTTTAGAGCGCAACATAGTGAGACATTGCTTCACATAACAGGCTAAACGGCTGCTAGGTTTGTTGCGCGTGTTTTTTCCTTGCTAGCGGACGCTAGCTAATGACAGTTAGCTAGCTTGCTAATTCGCGTGTTAATCGTCTTGTTTGCCGGGGCGTGATTCCTAAAAAAAAGTAGCCAGCGAGCGGACCAACTAACAGCGCCTTTTAGCTCATTTTATCTGAGTTAGCTACCTACCGTCAGACTAGCCAGCTAGAAGTCCAGCACACGTCCTGCAGAGATAGTTTTACCTTTATTCGGACATTGTAATCACGGTAGGTTGGGAGGTTTAGATAACGTTAGCTGGTGCGGCAGCAAACAGCTTCGTCTCTGTGGAGAAATGTCTAGCGTGTCTGTCCCAGCACAGGAGCAGCAGGGAGAAGGAACGGCAAAGCCGGTGGATTCCTTACCGCAAAAGAGCATCAGTCAGGTTGTGGTGCCGGGACAGCAGCCCCAGACCGTCTTCGTGATACTGGATTCATCAGCTGAATCTCTCAATCTCATCAGGTGGGTGTAGATACGAACTTGGCTTCATGCGTCCAAAGCTGCCATGCTAGCTAACATAGTACGTCAAAGCAGTACATCGCCGTTCGTTCTTATAGTATGGGATTTTGAAAGGACTGTTGACTATGGCATGGGGGCTAATAGGTTACATAAGTTACCAACTGCATTGCTTGTACGGTCCGTAGACCCAACATCTAGCGTTTGGATCTGTTGGTAATAATATCTGGATTGGCTTTACTCAGCAGATGATGTTAGGTAAGAAACTAGACTGTAGCCGTGCAGCCTAAATTCGGCTTGATTCACTGTAAGGAAATCCATGTTTTATAAATGTAATAACTAAGCTGCTACCACTAATGTGAAAAAATAAGCATCATGTCATAACAGCAAAGGCTTAAAGGGCAGTTCCACCAGTTTCTCAAAATTTCAGTCATTCAGAATTTTGACACGAAATGGTTCTTTGTAGAGAAGCTTACAGACTACAGATTTCTTTACAGTGGTAGGATGGGAACCAGAGGACACCATGTCTACAACGAACATAGACATTTAATATTTACTATCTAGAACTACCTACACACTGTACCTACACATGTCTTCTGAGTATTTTGTATGAGATGTTGATGATGGTAAAATAGTAATCTGGAATAAATCTGGAAGTTGAGACAATTGTTTTTGCCTTACAACATTCTATATATATAAAAATAAATGGAATAAAATACATTTAAGCCAAACCTTTATTACAGAACAGTGTGTCAGATACCAGGCATCAAACAGTGCATTACATCTATACCATGTAATGTAATAACTTTCTGTGATGGGCATTGAACCCGTCAGACATCTGGTTCCTAATATTACCATTATGAATAGGAGTATTTCATGCCAAACCAGTCTAAATGGCTTTATATATATCTTAATCATTTAATTCCTTGAAGTTAGTAAAATCAGTGCAGTTCTCCTGTAAGTGCAACATCTAGCCTAGTCCTGGACTGAATGTTCCCTTCAATGGAGAATCTCCATGTGTAGTGCAGGACTAGGCTTAATTCACTTAACTGAGTCACTCCGAAGTCTGGCTGATCTGTTTGTTTGCTGCTTTGACATGATGCTTGATTTTTCTCTTTACTGAGCTACTGATTTGGCCCTGTGACAACAAAGACTGGAATGCATCCATTGAAGATAAACTTAGAGTTTGCTGTGAGGCTGCTTGCAACACCGTTCAACATGTTTTCCAGGTTCATGAAATCAATGAATGTGCTGCCATTCTAAATCTAAGACACCTCTCAGACACCTGCTTGAGGCTCCTTTCAAGGCCTTGACTGAGCGCATATGAGAGCAGTTTGCTGTTTAATGGTTGATTATGACGGATGCCTGTCACACTGTCTCATCTGACCAGCTGAACTTTGCTAGTCTCAGCAGCAGTGTCACATTTTTAATGCCTTTGGTATTATGCATGACCCTTTGATAACTCACCAAACAGACTGCAGAGTAAGCTCTCTTTGTCTTTGCAGGGAGAGAAAAAAAGGAACCGGGTTTGTACAAATAGCTGATACTGCCTTTCCTATCTTCATTCGAATGAATGGGAGGAACTCATTCTAGATCAGAACTCTCACTTGTAGACGAGTAATAATCCCAGCAGACAAGAGGCTTGTTTGTGCTAGCTGTCAAGACATATAATTTGGAAATTACAGACCACAAAGACTGTTTATGCAAACATTGCTGTTTAACCAACAAATCACGGGTGGTAAATCTTTAAATTATTGCCAGATTTTTGCCTTGGCAGAGCTTGTTTGCTCAGCCTTGTGGATAAACATCATAAGGGGTTTACTAACATGGTTACGCTTGTCCATGAAATGAATGTGTTTAATGAAAACAACAGCCAAATTACTACTACTACTACAAGAACCTGGTAATTACATTAATGTAGTGGTGTCCTATTATACGAAGGTAGATAATAATGGAAGCTCTTGACAAAGAAACTTACACACCCGATCAGAGGTTCTGTCTTTACAGGCCTGGGTTCTCAGATGGGGATTGAGGGGACCTATTATGCTGATGGTCAGTGATCATAATTTTATATTTGGGGTCTTCTAGGATAGATATACATGCTTCAGTTTCCCCAAATACATGCTGTACACCTGTATTCACCCTCTGTCTGAAATTCTCTGTTAGTGTTTCTCTGTCTCATTGTGTGCTCTGATTGGCCAGCTTGTCTACTCTGTTCTGATTGGTCAACTGCCAGAGCAGCATCCTGCCCCCTAACTGCTATGGTTATTTTTACAATTTTTACAATGGCTTCAGTTCTGCCACATCGGTTTGAGCCAGAGTTGCAAGATTACATCACCTTGTAACAGAAACAGGGCTGCTGAGAAAGGCAGGTGAGAAAAATGACCGTTGGAGAGAGTTTCTTCCTCTGGCATGTACTTCAGGCTTTACAACTTTAAACTGCAGTCTGATTAAAAGCTACAACACACTAAAGGAAACAGAAAAACTGGAAAAAGGTCCCCATTAAACCCAGCTCTGGATTACATTTTGCTTTCAGTGCAGAATCTCTGTTCACAATGCTGTGCAGTCCAGGACTAGGCTTAGTCCCTAACCCTTAATATCTGTAAGGTAATCCAGTCTGTGGATTCTGTTTCTTGTTGAGATTGTCTTAGCTGTTTGAAAGAATCTACAGAGATACAAACAAGTACATGGATCTTTGTGCTGCCATGCCTTTGAAGAAAATGAAACCCCAGATCTTGAAAAATAATGAAACCATACCAAATGTATTGAGATACTAGAAAATGCTTGTCTATGTTTCCCAAAAATGAGAGCCTTGTTATACAAACAGCTTTCATTTGACCACCTCCATCCTGAACTTGAATTTCACAGGAAATGACTCAGCATAGCTGCCCACGCTTTTTTTTTTTTTTTTTTTACTGCTCTGGTGTCCAATGAGCTGCGTGCTGGAAATGAATGAAAGCTGCAGGCTTACTGAGTCCAGGGAACGTCATGTTTTTTTGTGTGCCTTAAGGAATGTGTTTGTCAACATGTGCTATCCTCATGAACGAAAGCTGAGCAGAAATTACTCGCAGTCCAAACAAAAAAAGGTGTTCACTTTAGGCACAACACCCGCCTCTCAGACAAATAACTTTAAATCATGTGAGGTATTCATCACAGCTTTCTTTTTCTCACCACACTGGAGCAGAATTGGCTTAGGTTTATAGGTGAGGTGCAGTTCAGATCGTGTGTAATCACCACAGCAGTTACTACAAGCAGAACCAGTACTGTAGTATTAGGTTAAGTGCATGCACAGCCTAATGAGACACGCAGACCCAAGCAGACATTGTGCCTAATGTCAAGCTCCAGCAAGAGGGGCATAAAGCCCAGCAGTATTGAACTGTGGAGCAGTGGAATTGTATTCTCTGGAGTGACTGATCTTCATCCAGTACTTTTTGGAATGAACTGTAGTGTTCCCGAACTAACCACCCAGTATCAGTACCTCACCTTACTAATGTCTGAATACAATCAAATCCTCAGAGCAGTGTTCCTAGTGTAAGCTTTTGCCAGAAGAGTAGATGCTGTTACTGCAACAAAATGGCACAAACTCTCCTTGATTTGGGAAGAAACGTTGGATGAGAAGCGCTGGGATATTCGTAGACTTGGTTTCCTGGGTTGTCCAAATATTTCCCAGGCTCGTCACTTCTTAGATGAGATGGATTTGTTTTTGTTTCAGCTGTGCTTCTTCTGTTGGTTTAAGTGTAAGAAGTCTGGCACTATTTGATTGAAGGTGGTGCAAGTGCGCCCTCTGGCGGTGGAAGTCCAATATTAGGTTTTTTTCCTCCACTCCTTCCTATTTTTAGTAAGCCTCGGTGTGTGCTGGTTAGTGCGCAGCTCGAACGATTCGCGAGCGGAATTTCCCACATCGAGGGCTCTTTTCTTCTCAGATATTGGGAAGGGAGCTGTTGTAAAGCAGTGCTGCGATGACGTTTGGAAGCTTCAGCGCCGGAGGATAAACCCAGCGGGGCTATCATCGCTTCTAATGCACTTCTCCATCGGGACATGGCACTGCCCGCCGTGGACCGGGCTGGTGGTGAATTTCGCTGTAGCCTCGATGTGGGATTAGTTTAGGTTTGTCTGCATCCCGATCGGATTTGCCATCCTGCTGTAAAGCCGGTGCGTATGCTGTAGGTTTATATAGAGGTCCGCTTCCGGGCCCTCTGTGCTTCTTCACGGAGGTGGGATGTGGACATGCACTTGGCTGTTATCACTTGTCGTCGTCCTGTACTGGTGAAATGAGAAAGGCTTTAGAGAGAGTTGCCCTCTACTCTGTCCAGTCTCAGCTGGGTTGCTCTTCTGAAATGCTGGTGGTCTTACATAGAGTACATTGTGAAACGCCTTCCTGCAGCGGGAGGAAGTGGTATTCGATCTTGCACGCCACATTTCGCTTCTATGGGTGTCGATTAGTAAATGAATCTGCAGTTTATTGGCTTACTGATCTTAGTTTTGCTGGCACTTAGCTGATTGTTTTGCAGTCGTGTCCTCTTTCTGCTCTGGATCATATTGGCTAGTTTTAGTGGGACAGGCAATCACTTAGCATGATGAGGTTCTTTCCAAAAGTGTGGGAATTGTTGGATGTGGCGGGTTGGGACAAAATCTCAGTACTGAAAGACATCCATTCTCCAGTCACTTCTCATCTTCCCTTAATACCATCTGCAAATATTAAAATACATTATGAACATTTAGTATCATTATTATAGTGACCAAAATTATTATTATTTTACTAATTAAATAACACTAATATTATTAGTGTTGTTAAAATGTACTGAAGCACAAGCTAAAATAATTTCACCAAGTTTTATATCGAAAAGCATTTTTACTTTACATAAAACACTATAATAATAACATAGCACATTAATAGTAAAGGTGGTGCCATGAGAGGTTCAAACAGTGCAAACATGAAGGGTTCAGATGTTTTGTTGACTGAGCGTAATGTCACTACTTCCCTGCAATAAACTGATTTGGACTAATGAAAAAAATCCTAATTATTATCTCAGTTGCTGGAGACCTTTTCTGATAAGGACATTTACGCTATCAAATTGTCCTTCTTGTAGTTGTATTATGAAGCTAAAGACTGCTTTCTTTTTTGAATTTGCCTGTTCCACCTTAAATGGTGCATTGGTTCCATTCTGGCACCTGAGGCGCTATAATAACTGTACCATTTAAGGTGGAATAGAAAAATTCAAACAAGAAGCTGATAAATAAGAAGCTTTAGCTTCAACTTTGTACTTTTAATGCTGGTAGGCTTTTTTTATTCTGGTGGTTTAAGCTAATAAAATACAGTTCCTGTAAGAATGTGCTGCAGTAAGACATTTAGACAAGGTGGAAGACATGCGGACATACACACACACACACACACACCTAGGGTATAATTTGTATATTTTTTTGTTATAATTTAAGAATAATAAATTATTAATTATTGCTTTGATTGCCATGTAATTGCTGAATAAAATGTATTAGTGTGTAATACGCTTGGGACTAAGGTTAAATGTGAAGTTCATAAGGAGCACTTAACAAAAAACAAAGACAGAATACAAACTAGAATAAACAGATAAGCAAACCAATAACAATATAAGAAAACAACACTAGCGTAGAAAAAAAAACCCCAGAAAAATCAACACATCAACCAGGCAGAAAAAATGCCCCCTCTAGTCCGGTGATCCGGCTGCTCATTTACAATGCCCATGTTTCTGTGTTTTCCTTGACCCTACTTATAGTGCTTGAAACCCCAAATGTGCATTGCGTAGGATTACATGCCGCAGTTAATATCCACTGTTCTGTTTATACCAGCATATCTGTAGCAAGACGTGTTGTTTATACAGCATCTCAGAGCACATGCACTTATCTAAGATCAGTTTCTTGTCACCGATGTCACCTTTAACCAGTTGACCTCAAAACTATCTTTAAGGTCTTCGAATTGATTTAGCTTCTTTTAGCCATTCAGTTACATGTATTGATAGGCTAAGGGCCAGACACAGAGTAAGACAAAAAGCTCTGCAGTGGAGATTGACCATTTGTGCTTCAGGGCTAGACTTAAACATTGTCCATGTAGGAAAGTCTGTTTTCAACGCTCCCAGCCAGTTATTCCCAGCCATACCAGACAAGATGTCTATCTATCTTTGACTAGGGAAAAAGACCAAAATATTCCAAACTGAATGTCAAATCACAGTTTCAAAACATATTTGAAATCACTGATGAAATCAAGATAAAAACCTCCTATGTGGCTTGTAGCGTTTGGTTCAGTTATGCATAATTCACCTTGTTCAGGCTACTGAGCTTGCACAGATCTCTTTTCCTTAAAGGGAGGGAATTCCCAAAAAATGGATGCTGTGTTGAACGTTATAAGCTTTCCTATTCATATTTCATCCAGTGCCTGGTCTCCTCGTTTATAATGTGTCTGATTTAATTCATGTCCAGGAAACCAGCCCTATATGACAATTCTTATCCTAGATTATCTCAGATTCAGCACTCAGCACTAAAGACAGGCCCAGCAGATCTGAAATTGTGTTTGGAAATGCTGCGGGTGGTTTTACAAAGCTGGATTTTCTGGTTAGCGACTTATTTCTGGGCTGAAGACAAAGTAACTTTTTCATCTCCACGAAGTTCTACTCTGCGTGCATCTAGGGTAGTGAGTGCACTAATCCCTGGGAGCAGCGTTAATGGTACTCCTGTCCTGTTGACCTTCATGTTGACCCTGACACACTTGCCCTGAAGAAATTCTCTCTGTGTGAGCATGTCCACATTTGGAGATGTTAAGTGTTATTATTCACATTCTTCAGCCTAATTATGTTCTTTTTTTCTTCAGTGTGGAGCCTCTTTTACCCGAGTCTGGAATTGTGGCTGATATCGAGGTAGACGGCATCATCGCATCTGATTCAGACACTTTCTACCAGCTGAAGAGCCAGCCCATTGCTCTCAGGTGAGTTCAGACATGCATCAGCACAGTTACAGTTTGTTTAGATTAGAAAGGTGGAACCATTTCATACAGCTTTTGTTCTCTCCCAAAGGATCTGCATTAGTGTCGTTTATAGCTCATGAGTTTGCACAAGGACATGCATCCTTGCAGACTTTTATTTTGGAATGTTTTCTCTTTGTTGGGCCAAACCAAACTGTATTCCAAATATTTAGAGCTCTATAGAATCAAGAAGATAAAATATGAATAAACCAAGTCAAATCTTGACCTCAGAACTGTATCTGAAAATATGTGTATTGCTACGTGTGTATTAGGTAGTAATAGTGACAGTGCAAAGTAATATGCTCTTCTTTATTTGGTTGCTATAAGGAGCAGCTGTAACTATTTTAGCTACTGCTTTAATATCAAAATTGATTGTGTTTTACTTTTGAGTGCATTGACCTTCTAATAGTAAGTAATTAATCTGTGTTTTACGCTCTGTGAACTTATTATTTGAGGTTTGATGAGCTCTTAAGAACTTTGAAGGTAACCCGATTTGCTAACTCTTGTAAATTAAAACAGTATATTTATCTAATTTGTGCTGCAATTACCTAATTTGATGTGTGCACTGTGATTACTGATCTTTAAGACTGCAGACTGACCTTCAAGTCATCACAGAATCTTTTTGTGTTACCTGACCTAAAATAGTCATTTTTTTGTCCCAATCACGCAGCCTTAGCAAATCCCCCTGAAACACACCTCCTAATCTCCAGTCCAAACATACTCTATTTTAGTCGGCTTATCCATCAACCCACCCAAACATGCGAACTCAAACAGCGGGTCAAAATCCAGCCACACATCAAACTCAACTGTGATGTTTTATGTAGCAGTAGATTTTTATGACACTTAAAGTAACTACGACAAGAGTAAGTCAGTATTTGCTTAACAGTCTCGCTAGTAGAGCTAAAAGATGTTTGAAATTGCACGTTTGAACAAGCGCAGCATTCAAATCGCAAGACCTGTGGTCGTAATTGTGGTCCATGTTATCAGTGTTGTAAGTTTTAAAGGGCTCATGTCCTACATTCTTGTATTTATTTTCTTCCCATGGTTGACGTATGATGTCTGCATGATTTTGTGACTTTTTTAATTTTTTCAGTCAAAAAATATTTTTAGCCTTTTTTTCAACTGTGCCTTTAAGACAGATGCATGTAACTGAGTTCTGTTCTATTTGGCTGTTCTATATTGTGCCGCATTCGAAAAGCACTCTGGGTTAAGTCTCTCCTTATAACTTCAGCATGAATGGTTGGGGCTAAACTGCTATAAGCTTTAGGTAGATAGAAGTAAATGTGTCGGTTTTTGTGACATCTTAAAACAGCAAATCAAGCTTTTGCACATGATTTACCCGCACTTTATAGTTGCAGAAAATCAGATTTTGTCAGTAGTGTATTCAATGCGTTTACATGCACATGATTAATCAGGTAATTGTAAACTCTGGGCCTAAATGGGCAGTAGGGATGTATGCCTTACAACTAGTCAATAAACTCAACAAACAGAATAAGATGTGATGTAAATGTAATACAATTCTTAAACATCATGCCACAGATGTTTTAATATTGAGTTAATTTAGTGATAAATACAGTATGAATACACACTTTACAAAATATATAAATGTTAAAAATTCTTTTAATTCGTCATTTAGTCAAGCATGTCACCCTAAAATAGTTTTATTGCCATCTCGCGATTGCTGCTGCTTGCCATTTCCAGTGACAGTGACTTGTTTCGCACATGTGCAGAATGAGAAAAACAAAAGAAATCAGATTAAGAGTATACATGCACTGAAAACCCGAATACTGAGCTAAAGTCCAGCTCTTGTTATTAGAGTTCTTAATCGGTTTCCTAGGTCTTAATAAGACGTAAGAAATCTGAAGACTCTGTTTACATGATCACTTAATTAATCAGGTAACTGCCACAATCTAATTATGATGAGATTATTACTTGCATGTAAACAAGACTATTAAGGGCAACACATCCACCACAATCTAGCAGTCAGTGTTCTTCGTCTAGGCCCAAAACAAGCCAGGCCTGGACATAAACTTTTAGACCTATAACCTACAGTCAAAATATTGGTCAGAAAAATTACAATTAGATTTGTTCGCCAAATTGTTCAGCCCTAGTCTATAGATAAGTGAGGTCTGAGGCCTTAATTTTTATTGCTGTATATTTCTACCCCATGTTGTTTGAAATCAGTCTTAACTTTGAATGCATGTTCCGTGGTAGTGAAACTTACACATGAAAGCGAGATAGGCTTAGGTTTCTGTTCATAGTACGTACTAATTCTGTTTTCTAGGGACTTCCCAATAACTCGGCAGCAGCCAAAACGATGTAATCGAACTCCGGCCTGCCTCTTCCCGCTACCTGGTCTTCTAAAAACAGCAAGGAATGTTTTTTTTCCCCCATGACAATAGGCTGTCAAACTGAAGCTTTGATTACCCCAGATTGACTGCAGGCTTGCACAACCCAGCGTCTTTCAAAGGTTAAAGAAGTAGTTACGAAAGGGCTCCAGAGTCCACATGCTGAACTCTCTCACAGCCCAGCTGCTGTTATTTGCCCCAGCGATCTGAGTGGCACACTGCTCTTTGGCTTCACATGCGTCAATGCTAAAAGAGCGTGAGCACCTCTGCTAGCTGTTGTTGTTGTTGCCGTTGGCCGCTCAGGGCTGTGGGACTTCCAACAGTGACTCAGCACAAATCAAGCCATGCTGGGAGGAGACGTGAGAGGGTTTCTTGGGAAACGCTCAACTGAAGACATTTCAGACATGTAGCCCTGTTTTTGCTGCAGGATCTTCTTATGAAAATGGTGTTTGCTCTTTGGAGTGGGATTTCCAGAATTTGTTTATGTCCTCACGCTGATGTCAGTTGGTGTGAATTTGTTTTTTCTTATTCTTGTTTTATTTTTTTATGGAGCAGAAAGCAAACTTAAATCAACAACCAGTGGAGTTTTATAGTTTGTTTTCTCTTGTTGCCTGCTACACTGTTTGCTGCTGCCACAATGTCTTAATTACTGCATTAGTCAGTAGTTAAACATAGGCTTTGTGGAATTGTGGGTCAGGGCTATTAGAATAAGTAGAGGTGGACAGTTTCTGCTGGATTAGAACTCTGTGTACTGCATAGTTGGAACTCTGATTGGATTTTTTCTAGTTTCATTTCCTTTAACTGTTTCGCTCATACACATCATTGTTGTGTCAGTTTATATGGGGTGAAAGCAAGCTAGTTTAAATAACTCATTATGGCCCATTTAGATACTTTCTCTATAAGAGACGTCTTCGTCATTACTGTATTCAAGTTGGCCCATACTTCTGATCTGTTTGTTCATTTTGTGTATAGATGAATGTATTTATAATCACATGCAAAGGTTTGAACAAGTGAACACATCCTCTACATAGAACAGACCTTTAATGCACAATTACTGTGTGTTTACCATGTCGGGAAAACATACAACATAAAATGTGGCCTGTCAAAATGAATAAACGTTGCGCACTAAAGTTTGTAGAAAAATGCAATGATGTGTTTAAGTTTGTTCTCTGTAGAGAATATCAATAAACATGTCATTTGACTGGGCTGATAAAACTTTGCATACAGCCGTATATCAGCGAAAGTAAGCTGACTCTTCATCAACAGTTTGAGAGGCCACATAACTACAGGCCACTGTTTGTCTTTACTCCAGTTTCTGAAATGTGTGGTAATGTGAATAACAGCACGGGGGGATGGTTACGGCTTACATCCATAACCTAAAGTTGATTTACCCTTTTGCTCCCTTCCCAGTGGCTCAGTTGCCCCCGCTGACCCTGTGCTGACCCCGGGTGCCTCAGCAATGACGTCGCGGGTGCTGATGAGGCAGGAGCTGATGAGGCAGCAGGCCCAAGACCAGGAGAGAAGAGAAGCCCAACAGCAAGCGTCCAGTGCTCAACTCCGCCCCACCGACACCTCGCCTGCCATTTCTGTATCCTCTGCAATGCCTTCTGCCCGCCCTACGCCCACACAGGTCCCGGTGGAGGTGCTAAAGGTAGGAGAAGATCTGTGAAGTAGTGGCCACTGCTGTACCAATGTCAGGATTAAACCTGTTTGTTAGGAGGCAAAAACATTGGATTTGATGTTCAGGGGGAGTTATGACCTATTTGAAGGCATATTTGCTAAGCTTTAAAAGATCTGCCAGTCAGACAGTGATGTTGCAGCAGATTCAGTCTGGGTCTTTTAATCATAAAGTACTGAATGTTCTACCCACCTAGTGATTTTTTTAAGACCTGTGTTAAGACCTGTGTGGACGAAGCCTGAAACCACATTTCACCTGCCATTTTTGTATAGATAGCCTAAAGCAGTGCTTATCAACAGATCAGAATTTATAGTGCAGTTCAGCTGTTGTTTGGAAAAGGAATGGAGCCTCTCTTGTTAATGCACTTGTGTGCTTGATAATCAGCTTGCAAACATGTGTATTGTTGATCATCTAAGTAAAGCTATGCAGTATTTGATACCTCTACAGTCAAAAGATTTGCTCATACTCTGATTCTGTTTTCCCTCCTTAGGTTCAGACTCATCTGGAGAACCCAACTAAGTACCACATCCAGCAGGCTCAGAGGCAGCAGGTCAAACAGTACCTTTCCCACACCCTTGGCAACAAAGCCAATCAAATGCTGGTCAAGTCCCCTTCGCCCCAGTCAGGCTCCGCCCCAGAACTCGCCCCAGCTGCCAGCAGCACTCCCAGCAGCCCCATGGCCGTACTCAGTCTTGGCTCCAATAAAGAGGAGGTAAGGTCCTATCCAAGTGTCGTGGCTCGGTTTTTAGAATGAAGTGCAGTATCTTTTCAATTACAGAAGCAAAAAGTCAACATAAGGTCATTTTGCTTATTGTTTATTTTGGTCGCTCTTTTGTTTATTGACCAGAAAGCTCTATGAAAGAATAAGTGACAACATCAACACTTGTCCATAGTCAGTTAGACAGTGTTTATGTTCAACACAAATGGCTTGACATCTCTGTGCCATTTCAGAGAAGTTGGCTGTCCAGGTGCTGCATGTACCTTGGCAAATCTCTTTAGTTTGGCTGTTTAACTGGCACCTGCATGGCTTTAACAGAATAGTACCAAGAGGCATTATAAGATTCAGTGTTTGTTCTAGATTACTTTGTAGATTAATTCACATACTTATCACCGCCCTATAAATGAAAACGTATCATTGCTCTTGCAGGCTTTTCTAAACTCTAAATAGAGCTCTTAGGGTGGTTGTCTGATCAGAGCTTTTGAGATGTTATCTTTATCCACAGGTGCTCTTTTGTCCTGTAGTGATCAGCTGTATCATTTAGAGATTAATTAAAGATTGGTTACAGGTTTCATATCATCCCATTATGACTGGGCTCCAGTTAGGAATGTAACAAAACAAATCATTTTCATTGTATTGCAACATATTATATTGTCATAGTTATTGCATTGCATTTAGCATGTGTTGGCTTGTGACGTATCTATTAACTAGTCCAGCTAATATTGCTGAAAAATGTCGATAATGGCTGTGTCTAGAACATTGTAGAAGATAATGATACAATGAAGCACAGCCTTTGTGTCAAATATTGTACCTGTATAATGTTGAATACTCTTAATAAAATAAACTTAAATGAAATAACTAAAATAATCTTAAAATGGAAACATTAAAATAAGGCATTTTTCAGCCATTTTATTTAAAAACGGTATCGAATTGAAGTCTTTTAAATTCTTCTATCAGGATAATAGCACAGTGCGTGTATGGGTTAATCAGTGTTTTACAGAGCTGGTCTAACGCAAGGAACAAAGGGGATTCATCGGATTCCTAGTAAAGGTCCTGTACGGCGGATCACTGTTTCCCTGCTTTCTGGGGATGCATGCTGTCTAGCACCATGTTAGCATGACATTCACGCACCTGAGCTGAGGTGGTATATATTTCCACATTTTAACAGTATTATAAAAGTATTTTAAAAGTATAAATATGGCAGTAAATATTGCAGTTCTCTTTTAGGGAACCCCCAAAAAAATAAAAGCCCTGAATACACATCGAGCAAATATCAGAACAGTCAAATATTCGGGTCCACCCCTAAAGGCATGCTGTTACAGAATGTGTTCTGACAGCCTTTTGGTTCCTTCCTTAATCTGTGTTCATAAGAAGTGGCTAGGATATCATCACTGTCCAGATTAAAACCAAACGGTAACCATACAGAAAAACTCAAATAGTGTTTTTTTTTTTTTTTACTTTTAGTCTAAGAGATGAAACAAGCGGATTTGGAGCATTACTGTTAGTCGATTAGTCATTTTCACCCAGTGCATTATCAAGTACAACACATCCCTTTCCAAAAAACGGACCAATTTCATAACCAAGCACTCATGCAGGGAAGTTGCTCGTCTTACTCATAGTCTGCAAATGTTCCACAGTGCAAATATAATCTCTTATTTCTCCATTTTTAAAGCTGTGAAACGCTAAGCTATTTAGACATGTGCTGTTGTTCCAATAATGAACTGGTCTGTTTACCTCAGCGGTATGTCTAGATCCTTTTGAAGTGTGTTCAGTTCCCTGTGTAAATACAATAGCATGCTTTGTCGGGTCCTTGCGAAGTTGGCCAGGCCCTCTTGTGCGCTCCCCGTGTTCGGCACCACATTGTGCTGGTAAATATCACACTACCAGCTCAATGGGCCCCTCCACACTTAGCACGCTGCGTGGGTTTGGCTATTAAAGCTACACAGCATGTGTGACTCTTCCAAATCATCCTTAATAAGCTGAGCTGTCTACTGTAGCCAAGCTTGTGTGCAGTACTAGCGTAACCCTCTGGAGAGCCACATTATGAAGTGCATGCAGTCTAAGGTTTAATATGTCTCTCTGTTAAAGCTGCAGTGGGCTGTAATGGGATTTAGTAGCTGTTTTGAATGAATGAGTTGGACTGACTGCATGTCTCATGGCTGGGTGACCAGTGTGTCACTGTGAAACTGCTGCATCCTGTGTTTTTTTTTTTGTTTGTTTTTAAGACATCCTGCTATCTTATGGCTCAGCACGGAAAATGACCACCTCAGGCATATTTGTGTTTGAATGAACTTGCAAAGCTGCAGTTTTTACCATGCATTTTTTGCACGTCAAGATCTGATCTTCTTTGGTTGTGTTTCTAAATCAATGTGCAGATTGAAGACGTTATTGATGACATCATCAGTCTGGAATCTAGCCTGAATGACGAGTTTATGACGCTGATCGACTCTGGCCTGCAGCTTCCCAGCACGGTACGTTCCAGCATCCTAAAAAAAGTCAGCATGTAGGAATTTCAAATGAGGTTTTTCTGACCAATATTGTAATTGTAATTTAAAAGCCTTCATTTTCTAGAAATTAAGCTTCCTGTATTTTTGTTGTTGTTGTTGTTGTTGTTTCCAAGAAGACCAGAATATCGATTCTTTATGTGTGAGTGTGCCTGTGTTTTTGCAGCTCATGAGCTCTGCATTATTATCTTAAAAACTGAACTGATGTGGGATGTATTTAAAAAACATTGGTGCTTTGAAAATTGCAGGCTATTACCAACATGTTTCAGCTGCAGGAGTCCTTCAAAGTAGTTTCAACTCTCTTATCATAGATTTCTCAAGCTGAGCAAGCAAAAGCAAGGGGTCTTAAAGGCAGAAGGCTTGTGTAAATTAATTCAATAGATTAGCTCTTCTCTTTGACAGATTGATAACAGAAAGGTAAAAAGAGCCGACTGATTTCCTGCAAAATGGCACTTCATTCAACATTTTTTTTAATTTCTGCTGTGTACACAATGCCTTCTTGCTTATTCGTTTATGAACACGTTTATGAACATGATGAACACAATCTAGACCACAGTTTCATTTTAACTGTAAGTCAGGCACCACCGGTTTTAATTCCTTGCATAATTGCTTAAGCAGTTTGTGTCAGAGGTGTCATGCCCTGGCATGTCACAGGTGAAGCACTTGCTTTTTGGCTTGGTCTAGCTGAATTTGTGTAGGAGCTACTGGAATCTGGTTCTGTTCTGGAAACTAACATACATTTCTAACACATGGCTACCAATGGGTGGTGCTGGGTGGGGAACACCCGCTGGGTAACAAGGGGGAGGGGGCAGACACACTGGCCTTTGAGTAAGAGTGTGTGTGTGTGTGTGTGTGTGTGTGTGTGTGTGTGTGTGTGTTAAAGCTGATAGCTAACAGTGAAAAGTTTTCTGAAAGATATTTCCCCATTCGTGGCGTTCTTTTCCTTTTTTTAACTGTAAGAGAAAGAGGAAGAGGTGTGCTGTTGGTAGGAGAAGATGAGGATTCTAGTTTTAGTGCCGGAGAATGAAAAGAAAAGAATTAAAGCCGAGGTA
This sequence comes from Semaprochilodus insignis, assembly GCA_034552555.1. Lineage (NCBI taxonomy): Eukaryota > Metazoa > Chordata > Actinopteri > Characiformes > Prochilodontidae > Semaprochilodus > Semaprochilodus insignis. The sequence goes on along the minus strand of CM067484.1, from coordinate 14,810,883 downwards.
AATTGAACTTTTTTTTTTTTTTAAACTTTCACTTGATTAAGTTTATGAATTATGATGAGTTGTCTGATTCAGCATGTTTTGAAGCTGGTTAAAGGTCGAAGGCTTGTTTTTAAATGGTGTTTAGTTAATCTATAGCTGGTGTGGTTTATTTGCTGTTTGTTTGAATCTTGTGAAGTTGTGTCTGGACTCACTTTTGCTACTGCTGTACACAACGTGCTTAACGTTCCAGAAAGCACATGGTTAGATTTGAAGAGTAAAGCATTGGCATTGCAGCCCAAGAGGAAGTTAAAATACATTTTCAAATCTAAAAAACAGTTCTAGCTTTTTTTTAAAATACACATGGTTTCATTTTGACTTTCATTTTGACTTTGACATTGTTTTTACTGGAAATGCCCGTTATGTAGCATTACATTACATGCCACCAGCAAAGCAGTGACATTTTTGGTCGAGTCGCATTTGTCAACTTGGATATGTTCTTGAGTTTTGTACCAGTTTTGTACTCCTGTTTAATAAAAACTACAGCAAATCTAAGAAAAGAAACATTGATGCAACTTTAGGTTTTACAGGCAGGCGTCATACACATCTGGGAATTTCAGAAAAGCAGTACAGAACAAGGCCTTAAAATATTGTATTTGTTTAAACTGTAGATTGACTTTGGGTGATTGTACACAAATGATATGCTAAATAGTGAGACAGATTGCGGTTGTATTATTATATGAAGATGACTGTGCCGTTAATATGTTGTAAATGATAACTGAATCAAGTGTGCCATTTGGCTCCAGTGGGCTACTAGCACATGTGTTTTGTTCTTGTTAGCACAGAATGTTGTTTAGAAGCAGTTCCAACTCAGCACAGTTGGAGTGACACAGGATGTGAGTAATCCAGGGATGGGGAGGCAGAATGTTCCTCAGTTGCACTTTGCGCTGACTCAAATTTCCAAACTGCAGTCTGTTTCTGGCAAAGACGTTTGTTACAGTTCTTATATTGTGTTGAGCGCCCTCGGGGCAGGGGGAGGCTATGTTAAGATATTGTACAGGACGGCCCCTAATTAAAAAAACTATTGTTGTTGGTTTGCAGCTGCCAGTCTCAGGAAACCTCCTGGATGTGTACAGCAGTGCTGGGATGGCTACACCCACCATCACTGTCAGCAACTCCTGTCCTGCAAATCTGCACAACGTCAAGAGAGAGCTGACAGGTGCTTCAGAAAGAGCTGACAGTTCGTTGTCCTTTATTTTGTCTCTTTTTGTTCTCTCTGTCCAACTTATTGTTTCTCTCCAATTCCCCTCTTCCTTATTTGCTGCACAACCCCTCCCTGCAGTTTGATGGAGTCAGTCTGAATATGCCTGTCTTGTGTAGACACTTCCTGCTATGTGCACTTCTCTTTTACGTCCTCCTGGCTTTAGCACATTCTCGGAAAATATTGGTGTGATAAGTCTGGGGTGATAAGGGTGAAAATCATGAGATGAGATTTGGGAAAAATATTGCACTAAACAAACCAAAGACAGACTTCAACTTGCTGCCTTTCTCAAATCTCTATTAATTTTAGATATCACTGTGCCTCTATATGTTAGTTGTTGAGAGCAACATTGACTTTCTACTAGGGGTAGGTAATATTGGAAAAATATCATATCACTTATACTTACTTACTATCATGGTATTTTGTCACAAACAGCACTAGTGGTGCAACATTTAGAAATTGCCCTCAGTAAGCGAGTACATTCATTTTTATTCAACATAGCACTGTAAAACATTTTAGACATAGCCATTGTCATATTGCTCACATCTACTTCTAATATTCTGTTCTGTTCTGTTCTGTTCTGAATGTGAACCTTACATGCTATTCTTTCAGATGCTGAGGCTAAAGCTATCATTAAGGAACGGCAGAAAAAGGATAACCACAACCTCAGTGAGTTTCACTTGCACTTGCTCAAATTTTTTGTTTGGTTTCTTAATAAAATTGAACTTTAATTTTCATATTTTTTGAATGGCAACTATGAAAAAGAAAAATGCACATGCCATTGCTCTGTAAAAAAATTGTGAAAACATAATTAAGGAAGGTATTAATAGCTTTAATAGAATTTTTATCATGGTTTAATTGCTGCCAACAAAGTAGATCTGAAAAGAAGAAATACTTTTTATATATTTTATATTATTGTGATCTATAATCTGACATTATATGTATATGTGTGTGTGTGTGTGTGTGTGTTTGTGTAGTACATTTTATTTGTACCCCCTTGTTGTAAATCACCTACACACCAAAAAGGGAACTGTTAGTGTGCAGTAAAAACTGCTAAAGCGAAGTGCTGCAGCCACTAAATGTGTTTATTCCTCCACAGTCGAAAGGCGGAGGAGGTTCAACATCAATGACCGTATTAAGGAGCTGGGAGAACTTGTTCCAAAGTCCAGTGACCCGTCAGTATTCATTGTATTATTTTCTGAGTTTATTAGTCCTTATGATTAGTAATATCATAGAAAAGGAGTCACTCACTCAGCAGCAGTCGCTTTAAGGGGCATTCTGGCCAAACGTTGAACATGTGACCATTGTGACAATACTCACCTAAGTGGAACTCATTTACAGTGGTGCTGCAGTGGTTTCTAGGCTAAAGTGGTTTCCAGTTTAAAGAACAGGAAAACCCCGTTCTGATAAGGTATCTTGAAGGTGGGGCCTGTCAAAAAACTACATGACTGGACAGTTTCAGATGTGTACATAACATGCCAATGTGCCAACATGCTAAATTCCAGTTTTAGGCCAGAATGCCACTTATGCTGTACCTAATAGTAGTGTGGCAGAGCTGCTTTTGTCTTGATCACAAGCATCTGTGCTCAGTTGCTGGCTGAACATTTATGTACTTGACATTGTAAGGGTGGAAACGCGTGGTGCAGGAGCTAGGAGGGGGGGAAAAGGCCTTGGTCCCTGGCTTCTCTGGAGACACACGCTCAGTACACGCTCCATGCGGGGTAGAAGTGGCATTTAATGGCACAAGTCAAAAGACATTTCACCATTACAATCCGGTTAACTTGGGAGTAGGTACATCAGACTGGAGGCTATGCTACAGTTAGCTCCTTCGTCCCGCACACAGAGAGCTACAGCTCAGCGCGCGCGCGCAGTAGTACAGTACATTCAAGCAACCGTTACAACATATTTAATAGCTGAAAATTTGAGATGGCCTGGCAATGGTGTATGTGTCTAACCATGCCTCTGTGTTTTCCTCCTTGCTGCTGTGGAAATAGGGAGATGCGTTGGAACAAGGGCACCATCCTGAAGGCGTCGGTGGACTACATCCGTAAACTGCAGAAGGAACAGCACAGGTCTAAAGAGATGGAGCTGAAGCAGAAGAAGCTGGAGCACGCCAACCGCACACTGCTCCTTCGTATACAGGTCTGGTCTTCTCCTTCAGTATGCTTAAAGTTATGCTACTTATAAATTCCAATGATAATCGTACCGTTTCACGTTTTTACAATTCTAATAACTGTGCATGATTGCCATCTTTAAAAACTCATGACAGAAGTAAACAATCTACTGCTGACATCTCTTTGCAAATCACAGTCTAGCATAAGGCAAAATGGCACAGGTATAAATTGAACGGCAATCAGTCAACCTGATGTTAACTAATTTCTCATATTTCTTCTCCTTAAGAATGAATGGGGGTGATGTGATCTGTAAAGTTATGTGCACTGTAAAGTTATTATGGACACTTGTAATTAGTTTAGTCTTAGAACTTAGAACAGTTTGATCAAAGAGTTCTTAGAAATGCAGAGCAGCTGTGACACTCTGATCCCAATCTCTGAGTTGAGCTTGTAAACTATGAACTTAGGACCACAGCATTCAGTCCTGTAAATAGTCACAGTGACCCTCATTATCAGGACAGTTTTATTTTTATTTTCTATGATTATTTCATATCAGACACTACACTCACTACTGCTGTTTTTACACAATAAAAAAAATTTAAGAGGTTATGAATTTCTGTTAATATATAACAGCACATGCCTACTTCCGAACCTTCATGTGTGTTTTTATGAAGTTATAGCTGCTTATGGGTTTTAGTGCAGCTCAGAATTGCACTTAAATTTTAAAATGCTGTTGTTGTTTTTTTTTCCTTCTGGTTGATTGGGATCAGGAGTTGGAGATGCAGGCTCGTGTTCATGGCCTTGCATCATCCCAGGGTTCAGACTCCACTCTCAGTCAGCAGCAGCATCAGCAGCAGCACCACCAGCAGATCACCTCTCTGGACTCCAGCAACGAGCCACTTTCCAAAACCATCCTCACTCTGGGTGGGCCTGGGCTTAACCAAAGCACCATCTCTACTTTACTCTCCCCTCCACCTTCTGCTTCTCCTGTGGCCGGAGCCATGACCGTTCCTCTGGACTTTGGAACTCTCAGCTTCGGAGAGCTGGATGACCCTGCTTCTTCCATGTTTAACTCCGCCCTAATGGGGGACATGGGCCTGGGGGATATTTTAATGGATGACGGTGGTGCACTGTCTCCAGTAGGGGGTGCTGACCCCCTGCTTTCTTCAGTCTCTCCTGGAGCCTCCAAGACCAGCAGTCGCAGAAGCAGTTTTAGTATGGAGGAGGATTTGTGATGGACGTGATTCACGCACCAGAGTCTGGTCTGTGGGACTGTATTACCGAAATTGCATCTCTAACAAGCAGCCCAACGTCTCCCTTCAGTCTCGTACGCCTCAAGTGGCCAGTAGAGGCCGGTGTATCACAAGGTCAATTGTTTTTAATCATAGTACTGTAAAAGTCCCACATAAAGTGTGGCTTGCGATTCCCTGCTGAGAAAAGAAATGCTTCACTCCGTAGCTATTACCTCATTGAACTGGAGGTACTGGAGATTTGAAGAGTTGGTAGGAGCGGATTAGCAAGATGAGCCACGTGTTTTTTAACATGACGTATGGCTAGATATGTATATATGGTAGAATTTAAATTAGGGATAACAATAAGCACCTCCTTTATGATTTTGTGTTTATTGTGCTGTAATAAATGCAGTGATAGGCTATTGTTCTGAGCACACTGACCCAGATTTTGCCACCAAACACAAATATTATAGAAGCTGACAGAGGGCTGTACATTGTTCATAAGAAGAACTGACAATTCTGAACATTTCAGCAGACACAAACTGTTATGTCATGGCCAATCTAAACCTGTGTTTGTTCTCTGTTGTGTTTGAAGTAGAATTGATGGCTCAGTGAGGCCAGGGCTCAGACAAGTTGTAGTTTGAGGCTACCAGAATTCGTCTTAAATGTTTTTTTTTAGTAAAACGAAAGAAGGCAAATGCCCAAAAAGCCAGATAGATCATTTTAGATCAGTTTCTACTCTCAGCTCACTGCTGACTATATCATGTAGCTCATAATCTTAAAGGGACAGCAGCGCTTTGCTCTTGTCATTTTTGCGTTTGGATGAATTGGTGTAAATCATGTTTTATGTAAGGAGACAATGAGGCTGTAAGGACACACTTTTAAACGTCCCTCAGGAAAAAAGATCAACTGATAGAGCATTAAGCATCCTGTTAATTTTTGTGTTCATTTCCTTCTGGGCATGTTTTTCACCCCCCTCTCCGGGAAATGATGATGACGATAAAAAAGCTGGTTTTTACTTTTAGGTTGATGTGAGAGTGGCTGAGCTGGTGGTGTCATTAGTGTCCACTACTGTCAGATGGTTCCCCTTCGATTTCCTAATGCGAATGTCCTCTTTTAAATGCCTCCCCATATTGCAAATGAGTTTGTTTAGTTTATATTTTCTGCTCTACTTTTTATCGTTCTCAGTGACAGCATTAACTTTTTTTTATTATTATTATTTTTATTTTTATTTTTTTTAGGAATCCAGGTTCACTGTTTAATGTTTATTCGCTTCGGCTTTACTCCAGCATTCAAACGTTTGAAAGCACTTGTGATGTTAATCTATTATTTTATACATTTACATAAATTTAGCATTGAATCGCTGTAATCTGGACACCAGCAAGTGTTTCAAGATGTTGGTTTTTTATATTTCACCAGAAAATAAATAATTACTAAGTTGTTTATTTCTAACAGTTTCTCAGTTATGTGCCTGAGTTTTGATCACCATGTATTTGAATGCGAGGCATTCTGGATGTTAAAGGCGCCGTATATGATTCTGGAGAACGTCTGTTGAACAGCAAAACAAATACACCCCCTTCCCCAGTGGCCCCTTCAGAGGCCTTGCCCCCCAGATTTATGGATGTGCGTTTCCAACACGAACAACACTGGGCTAGTAAACTTGTTTTCTGGTCATAAAACCCTTCGTCCATTGTATAGACAAATAAACAACGAGACAGCAAGTAGTTTATTTAGCGTTAGCTCGGTTGTGGGTTAGCAAACTGCCACTACATTTGCAGATCAGAACAACCTCCTCATTCCTTTTTATGCCTCTAGCAGTTTATGAAGCTGAAGTCAGCTTCTTATTAGATTCAATATTAATGTTCCACCTTAAATGGTGCAGCAGTTCCAGACTGGCACTTAAGTCTACCTGTCTACCTAGCTTCTTTTTCCACCTTTCCAGTTCCACCTTAAATGGTGCAGCAGTTACATTCAGGTGCTTACAGCCGGCCCCAGAAAGGAATTCACGCACCATTTAAGATAAAAACAAACAATGCAAAAGCGAAGTCAGCTTCAGCCTCATCAACTCTCAGATTTCTCTCTACTGTTCAGACACCTCACTGATGTTAACGCGGCTCTTCGTTTTTACCTGGTCTTAAGAATTTCTTTCTCAGTCTTTGTTGTTCAGATCTGATTTTCAGCCATCTCTCCTTCTTGACAATGCGTGGATTCAGCATGTAGACCCTCCACTTCCCCATGTCCTTTATTTCCCAATTCCAGAGCCAGGGCTACGTACCAACACCAGCTTTTTTCCACCACATAGACAGAATGAAATGAACAGCTAGCGGACTGTGAGGAGATATTGACTGAATTTGACAGAAAAGGTGTATTGGATTGAAATCATATACTGCACCTTTAACTTTAGTATTCTCAGTGATATTATATATGAGTTTTGTGCAGCTCTTTTAAGTTGGTATAGAACTATCATTCTGGACACATTTAAAGTCTCTTTTCTCTTTTCCTACTAATTGATTTGAATATGTGATTTTATAGAGGTAATATAATCAGGTTTATATGTCAACATTTTTTATTGTTATTATTATTGCCAAACAGTGATCCTAAACTTTTGAACTGTTGTCAAACGTTTGAGTGCTAGTGTATGCATGAAGTGTGATTTTGGTGTAACAGCAGCGTAACTACACAAGTCGTCCGAAGTTTGGAATCAGTGGCCACGTGTGTTACACAGCTTATGGACAAAGTGCTGACTGGCGCTTATAGTGTTTGTTCAGCATTGTACAGCTTCAGATCCAGAACTGTTTGTACCTTGTCTGTCAAGAACCTGCATCCGCTTCCCATCGCGTAATGGTACCTGTCAAAGTAGGCGGTGTTCTCTGTTGACAGGATTTCCCACAGGACACTACTGTCAACAGCAAACAAACAACAGCAGTAACAATGGCAAAGCGTCAGGTTCTGATTTACTGTTTGATTTTAATTGGGCTTTATGTCACAGACAGTGATTCTGATTCTGGCTAGTGCGTTTAGACATGGTGCTTGTGAGGATATCTCTATGATGACTGAGTTTGGATAATTAATGGTGTGTTTGTGTGTGGTACCCTGGCAAGAATGGTTACCTCGTTCTCGTTATGACTGGTCCTCAGATATGCTTCATTTGGCAGCAGAAATTACGAAAGAAGATTTGCTCAATATTTGATATTTGGTAACCATAGCTGTACTGTGTTCTACCGCACTGTCTAAAAGAGCTATTAGATCCCACTGATTACGTCTTCAGGGAGGGGAGCCTGATAGAGGGGCTTGAGCTGCTTTTACAGTGTCTTGTGCAGAATTCACAAGAATTCACCCTCACCCTCGCTTTTTAAAATGTTACTTCAGTTGTTTTAGCATTATGAACTATCAGTTTCAGTTTCCTATCAGGATTGGCCGATCTGTTCAGCTTAGTTTAATATGTTCTGACAACCAAAAGGAATATGGCAGAACACTTATACTTGTCTTGTTATGGATGATCTCTAGTTATGAATACTTTTTCGGCCCCACTTTATGGTTTGGGGGTGTAGACTCCGACTTCACAATGATTTAATTATCAGTGAAACAGACTTCACAGAGATTTGCTTTATTTTAGCAGAGTTTTTGTTTTTTTGAACAAGTCTAGCTCCATCACGTCAATGTTGTGGTGCACTTTTTGCACCCCCATCTCCCTCTACCGTCTGGCTGGTTTTGCAATCAGTGACCACTACGTCTGAAATCCTAAGCATAAAACCATCACAAAGTGTTTCTGGTCAGTGAGCAACAGCTTTGCTGTTCTGTTGTTTTCCTGAGCGTTTCTCTGCTCTCATTGCTACAGAGGATGATCGTATATCAGACCCTGCTATGTCAGCACATTTTAGTTGCAGCCTCCAAACCGCCAGTACGTCCTGTTTGTGAGCTGAACGATGCAGTGGAGAATTGTGGGTCAGGTTATTTGATACAGAGGAAGAACCTGAACGACGTATCATCCTAGCCAGTAGCAGAGGCTAGCGTCTGGCTGGCCTACAGTACACTCTTTGTTACTGCTTTGTTGTGTTGATTGTTCTGGTGTAGTTCCAGAATCTGTTCCGCGCGTGTTACCATTCACTCTCCGTAGTCTAGCTATCACTGATGTTCTTGCAGAAGAGAAATGCATTCATTGTACTTTGCTTTTTTATTTTTTATATCAAGTCAGTGTAACATGAATACTGTTGAGCATTACTGAGGTTTACTCGGCTTGTTGAGTGCTGAAAGTGCTGCTTGCGGATCATGCGAGCTATATGGGCCAGAATGGTATTAAATTCTGGTGTAAGGCAGCGAACACAGCCTGTACACACGTGCATGTGTATATGTGCTTTGCCAGGCCCTACAGGTGCAGTACTTTCCCATTAGATCATGTTCTAGTGGCTTGAATGTGACATTTATATGCTAAAGTATATTTTCAGATATTTACTCAGATCTAGTTTTATGTAAGTATTGTATATTAATTGCCCACCCCCCAAATAACCCTTAGTTTTAGTGCTCTGTACATGTAAGAGCATGTACTTTATATGTATTTTATTTTCCAAATGAAAATAGCAAATGTCAAAAAAGAAGCCTTCCGCTGAAAAGCCATGACGGAGATGTGGTCAAAGAAAGGAAACCGTTTAGATGAAGCGAAAATGGTTTAGTATGCATAATTCAGAGGTCTATGCAACGTCAGTGGCTTGTGGCCCAGGAGATTTTTGCTTGTGTTTTGTGTATTTTTGCTGTAGAAAGAGCTTTTCTTTATCCTCGCTATGCAGAAACGCACGCTTCTCGCAGGTCTGTAGCTGTATCATACAGTACAGTGTATTCTGAGCTGCCTGTCTGTTTGTGTTTGCTCCTAAAAGAATACAGGGAATCGCTGTCCTCTTGGAGGCGTTTTGGAGGCATTTTTGTAGATCTCCCAAAATCCACCTTTTTAGAAACAGCAATAAGTTACTTTTATATCTATTTTTTGTAATACTTGATATAATGTGCAATTTCTTGTAATGAAATGTCGCTATAAGACCTGCATTCATTTCTTATCTGATTAACGCTGTATCAGTGGGATCATGTGTATGTACAGTTAGGTGTCTAGAATTCTGGCGTTGCGAATGAAGAGGGGAGAACAGAGTGATGTTTACTTTGGCCTTCTGCATCTGAACTGTTCTTTTATGATCTCGTGCAGCAGTTTATATGTTAAATTCAAGGAAAGGGAATTACGATGTATGTTGAGTGTCTTTCTGACTGCTCGGAATTTCTGTATTTCTGTATTTTCATAGCTCCAACCTAAACAAGCAACTTCCATTTCAGTCGCTCCATTCAATGTTTAGTTTCTGTTTTTTTTTTATTTACTTTTTATGAAAACATACAAATAAAGTTGAATAAATAAAATCTCATATCAGACATTTGTTTTTTGTGTCAGTGATTTAAAATGAAGGGATATGCTTAAACATATCAGTGCTGAAGAACCCTGAAAAATCCTTGTGTCTGCTAAATGATAACTTTAGTAACTTTAGATAACTTTTGAGACTGTACTTATAATGTACGCCAGTGGAACCAGACTGTTACCCAAGTCATTTTGGGACATTTCTTCTTGTGTGCTCATCATAAAAATGTAAATGACAAAAAAAGAAACTGAAATAACGACGAAACTTGGGAGATACAAGGTTTTGTTCTCACTGCAGCAATATCCTATTTGCTCAGGTGTTTGTAGACATCTCTATGCTCATCCAGCATTTCTTCTGAAGTCAAGGAGGGTATTAATGGGGAATTTATCATCCTTTGCTGCAGTAACAGACTCTACTCCTCTGAGAAAGCTTTACACTAGAAGTTGGAACACTGCTGTAAAGATTTGGTGGCATTCTGCCACAAGAGCATTAGTGAGGTCAGCTACTGATGCTGGGTGGTTAGTCCTTGACCACAAACCAACCAGGGATGGATTACTGACCAGGCCACTGGGGTCTGTTTCCAGAAGCCACTTACTGCCACAGGCTTTGGGGGCTTTAGGCCCCACATGCCCAATGGGGGGGTCAAATACAGTCCACTGCAGATATAAACACTAAATGATCAAAAGGCCAGGGAATAAAGACACTAGACTACATGAAATAAATCACCAAAATTAACTAACTTTTGATAACTTTGTCGATGGAGTCTGACTTTCTTCCAAGTAATTCTGGGTCGTTTTATTTGGTCCATTCATCACAAAAGTTACACACAAGGTAAAGGTCAACAGGTGCTTTCAAATTATGTTAAAAAATGAAAAACAACAAAAATGGAGATTTTTTGTTCTGACAGCAGTGAAATAAGGAGATGTTTTGGTTCTCTGATCCCTCTCATTCACAGTTGCAGAGGTTTGTGCAGTCCTGTTCATATGTCACGTTTCATCGATTTTCTAAGGGAAAATAACTGAATAAATTCTCTACAGAGACACTTCTGCACATTTTGATGCATGATTACTGTTTATTTGCTGAATCTAACATATATGGGGACATAAAATGTGGCTTCCGCAAAAATTGTGGCACATTACGCATTTTATGTGGTGTAAAATCAAATAACATTTCCCATTAAGTTGATACAACTAAACTGGTCCAGTTACTGAGACAAAGAGCTGCACTTAATCAGTCAAACGGGGTTTTACTGCTAATAATTTCCAGCAGAGGGCAGAAATGTACAGAAATGTCCTCTCTGGTATACGACCCACCACACCGTGCTTTGAATCAATCTGGAAAGAGAGCTGGTTCTAGGAAAACATAGACTAACGAACCGTCTAGGTTCTAACTGCCTGCTATAGATGCTATAGACGTGTCAGTGAATGAGTAATGGTGTGTGTATATAAGAGGGCGAGAGTCGTGCTGTCTGACCTCAGTCTGAGCTCTTTATGAATATTAGTGGTCGCTCATGCACTTGAGTTGCATTCCCTGGAGGTGCTACATTACACTGGTTATTATTGTTATTGCAGTTCTCCACCTGGCTGCAGTAAAAACGTGTTGCCGTTTTCATTTGAAAGCCCATTTCCCTCTAATAGCGCTCTGCTAGTGTTGGCTGGGCTTCAGTGCCCACCTGCCGAGCCCTGTTAGTCTAACCAGGCCTTTCACAGCCGGACCCTGGGTGGAATGGTCTGGAATAAACTGCAAACTGGGTCAGCTTTCTGGCCTGTGTGCTTTGTAGGGCCATGCGATCTGTTTGATAGAGGAGGGTGTTCCACTTTACCACAGGCTGAGTTTAAAACAGGGGAAAAGGAAACAGTCCTGTGGTGGTTGAAGGAGGTGGGTAGATGGGCCTGTTCAGCAGAGATGATTTACTGCACTAATATTTATTTTAATCACTAGTAATGCAGATGCAGAAATCATAAATCTGCAGCGTAATGAATCACTGGACTTTAAGGCCAGAGCACACTGTCCAAACATTCTGCAGCAAACTGTCTAATGAAAGTCCAGAATAACTTCTAGAGCATTCTCTCCCTTCACATGGTTCTAGAGGCTTCTCCCAATTCATGCTACTCTAGAAAATGTCCTTCTCCATTCATGCTATTTATAGTGTTCCCTCGTGGACACTGTTCTAGAATGGTTTCCTAACTTAGTGTGTGGAGACAAACATTCTAGAACAATACAAATGAGGGTGAGAAAATTCTAGAACAGTTTTAATTGAGAAGGACTTTTAGAACAATTTGAATCAGGTGAACATTCTAGATCAGTGTTCATGGGGGTGGGAATTCTAGAACCATATGAGTGAGGATGAGAACACCCTAGAACAGTGCTAATAGGAGAACATTCTAGGACTGCATGAATAGAGAAAAACATTCATAACAATGTAAATCAGGACATTCCAGAACATCGTAAATGTTGAGAATTTTGTAGAGTTACATGAATTGGGAGAACCTTCTAGAACTAAAGGGTGAGAACGCTCTAGAACAGTGAGAATGAAGGGAACATTTCAGAACAGTTTGAATGAACAATGAACCTTCTAAACAATACGAACGGAGAGAACATGCTGGAGTAACATGACTCGGGAGAGACTCCCTATACAATGTCAATGAGGGTAGAACTTTCTAGAAACCTGTTTATGGGGAAAAACATTTCAGAACAGTCTGAATGAGCAGTGTGATTTAGGGAGAATATTCTAGGGTAGTATAAGGAGACAGCAATCATGAGAACAAAGCGAAAGTGGGTAGAATGTTCTAAAAACTTGTGTATGAGGGAAAAACATTGTACAGCAGCATGAATTAGAAGAACTAATGTGAATTAGAACAATGCGAATGACAAGAACATTTTAGAACACTGTGAATGGGGAGAACATTCTAGAACTATCTGAAGGGAGGGAACGCTCTAGAGTGAAAATGTGAAACAGTGAAAATGAGAGGAACGTTCCACCTCCACCCCTACCGCAAAATCTGCAGGAACTGTGTGAGAATATTCAAGCTGCATGGGATGGATTATCACAGGACACCATCAGGAGCCTCTACAACTCCATGCTCAGACGTCTGGCATGTTGCTTTAGCAAACATGGTGGCCCGACTCCATACTGAGAGACACCACTTCTGTATGTGTAACTGAATAAATATTGATCATATCAGTCTAAATTTATCACCATTTATTGTTCCTTGTGAACTTTATCTTCCTTGCCAATAGCACTGCAATCTGACACTTCCTTCTGGATGCAACTGTTCTTTGATGATGAGCGTATCAGAGTTAGTATAAATGGCTTATTTCGACAGGTTGTCTATTATTGGACTAATGCAGTCTAATACAGTGGTCTCAAGCCCCGGTCCTGTGTGAGTGTAGTTCCAACCACAATTTGCCACACTTACTCCAACTAATCAATCTCTTCACAAGTCCCTGATTGTCTGGATCAGATGTTTTAGAGTGAAGTGAGGGTGGAAGGGCAGGTTATGGATAAAGGTTAGTACTAAACTTGGCAGCAAAGTAGCTCTCCAGGACTGGGAGGAGACCACTGGTCTATTAAGAAGGAAGAAACTGCTGTGCATTGAAAATTGATTTGATCTTTAAACTACAGAGACTGAAGTATAGCTGACTATGTTGTCAGAGGTGAAACCTTTATTCTTCTGAACTTATAACACTGTGCCTATAAAGGGAAAGGAAGCACCTGCTAACGCTGGGAGGTCTGAGGTGTGTCATTCAACCAAAAGCACTAGAATAAACGCAGGTAGAAGATGAATGAGTTTGTGAAGGTTCTTTCTGAAGCCCACGCTGGTGTTCTGCAGCTGTGAGAAATGGGCAGACAGTGATTTTTGTCTTCACAGCAGAGACTTTGTGCTGGCTCAGAAAACTCTCTTCTTCTGCTTAGTAACAGAAAAGTAAGCAGCAGCTTCTAATATGTGTGGAGCCAAACCAGCAGCGTCTGGTCCCGTTCCAGAGGCCTGCACATTTTTAGTTCATCCTGCTCATGCACACAGGATTTAATTCATGACATAAGGAGCTATAACTCGGTGAACAAGCTGTCTCTCTCCAGGAACAGACCTGAAGACCTTTAAAGCGCCTATATCGCAGATTTTCTCCTTGCTTTTATTAAATAAGAGTTTACTGCACGATTGAAACATTCTTAATCTGTCTGGATCATTTCAAAGTCCATTTACAGACACTAAGCCGCAAAGGAAGGCCGTTTCGAATTCATCATGACTGTGATGTCACAACCATAATTTACTAACTTTTATAATAAATAATAAATAACTTTTCTGCATCCAGAAAACCTGAAAGTTAGTGCTTCTTCCAATCGACCCAGCTCCTCTTCTCAGTGACCTCTTCTGAGATTAATGCATTTCTCCAAAGCAGGTTGCACAAACTCTTTGTCTTTAGGGCTGAAGTGTGATGTTTGGGGGGCAAACAAGGCAAATAAAGCTGAAGGTTGTTTTTAAAATATACTTTTTATAACAGTCATCTATAATTTGCTACTAAAATACAGTTGAATAAGTTTAGTAAATTGTACAATGTAGTATAAAAACCTAAAATGGGAATGTTTTTTATTTAAATCTCTTCCTTTGAAGCTCATGTTCAAGGCAAGTTCATTTACAGTCATGTGCAGAAATGTGGTCATATTACATGTAATGTTGAAAATCCAGAAGAAGAAGACGAAGACGAAGAAGAAGAGTCCTGTATCAATCCTTTATCACTAAAAAAACAAAAGCTTGAAATAAAATAGAAGTGAAATTTAAAGTTAAAACAGGGAATAAACTGATCGGAGAATAAACTGATCTCAGACGACTCTCGGGTGGATTTAAACTGCTGGTATTTTAAAGGCTAATTTGTGATTAATAACTTTATATTGAATTAGAAAAATCCAAAATAGAAGCATTTTCACCAGTGCTTTCGAGATTTTGTACTGTTTTAGACCCCACTGTGTATATAGTACAAAAATACTGTGTATCAGATGAGGGAGTGGGGCAACCTTCTGGTGGGCCAAATCAAAAGTCCTCAAGGCCCAGCTTTGGCTGTAATGGATGTAGAACAGACTTGGGGTGCGTCCCAATTGCGCACGTAAAAGTAATCCTAGCTACATTTTGAGTATTTGGCATATAGTTCCGTGTTCTCAGTGTCCACAATGCACTCTTAGAGCCATTTTTGAGCATGATAACGATGGACAGCTTTTCACTTCTGGTTAGAAAAAATGTCAGATGGTAATGTGACGGCAGCTGCGGTGGTGGCAGGACCAGAAATGGGGTATAAATGTGAGTTCAACCCAAAACTGTCAGAACAGCCTGTATGAATAAGTGTATTCCAGTAAATAATTTGTTAGTTTATTAGTTTGCATTCTGTAAAAAAAACCTCTGCCGAAGTAGCCAAGCGAGTTCAGCGTGGTATGATGTACACTTTATCACTTCCTGTTAGTAAGTCACGATGTAGTATGCTAATATTTTGTGTACTAGCCTGCAGAACTCATACTACTACGATCAGTGCATAGCTTATACTGCGTAGTACTAATGTGTACCACACAATCAGTCAGGTCTGGCAGTATTTGGTTTCTGAGTGCTGTGGGTTAGAAAATCTGCTTCCTGTCCGCGTGGCCCTGCAGCGGCGGCACCGTTTGAAGCATGATGGGGCAGAACTGTTTGAGGCGGGGCAGGAGCATTCAGGTGGAGCATAGGGTCTGGTTCGGGGCAGCGCGGGGGCTATCCTGTCACCCTCAACACTGTCATCTCAGTCACTTCCTCCACTTCCTGTTTGGCACATTTCTAGTTTAAACACGGCCTTCCTGCCCATGTCCGGCCCACGCAGGGACCCAGTTACATGCAAAACATGCTCTTCTGGCCATTAGCTCAAATTAATACCCCAATAGCACTTAATGTGGAACATGAGTCTCCTAAAGGCTCAACAAAGAAGACCAGCTAGATTAGACACTGAGGCTCATGACAGGGTGTGGATTTTCAGGAGAGACAGTGCTTACAGACATACAACACCCCAGATAACTCCAACTGCGGCACACGCTGTGCTCTTTGGTGGAAACCGCGTCCCTTTGTTGTGTTTTTATGGTTTTCTCTGTTGTCCTGCTGTGTCTGCACTGTGAGAACTGCTCTTGAGTGAGTCATCGCCTCTTCCCCTTCAGCCGATCCCTTTGCCAACTCTCTGAGAGGTCGCGGCCCACACGGGCCAGTGCAGGCCCCAGGGGCCCACGGGGCAGGTGGGGACGTCCCGACATGAGAAAGTGGAGCGTGGCCCACTTCCTGCCTGCACTCGTTCAAATCAGGATCTCTCTCTGTTCAAGGAGCTTGTTTCTTCCCTCCCTCAGTCGTTATGCTTTCTAGTTTCACATTATAAAAATCCCCCTCATCCCGGACGTCTGCGCTGCTCACAGAGATAGTTTGGTTTAAAGGGGAATTCAGTGGCTGAGATGTAAACAGAGTGATTCAGGGTGGTTTGATGTGGAATGCTTCATCAGAGAGAAACATATGAGTGATTCAGATGCCTTTAGAGTGATTCAGGTGTCTTCTAAGTTTTGCTGATGATGGTAAACAGTGGTAAATCTGATAACATTTGTTTTCTTTGGTGACTCTTTTAGCCTGCACTGCCTAAAAGGGGTACCGACACTCTGCATGCACAATTTGGGATTAAGGGTTTACGTTAACCTGAACTATATGCTAAACACCATGCAGTACAGATGTATTCATAACATATAATAATTTTACTTGTCTGTCAGGATGCAGCACTTATGGAAGCCCATTTTCTGCCATAAAGAGAATTTATTTTCTCAAACATACTATATGAAAATAATGATTTCAGTCATTCTATAAATCACCTAATATTAATCATATTAATAGACATAAATAAATAAATATATATCATTACTTTAAGATAGTATAAAGAAATATATATATATATTTCTCAAAAATCACTCAGTTTCTCAAAATCTCAAGTATATAAATAATTATTTATTTATCCTAAGTTAATATTTCAATATCCTGTGTCACTATGTTACTTATTTTATATCTTATAAAGTCAATATTCATTTGTAATGCTAATGTTTCAAGAAAATAACTATTTTGAGATCAGTCAATCTGAAGTCAATATTTCAGACATAAATACATAGAATTTGAGATCCCAAGTCAATATTTTGAGACAATAACAGTACTTATCCTTCAATGTCTCAAATCTGCTTCTATAAAGAAAGAAGGGTACAGACATATATATGGGATTATTATTTTACTTATTTAAGTATGACGAAATCCATCCCACATTTCTTTTCATCTTCATTTCAGTTTTAGTGGCAGAGTTTAAATCTGTCAATCCAAAACCACCAAGTGGAATTTCAATAAAGCAATTCACAGTGCACTTTAATCTATTATATAAACCGATTTTCTTAATAATATGTTATTGATCATCTCTGATGGCTCTTTTCCTGCTGCGTGGTGTTGGTTTAGCCCTCATGTTTGTGGAGCCGCTCCTCACAGCCGGCTGCAGGATGAGGCGTCGGCAGCTTCTTTGGGCTTGAAGGGCTTCATCCTCTTGCCAGAGTCAACAGTGGACTTTTTACCTCTACATTAACCTCTGCTTTTCCTCGATGTCCAGCAGCCTCTCTCTGCAGTGCCCACAGTCTGAATACGCCGGGCCAGCCTCAGGGTGTAGTTGGCTGGAGGCAGGCTGTGAAATTCTACATGCCCAGAGGAATATGCAGCCACTTGATACGGTCACCCAGGCCAGTTATTTTTGCATCGGTTTCAAGGCTGGACTCATCAGGCTTCCTGCGACATTAGCTCCGCATAAGTGCACACAAAGAGAGTGCTTAGAGTTCATCTAAACCTACAAGGACTGAGGAGACATGTCTTACAGGGCCCCTCAACTTGCCAGGACCCACCAGTGTCATATTCTTACCTACAATAGCATGCAAAGGTTTGGGCACCCCTGATCTAAATTCTAAAGAATGACCTGATTTCCAAAATATTTTAAGCAAGGTTAGTTTTTTTTATCCCATCTTTTACTGTTCCAAAATAGCTAAAAAGGAAAACAGCCAGAAAGAAAAGAGTTTGGGCATTCTGCAAGGTCAGTACTTGCTAAGTATCACAGCCTGTAAACACTTTTTATAGCAGCTAAGAGTCTTTCAGTTCTTGTTTGGGGATTTTCGCTCATTCGTCTTTACAAAAGGCTTCTAGTTCTGTGACATTCTTGGACAGTCTTGCATGTGCTCCTCTTTTGAGGTCTGTCCACAGATTTTTGATAATGTTTAGATTGGGGGGCTGGGAGGGCCATGGCAAAACCTTGGGGCTGCCTATTGTGGATTTTGAGGTGTGTTTAGGATCATTATCCTGTTTCAGAAGACATCCTCTTTTTATTTTCAGTTTTGGAATCCATTCTTTGCTCTACCAGTGAAATGTTCCCTGTGCCACTGGCTGCAAACAAAATCTAAAGCATCAGCGATCCAATGCACGCTTAACAGTTAAAGAAATGTTCGTTTCATGAAATTAGGCACCCTTTTTGGCCGCTATGTGCAAAGGTATGTTTAGAGAAAAAGGTTCATCAGCCCTCATGTGTTGTTTCCAAAATGCTTCAGGCTTGATAAGATGCTCCTTTGTAGACTTATGACACTGATGGTGATTTTGTGGTGATGGTGCCTAATGTTCCAAACCTCCACTTAACCTCCACTGTTCTTATGAACTGCCATTTCTTAATTGCATTATGAACGGAGGAAACCGCTATCTGAAAACACTTTGCTATCTTCTTACAGCCTTCTCCTGCTTTGTGAGCATCAATTATTTTAATGTTGTGAGTGCTTGGCAGATGCCTAGAGAAGCCCATGGCAGTTGAATGTTGAGACGAGGTTTGAGGAGTATTTATAAAGCCTTTCCTAACATCCTAACAATGGCTGGGAAGAAGCCATAGCCCTAACAAGCTAATGAAGCTCTGAGTTAAAAGTTATCAAAGTGTTCAAATCTCTTGGGGTGCCCAAACCTTTTCATGGTGCTCATTTCCTTTTTAATAATACACTAATAATACACTTCACAAAACACAAATCTTGCATAAAATATTGAAAAAATATATATCTTTAGCTTCATGTCTTCTGCAGATCAGTTCACCTTCTACTCACCTAACTTAAGAACTTACCATGAAAATGTGGTAAGCTAACTAGAGCAACAACAACTATGAAATAAGCTCTGATCTTACAGAGAAAGAGGGGAGGTGTGTTTTGTATGAAAACAAAAAACCTCTTTACTTCTTTTTATGCACAATACAAAATACAGTTCACAGTGAATCATAAGTTAACTGTAAGCTAATGCAGTCAGTCCATCGACAGACGTCTAGTGTGCAGATACCCATTAGGCACCATCATAAGCAGTTCATATGCATGTCAGTTATCTGAAGCAAAGAGAAAGTGCAGCAGTGGTGTTCATGCTCTAGACATATTTGCTCTTGGTGTTCCTGTCTGGTTTGGATTGTGGCTTACGCTGAATTTACTGGATTTAAATGTGCACATAATTTTCACCCAAATTAAATACACCATGTGAAATACATATGTATATATATATATATAAATATATATATATACTTTGTCTGGTATTTATATTACATGTGCTGCTGTTAAGTGTTGCATCATGGGGCTTATGTATGCAAGTTATATTGAGGGCAATTAAAAAACAATTGCCTTTCAGTTGATCTTTCAGCTTAAGTACTTTTGGCAATAACTATTTTGATACAATTGATTTTATTCAAGTAAAAATGTTGTATGCATTTAATCAAGTCATTTTAATGCATCACTTTTTTAAGTGCACAGGAAAGGCTTGTCTTATAGTAAGAATAAGTATGGCCATATTCTGCTGAACTACAGTGCTGTGCAGAATGGACAGACCCCACCATTTATTTACTTAGTTTACAGACAAAACAGTTATTAAGTACAAGTGTCAGAGCACAGCAGAAAACATATCCAAGAGATTATGTATTATTAGTCAAAATAACAAAATTTTCAGTATTTAGTGTGTCTAAAATTTGCCTTTATTACAGCTTCCATTCTTTTCCGGAGACACCTTGTAAATAACTCCAAAGTTCAGCCTTAGAAGTTGCATTTCCTGCTTCTCACGGTCCAAGTAATATGTGGCAGGCTGACCTCCGGGCATCAATGACATCACTATGCTCTACAGGGTCTCCAAATTATTATGCCCTACAAGGTCCCCAAATCACTATGGTCCTCAAATCACTACATTCTACAAGGTCCTCACATTATTATGCTCTACAAGGTCCCCAAACCACTATGTTCTACAAGGTTCTCACATCACTATGCTCTACATTTGAGAACTACACTGTTATAGACAACAAAAATAGTCTCAAAAATTTGCAAGGCAGCTAAATGGGGTTTAGGTAGCTGCTTATGGGAATGGTAGTTTCTTGTTAAACGGTAACAACGTCAATGAGTCCTTTGGGAATAGCTTTTGTTGTGAGGACACAGCTGTGGTTGGTTTTAAGTCTGGAAGGAGAGTAAAGGTGAAGTGGCAGCAGTTGTAGAAGGTGTGGACAACTCAAATACTGATAGATTTGATATTACGTCTAGTTGTTGAGGCTGCTGTGTAAATTCAAGTAAAATACATGTTCCCTGTTTTTTTACCCTGACACTGCACAATCTCATACTCAGAGGCTGCTCTGACTGGAAGCTGAGCAAAAGAAAGGGTGGTCCTGACTTTTGGACAGTAATGTACCTCCTGTGGTGATCAAGGAGGGTGGATTATGCCCTTGGCAAGTGCAAACACTCAAAGAAAGCTGAATCGAATAACATGTGGAACAAAAGTGGCACATTTTTAAGGTATTTCAAGCTGTGAATGCAAGAGAGGCAGCCAATAATGGCCATTCACAGATACGAGTATTAACATTTGGAATTACAGTAAGCCCTAAGCTACTCC
This sequence comes from Semaprochilodus insignis, assembly GCA_034552555.1. Classification (NCBI taxonomy): domain Eukaryota; kingdom Metazoa; phylum Chordata; class Actinopteri; order Characiformes; family Prochilodontidae; genus Semaprochilodus; species Semaprochilodus insignis. The sequence continues at coordinate 14,789,967 of CM067484.1, read as the reverse complement.
TCATCATGAGTGAAATGATAGAATACCTCTGGTATGTCACCAAATCACTGATACCATGTTTGTTCCATTTCAAATTCAGTGACTCATTTCAGACACACCTTGATCTCCGTCCTTAACCTCTCACCAGCCTACAGAATAAATACAGCATACCACAATGACAAAAACACTTCACGACACTGTGGTGTTGTGACACATTCAGAAACCTTTCCGTAAGTCCTTCTCAACACTCACTCTTTCTTGTCATTGGCTTTCTACGCAGGGAAGCAGATAGAGCAGCACTCCAGGCAGATCTCCAGGCAGTCGGAGGATTGGCAGCAGTCCTCCAGGATGGCGCAGTCCAGCAGGGCAGAGCAGGGGTCCTCAGAACAGCAGGCCAAACCACCACACGCCTCACCACAGCAACAAGTAGCATCACACTCTAGTCCACAGGCCAAGCACTGTGTCAGCGCTGAGCACAAGGACAACACCTCACAGAAGAGACACGCCAGAATGCAGTGCACGCAGCAGTCTGTGTAACCAAAAAAACATTGTGTTAGTCGTGTTTACAGTGCTTTCTCTAACTCTGACTGAGGTAAGCATCCCGCATTTTCTGAACCAATTCTATACACTGGAGACACATAAACGCTATATACCCTAGTGCTTAGGAACATGATGTCATGATACAGTGTCTTATGAGGATCCACCATTCTGGAAGGATTAGTCAGTCTACAGTACATTGGTGCTTAATAATGAATCTTCTTTTCTACCTGCGTTTCTTGATTTTGCTTGGTCTGTAGCCCACAGTAAATACACTGGCAAAGCTAATAAGCATAAATCCTCAAAGGTACCAAGTCAAAGATCAGAGCAAAATCAAGGAAAGATGTAGCACTAGTCAAATAGCACATTGCTAATACACATTTTATACTATTTATCTATTTGAGTATAGGAGTGTTTTAACTGGTGGGCGTCACTGGTAGTGGTAGTTGAAGTGGTACTGGTGACTTCCCCCTTGCTAGTTCAGCGCAGAGCATGTTCCTATGTCTTTACGTTAAAAAACAATGTGGCTAAACATGACCCTTTTTCAAAAGTGGGATCTTACCAGTGAATTGGAAGAGCTGGAACAGGAAATGCGAGAAATCAGATGGCAAAGACAACGAGTAACCGACCGTGGAGAGAGCAACAGAAAATGTGGCAAAAAAGACTACAAAGTGGCCATTAAGAGAAGCAACATGGCTGGCAAAAAAGTGCACAGCCAGTGGCCACAGTACAAACTGACTCACATCGTGATGTGATAATGATACTAACGTTAGCTGAGACGCTTAGCATTTAAGTTAACTTCAAGTGATCTGCTATGAATTTTTGTGGGGTTTTATATAGTGCAGTAAAAGTGTCATCAGTTTGTGTGTTAGCTACTCCAAGTAGCGTTCATAAATAGGCTAACTAACGGTGTGCCAGTGGAATCCCAATTAGATCGGAAAGTCTGCGGTATGAAAGAGGAGGTAATGTTAGCATCCAGATCATTACTCCACTCCTTGACTTGGAGTTTGTATGGATCTCAATTTGTCCGTATACCATAGTTTGACATCCCGTTCCGTAGTTTGATGGGCTACATTTCCTTTCCATTCAGTTTTAAGCATCACAAGTCCTAAAAACCACAATACATCAGCAATTTCTCTGAGCTCCAATCCCGTGCCCAAGCACAACTGCTTCCCTGAAGCACCCTATTAAATCTCGAATGGTCTTTACACAAATCATTTTTGGGAAACAGGATGCTTCAGATCAGCAGATTAACAAATGATTATTTTGGCACAGTGTGAATGCTTCTAAAAGCCACGAGGGTTTAAATACCTAAATACCAGACACTGACCGGTAGACAGCATGAGGCGCACAGATAAAGCCACTGTGTAGCTGCAAGATAAGAGCAGAGCTTATTTACTGCTGACTCTATGGGTGGGGGCCTCTTTCTTCATGTGCCAACCAGCAGTTTAAATAAACTGATACAACCATATGGACTCATCGTAAAGGCTGAGAGTCAACCATATTTGTTTCACTCAAAGCCCTCTGTCTCTAAACAAGGGTTCACCAGTTACGGTTCTTGCAGGGCGACTGATCATACGCTTGCGATTTAATGAAAGGTTTGATAATCACCTGATGAATTTAATAAGGTGTGTTGCTTCCGGTACTAGGGAAACTCCCAGTCTTGGGAACTCTCTGCACAATTCTTCTTGTGTTTTCCCTGTTCTGACAAGCCTGATTCAACCCATCAACCCTTTCATTAGCTGAGCCATGATTGTTAGAGCAGGGAAACATTAGAACAAAGCAGATTAAGATTTAGAACCACTTTATTACTAAAGAATGTATGCCCAGGGCTCAGAGAAGTCTGCACTGCATCTTCTGTAGACATGAGAATTTAAGAATACATCTGAGAATTGCCACTATAATATTTTTCTGCTCACCGTCGCCAGCGACTTGCTGTATTTGAGTGGCGTTGGCTTTCAAGCTCTGTTGGCTTTTGGAGGTGGATGGCAGGCGCTTTTTGTGAGGTTGGCTATGCCCATTACACTTGGGTACCTGTGCAAGGTCAGGTGCCCTTTGACTTGTAGAGGCAGTGTTGGGTGTGCAAATTGGCGGGGATCCTTTGGTTACAGCGTCTGGAGAAGTGAGACCACTAAGAGGACTGGGAGTCTCTGAAATAGAGAATTAAATTATGATATCAGTATGTTAGTAAAATGGACATTAAATACTAGTTATTAATGTTTTAGCATCAGACAAAAAGTCTCTTTCATGAGTCCTGCTTGCAGGGACATTTTTTCCTTGCCTCCAAAGTCTTAGAAGTTATCTGCATTTTCTGCTTCTGACAATCCAAGTAATCCCAAACACAGATTTAGGTTATTTGGACTAGACTTTACGTCAACCCACAAAATCTTCTTACAAAATGGATCTATGCCACTTGCAAATGTACTAAAATTTGTGGAATTTCACTGAATCAATATATAAATCAACAAACCAAATTAGTTCAAACTGAGGCACAGTAAAAAAAAAAAAAGATTAAAAAAAAAAAAAAAATTCAATATTCAGACATGAGATCATTAAATGGACTATGTAATGATTTATTTATACCCACTACATCAGCTGAAATAGTAATAAGCTAAACATACATAATATACATCATTATTTATAGGGTTCTCTCTATTGTAAGGTGACTGTCCTAAACCCTAACCCCTAAATTCACACAGAACCTTATTTTAGCCACACCCCTGCATTTTAGAGCGGGAGGTGAGACCGCATCTCTGTCCTTCATGGTCGCATGATGAGCAGTTTCCATTGTTTTGAAGTAAACATGTCCCAAAATCTAAAAATCAGTGTGGAACATAAAAAATTCTTGCTACTGAAACACAGAATTTCTGTTCTCAAAATTAGCTAATACTCTCACTACTGTTACAGTCACTACTGAAGCATTTTGTAAAGTTTGGGTAGTGTTCTGATTGTTTTAGTAGTGACAAAAATGAATGGCCAATTGTTTGTTTTAACAAAGTCCAAACCAGTTAAAAGTCTAAAATGTGTTTTCACCTCTGACTTGACACTTGACAGCAATTTTGTAGAATGATTCTTATATAACCGTATGATTATGCAACATTCATTCAGAAGAGTCATCACCATTAACCACTTCTACTTCACGGCAAGTGACAGCTCAGATGGTCCTTCACAATCAGTGCTAAATGTAAAATAAGAATGTTCTCTAAATGCGTTTACCTTTCTCTATTTTGTGGGGAAGCACTGGCACGTGGTCAGGAAGCAGAAGAGCATCCTCACTCGTTACTACGATGTCGTTCAATGATTCCTCACTTCCCCTGTGGCCTATTCCATTAGAACATGTAATCTTTGCTGAGAGAGAATCTGTCAACGAAAGTGAAAAAAGACAACGATCCTCCCTTACCTGCTATCCCATATCAGACATGAGTTCATCATGATGCATGATAGTTAGGGGCAATGTGTGAATGATCCCTGTTGTTGCTATCACATGTTCTACAAAAATAATAAATGTTTTCTATAATAATAAATGTAAATTGTTTTATTTCTGATTTACATGACAAACGTATGTAACATCTACATCTATGAGTGAGTCATCTTTATTCATTCACAAATTTTATGGAATAAATGGTAAAATGTTCCGATATATCTTCCTCCACAGGGCTAGCTCTGACAGTCATTAAGTTTCAAGAATAAGCTGCATCCTCTACAGGGAATAAACGTAACCACGGCATCATCTGTAAATTTCAGTACTCTTAGTATTTCAAGATATTGGGAAAAAAGTACCATAACTGCTGAAGCCATGTGTACTGTCACGCCAAAAGTCATGGGAATACGTCATAGAAAGCATTCCCACCCATAGAGGACAGCACAGTGCCCGCAGATGGTTGCTTAATGATCATGACCAGCAGGATCTGGCAAGAACTGTCTGTGTCAACAGACAAGCGACTTTGGCAGAAATCACGTCCACATTGAAAGCAGGAGGCGCCACACGCATATTCCGCAGGTCAGTTCAGCGTTCTTTAGCTGCCATGGGATATGAGAGGAGAAGACCCTCCAGAGTGCCCTTGTTATCACCGCGAAACCAGACACAGTGCCTCAACTGGGCTTGTGAGGTTGCTATCTGGACCCTAGAGGCCTGGCAAGATGTGCTGTGGTTCGATGAGTCACGGTGCCGGGTATTTCGGGCTGATTTGTGCGTGGCGCAGACCCCATGAATCCATGGACCCCAGATGTCAACAAGGCACTGTGCAGGCTGGGGGTGAGGTGTGTTCTCATGGCATGGGTTGGGTCCACTGGCCTGCGTAAACTCATCACTGACCGGTACCCGCTACGGTTCACTGCTTGATGAACATTTGCAGCCCTTCATGTACTTTATGTACTTCCAATAATGGGATATTCCAGCAGGATAATGCACCATGTTATCAAGCCCAAGTTGTCCAATTGATTTGAGAAGTGCTCTGAAGAGTTTCAACAAATTGTGCGGCCTGCATGTTCACCTGACATGAGCTCAATTGAGCATTTATGGGATGTGGTGGAGAGGTCCAATCGCACACGAGATCCTGCACCTCTAAGTACCACGGAGCTGTGAGTGGTTTTCCAGATGGCATGGCTCAACATCCCTGCAGACGTCTCCTGTCCACTCGTGGATGCACGATGCGGCATCAAGATGCTGCAATTCGCTGGGCTAGACGGGGTCCTACATGACACTAGTTCCTGTCCCATGACTTTTTCCAAGTCAGTGTATTTTTCAGTATGTTACATTCAGTAAATAAACAGTTACTGTACATTAAATGTGCATTTTCTGTATGTGCCCCATTTCCCCTAAAGATATTAAACTTCTTAAACTGAACAGAAAGAATAAAGACCTTAAAAGACATAATAATAATAATGCATAAGACCAGTTAAATTTAACGAGTAAAAGCCTATGTAATCTAAACTTAGTTTAGTTATCCGTTAATCAGATTTGCATTGTCTTGGTTCTGATTAACTGACCTGGTTGTCCTGTGATGACTACTGGGTCTGCAGTATGCTCTGACTGGATGATGTGGGTAGTGCGGTTTTCGCAGCTCTTGGTTCTGGCTTTTCCACTGTTGAGTGTCACGTCTTGCTGCTGGACGTCCATGGCCTCTGTCTCCTTATGAGACACCTGTCAATTAAACAAGGAGAACAAGATAGTGGCTTGTGGTACACTAGTCCATTCCTCCACAGTCCACAGTGCTGTAAATAGTAACTGTATCAGCCAGACAAACATGTGGTTTCAGAGCAGACAGAACACAAACCCGTGCAGAATTACTAAAGGAGAAATATTAATGCATTAAATCTCTATACCCGTTTGTCCATGACCATATCTGATATTTTTAGGTTTCACTGGTTTGCCTGAGCTTGCTTGAGCACATTTAATTTTTTTAAATCAATCAGATCATATGGGCAAAAATGCTGATTTTATCAGTTAATTCAATGCATGAAATACAAACCTTTGAGAAAAGGCATTTTTTAAATGTTTCTATTGGTTGATTCATCATGACATTTTCTGACAAGTAAATACAAAAAATACATCAAGTCAATGGAACCAGACTATTTTCTTTTTGGGTCGTTTCTTTTGGTGTTGTCATTGTACACACAATGTAAAGGACGACATACAATTTCAAATTATGTCAAAAATGAAAAAACAAAAAAGACAACAAAAAAAATTGAGATACTAGGTTTTGTTCCAGTAGCAACAGCAGTGTAAGCCCAGAAAAACCCAAAAAACTTAGAAAAACATTTTTTGGACAGCAACAGTAATAAAACAATGATATTAGCATGTATGAACAATAAACAGGCACAGATTAGATTATGATAAACAATCACAGGACTGATTGTCTGTTTATTTCAATTCATTTATAATCTATTACTCAGTTTTATACTTACAGAATACAAACATATCACCATGTTTGTGACCTTATTACAAATTCTCAAATATAAAACATTAAGTCGTCAAGATATCCAATGACAATGTGTAGTGAGTTTCTAACCACGGGGTCAGATAAGTTAAGAGCCGTGTTTACATGCTGAGGCACTGAGTAGCTGAGAATGCCAAACCATGTCCTCACTTGCAGGAGCTGTAAACTGCTTTCAGACTCACCCTACACCACCTACAACTGATGGTCTGATTTTCACTACAACAGATATTCTAAAAAAAACTTTCCTGTGAAAATCTGAAAAACATAACAGAAAATAATCCAACAGAACATCTGGCAAGCTCCAAGTTCTTGATCCTGTTTTGGTGTAATTCTTCTTTATGAATTAGATTTCATTCTGTGGAGTCTCTGTGCCTGAGTGTGCAGAGACCAGATTAAAGGAAAGTTCCACCAACTTCAGTCAAATCAGTCATTTAGTGGCTGAGATGTAAAGAAAGTTATGCAGATTTTGATGTTGATGTTTTGATGTGGAACGGTTCATTTGCAGAGAAATTTAGCAGACTCAGAGGTAATGATGGGAACCAGGAGTGTAAATATAGTCATTTTATCTTCTATCCAAAACCAGCAGCGAACCGACACACAAGTTTTTATATGTACTGTTGATGTACTGTTATATGTACTGTCATGTCCCGTATTTATGACCTTTTTATGTCATAACTTTCTGTCAGGGAGCGGTGGATGTCTGGTTCCCATCACCACCACTGTAAACGTTTCTCAGTCTACAGGTTTTTCTATAAAAAAGGATTTTATACAAAATGCGCCTGAATAATTTTGTTGACAAGTTCACTCTTAAATTATGCTGAAAGTTTAAAAACTGATGGGGATCCCCTTTAAGGGGTAAGGCTCAAGTACATGAATTGTTCTTCAATGAAATCAAGACTTAAGCTGAAGTAAAAGTAGCTACTAAATATCTGGACTCTATTAACCAGAACCTCATGAAAAGGGCCAGGTCTAAAACCCCTCCAGTGCTGAGTTACTTGTAGAACTGCAGTGGATCTTTATAGAACCATCCAGCATCTATCAGGACAGGAACTGAAGTCTGTTAAACTATTATTTCTCTGTTTGGTCTAAAATAAAATACTAAAGTTATTCTAAAGCAGTGCAGGAGCTGAACCAACACAGCTGAATACCATTAAATCCCAGAAAGTGAAAGAAAACTAGGAACCTGCTAAATTTGAATGACTAATTTTCCTCATAAATAAACTTCCAGCTAATTGTTACCAAATACATGGCACTAGGAATAGTTCCAGTCAGTTATTCCACTAACCTGTTGGTCCACGGTTTACTGAGCGACTAAACAAGCTAAACTGATTTCTCTCCTGATTTTATCCCACAGATTAGTAACTAGAAACCGAAGATTGAAGTGATGTCAAGCTGAAGTTTGTGGGACGAGAACGTTGAAATGACATACAAACGAGTCTAACAAAGTGGTCTAACTCACTTTGGACGTTAGTATGTTAATTAAAACTAATAACTAACTTACTTGGTCTCGAGTAGATCCAGTCTCTCAGCTCTAGAAGGTTCGGTTCGATTTAACGTCGAAAGCGACGGATAAATGATCGCTGGCAGCCACAGTCACTCACACCAAGGGAGGCGTTATTATTTTCCTCACCCGTTTTCCGGAGTGTCTCGCCTCCTGCGTTGTGATTGGATGGAACTGCCCATAAACAGAGCTTTTAATCAATCGTCGTGAGGGGATTGCGAAGTCATTAGCCAATCACTATCGCGGGAGGGCGGGGTTTGTCTGAAAACGGGTGTCTGAAAATCTTTATGGTTATTTTAAACATTTTAAGGCATATTTCCCCCCTTCAGACGTTTCAGTCTCATCTCTTCTCGGTTTTTGTTTAGGTTATTATTACTCAATAGGTTTATTAATAATTAATAATAATTGATTTAGTTGTTAACTTTAGCAAACCTCCCTTACTGCATTTTGCACAACTGTACAGATGTTTGCAGATGTTCATATCATTCTGTAGTATTCTGTATACAATAGTTTATAGTATAGTATGTTTAATTTTATTGATATCTTACTTAATGTTTGTTAACAGTCTGTGTGCTTGTCTGTGTATTACGTTGCCTGTCATACACTAGTGCATTGTATGTATAACATAGTGGGCAAATAAAGGTTATTCTGATTCCAAAGTGTTTTGCACTTGAAGGACTTGTGAAATTGTACAGTTGAGCTGAATTATTTGAGTCACATAGTTTCAGCTCCCTCCGTATGTTGTTTTGACTGACAATGCACATGTTCTCTCGGGAGCAAAATCTGAGGAAACATCTTGTTCTTTTAAAATGACAGAAATGAAACTAGCACTTGAAAGACTGGCAGAGTGGTGAAAAGCCTGATTCATTCAAAGCTTTTAGAGCTTTTATTAGTCACTTTCCTAATAAGTGCAGTGAAAATGGCAGGACCTGGAAAACCAATGTAATCAAAAAGTCGACCAGTGTCATTATGTATTTTTGATGACCTTATTTTGTTAAAAGTATAAATAAAATGTATTACTATTTTTTTTGCCATGCATTACATTCATATCTCTATTTATTTGTAGTTTTGCAAAAACATAAACCAAGCAAGTAGCCTAAACAAAAGTCTCCTTCCAGGAAAAGGGTCTAAGTTTATTCAACCAGTAGTAAAAAGTTTATTAACAGCAGTGCGATGAAAGAAAAGAAAGCAAAATCTTCCCACAGACACTGAATCACCATCACTTAACTGCTGTTATTATAATAATGTGTGAGAAAGGCCATGATCTTCCTGTTAATTATGCTCTTTCATTAAAACACCAGCAGAAACACATATAACATAGCACTAAAACTACTCAGGATGTCATTAATGGCATCCTGTGTACAAAATACCAACCCCCAATACAAAACACCCAAATCTCCAGACACAAATAACACTTTTACACATCCTAAAGTAGAGCAACAACAACATAAACAACTGTAAACAGTCACTTTACTTTTCAAGCAGAGTCAGTGAGGGAGTTTACATACACCTAATAATCTGATAACTACAAAAAAATTGGCTTTTGTCCATTAAACAGGTTTTCATGCACTTGAGTGATCACATAATGGAGAAACTCTGGGTCTGCACGGGCAGTAGTCAGTTTTCTACTTTACAGCTGGCCAACTCACAGAACAAGATGTAAATATAACAGTAACATAGAACTCAAACTTCATGTTGCTGCCACTTTAGTGGAAAATCATTAAAAAAAAGCATACAAAACATACACTGGCCATAAGATGAAGAATATTTCAATCCTTAATTTCACAAAACATGTTTGTTCACTCCATCACTCCAAAAGTATTTTGTTGCCATCTTATTGTTGCTGTGTTAAACACTGCTTGCATTTTTCTTGTCTGTGGTCTGTGGTTGTGCAAGCACAGACCAAGAAAGATGAAAGAAGTCAGAGTAAGGGTGTACGTGTGCTGAGAAACCCAATTACAGAGCTAAAATCCACCTCTCTTATCAGATCTCTTAATCAGATTTATAGAGCTTCATCCAATCTACAAAACTGGAATCTTACATGAGCACTTGAATATTAGATAACTGTCAAACCCCAGTTATGATAGGATGTAAACGTTTTGCATATCAGCATGTAAAAACAAACATGTCAGCAAGTTTCAAAACATACATTCATCCCCCAGTCCATACAGTCAGTACATGGAAACGGTGTTTTGAAAACAGCTTGTTTTGAATTCACTGTCTTAGTGAAAACCAATATACAATCATCCCTCTATTCGGCCCACAGCAGTTTAGCCCCGCCCATTTGTGCTGAGGTTGTAAGGAGTGTTTGCTTTTTAAAACGGGCGCAACACACGACAACGAGTCAGGACAGAGCTCGGCATACACCTGCCTTACAGACACAGTAAAAACAACATCCTGTTTAAAGGATTAGAAGCTGCCCGTGTGTTATAAAGTGGACTTCAACAGAGAAAGAATAAACGAAAAGAAAACAATTCTGTAAACTACAGTTTACTTTTTGCGACACAGTTCTAGATGTAATATTTTAACCCCTGAGGTTCACAGTAGCCGCCGGTAGAGGGCAGTGCTGGAGTTTGAGTGCGACTCAAGTAGAAGAAGAAGAGCTGTGACGGCAGTTGGAGTGTTTTTTTAACTGTGTAGACGCAATGGCGCAACCTGGGATGATTACAAATTCGCCTGATTTTATGTGATATTAGACTTTTACCCACGGTTTATCTTTTGTTTCTACGGCTTGTGTGTTTATTTCGGACGTCAGCTGCTGCCTAAACTCGACATGGTGAGTATTTGAAGAGGCTGTTGTGTTTCGGTAGACGGATGCAGCGGTCGTGTACGCAGGCCACAGGTCAATAACGTATCGCTAAATAATTATGAATAAAACACATTTCTGGAGTTTCATTAGGTTTGCCGGGTTGTGCTGTCACACCGTTCTTGCTAATCGCACATAAACAACAGCCTTAAATGTCTTTTTATTGCTCTATCAATCAGAGTTTTGTAGATGGGTTTTTCTTATAGGGCAGTAACGATACACGTATTTACAGGTTCGATACGGTTTTCGATTTTGAGGTAAAGATTCTGTTCGACTTCCCGATATTTCTTTATTTTAAAGCTGTCTTTCTAGAACACAGACTGTTTTGTCTCGGACATACCTGCCATGCTAGCAAAATACGCCTCCTAAGTTTTGACACCTAAAGTTTATGTGCAGTATCAGGTAAGTCATAGACCTCTGATATTCGTCATTCTGTTGTCACTGAGTTCGTTTACATGCACTTAATGAAGTGATGTTAATCAGATTTCTGTAGTCATCTGATTATTCAAGTGGTCATGTAAACTCATGTACACTCTGATTTCTTAGATTGGATTAAGGCCTATATGAAGTATGATAAAGATAGCTGGATCTGGCAGTAGAAGCCTACAGTTTGAGTTATTACCGTTGTTTAGAGTTAATAGGTTTTCATCACTGAAATCCGGCCCAAGGTCCAAACCGAGATTCATACATTTGATCTGGTTAGTTTTGCCTTCATTTTCCAATTTCCACGGTCCATTCCTGCACATATAATTTTTCTTCCACGCATATGTCAAGAATAAACTTTGTTTTTATACAACTGTCTGTAAAGCACATTGTACAGTACGAAAATTGCTCTACAACATTATATTATGCAGTTTTATTTTGCCTGTTAAATGGCATTGTAATTCACCGTGCAGGGTGGTAGTGGTGATTATTTGGACATGCCATTTATTTTTGCTGCTTAGCTTCTTGCTTCTTTATATGGATATGACTCCGACTACAAGTTGATGCATGACTTTGGAGGTCTGTTTGAGCTTGGACTTACAGTGTACAGCACAAAGAGTCATTAGACAGCAGACATGTCCATAAAATTTAAGATATACAACAAATGTAAAAACAACACTACAGTATCTTTCTGTTATTCTGTAAAGGTTGTTTGATTTTTCTCCACCATCCAAAGAGAGCAAGCAGCGTGAACAGTTATCCAATAGTCTTAAATGTAGTTTTTAATTTATCAGTTATTCTTAATTTGTACCTTTTCCTCATTCCCCACTAGGAGAGGGAGAATCCAGCTTTCAGTCGACCAGACAAAGAGGGCCGCATAAACCAGCACGCTCCACTGTATTGCATTTGTCGCAAACCGGACATTAATTGCTTTATGATGTGAGAATTATTTTGCTTTTAGACTAAACAGAAATATCCAGTGTAACAAGTAACGATGATGGCGCTAACGCTCTGTAAAATGAATTTGCTTTTTTGTACAGTGGTTGTGACAGCTGCAATGAGTGGTTTCATGGTGACTGTATTGGGATATCAGAGAAGACGGCGAAAACAATTAGGGTTTGGTACTGTGAACGATGCCGCAGTGAGTATCTAACACTAGACCTTTTTATTTTAGGCTTGTGTAGTTAAAATTAGCCAATTGCTTAGTTTCCATGATTTTCTGTTCCAGGTAAAGATGATTCTTTGGAGATCAAGTATCGTCCCAAGAAAAGCAGAGAGAAAGATGTAGATGCAGAGGCAGAAGGAGTGGATTCACAAGTTGACACTGACACACCTGATTTTAAGACTGGCCGGCGCGGGTCACGGGTAAGCTCATCATACAAAAAACTGGGAACCACTCTTTAAAGGAATGGCTTATACAGTTTTCCCCTTTACGCGAACACAGTCCTGTTTGGTTTCTGATGTTTGCTTACTTCCTTTTGCACTGGAGCTATGAAGCTAATATAATAGTTAACAGTAATAATACACTAGGAGCCGTTTGTAAGGCCCTTATTGGTCATGGTTCATGGTAATAGTTCATGGTGTCCTAATCTTCACCTGGAACAGTAAAGAATGTGATGTCATTGGCTTTGCTGCAAATCTTCAACAGATACCCAAAAATAAAACCAAACTAACAAACAATAAAGACCTAGGAACAAAGCTCCAGTACTGTGCACAGTGAACAAACACCCATAGCCCTCTATTACCTTTAGCTACATTAGCCTCTTAGCTCCAACGCCAGACACAAGAGCCATACACTTAACACTCCTCCTACGAAGTAGCTGTGGTATTCAACATTTTGAGCAAGCAGCTTCTGCTAATTGAATATGTCTGCAGGTGAAGCGGTCAGCACGTATGTGTGGGGAGTGTGAGGCCTGCAGGAGAACTGAGGACTGTGCTCAGTGCGATTTCTGCAAGGACATGAAAAAGTTTGGCGGGCCAAACAAGATCAGGCAGAAATGTCGACTAAGGCAGTGTGAAGTCCGGGCCCGAGTGAGTGCGCTTTGCTGAATCTTAAACCCACCCTAGTCTCACAGACCTCAGACACTTTCACACTTATTATGTGGTCAGTTTTGGTTTCATAAGTAATGATCTCAGTTTCACTATGCATCATGCAATTGTCTGTCACCTACTAATAAGGACCAGCACCAGTACAATAGTCTTCAGCTCTTAGGCAGCTTAATCTTTAAATCTTCTAAGCTTCTGTCTTTTGCTGGCTCTGATTAGAACAGAACAGAAAACCCCTTTGGTGGAAATGTGGTGGTTTTGTACTGTAGTATGGATTACCAAATTACAGATATAGTCTTGGCACACAGTTTGGAGCTATTAGACATAAATGTGTTCATTGTCCTTAAAAACTGTACAAATTTCAAGCAAGTTAAAGGCTAAAGGAGGTAAAGAAACTGCAGAGAAGCTTTAACTAAGACCTCAGGGATTTAGGCTTCTCATTACTTCTGTCTGTTCCCTGGTCTCAGCTTCAACTTAAAGGAAATAATCAAATAACGTCTTTGCTGTTGCAGTGCCAACACTTTCCCGCTGTCATCAGACAGGCATCCTTGGACACTGTTTTTAAATCCAAGCTCAATACGCATTTCTATTCATTGACTTTTAGTAACTGCTGGTGAAATTATGAGTGTTTTTATGTGTGAAATGATTTATTAATTAATTGTGAACTATTAATTAATTATGAAGCACTTTTGTTTTTAAATGTGATGTATAAATAAATATGAATTTCTTACTTACTGTGACCGTACAGTAGAAGACATTCTGGTCATTTTATTTATTTGAAATAATGTGTCTGTCTGTGTTGCAGAAAATGCTGCGGGTGAAGGATGAGGAGTACTCTGTGTCTAAAAGCCCAAGCATGCCCCAGAGAGACTGCCCTCTATCGGATGAGTACAGTGAGGATGAGTTGGAGCTTTATGCCCAGTACCGTGCCGGCAGATATGGAGACCATGTATGCACATGCTCACACAACACCATACAGATTAAGTCATGACTTTTTAGCGCTGTGTCTTTAAAGTCTTAATATGTGCCTTTCACCAAATATTTACTTCAGAATCCTTACACTGATGAATTGCTGTGGCTGCAGTAACATTCACGTTGGCTGCTAGCTATGATATTTCAAACAGACATACAGCCTTATGTTTCATGTATAAGTTGCAGTTGGGGGGAAAAAAAAAAAAAACCTCATACCAGCATGGTGACAGCCTGGCAATTGAAAATTGGTGGTTATGAGGGAAGAGCTTTAGTGATTTAGTGATCTTATAGTGATTTGTTATATAATGCTGCAAAACATATATGATTTGCCATTGATTTTTGTACATAAGCCGCCAGGCTGCAGTTCCATATAGAATTTGTGCAAGGGTTGTCAGACATGGAGTATGTGTGTGTGTCTGTGTCCTCTTTCAGAGCTGGAATAGTGATGAAGACGAAGGCCTTGATCCTGCCATGCGGAAGAGAGCTGTTAAAGTCAAGCATGTGAAGAGGAGGGAGAAGCGATCTGAGAAAAAGGTTAATTACCTACACAAATTTAAACACCCATCAATGTCCAGCAGCCTGTATGCATGTCAGCTGTAAGAGGTGAGTTTTGAAGTCATAAGCTGTTTTACAAGCAGCGCAACTACTTTTTGTAAAAACTATATGCTCCTATTTTAATAAGGAGTAAAAGTAATTACTGTCTCTTATGGACAGAATGTTTGAATTGAATTTACGCACTTTCCCATTTTCAATTTCAGCTCAAATGTAGTTGGTCAGCCAGATGTTTGGTGTCCAAATGCTTCTTTAGTTTAGCCCTTCATTTAGCCCTGGCACGTATCTGCAGTCTGTACACACCCAGATATCGACTTGCAGGCATGTAACAAAAGTAATTGCAAACATAATCTAGTGTCCTCATGTCTGCATGATGTTTGGGCACATGAAGGAGGGAGCCAGAACTCCTGTTGTCTAAGTATTTGTTCATATTTATAGTTAACAGTTAGTTATACTCTATATTGCTATATCGAAGTCTGAGAGACTGACTTCTAGTGTTTGTTACTAACGTTAGCCATGTATCTCCAGCACTAAACTAAAGAAGAAAAATTTGGACTCCAATTAGTAACATCCTGCATCCGCTTTCCTTCTCTATTAGCCACATTTGTTTGTCATATGTCTGTGTTTGCCTTTTCACTGCCTGTTGACATTTTTCCGTTTTGTTTTGTATCTTCTATCAGAAAGAGGAAAATAAGCCTCGTAAGCATAAACCAAAGCAAAAGCACAGGGACAAGGTGAGGCACAGTGAGCGGACCGAGACTCGAGACAGCGGGGGGAGCAGACAGTGTCTTGGGCCGGGCTGTGTGGAAGTGTCACGTCCCAACTCCAAATACTGCTCTGATGACTGTGGCATGAAGCTTGCTGCCAAGTAAGTTTGAAGTGATTCATAGTATAAATATGCAGTGCATAGTAATCAGTGTATGCATGCTTACGCAAAGTAATATGCGCATTATAATACTGACATAAAAACAAACCCATGTTTCTGTGTCCTATTAGTCGGATCTATGAGATCCTCCCTCAGCGTATCCAGCAGTGGCAGCAGAGCCCCTGTATTGCTGAGGAACAGGGCAAGAAACTTCTGGAACGCATCCGGCGTGAGCAACAGTCAGCCCGCCTACGGCTCACCGAGATGGAGAAGCGTTTTCATGAATTAGAAGGCATCATCGCTAAGGCCAAACAGCAAGTTGTACAGCATGATGAAGAGGTCAGAGAGCATCACTATGTCAACCATAATTAATTGATAATAGTTTGTCGAACTGCATAGCACATTAATTGGCCACGTTTGGATAATGGAGGAAGTGTTTCATAGAACACTTATTAGAGCATTAAAAATGCACTAATGCAAGACTTTACACTGTCGTAGTGGGTGATAGATTGGTTTATCCATTATACTGGTTGAGTCATATCAGTACACAATGGACATAAATGCAGATAACGTGACATACAAACTATCCCAGTATGCTGATTCCCTGACCTCTTGTGTAGAGAATTATAGAATGAGACAAATTAGTCCAGTTTATTGTCAAAGTAGACTTCAAATTGTAATGAGTTAATAAGTTAATGTGGGGAAAAGACAGTGGACGGAAAAGCCTTGGTGGGGGGGGGGGGGGGGCATTAGGCATTAGCCCAACATGTAGACTAGCCGTTTTCTGTGTGTTCTCTTGTACTGTCATACAGACCAAATCCACCAGTGATCATAATTATACCATGATGGAAATATTTGACTTTACTGCCCACTACTGTTATGTCATATTGTTTCAGAGAATCAGAGTGTTAATTCTTTTTCCCTGTAGGTGAATGAAGGAGATGATGATACAGACCTTCAAATATTCTGCGTCTCCTGCAGTCACCCAGTCAACCCTAAGGTGGCGCTGCGACATATGGAGAGATGTTATGCTAAGGTGAGGTATTGCTGAACTATTCCTGATCATTCTTGACTGTACTATGTATTATGTGTTACTTGTGAATATTTGTCTTTCAGGCTCAGTGACTTTGCAATAATAACTTTGAATCCCTTTCATCTTTTGTTGACAGTATGAAAGTCAGACATCATTTGGCTCTATGTATCCCACACGCATAGAGGGGTAAGTGAACATGAATAGCTTGGTATCAGATCTTTAGTTCAGGTCAAGATGTGTCTAGTCACACAAAGTCAAGGGGTTGGTTCTCTCTTGCCAGCTTGTTTGACTGTTCAGCAATTTGTAGCCTGAAACACTGGGTAGACTTAATGGACATTAGAGGCAGTGTTGTGTTTTGTTTTTGTTTTTGTTTTGTTTTTTTAGAGGAATGTAAGACCCAGTTTACACCTGGTATTTTCATGTCTAAGATTTTAACCACATATACACTTTGTAATCACACGTTTTCTGTGTTTAGTTGAATTACTCCATGGCATCTGTTTTAAAATCTGATTTAAATGTTGTGTATTTTTAGGTAGATAATATTTATCCTGTTGCTTGAGACACTGGAAACAACCAGATTATTTTAATTTCTTGTTTCATCATTTGGGTGCAGGGTTTCATGCCATGAGAATGTGCTGCTTATTCACATATTGCAACATTAACATGGAGAGTAGAAGCTTTTAACAGACATTTGGCTAACATATTTTTTACTTTACTTTGCGTTTACAGTGTCTACTTTGTTTTGCTTCTATATAGTCAATGTGTGCATACGTGCATCATTACTGCTGCAGCCAGCGTGAACATGCCACTGACTATACAAATTAGCTAAGTAGCTTGGTCATTTGAAATCTGACACGACATACAAGAGCCAAATCTTATTTAGTCTGCAGTGTAAACAAAGCTTCACTTTTTTACCCTGTTAAATCAAATGTTTGAAATAAATCTTTTGTTTTGCAGTGCAACAAGGCTGTTCTGTGATGTATACAATCCTCAAAGCAAAACGTACTGTAAAAGGCTTCAGGTTCTCTGTCCCGAACACTCTCGAGATCCAAAGGTAAGTTTGTTGGGTGGGTTATCTGCTCAGTTAATCAACAAAACACTACTATTGTCAACACGCTTTGCTTTTTTTTTTTTTTTTTGAAGTAATGACCTTACTAATACAGAGACCTTATTAAGAGACCTTAATTACCTTATTGCTGATCTGTGTGTGTGCAGGTTCCAGCAGATGAGGTGTGTGGGTGCCCTCTGGTTCGTGATGTGTTTGAGCCCACAGGGGAATACTGCAGAGTGTCCAAACGCAAGTGCAACAAACACTACTGCTGGGAGAAGCTCCGCAGAGCAGAGGTGGATCTGGAGAGAGTCCGAGTGGTTAGTGTGCTTTAACGTCAACTCAAATTCTCATCGTTAGACCAACACTCAAAAGATGGAATGTTTTCATTAATAGAAGATAATTGTCATTGTGTTCATGTATTTAATGCCATGTTCCCTGTGCACTGTCCCCTAGTGGTACAAGCTGGACGAGTTGTTTGAACAGGAACGAAATGTCCGCACGGCAATGACCAATCGTGCCGGTCTGCTGGCACTCATGCTGCATCAGACCATTCAACATGACCCACATGCCACAGACCTGCGCTCCGGCAAGGACAGATAGAGGCCAGCTTTGCCTTTTCCGTAGATGCTAGCATAACATCAATAAGTGTTAAAAAAGTAACATCTGTAACGGTCTAAAACTGCACAGAAAATTCTGGATCCTTAAAAAACTCTTCACAATTTAACCTTCAGCTAAGACGTGTAGCATCTACGGTTTCCTTTGTTTTTTCATTGTAGTGTTTTATGAACAGGTGCTCAAACAACATGAGTAGCAATAGTAGATTTTTCTTTAATTGCAAAATTCAGTGATTGTGTTAAAGTTTCTGATTTTATTCTAATGAGGCAACATTGGATTTTCATGGATTAGAAATAGTCTACTGGCTTTAGAGGTGGTTCTTAATAACACTATGGAGTTCTACATATATGCATTAATTCATCTCATGATATTTCCCACCATTTTTAAATATTAACTTTTTGATATAAAGAAATGTCTTGTTTGGAGAGAGGAAGGAACAGCTAACATCAGCTTAGCTGTGTGCCTACAAGCCAAGTAGTTGCTAACATATTTGTCTCCATGAAATAAAGGTTTATTCTATGCCCATCACTGGTTGGGTGTCTGTCTTATGTGTCTGTCATGTTTTGATAGTGGACTGGTTCTGTACAGGTCATTCACAAATGTATGTTGTGTGTCATCATTTGCTTTGTTTGATGTCTATGTGTGTTTAATAAACTTGACAAAAGTGTGTTGCTATCTAACAGTATTCTGTTGAACACTATGCTCTTAAAAATGTCTCTTTAAGAGTTCTTTAGTAGAGACAATGGTTCTACATAGAACCGTGAACGTTCCAAGGGCCACTTGCATGCTTAAATGGTTCTTTGTATCATTCGTCAAATTGATGAAGAATGTCTTGTATATAAATCTATATAGCACCATAAATAGAACCTAAGCCTTTATTAAAGAGACACCTTTTTAAGACACTGACTAAAATGGCCTACTGCATCCCTTACTTTAGAATAGTGGTCACCAACCCTGCTCCTGCAAATGTACTTTACTTTTTCTGTAAACTAACTGCAGCTCTAATTGATCCATGTCTGACTGATCCATCTACTCATTGTCTTCGGAAGTCATTGATTAGCTGAGTGAGGAATGTTACAATTTTTACTCCAGGAAGAGGGTTGGTGGCAAATGAAACAGATCACCACACCCATGTTATCCAGTGCAAGTGAATAGGGCTGTGTAAACAGTGAGATTGCTGAAAGTGTTTATGTTAAACACAAAAACTAATTATTTTGAAACTAAACATGTGAAGTCCATGTGTTAATCATAAAACCGTCCTCTTATCAGAATCGAGCTTATTTAAGTTGCTTAAATTTCCTATTGATCAGTGTGTAACTAAAACAGTGGAGGAAAGTATTGATTACCTTTAGCGATCTTGAGGAGCCACTTGCTGCTAGCACTTTTTAAAATGAGTTCTAACACTATAAAGTAGTGCTGGACAATATGTCATCCCTAATGACTTCATGTGGTGTTGAAACAGTACAGTACAACACATAGAACCATGGCAGGTCTGTAAGACATTACACACTTTTATACTGGAACAAGCCAGAATTTAAAAAAATCCAGGCGGAAGCACATGTTAACAGAAGTCAATATGTGATAGCATGTGGCAAAACAGTCTTTATTATGGTAACCGAAATAAACCGTTTCTGTGATTTTCCGGATTTTGTGTTGAAAACCATTATGGTCTATTTTGTATATGATTCTAGTGGCACACTGCTTTACATAAACACCAGATATCTAACCCTCAAGCAACATGGCTGGCAAAGCGAAATGTTTCTGTGCCACTGTTGTTCTTACAGTTTAGTTGGTATGTGATTAAAAAATAAAGCAACTGTTGGGGCTTGCTATATAATAAGACTTGCATGGCAAACATGAACACAGTCATTCCAACAAAGTAATAAAGCGTTTAAGGGCTGCAAATTTGAATAACTCACACATTACTGGTTACATTAATGGTGGCAATGTAGGGACCAGTAATCAAGAGGTATGAGCTTTTTAACATTATTAATCAATGTCCATATTATAAACATTTGATTTGGTTCATATATTGTCTGAGCTAGCCTGGGCAGATAAAAGAAAACAACAGAAAAAGAATAAAACAACAAGCAAAGTGGTAGATATGCATCTTATCCACCTACACAAAATGTCACCATTGTAGTTCATTTTGTTGTAACATATTACTTTTATTTATTTTTATTTATTTATTTATTTATATTGCCTCTAAAACGTAACAAAAATACTGAAAATACACATGTATTCCACTTTACATTAAATGTATGTTCTTTAACCACATTGACGGTCTTTAGTGTTTTCTGAATATTGTTTAAAGATGATATTGTTTGAAATCTTTGAAGTGCATTAAATCAAGCTGGAGAGTGACCATTTTACTTAATGAACATTTTCTTTTTTTTTTCTTCTAGCTCACAGGCTTTTCCCAATAAAGTTTTGCACATCTATTCTAAACAGTCTTGTGTAAACACAGTTTTAGAAGAAGTGAACAATTGTCTCCTTCTTGCGTAGACATCCTCTACACCTAAATTAATCTTTCCAAATCAATGATTCTCTGATCTCTGGTCCTGGAGGTTCCCTGCCCTGCAAATTTTAGTGCTGCTGTCTGCGCTCCCAATACACCTGATTCAACTCATCAGTTCATTAACAGGCCATCTTAGTTGCGGGGGGTGTTGCAGGGAGTGTGTTAACGCAGGGATTCCACTCAAAAGCGCAGGGCACGGTGCTTCC
This sequence comes from Semaprochilodus insignis, assembly GCA_034552555.1. NCBI lineage: Eukaryota > Metazoa > Chordata > Actinopteri > Characiformes > Prochilodontidae > Semaprochilodus > Semaprochilodus insignis. Next base: position 14,768,924 of record CM067484.1, on the reverse strand, counting down.
AGGACCAGGGTTGAGAAACCCTTCCTTAAACGCCTTCTGTTTAATACAAGATTTTCCATATTTTTCCATTGTATGTTATCAAGTGAAAAAGACCAAAAATATTCAGGCAAGGAATGTCACATCACAGAGAACATTTCTAATAAGTTTATTACTGCACTCTTTTTTAACAATAACTTAAGTTATGTTGTAGTATCGACATTGAGCAGAACCACCAAACACTGCCGCAAAGCATCCTGGGAGCAACGTATCCGTTCAGTTCGCAACCCCTGCCTTTAACACGAGGCCATGGCTGCTGTTATCGGCTGTTCTACACGTAGCCGTTCACAGTGCAGATCCTGGCACAGAGACCAAGCACTTTTAATCAAGTCTGAGAGGTCCACTCGATGGCCTGCTTACATTTCAGTTCGTTCTGAGCTGAGAAAACATGCCAAATGTACATCTGACTTCGAACAACTTACGCTATCGACTAAAAGTACATAGGTGTTCGATTATGTGGTCTGCGGACTGAACACATTATAATTCAGGTGTTCGTTAAGTGGTTAAAGTGTAACTTTGCCGTAAGGGAAATGAGGAGTACCTTATACGTATTATGATTACGTGCCTCGGTAGGATATTTATTCGCACATGCTAATCATATAAATCAGTTTTAGCTACTTCAGACTACTCAACGCTATTATACATACAGACGATGTTCATTAAGTTCGTGTGTCCACTGCAAATCGCAACATGGCTTTTAATCGTTATGCTAATCAAAGGGAACTCACTAACAAACCGAGAGAGGTCCCTCGGGGATTAAACTCCACTGGTTATTGGCCATGATGCAACATTACATTACTGTTCAACATGGTGGTCTTCCAGTGTTGCAGTGTATGTCTTGCGAGTCACTGCTGGATTGTGGGCGAAACACAGTACAATGTCGGTAGTGCACTTTAGTTATTTACATTACACAGAGTACACTCAGCAAATTTAGTTAATATGCTAGATAAATAAATAAATAACTACTAAGGGGGCGGGCGATCAAACAAGACTCATTCATCTTATAAACTTTCTTTTTTTCATTCATATACTCTAGTTGTGAACTAGTTCCTTTTGTAATAAGAATGATGCTGTTGTTTTCATAAACATTTTTGTATAAAAACATGTATCCAGTAATATCAGACTTTTGCATATAGCCAGCACTGTAAACCACCCCAGAAGGCTGTGCAGAGCATTTATTAGAGGTTTCTAATTTAGCGTGGATCTGTAGCTACTCAACTTCCTCCGACCGTTCTGCACATGCTCAGTAGCGCGCGGAAAGTATCGCTAATCGAAGGCACGAGCGACGAGCAGGGGCAGCAGGAACGACTGCGCGAGGCGCCGTGTGCTGTTTCGGTGGGGTAAGAATGTTTTTTACGCTACATTTAACGGATGTCTGGCGCTCCGGAGAGATTGCCTTACAGTTTCGCCGGGTTGTTCTTAAAGCGCACGGGCAAACGCGCGTGCATTCAACTTAAATACACTGGAAATTACCGTTATTATAAATAACGACAAAAAACAGACGGCGCTTGGTTGTTTTTCGCAGCGGCGGCGGCAGCGTGGAGCGGGACCCGATGCCGATTCAAAGGGAGGGGAGGGAGGGAGGAGGGGCGGCACGGACGGGGGCTATGGCGTCTGATATGGGCCAAAAGGATTTTTCAACCGTGGCACCCCTCCTCATTCGTGCTCGTGATACATAAAGAAGTCAGGGTGTCCGTTTGCACCGGCAGTATCACAGCCACCACTAACTTAGCACGAAACTGAAGTTGGTCTCTCATTCAGAATTGCCCGTTCCACCTTAAATGGTGCAGCGCCAGAGTAACTGCTGCACCATTTAAGGTGAAACTGTCAATTACAAATCAGAAGTAATTTTCAGCTTCCTCTGCAGTTTATGCATCGGTAATCCCAAATGCAAAACTCCAGAATGTAATCGCTACAACATTTAAGGTGGAACGAACAAGTTTTTGTTCCTGTAATTCATGAAAAGCTCGGATTTAAGAACCAGATGATAAGCTCACCTACACTTAATATACTTGAAGAGTTTGAGGAATTTATTCTTAGGAATGCTTTATCCTAAAGTATCTTCAAAACACGAAATGTAGAGCTGACAGCGCGGTTGTGTTCTCCTTTTTCGCTTGACACGGTTCAGCACTTTTAGCTAGATAGTTCTTGCTGTGGTGGTGTTGGTGTTGTTAGCAAGTCCCCCTCAGAGGGTCATGCTAGCTGGCCGGATCTAGAAAGTGGCTATTTTGTAAGTATTAGTACATCTGTTTTCTTCCTCTGTTGTGAATGGGCAGCATCACTGGGAGACTGACTTCACCTTTAGTGGACAAATTCTATAACTTAAATAAATTAATAAATAGAAAAGACTCCTGGTTAGCAAATCAGCTAGTTTAGCTAGCTAGCAAGGTCTGGGTATTTGAATTAGTTCACAACAGGTATCCCGCATGAGCTGATGATATTTCTTAGTTACCTACAACAAGCACAGATCACAGATCTCTCATGTATGGAAGCGCATTTCTTGAGAGAAAGTGAACGCCATACAGTATCTCATAAGGACTATGACTGTTATAATTGAGACAAAGTTATAATTATGAAATATGAAGTCATGAAATGTCATAATTTGAGATGGTAAGTTATAATTATGAGATGTTAAGTTGTTATGAAAAAAAATAAGTCATTATTATGAAAAAGTAAGTCATATTATAAGATGCTTAGTCATTATTGTGAGTGAGATATTGTCATAATTATGAAAAGTCATAATTATGAGATGCTAAGTCATTATTGTAAGACTCTCATAATTATGAAACGTCAATTTTGAGATGGTAAGTCATAATTATGAAAAGTCCTAATGAAAAAAACAGTTCATTATGAAAAGTCATAATTATGAGGTGTTAAGTCATAATAATGCTGTATAGCCTATGTTTTCTTCAAGTGGGTTTCCATATTCCAAATGGGTTTCCGTATTCAGGGCATATTTTCCAAAAGAAAATATGTTTCAGATGTTGTTGCCAAGTCCTTGAATGGTTTAGAAAGAGTTCTCTTGCATAATATTTGCCTTAATTATTTGGCAGTTCACTAGACTGAATTGAAAGAGGAATAAGAAAGTTGTATAGTGTATTGGGGTAGGGAAAACATCAATGCAGCACAATATCGTGACATTTTGCATGGCAATGTTCTATTGATACATGGACACCAAAGTATCAATATTTTAGTATTTTATATTTTAAGTAAGTGTGACAGTGTTTGGTTGATAATCCCCTTTAACTGCAGTAAAATGTTTGAAGTAAGATACTTTATATAATGAGAACTTTTATGTTGGGGATTACACTAACAAGTTGAAAACGGGCCATAAGTTGCAACGTGTTATTGTAGTAGTCAGCATATTTTGCAATGTTTTTAAATGTGCAGTAATATAGTAATGCCATAATATTATATTGTGGGGCCTTTGAGTCCAGACACTCCACCTTTATTGTTGGGGTGGGCAATATGATGGTATGCATCACTATTAGCTGTAGAAATCACAAGTATCATCGTGATGCGATATTGCATGCATTCTTTTAGCCAACAATCTGGTTATTGTCAGTACCTCAAAATTTGCATCAGTGCGTTTTGATTTTATACTACAGTCGCTATGTAATGTTATGGTGAAATTTCACACAGGCCATCAAGACAGGTGAGCTGACAAGTTATGCATTGTGTCTGGTGGGAAATGCTGCCACCTGTAGCGCTGGAGCACACAGAAAATAGTGAGGTGGATAATGTTGAAATGTTGGGGGCGACAAAAATAAACATGCATGCATCAATGTTTATGCGTCACATCGATGTAGGGCTGAATAACTTGGACTAAATATCTAGAATCGTGATTTTTCTGACCAGTATTCTGATTGCGATTTAAATTGTGATCATTGTCTATAGATTTAGATTGAGGCAGCAAAATTAGTTCTGTTTAACCTGAATTTAGTGTGACACAAATTTACAAATTCAGGCAAATTTAATGAAAGCCATAGTATTCACGGTTTTTGGTATTGTTTTTTTTTTTGATCACTGCCTTAAAAAATAAATATGACATATAGTGCATCGTGAAAATCACAGTATTTTTGCCACACCGTCTCGACAGCAGATGAGCCTAAGGTCACCATGTCCAAAGTCAAGTGTCAGCTAGAGGGGTGTAAATACCCCCCTACTCACCAGCCCCCCACAACCATTGGTCTGTGGAGCACTGGAACTGTGTTCTTTGGTGTAATGAAGCTCCATCCAATAGGTTTGGTCCAGAGAAAGCAGTCAGAGCCCCACAGCAACATTCTAACATCTCGCATAAAGCCTTCTCAAAAGCAAAGAGGATACTTCCTCTATTTACCCTTCAGGGCAAACTAAATACGTATGGACGTAACATGCATGAACAAATCTTTAAGTAACATTCTGCACATGTCAGTTAACAATGAATGTTTTTTTTAAGGAGCGCCAGCATAATAGGATAGTCTTGAGGCCAATTTGCTCCTCCTGACAATTGCAAAAGATCTCCTAAAATCAGGATTAACACAGATTTACTCTCACCTCAAATGCACTTAGCCAAGAAATGTTTGGTGTCAGATTAGGCTCTTTAGTTTAGCCTTGGAACTGCCAGGCCTGTGTAGCAACAAGTAATGGAAGATTAAATTCCATCAGTCAGCTCTTGCACAATCAATACATCTGTATCAGGTTGTGTTAAGTAATGTCAGATAGACTTCCTTATGTCTTTTTGCTGACACTTTATGACGTACTGTTAGCTTTACAAATGGGCAAAAATACATCCCATGTCTAAGATCAGGAGGAGCAGTAGTCAACTCGAAGCCTAAATTGCTCTACAACAAATCTACTGTTGCAGTCTTGTAGCCCATTAGGCACATTTTCAGAGAGTGCATTTGAGTCTGGATTTGTACAGTTCATACGGAAGTCTAATTCAGGACCCAAAGTATTTTAACTGATAAGTATGTACAGTGGGATAAGATGCAGATCCCCACAGACAACATTGCGTTTAAACCATGCAGATAGGCCGACCTGTCAGACACATTTTGTAGATGGCGAAAAATCATTATTACATTTTTATATGAAAATAATGTGTACTACTTTATATATAAAGACCATGCCTAGTGTCTTTCGCCAATTTGGTTACTGCCAAACTGAATGTAATATACGGTCATCATCTAAAGAATAGTTGCATCCAGAAGGAGTCAACCGACAGGAATGAAAACTTCGTGGGTAGGTTTGACATTGTGAGACATGCAAATGATTCAGGTTTTGCACTCGGCTACGCATGTGATATAAGGAAGGACGGGCCTTGTTGCTGTACCTGACTAACTATATAAGGTTGTCATGCTTTCCATTCTCATTTTTCACTTGGGCTGTTGTGTTGGTAGCATCATTTGCAAGCATGCAAGTATGCCTCAGAGAAGAGTTCAGTAGCAATTGAAACACTTGGAAGAGTTAGAGAGTGGTTGCATCGTCGGGCTCCGGTTAGCAGGATGGTCTTATCGGCAAATTGCGCACCATACTGGTCATGTAGATATTAACATAGCACACTGTTGGCAGCAGTGGATAGAAGAAGACATGCACCAGCGACATGAAGGATCTGGGAGACCTACACAAACCACACAGAGGAAGAACCAACGGATTGTCGGACATGTGCGGAGTGGCCCATCAGCCACAATTGTGGACGTTCACCGAGCAGTGATGCCCTCCTTGAGTCATCCTGTTAGTTCCAGCACCATTGGCAGACAGTTGTAGAACGCAGAACTACATGCACGCAGACTGTTACGACAAATGCCCTTAACACTACATCAACATCACCAAAGACTGGTGTCATGCCAGACTGTCATGGAGTGACTCAGAATGGCAGCGGGTCACCTTCAGTGACGAGTCCCGCTTTTGTCTTGGTGGAGACAATCAATGAATCCATGTGTGGAGGCACTGTGGTCAGCGCCAAGATGAGTGATTTGTTGTCTCGTGTCACATGTCCAGAAGGCCTGGTCTCACTCCACCTCCACCCCTAACGCAAAATCTGCAGAAACTGTGTCAGAATATTCAATCTGCATGGGATGGATGTTGCATTAGCAAACATGCTGGCCTAACGACATACTGAGAGACACTGCTTCTGTATGTATACCTCAATAAATATTGCCCATTTCAGTCTAAATTTATGATCATTTATTGTTCCTGGTAACCTTTATCTTCCCTTTGAATAGCATTGCAATCCAGCACTTCCTTCTGGGTGCATCTTTTTGTTTGATGATGAGTGTATATAAATAAAGGCCAGGTAAATTAAGGTTGAGGTTAAGTTTAAGAAGTCTTAGAGTAACACCCTTACAATCAGCTAATGTATTTAGATTGAACAATGTCTGATATAGAGTAGTTGGCCATTTTCAGATTTGTCTTTTTATGGTATGATTAAGGAAGTGTACACTTCCTTAAAACACACATGCAAACCTTTCCAGAATCTCAGATACAGCTTATGCCATGATGCGACCTTTGTATGTTCCTTCTCATTGGGTGATTTGGAAATTGGCTGCCCCCTCATTTCATTTACTGATTAGGCTAGTTATTAGTTAGGCTAATTATTTTCTTCATAGTGTTATGTTTAAGTAATCTGCAGTAGTGTTTTCCTTCTCCCTTATTCTTATTATAATTTGTCATGTGCATCTAGTGGTTTTGCTATGGCTGCATTGCCATAGTAATGGCGCTGCATTGCAGATATCGAGATGGAGGCCGTTTTTATTGGCCTCCCTGTTCGCTCTGCTCGGCTCACTGGAATACCATCACCATGGCAACCACTCGTGGATTTCTTTTTTTTTTTTCCTCCTCCCTCTAAAAATTCTCCATCACGTTCCAGTTGAGCGTGTTGTGCTAGCCTCAGGCCTCAGGCTGTTGAAAGGGATTTCTTTCAAATCAGGATTTTTTTTTTTATTGTCTATTGCTTGCTATCTTAGATTGAGTATTAGCTATTAATTGGCTTAAGTTTGATTGACTTTTACTTTTAACAGATGCTCAGCCAAATCTTTTTGTTATTGTTTTTACTAGAGTGATTGGGTGCATAAAGAATTTTCTTCTTTTTTTCCCCCCATAGATTTTTCCTGTTATTTGGCTGATCCTCCTTAATTGCTTGTAGAAAGAGTAGTAAAATGGTATTGCAACCATAGTTAGACTAGCACAGCCCTCTAATGCAATAGTACGTTCAAATAAATAACATTAAACACGTAAATGACTAGGCCAGCAAAGTTGAGTTTTGGAGGGTTTAATTATTAATGCATAAATAATTATTTAATTTTTTTATTTATAGTGTTGTATTGCATTTATTTTCTCAGCTTCTCAATATTTGTTAACAAGTGTAATAATGTAATTAGGAGGAAAATATTTGGATCTACTCAAATTGCTTTCCGTTTTCCCAGCAGCTAGAAATGAAGGCAGCCCCAACGTTTCTCATGGACTAAATTCCGCAGTGGATGAAAGGATGTGAATCCCTCTCTTGTTCACGTTTCCTGGTATGAGTCCAGCTCCACTGGCTTGTGAGCGTGACAGTGATAGATGAAATGACGGAGTCGAGACGACAGGCGGTGAGTGGACAGGAGGAGACTGATCCTGGTTTGTTGGACGACGTGGTCCAGGTCAGCGTGGACCCCGATGGGATTGTCGTGGGATTAGGTGGAGCTGAGGATGAAGTGCCTCCTGATTGGCTGGAACCACTGGAGGAGGATTATGTTGAGGATGGCAGGAAAGGTGTGGAGAAAAAAAGGAGAGACCAAACAACAGCTAAAAGTACCAGAGGTGGATGGTATGTATTTGTGTGTGTTTCTTTGTTTGTTTACTTTGTTCTAATCAAGTGCCAACTATGGTAAGATATTTTTTTTTATCTGTTGTTATTAGTGGATGTACTGCATCAACTAGTCGTTTCTTATTCTTGAACTTGACTGCACTCTTCACCTTGACCAGACACATTACCATTCATCTATACAAAATGTAATTGCTTATTGATCATTGCTTATCGCAATATTGATCTGTACTAATATTGCAAAAAACAATCACAGAATTATCCAGTGTGTGCACTTTACCCTATAGGTGTGCTTTGTTGTTCTACAAATACAGATTGGAGTCCATCTGTTTCTTTGCATACTTCTTTTTACCTTGTTCTTCAATTGTCAGGCCACCCACAGGACCACTGCAGAGCAGGTGTTATTTGGGTGGGGGGTTCATTCACAGCACTGCAGTGACACTGATGTGCTGGTGGTGTGTTAGTGTGTGTTGAGCTGGTGTGAGTGGATCAGATACAGCAGTGCTGCTGGAGTTTTTAAATACCTGAGTGTCACTGCTGGATTGAGAATAGTCCACCAACTAAAACTATCCAGCCAGCAGCCTTATTCTGAAGGTCTGGAGGATGACCGACACAAGCTGTGCAGAAACAGATGAGCTGCCATCTATGGCTTTACGTCTACAAGGTAGAAGTCTTTAATAGAGTGGACAGTGAGTGAACACTGCTTAAACACTCCAGCAGCACCGCTGTGTCTGATCCACATGTACCAGCTCAACACACAATAACGCATCACCACTACGTTAGTGTTACTGCAGTGCTGTGAGTGAACCCCCCACCCATGTAATGCCTTAAATGAAGCACAGAATAAAGGTGGCATAACAAATTTTGCAAATATATAGATCGGTTTAACATACACATTTTTGTATGTTATTAGGCAACACTTTTGACCTAATTGCAATTTTTTATGCCGAAAACATTGACATATCTGCTTAAAATAAATATACAACTTGAACAGTTTTGTTTACAGTTGACCAGTATTTTATGTATTAACATTTAGGTTTACTTTTTACGGCATTTAACAGACACTATTATCCAGAACGACTTAGAAAAGTGCTTTGTGTTGAATCAGAGAATCTATCCTAGCTAGTACGGCTAGGATAGAGCTTAAACACTGCCAGAACAAGGACCAGTGCTGATACCTAGAAAGAAAAATACAGTTTAACACTGCATAACAACAATATCTAGCAATATCTAGTCAATGCTCATCCCTAGAAAGAATATTAATAGATAAGTGCAGTAGTAGTGGGGAAAAAATACTTAGATCAGTGCTCACTTAAATGGTTTAAAGCGATGGGTCCTGAGTTTGTGTTTAAAGACAGCAGAAGGACAACCAGTGGAAGTTTATTCCACCATCTGAGTGCCAGGACAGAGAAGGGTCTTTACGCTTGTTTTCCATGTATCTTTAAGGATAGTGGCTGTACTTAAAACCCGAGGGATTCAAGATACAGATTGAGTCTAGACCATTTCCATAAGTTGGCGAGGGGCTGGTCCATTTTTGACTTTGTAGCCAAGCATTCAGAGTTTCACTGGAAGCCAGGGAAGGGGGCACAGCAGTGTACTGAGATGAGTGAACTTGGGAAGGTTGGAAACAAGCTGAGTTGCCGGGTTCTGGAACGGCTGCAAAAGCCTGATTTTGGACTGGACTAGCACCTGGGTCACCTCCTGAGAGAAAAAGGGTTGAATCCACTGGATGTTGTAAAGAAGAAATCTGCATGACCTAGTCAGGTTTGCAGTATGGCCTGAGAACGATAACCGTCATCCAAAATCACACATCAAGACTACGCGATGGAAAGCTTGCATGGAGCAGGATGTGGACCTTGTCCATGTTACCTGGTAAGAGTGCTCCTCTGGATAGGTCTCAAACCACTTCCATGCAGTGGTGATTCCAAGGTTGGTGAGAACCGACAGGAGGATCTTGTGAGGCAATAACAGTTTGGCTGATCTTGCTACCTGAAGATTCTCAGTCACTGCAATGAGGGCAGTTTCTGTTGAATGTGCTGGTTTGAAGACAGACTGGTTGGGGACCTGAAGCTGGTTTTGTTTGAGACAGAGAGACAATGGATTATAGACTGCATGCTCAAGAATATTTTGAGAGGAAAAAAAGGAGATACTGGTTGCTAGCTGCTGATGGCTGAGCTGTCCAGTGTGGGCTTCTAAAGGATGGAAACAGCCCTGGTGGCCTTGAATGCTGAATGAGCATGACCTGAAGAAAAGGACATGTTTATGGTGAATGTGATGAAGGGCAGCAGGTCCATAGAGAGATGAGTGGACTAATGTGGATGGGATGGGATCCAGTGGCCAGGTGGGTGAATCACTGGATTTAAGTAGCTGTAGGACATGATCTGTGGAAAGAGAAGAAAAGTAGTCTAGGGAATTGAGAGCAAGATGATGAGGACTAATGGAGGGAGTGAAGACAGGGGAAGAAGACGGGTGGATTTTATTAGCCTTGGACTTAAAGAAGGTGTAAAAATCCTCCAGGGTACGGGAGGAGGGTTGAGGAGAGAGGAGAAAATACAGAGCTTACTGAACTTCAGAGGAGCAGAATGTTTAGGTGGGTTTGTGCTTTTTTAAAATTCATTTTATTGCATTTGTAATAAATAGAATAGGAATAGGTAGGGGGTGAATAGGTATACGAAAAATATGGAGTATCAGCATACATACAGGAATGACATATTTTGAAGTTGGTAATCTAAACTGCATGGCTGTACAATGTTTCTCGGTTACCAGATTTACATTTTGATAAAAATGTACTATAATTTTTACTATGCGTTTTAGCCTGAAAACCACACAAAACACCATTTCAGGTCACTTAAAACTGAACTTTTGGAAATGTTCTCCAGAGTGGCATTTTGAGTTTAGAGACATTGTTCAAAAGTGCAAATATTAAAATGAGATAAATGATATTATAATAAATAATATTTATATTTATGTAATGTTATTATGTTAAATATTTAAAGCTGCACTATGTACAATTTGGCGATTTGGAAACCTTGCTGGTGGAAATGTGAAATTGAACACATTCCGCAGAAGAATATTTTGTAGTGTAATGAGCGCGGTGAAAGAGTATTCAAAGAGAACACAGTCAAAACTTGTTGAAGGATGTGTTTACTGATGATGTGAGTGAATTATCTACTATTGTTATTCTATTTCCATCAGTATAATGTTGATGTTTCATTACAGGCCTGATCATCGAGCTGGACATTCTTTTTTTGAGCACATTGTTGTTATGTTAAGACCTGGCCTGAAACCTCTGACTTTGAATTATTATTTCAGGCTTTGTATTTTGGCCACTTCTTAAAAAACACCTAACAGGTTTGCTTGTGTCTCAAAGGCGGAGAGGAAAGAGGCGGAAGGCGGTTTTGGATGATGAGTGGCTGGACTGCCCTGACCTCGGGAAAGGCTGGAAACGAAAAGAAGTCTTCCTCCGTACAGGCTCCGCTGTAGGCAGAAAAATCATGCACTATATGAGGTAAATGGAAAAGCCACTTTATCAGTAGATAAAAAAAAAATTTTAATATTTCCACTCTCACTCTGTTTGCTTCACAAATCTTTTCTCTCAAATGCTTTTGCAGTCCAAAGGGCTTCCGAGTCAGGAGTAAGAAAGAACTTAACAGACGTGTCAAAGTTGACTTGACTCACTTTGACTTCAATCAAGGAATATTTGTGGATGGTGTTATCACAACAAAGGTAACCGCTGTACTTTTCCCAACAACACTCAGCACTTGCTTGTTTATAAGGAATGTCTTCCGTTATTCATCATTGCTCAGTACTATGCATCAGACCACGGTTCATTTTTATTTAATTTTTGATATATATCTAAGCTAATTCACTTAAATAAGAAAGAGCAACGGGAAATGACCAAAAACTGGAGTTAAACAAAAAAGATTACAAGAGGGCAACGGAAGTGGGTCTCCGAACAACTGTGACTTGTTAGAGCGCCAAAACTTAACACTATTGGTCTGAAAGGATGTGTAGCTGTTAAGAAGCTCCTCACTGAGAAAAGTAGACAGGCACATCACACTAAAAAGCTGCTGGTGTGCTCAGAACAATGTTCTGAGTCTATACTCCAGAGTCCAGACCTCAGTAACACTGAAGGCTTATAAGATTGCTTGGATTGTGAGAAGGAAAAAATTCAACCAATTTCTAAAAATGAACTTTGGACATGTGAAAAAAATAACCCTGCACAGTCTCCTGAAAAGAATGAAGACTGTGATAAACGTAAAGAGTGGATAGTGAATACTTTATTAAATTTAGATATACAGGTGCATATGTAATTTTCTTGTTTGCTTGTACTTAATGGCTGTTTAGACATAAAATTACAGTCATGATCTTCATCTCATTTGGTCTTCAGTGTTTTCTCCTAACCATTTCCAGTCATTGTATAAATTACTGACACAGAGTAACAGAGGCTAGAATGTTTATTTCTGCCTGACTTATGATTGAACTCAGATCTCTACAATGACCTTTGACTCATATAAAGACCACATGTTTAAGATTTGATGTGCTTATGTTGCAAATAAGACAAATGTGTGAAATCGTAAACTGGTTTACAGAAAATGAATCCTGAGATTTCAAGCTTTCTAGCTGAGTATTGCATCACCATATTGCTAAACGATTTGATGCATTAAAATGTTGATAAAAACTGGAAGTGATCTAGAAAAAGTTAAATACAATAATAGGTGGTCATTGACTTTACACAATACTATACATTCCAACAATCACACAGTATATGGCTGCGTTGTGTGGTATAAATCAAGCAACTAGCACAGACTGTGCAGTGATCCAGTTTGCCACAGCTGCGTGATCTAGTCATTACCACATGGTGTAACATTCCTGTACAATGCATCCAACACATTTTAGCCATGGCAGTTCTTGCTCAGGTTAATTCATGCTGTTTTCAAGGTCAGATGGGGTGCAGGACATAGTGCAGGACATGACTAAATAGGTGTACCTGGCTAGTCAGTGTGTATTATGTCTGTAAAAAGAGAGAAAGAGAGAGCTTTGCCTCTGTGATAGCCCAGACTCAGCTGCCTGTATCCAAAACTCCAGAAGATCGGACTATGGCCCAGTTTGAGCATCTAGGCTTGGGCAGCCTGGATTTGATTTCATATCTGCTGGTACTTAATGGAATCCGTGATATCATGTATCTGGACAAAACGACCATGGCCTTTGGAAGAAAACCAGCCGCACAACATCATAAATCTACCACCATAATTCACAGTGAGGATGAGGTATGTACTTGTGGAGGGCCCTGTATATGACTTACCTTCTATGGAAACCCGTTCTTTAAAAGTAGGGTGTTTTTATATATCTATTTTAGCACATATTATCGACTTGCCTGGCTAATATTTTAAACAAGGCTAGTTAATATAGCATTCCTGGTAATATTATGCTTTTATTTATTTATTATTCTATGATTTAGAGGAAGGGTTATACAGCATCCCCTTTTCTTTCCTCCTAATCTATTTTTGTCGAGAGGGAACATCACTGCAATGCAAAGTGACACAACGTGTCAAGAAATAGAAATCGGGTGTCCTTCAAAATCTGTGCAGATAATAATAGGAGTTTTCTGTTTTTCTTCTGTTGTTGCTGGCTGTGCTTGCTGTTAGGACAAGATGTAATGTGACTCTTTCTATAATGTAGAATGCTTTCTTTGTCCTGTTTTGGTTTCTCTAGCAACGAAGATCCAGCACCACAGAATCTACCACAGGTTCCACCACACGTTCCTCTAGACGTTCCTCCAGGGCCAGTACTGCAAACCAGAATATGATTCGCACCCCTGACAAATTTACCAGAACCCCTCAGGAACCCCACCTCACTCTTGATTCACTGGCACCTAGTGTCACTGCTTTACCCTCTAAAGAACCTTACAACAGCCCACCACAGCTCACCCAAGTTTCCCCAATAGCCCCTCCGAGCCAGCAGCCTAGGCTTTCACCTTCTCTAAAACTGGGTGACGTCTCCCCCGAAATTCTCAGTCATTTTACCACCCCTGAAAAAGGCAAGGCTGCGCCGCTTGCCCACTCCTGGCTCCAATCCCCTCTGGCCCCCGTCAGCCCAACTGAGACCCCCGAGAAAGACCCATTCACACATCCCAGTGCACTTAAAAAGTCCCCAGGCTTCCGTCTGCCACTGGACTCCAGCGCAGTGCTTAATGGAGGAAATCAAGAGAATGGTCTCTCTCTTAAGTGAGTAAAATAGCAGTCTGACAACAACTCCATTGTTCTGTTTTTTGCAATAGGCTTCACAATGCAGGTTAACCTGCATAAAGGGGGGGGGGTGTTAGTGCTGGAGCTTATTTTGTGTCAGTACATTCCTAAAGTTTACAACAGCCTAAAACATGTGGTTTACAACAACAATGGGCTTGTACTTATTTACATTGGTGGTGACGGGAACCAGTGTCCCAATATCTACAATGCAAACATAGCCAGGGTGTTATTTTGCTATATGGTGCCACGTGTGGACGTCTGGTTCCTGTTTGATTCTATTATTCTTTTGCAGTCCTTAAATGATGTATTGGTAAAGCAATGCAGTGTCAGTATTGAGGCCAATAATGGGCTTTAAAAGGGGACCTATTATCCTTACTTTTAGTGTTAATTATTTTATTTCATAAGTTTCCAGTTTTCCTAAAACTAAAAAAAATACATATTTTTCTCTTACTGTACATCTGTATTCAGCCACTATGTAAAATGCTCTGTTAGAGCTCCTGTGATTTTAAGCCCCACCTCTCCATGTGTGCTCTGATTGGACTGCTAGAGCGGCATCCTGCTACAGGTTCTGCCCCCACACCACTATGGGTAGACTTACAATGGTGTCGGTTCTGTCGTATTAGTTTGAGCCAAAGTCCCATACCGACAGTCAGATAAAACAAGTTGCTAGACCCACCTTCACAAGCTAGACTGGAGCAGGACATTTTCCTGTTTTAGTTCTCTGTGCAGTGTGAATTGCGCGAGGGCTTATGATGCTTGCTGATAGGCGGACAATAAGGGTTGTGTTAGGAGATGATGTGACCCTTTTGAAAACAGTTTAGATATGGGAAGGGAAAAAGTAGTATCAGTGCATCCCTATTATTTGCAAACAGTCAGATCAAGAACCGCTTTTGTGAAATGTCCTAATTAACGTTTTTTTTTTCCCTTTTCTTTTCTTTTCTTTTTTTTTTGCATAGTGGCTGTGCAAACTGTGGTTGTACATACCCTGGGATGGACAGTGGAGAAGAACTGTGTCCCAAATGCACATGTGTGTAAATATTATACTGTATGAAATACTATATGCTTTTTTTTTTAGTAAAAGAATAAAGTCTTCAGAGTTTAAAATGTGGCCTTTTTTCCTCTCCTCAGTGAAAAAGAGGCGGCGCCCTCCTCATATAATCTTTAAGAAGGTAAGTGTTTTCATATTTTTGTATTTACTCATCCCTTGCTTCTTCTCACTTTCTCTTTTCCTATTCTTTGTAGATCTAAACCATTAACATAAAAATTGAGGGTAACAAAACAAAATTCAGGACTCGCTGGGCTGAAAAACAAAAAAAGAAGACAACAGTTGATATTAAACAGTTGATATTAAACAGTTAATTTATTTATTTTTTTTTTTAAGCTGACAACATGCAGAAGAACATTTTGTTACAAGGGATGTAATTAGACCCCTTCCTCGAGGATGAATCTGATGAGTCTTTTGAGGATATAATTGAACCGTCTACTATTATCATCATATCTTCATCAGTATGATGTTGATTTTGTATTTTAGATCTATGCATTGAACTGGAACTTTTTTTTTTTTTAAACATATTCGTGTGACGTTATTAGATAATACATTTTCGGAGCTCAATTTGTTTGATCTTTTGATTTGTTTCTCAACCAGAAATTTTCAGGGCCTGAAATTTGGGTGCGTCTCTATGTGTACTGTAAAGTAGCTGCTTTTCCATCTCTGTGTGCATGTGTGGACCTCGGGAATTTCATATAATTAACCCTTTCTCTCTCATAGTCTTTATATTTAAATCTTCCTCTGCTTCTGGAGCCACTAACATCTTGTGTGAGACTTGCTTTCCGCTGCTTTTCTTCCAGATCAGATGAATCCTGAAATCTGCCCTTTAGTTTTCTGCTTCTTGCAATTAACCATGAGACTGAACCCTGATCAAAAGACTGTATTAAAAAAATCATTTTATGTTTTAATATGCAATTGAGTTTGGATCCTAACTGGGTTAATATGATATGACTTCTCCCGAGGTGGGTCAAGATAAGTGGGTGGTTGGGAAAACAAAAACTGAAGGCTTCCTGGTAAGTATCTTCCAGAGGGGTTTGTCATTTTTGTTGATATACAAATAATGAAATATAATAGTTCTCTTACCATAGGTGCCTGAAAAGCTAATTGTGCTTACTAGTAATTTGTTTACTTTTTAGAAAAAGAAGATTACCTCCCTGGGGAAGAAACATTATACTTCTGTGAGTACACAAACACCTGACCAAATTTACATTGGTTATAATGAGGATGAGTTAATAATTAGTGGTTAGATTTATTACACAAACTCAAATTTATCCCAAAAACGTATGTGCTTGTAAGTTTAGAGGAGAAAGCCAAACCCTTCTTTACCTTTAAATGTGCTATGGAATGCGTTTTAAACATGACATTAACACAAAGTTAGTCAAAGTTGTTACTCACTGTGACACTTTCAGTTTAAGATGATAATTGCACAGCATAGCTGCTATTTACAGGTTGCTGTAGTTGAATTGGTTGGTGAATTGTAGATCTCTCTCCTCTCTGTGCCAAGCAAAGTCTCAATATTTTCCAAGGTTTGAGAGACTGTCTGGAGCCTGTTCAGACAATTCCTTGAGAAGAGAATTAAAAGGTGTCAACATCTCCTTCACAGCCTCGAAAGTACATTTCTATGCAGTCTGCCTGCAACCGTAAAAGCTGTAGCATTTAAGGTAGAAGCCAACTTAAGGCTTATTTGAAGATGAACGTCCACGCTCACTGACAGATTATTGGGAAGGGTATGATAAGTGCCGTCATACCCTTTTACACCCTGGAAAAAGAGATTTCTGCATGTATAATTTACCATTGCTCTTGATCTGTTGTTTCTGCTGGGCTGGAACTTGAGCCGGTGTATGTAAATATTGGGGGCATCACTTTGGGTAGAGTCAGGACTGTTGTGTAACAGTCTAGGATTTTGGAAGCGGCTTTTACAGCCCTCTTTTACATATCTAGGGTTTGTATTAGTAGGAGAAAAAAGTGTTCACAGTATGTCATTTCTATGTACTAAACCCATTATTCAGGTATGGCGATGTAAATACAGTTTTCCGTTCTCTGGCACCTTCAAATGCCAATAATAAGTCATTTTTTTTTCTTTGTAAATTTTAGTTTACCGTTCCGTATATCTATTCTGCTGCTGTGTAGACAAATGAATTTTATTATCGTGACAATATGCTTAATGCTCTTCTTTATATTTTTATAAAGTGTAATAAAAACTAAACAACAATGCTCTAACACTAGAGATTAATCAAGTCATATTGCATTTTCATGTACCTCAATTCAATCTTTTTTCTTTTTTTTTTTCAATACGCGATTTAATGCAAAATATGTGTGTTTTGTTTAATAAGTTCTGCTATATACTACTACCCAGTGCTGTAATGCGGTCTGGGCTAGTGAATATATTAGGGCTGTACCCGACTCAGAATGTTGTCAGTCGAATCGGATTCGCCCGTCCTGGCCGACGATTCGACTATTCGTTCATGTTTTTTCTCCATATACATTATCTAGTAATCAGTAAATCAATTTGCATACGTTTCAGATCTGATGTCCTCCTCATTTAGACAGTCAGCAGAGTCACAGGAACATATTTTTGAACTAAAAGAGACGTGGCATATGATGAACGATCTGAATTGGAGCCTGATTTAATTACTGAATATAGCGTCGGGCAGCAAGCAACATATTTATGCTAAAAATAGCGCTTATAGCCTGTCTTTTTAATTTCACTTTTAACAGCTTCTTCAGTAGGATGACCCTTCGTCTTTCATCTTTCATAAATAATAAACTCCTAAATAAAACCAAATTAGTCAATATTTAAATTATTTTTAGATGAATAGGAGAACGGTAGACCTTAACCGTTTAATTATTATATCACCGGCGCTGAAATAATTATTTCTCGTTTATCGGCAGGCATATTAAGTGACTGTACTTATATTTAAATAAAAATAATCTTAGCTGTAAACAAATAAATAAAAGTATCTGTAATTTAGGTTCTAAACTAAAACAATGGAATTATAATTAAACAAACGTCTTCGGTCCGTTTTTCCTTCACCGCAAACAGCCATTATGTCTAAAATGAAAGTCAGCTCACTCGTTTGAAGCTGTATTCGATGTCTGACTAAATGACGAGCAGAATTAGCTTTAATTTGTTCGGTTTATCTTCTTCAAAAGCTCCTCCAGACTTTTTCTGAGACATCGTTCCACCCGTGTTTCTCAGCTTCACAGCTTTAGCTTCCTTCAACGGTGAAGCGCCAGTGCACGTTGTCACGTGGATTTAATTTTTTAGCAAGCATGCGTCATAGCCCAGTTAGAACTTAAATATATATTTATTATTCCCCTTTTAATAATTATTAAAATGTCTTTTTAAATTCTTAAAGTTCTTGTGCATTTTGTAAGCTTTTGTCTGTTTTATGAGGAACAACTCACTGTTGTCAGTCGGCTTGAAGGGTCTCCGACTGACGATTCGACTCGTTGACTTCTAGAGGGCAGCCCTAGAATATACAGAGTCTATGATCTATAAAATTAATTAGAGATCTTGGTGTATATAACCACATAATCGATCTTATAATAAATTTGAGACATTCTAAATTTTAGAGCTAGCACTAGCCATGAGCTAACACGCTAGCGACGATACAGTGTCTTCAATGTGTTGTATTGTTACACCAAAACATAACACAAGTATTGCCAGAAAAATGTATAATATTCACTAGAGGGCTGAGTAATGACAAGAACCTGGTGATATGATGCATATCATGATGCAAATACAATTCATATATATATTTTTTAAATTTTAATCTAATTTTAGGAAAATTTATATTATAAAAACACACTACCATATGCATAGGTTTACTAACGCTAATGTTAGTAGTGCACACTTAGCTACTTGAGGAAGAGTCTAATGGCTGAAGATGGATTACAACACTGCTGTCTAGTGGTCAGTGGGTTAAACAGCACAACATGAACCACTGTGTGCCTCCAAAAATAGTTTATATATAAACTTTTAATTAAACATCAATACTGTGTTTTTGAGAATCAATACAGTATCACAAAACACAATCCTGCAATACTCGAGTGTATCGATTTAACACCACTAATGAACTAAGCAGCAGAACCTGAAGATATGGTTGGAGGGAACTTGGCAGCCTCTAAGTGTTAACATTGTGTGTGCTTTGCAGAGATCCCACAAATTGACAGTCAAAAGGATAGAAAAGGACATAATTGAGGAAATCAAGATGGTGAGCTTTTGATGTTGAATGTTGCTTTAAGCCCACAGTTTGATACAAAGTAGTTGTCTTAATACGCAGCGTTACTAGGCTATAGTCTTTACACTGGAGGACAATAAATCAACAAAAATTACTAAATAATTATCATCAAGTATTTGTGTTTTGTGTGTATTTGAGAGCAGCAGGACAGTGAGGAGGATGACTGTGTGCATGATGATGGCGATGCTGATGATGATGACCAAGAAGTGAGTATAAAGACACAGTATACGGTACAGAATTGTTTGCCAAATTTGTGTTCTTTGGCTGTATTTCTATCACAATGCCACTGAAAAGTATTTTTAGCAGTAGGAGTAATAAAAAATGTCTTTGGTTTTTGCTGTAGCTGTACTCAATGCTTTACCTGAGTCTACGTTTTTTTTTGGTCCTTTCACAATTTCTCCCTGTGAACAGTTCGGGCCAAAGAAACGCAAACGGAGGATGTGTGGCCAGTGTAAGGCCTGCCTCCGTGAACAGGACTGTGGCAAATGTGACTTCTGCATGGACAAGCCGAAATTTGGCGGTCACAACAAGAAAAGGCAAAAATGCCGTTTTCGCCAGTGCCAGTTTCGCTCTCGTCTCAAGGTAAACATCATTTTACGCCAAGCTGAAGTTTAGGTTTGAACATGTTCAAAATGTAAGTGATTTATTTTCTTCTAGCAGATCTAATAATTGCAGAGACATGACCAGGCATAATACTGCATACTGCTTGCCGTTGATATCAGTGGGGAATCCTCTAGGCCTAATGATTTCTGTTTATAAAACAAAACAAAAAAAAAGGTTAAATAAGGGTTTTTTTAAACCTTTATTTATTTTTATATTAAGATCTTTTTTATGCAAAACATTCTAATAAATTAAATTTTAATCTGTTTTGAGCTCTGCAAATATCGGAGCCATTATGTTATTTCATTGTTGAATTTTTAGTAAGGCTTAAATTCTTTAACCGCCCAATGGAAAATGAATCCAATCTGGAATTTCTTTTCTCTTTAGTATCAAAGTAGCTACAGACAAGCTAGCTCTCCCATTGCTTAGGAGCTGGATGTTCAGTCAAGTTTTGATTTACAGTAGGTGGAATAAATGAAGGGGTGGGGGTTTAGGTTTGGAACTTCACTCTAGGACTTCTGTAAGTGCTAGCTACCTTAGTGCTAACATACCACTAAAATTTCATAAGAGTGTTAGGAGGGGAAATTAACATCATAAAGTCAGCTGAATTAGAAAGATTTTAGGTTTGAACACTGCAGGGTGGTAGATTCATGACATCAAAGTCCTACACAATTTCCACTCAACTGAAAATGAGTTTTCATTTCACTCGTTAAAGGGGAACTCCGCCGAATTATTTAAAACTGTGTAATTGCATGTTTCACATGTAAACAAAGTCATTTTGAGAGGTTAGATGCGGATGCTTCGTTCTAGAGTAACTTACTAAGTCAGAATTGCTCATAGTGGTGGTCATAGGGACCAGATGTCTGAAGAGTTTAATACCTCTAAAAGCTCCCTCTCAAACGTATTAAATACAACTCCTGATGTCTAAGACAGTTTATGATAATTTGGATTAAAGTGTATTATAATTTAAACATTATAATTTAAACATTTTAACCATTTTTTTATGACTGAGGGTGTTGTAAGGCAAAAATGTATTCATTCATTCATTCATTCATCTTCTAAGCCCCTTATCCCTCTGGGTCATGGGTTTGCTGGAGCCTATCCCAGCTCTTATTGGGCAGAAGGAAGGAAACACCCAGGCCGAAATAGCCCCTAAGCAACTTTATTTAAACCCGTTTTTAATTTTCACCTCTATATTACCGTTATCATTCCTCTTTAAAGCACATGGCATAATGTAGGGCTGCACAGTTTGTTTAAAGGCCAAATTTGCTGTACTCATAAAGCTTAAGGCTAAACAAGTCACAGCTTGTTTTTGGTATATTGTGAGCATCATGACAATCATTGATGACTCAGTTGAGATTCTATGGGTATTCAAGGGCATCAAGGGATTAGTGTGATCTTGTCAAACTATTAGAATAATTATGTGATTAATTACATTATTTTGTGTAGTTAATTACCTTTATCCTCTTTGCTTAACGCTGACCCTATGAAATAAGTGTGTTATTCTTTTAATAAGCAGTACAGTTTCAAGATAAGCTTCATCTGAAGGGATTTATTACTTTCAGTAATCAGTAACATTGTTTTCATCTTCATCATTATATTTTAATACGCTGTATTCCCAAAAGCATGTAGTTAATCAGTTTAGCTCAGTTGCATGTTCAGTTGTGGACAGACATGAATAGAGTGATCTAGAACCTGATGCTCTTGTGGTTGAGTGCAATCAGGTTCTAACAGCAATGTTCCAACGTCTAGTGTAAGGCTGTCCCAGATGAGTAGAGGTTGTTACTGCAGCAAAGGGCAAGAGACTCCCTGTTAATAGCCTGGATTTCTTAAGAAATGCTGGATAAACAGGTGACTACAAACTGGACATTCAGTTTATATTGTGGGCACATTGCAGCATGTAATATATGTTGGTCTGTCTTCATAGAAAACCCTAACTTAGTTGCTTCCTTTTGCTGCAGACATGGAGATTAATGAAAAACAAAAAGCGGGCTGACTTGGTGGATGCGAGCGAAGACGAAAAGGCTGACGAAAAGCCTGATGAAATGGAGGTCCAAAAGCATGACAGGCCTCGGAAGAGGCTGAAAATGAAACACCGACCAACAGACAACGATGATACAGACAATGAAGATAATGACAATAATGAGGTTGAAGACCTGCGTCCTGGCAGGAAAGGACACCAAGGCCGAAAAAGGAAACAGAGGTGCATTGTCAGGCAAGAGGAAGACAAAGAGGATGACAAGATGGGCAAGGAGGGAGGATTGGACAATCTGCAGGAGGTGATGTTAGAAGGAGAATGTGTTATGTTTCATGTTGCATCAAGCTGCATCAGTAAAGTTAAGCTACTCCGTGACAGTGGGACATGGTGACATATGAGAGCTTGAAAGCTTTAGAACCCAACCAAATTATCATTCCTCTTTAAAGCACATGGCATAAAGTAGGGCTAGTGGTGGTCATAGCCACGCAAAGCTGCTGGAAAGTGTCTTTATAAAGGATAGAGATCAGATTACAGGACAAAATCTTTACCCAGTCCACCTTAATAGTTTGCCCTTTAACATGCATACCGAAGAATAGTTTTATTTGCCCAGTAATTTGGGTATTTTGAGGTTCTCAGTAGGATTTTGAATGGGATTTTTGTAGGGCTGCCCTCTAGAAGTCGACGAGTCGAATCGTCAGTCGGAGACCCTTTAAGTCGACTGAGAACCTTCAAGTCGACTGACAACAGTGACGAGTTTTTTTTCTTTCGTAAAACAGGCAAAAGCTTACAAAATGCACAAGAACTTTAAGAAGCTAAAAAGACATTTTAATAATTATTAAAAGGGGAATAATAAATATATATTTAAGTTCTAACTGGGCTATGACGCATGCCTGCTAAAAAATTAAATCCATGTGACAACGTGCACTGGCGCTTCACCGTTGAAGGGAGCTAAAGCTGTGAAGCTGAGAAACACGGGTGGAACGATGTCTCAGAAAAAGTCTGGAGGAGCTTTTGAAGAAGAGAATCCGAACAAATTAAAGCTGATTCTGCTCGTCAGTTAGTCAGACATCAAACACAGCTTCAAACGAGTGAGTTGACTTTCGTTTTAGACATAATGGCTGTTTGCGGTGAAGGAAAAACGGACCGAAGACGTTGTTTTATTATAATTCCATTATTTTAGAACCTAAATTACAGATATTTTTATTTATTCGTTTACAGCTAAGATTATTTTTATTTAAAGATAAGTACAGTCATTTAATATGCCTGCCGATAAACGAGGAATAATATAATGTAATATAATAATTAAACGGTTAAGGTCTACCATTCTTCTTTTCATCTAAAAATAATTTAAATATTGACTAATTTGGTTTCATTTAGGAGTTTATTATTTATGAGAGATGCAATACGAAGGGTCATCCTACTGAAGGAGCTGTTAAAAGTGAAATTAAAAAGACAGGCTATAAGCGCTATTTTTAGCATAAATACGTTGCTTGCTGCCGGACGCTATATTCTGTAATTAAAACAGGCTCCAATTCAGATCGTTCATCATATGCCACGTCTCTTTTAGTTCAAAAATATGTTCCTGTGACTCTGCTGACTTTCTAAATGAGGAGGACATCAGGTCTGAAACGTATGCAAATTGATTTACTGATTACTAGATAATGTATATGGAGAAAAAACATGAACGAATAGTCGAATCGTCGGCCAGGACGGGCGAATCCGATTCGACTGACAACATTCTGAGTCGGGTACAGCCCTAGATTTTTGTCAACATTGTGTAAAGCTTTTCCAATCTAGCAACAGTACCTATGAAGCCGTGCGTTTGTGGGTAGAGTATCAGTCAGTTAGATCTTCATTAGTCTTGTTCGCTATCTCTTCTGTTCCCACAGGCCCAGTTTGTGTTATGTGATGATGGCAATAATGTTTTTTATGAGGAGCTCTACCCAAACAGCTACTCTCCCAGCGCACAGGTAAGTCACCTGCCTAAAAACTTTTTGGTAGTCAAAAAAATAAATAAATAAATAACACTCATGTTAAGTCTTATATTTACTTTGCAGTCTAAAAATCTCAAAATTCTATTTTGTGCTTGTAACTTTAAGTATGTTTAAGGGACTTGTGGCTTATTAAGCTTGAGAACCCTTGAGTTGCGTTCCAGAATGGTGTCTGTCTCTTTGTAACTCAAATACTTTCAGGGTGAAGGCTGAAGTGGCCAGTAAGAATATAATTCCAATGTTTGAAGATCTATACACTTTTCAGATGTGGTCTTAGATCAGGTACATATCCAATTCCGTGTGACCTTAATGAGAGCAGTCAGATGGATGTGTGCATGTGGTTCGATTTGACTTACCAATACAAACATTAACCATCCAAGTTAGAAAGATCATATGTAAGCAAAAAAACTGAACAGTGAGGCTTGTAGTGTGCATATAGCCTTTTATTTCTCTGATAAACTTGGTATTGATAATCATATAGGATGAATGCTTGTTTTATGTATAAACCCCATTTCCAAATATGTAACTTAATGATGTGATGCTTAATGCGTTTAGGAATTATTTACATATATTTCAGTGTTGGAACACATAAAGGAACATGTGCTTCAGTCATAATGTTGTTCGTAATAATGATTCGTACGATTCCTTCTACCAAAAAAGGAGTAGTCTTTTGCGTTCCCGTCACAATATCAGGTTCTGCACAGCTTTTTCAGTATTTGTCTGATTAACCTGGATGTTTTGTTCTAGCCAGGGTTGGTAAAGTGTATTCTACTTGTTTCGGACTATTTCCAGATTGTTTCATTGTTTCTCTGTTGCAGCTGCCAACTAGAAGTCGACACTTGGTACTGGACAGCTGCAGCGTAACACATGTCATTATAGTACATTTGTAATTAACTGAAATTAGTGATTTAAAGTCTAAAATGGATCATATACCACCCCACGCAGGCAGAATTTTATTCCCTTTATGGTTTACACACAAACACAAACTTTACTTCTGAGGCAAGTAAAAAAAGTACTTTGCACGACTCCTCATGCTTCAGTTGCCTACTGTTTTGTTTCTCTGTGTGTAAGAACATTAGTTAAAACGTAAATAATATTATTTACAGATATAAACATGTATCCGTCTCAGTGCTCTGCAATACCCTGAACATTGTTAAAAGTGGAAGAGTAAGCAGTATTATATATAGATGGGGGAAAAAAATTTATGTAAACGGGATGCCTATTGTAAGACGTTCCAAAGGGTTATGTATGGCGGTTGTGTTGGTTGGATTGGGGAGTTAAAACAGTTTTTGCTATGTAAACGGTACTGATATTACTGCTCAAACCCTGAGGTCATTAAACGTTGTCATGTATGTTAACTTGTATCAGAATACAGTACATCAGTAAATACAGAATGTTTCTGTTGTCTTGTTAAAGATGGTGGCGTCACACTGGACTAATATAATGAGCTGTTTTATGTGGATGCGTTTATCTGTATACTTTTTTGGTGGTGACAGTCGTGTGCTGACCCTGCTTCTGTTGTGTATGTGCTTTAGAACGGCACTTTGGACATTGTGGAGAGCAGTGGCAGTCAGCCAGACATGGTGGAGACCAGCCAGACTCCTCAGGTGAGCACCTTTTTCCTGAGAGTACATTGACAGTCCACACCACCACTCACTCATTATTATCCATTTTAGTATTTTGTGGTGAAAAGCTCATTTAACGTCTCCTCTGTCTGTCTGTCTGTCTGTCTGTTTGTTTCGCTCTGTATCTGTGTATGGTTTTTTTTTTAGGACTGGGTCTGCACTGTGACAGGCTTTCCTCCTGAGGGTTCCCAGGTGCTGAACACTGTAAAACTCAGCAGCAATGGCCCCTTACAGTTTGCCAGTGCTCTGGATAAGCCACCTCCTCTACAAGTCTCGAACGTCCTGAGCAGTAACGAGCAACTGAGCGAGGCTTTGAATAGGAGCTGGTTGGATCTGATCCAGGTGGAAATGGCCACACCACAGGTCATCCAAGCACCACAGTTAGCACCAGAATCGTCAAACAATGCACCTATGGTGAGTTCTAGCATGCTCAGAGTGTCTGCAGTAGAACTGATGAAAAGGTTGGATACTTATAAAGCAGTGAAACGAACATGCCTGCAAATAGGAATGCCGTGGTGCATTCTTGAAGGCCGCTCTGAGCCGATCAAGTATAATTTTAATGCTATATTAAGCCTGAGATTTTCAGTAGTTAACAAAGTGGTCTAAAGACATTTTCAATTTTTTCTGGATCTGGGCCTTTTTGTAACAAATGTACTTTTGGTTGAATATGGAGCTTTTTTTCTAGCCAAAGAGCATTGCAGAATCACCAGTCCTCCTAAAAAATGTGATCTCCAGTGCATGCTCTCCCAGTGCAGCATGAAAAATATGAACCCATTATTTACATTTTCCAAAAATAATGTAAGGATGGAGGTGCTGTCCATTCTTTATCTGAAAGAATATCTCAGACCGCTCCATGTTTTGTGTGGTCCCGGAGCATGGGAGGAGGCCAAAGAAGAATAATTGTTTGCCATTCTCTTCAATCCTTTCATGTATAAATTGCAAAACCAACCACAGATGCTCACCCCTGTTAAAGAAGAATTCTCCCTCCCCTAATTATACAATTAAATTAAATGGTTAAAATGTGGCATTTGAATAGTTCAGTGCATTCAAAAGCACCCTGTTAAATACAAATACACTGTGATGCTGCCTATTTAAAGGTACCATAGAATGCACTTTTTGAGCATTATAAGTTGTTCTCTGACATCTACATAGAAGGTATGTAACTTTGGTCAGGGAGAAAAATGCCCAGATGTGGTCATCTTTTGCTCATTTACACCCTATGATTCGGCCTAGAATAAAACAAGCTGTTTTCCCTTTTATTTTTATGCTCATGAATATTTTGATGAGCTCTGCTCTGATTAGCTGGTTGAGAAGCAACTTGTCTAAACTGACACAGGCTAGAAAAATAAAATAAACCTCGATATCAACACAAAGTAAATTTAAAGCTGTTACTCACTAAGCAACTTGCAGTGTAAGATTATCTACTGCAGCTGATACAACATGGCTGCTATTTACAGATGGCTGTTATTTGACAGCAGTTAAGGTGGAATTGCAGATCTCTTCATCTCTCTACACAATGCTAAGCCTCAGTATTGTCCGAACTGTCCGGAGTGGAAGGTCCAGAGCAAACTAACAACTTAGAATTAAAGTTGTGCAGGATCGTGATGTTGGTGCTGAAGTTGGCTTCCTGTTTGCCAGCATGCACTTTTTCTATTTCACTTTAAATGGTGTCACGGCTACATTTTGGAGGCTGAGCACGCTGTAGCATTTAGAACTGGACATTCAATTAAGAAACTGGCAAATAGGAAACCACTTTCAGCCCTATGTGAAGATGAACATCATACATGCTCGCTGACAAATGATTGGAAATGGCCTGGAAGGGTAGATGTATGCATGTATATTCCGCCAATGCTAGTGATCTGTTGTCATTGTTTCTGCTGGACTGCAACTGAGCTGGTATATGTAAATTTTACAGTTACATAACAATCCAGGATTTTGTTTTTCTGACCTCATTTACAAACACAGGATTTATATTTGAAGGAGGAACAACAGTGTTTGAGGTTCATGGTGCGTCACTTCTCTCTACTGAGCTTTCATTATTCAAGTTTGATGATATAAATACAGTTTTCCATCTAAGGCCCCTTTAATGTTTTGGTGTAAGTGTATACATGGCCGAGATGTTTTTTGCCTCATAGATTTTGCCTCATAAACCTCAGGTAATGCAAATTGCAAGCAGGCACTGTGGGTAAGAGCACTCATTGTTTTTGTAGTGGTTAAAATGTCCTAAATTATTATTCGCTTTATACTCAGATATAATTATTACTCAAACCACAGCTGGTTTTTATGTAAGCAGAGGCTTGATATTTATGATGAGTTAAAAATCCATACCATTTATGTCTTCATTTTTGACTTGTTGACCTTTTCTCTTGCTTTTTTGTATTTTTAATACATTTACAAAGAAAGCACTGCTCATCCAGCACTAATTGAAAAGAGTTTTGCACAGATTTGAATGTGCTGATGTTTTTATTATTTTCTTTAATCACGTAAATCAATATTTGGTCCCATTATTGACTTTTTGGTGTGGTGTTCTCTTTCTCTCCTGCAGATCACAGCAATTTACAGCCTTGCGGACACGAATGACCCGAGTGAGGACCCGGGCCTACTGGAGCTGCTGAGTTCTCTGCGACGCACCGTACTGCCAGCCCACTGGGTGGGAGTGATGGCCAAGGGTCCACTCCTGCAACTCTTTCAGTGCTCCAAGCTCTCGCCCATGGCTGACACAGTGTTGCAGATTGAGACAGACTTCTACTACCAGATTAATGTCCAGAACCAACCGTTGCTGCTCACACATCCCATCTACGAGCGTCACCCACAGCGCCTTACCTCCGTCAGCCTGGTGGTGGCGCTGCTGCTGGACCTGGAGGGGCTGACCGTGTGTCAGGGCTACCAGAGCTTTGAGGCTGGGCCACATCAGGGCCCACTGCTATGTGCCCGTGCTGCACTATGCCAACTGCTCATCCCGCAGGACGATGAGTGCTGTGAGAAGTGTCTGCTGCCTGTTGAGCAGAAATGAAATGCTGAGCAGGATAGCTTAAGTCGGGCAGTTCACAGGGGGTCCAAATGGCCAGTACCTGCTCAGTTTTTTTATTTTTTTTTATTTTTTTTATTCCATAGTGTTGAAGTATAAGCTATGCCAAAACTCAAACAGGTAGCAAAGCTTTCGTGGCCAGTTCTCTCCAGCAGTGGTGGCTCCAGGGGGATGGATGATACTCATCTCACTGTTATCATGCTTGCAAGCCTTTAGATACATTCCCTGGTTTGATTTGCAATTTCACCAGGAGCTTCTTGGACATTTGAGAGATTTTTATTTTTTTATTTATAATTGAAAAAAAAACCACACACACACAAACAAAACCCATAAAAAACAAGGTGCAAAATGTATTTCATACCTGTCCCCTGTGAAGTGTTGCTTTATTAGGTAAGCCTGGAGCTGCTCCTTATAATGGTGCTTTCTTTGCCCTTTTGACGAAACTCTCTGTAGAATTGCATGTATTTATAGTTCCTCCGAATCTCCACCAAGGCTAATCCTGCTGCCTTCTAGGGGACGAACAGTAAGCAAGTTCTTGCGTCCGTCCAACCAGCTGCTTGTTCTTCTTCTGTTCTTTCTCATTTGCTCTCAGAAATGTTGAGAGAGTGAACAAAGTTATTCAAGTTAACTACCTCTCAGTGGTCCCTCGGACCATCATTCAGTTTGTCATCGTAGGTGTCCTAAATCAGTCAGTTCTACTTTTTATCAGTGCTGCATATCAGCTCGAGTTAATGGGGATTTCAATGTAGCAGTATGAATATAGATTTATTGTAGAGTGTTTGGGGTGCTGCTGTCCCCACAGCTACTACTGTTAAGCCTCAGAGTAATGAAAATAAAACAAAGAACAAATCGACCCCGTTTACACCTGGTCTCTTAAAGAGACTAGTATCTGTATTGCATTCTAATAAGATAAACCGCATGCATTTTCACTTGGTAGTCAAATGTGTCTCCAGTTAGTTGGACTGAAATGTGACGGCAGTGAGGGCAGGAATATGCAAATCTGCTCTTTATGCAGCAACCAATTACCAGTTGTTTATCCATTTAGTGTCTGTCGTCTACAGTTTGCTGTGTATAGCAATGTCACAGTGGTGTCTGGTCCCCAATCACAGTCTTCCCAGCTGACATGGGTCACATGCCCAGTGATGTACTGCATGGGGAGGAATTAGGGTTGTACCAGAAGGGGATATGATAGTACTGGAAGGAGTTTGGGCTGTATTGGAAAGGGGTTTTGGTTGTACTGGAAGGAGTCTGGGTTGTACCGGATAGGGTTTTGGTTGTACTGGAAGGAGTCTGGGTTGTACCGGAAAGGGTTTTGGTTGTATTGGAAGGGGTATAGGTTGTACTGGGAGGAGTTTGGATTGTACTGGGAGAGGTTCTGGTTGAATGTGACTTGGAGAGACAGATGTGTTCACACTGCTGTAACATGGCTCAAACACGTGTCAAAGCATTTCTGTGTGGCTTGATTCTCAAAACGCATGAAGTGACCACTTGTAAATGGGCTTATTGGTATAATGCAGGATGGCACACACACACACACACACACACACACACACACACACACACACACACACACATACATATATGTCAGTTCTAGCACCTCGACATTTGCAGTCAGTAGCAGTATAATCCTTCAACCTCACAATAGTTATATAGTATTGAAAGTTGTTTTTGTTTTTGTTTTAATTTGCACAGTGCAGTACAGTGCTATTTCATACAGGTGGCATACATTACGGAACCATGAAATATGCTGTTTCCCAAATAACCTTATGTAATTATAATTGCCTTAAGTTATTATATTGAAGAGAGTAGCATTTTTATCCAGCTGGAATGCTTGTTACACTGAATGAAGCTTTGGTTTAGTGCAGTTTAATGATTTCCTTGCAGGTACCACACTAACTAAACTTGGTAATTAACTATAATTAACTGAGTTAAATCGGGTGCATTTAAGCAGGAAAACCATCAAACTGTTCTGGACTCCAGCCCTCCAGGATTGGAGTTCACCACCCCTGGTTTAATTAACCAGACTTTAATGTGATGTCTTATAAAGTTGATTTAAGCATAGTACGATTTTGTCTTCTTCTTTGTCATCTTCTTCATCGTCGTCTTCTTCTTCTTCGTCTTCTACTTCTTTGTCTTCTTCCAATATTCAGTACAGAAGCAAGTTTGACCTTTTGTTCTACATTTTGGGCATTGAATGAACTGTAAACAGAAGGCTCAGACTTTGATCAATCTGTATTGTTAAGGAGGATTCGTTGAAATGTAAACAGTCATTTAGAAGGGATTGATGTAAAATGGTTCATTGCAGAGAAACATTGGATTTCCTTACAGTGGTGGTGACGAGAACCAGGGGTCACAATGTCTCTAACACATATTAGCCATTGTGTTTAATATCTAAAACCACCAGTTATCCTACACAGTTATATATGTAATATGTAATGTTGATGATGACCTGGTTCCCCTCATCACTACCATTGTGAACAATTCTGACTGTTGGTTTCTCTAGAATGTAGCATTTCACAATGACTTTGTTTAAATTTCAGCCATGCAGGAATTTAGAAAGATTGGATGAATTCCCCTTTAAGCTGCTGTAAGCTCTAATCCTCATCTTTGATTCTGTCCAGCAGGGGTGCTATAGCTCTAAGCCTCATATGCTCTCCAAGTGCTCTGCTGAAAAAGGACAGAAGGCCGTGTTCTAGATAGGAATTCTAAGTGAGGATTGATATAAATATAGGCTTGGAGAGACATTGATGCACAACTGTTTCACTGCTCATCCTCCTCCTCTAAATGCAGACAGGTGTTCTGCTGGACATCTTTCAAACACTTTACTTTAAGTTGCCTTCACTACTGAACTAATTGACCCTACGTGGTTTTTGAACAGCCTTTGTGTCCTGGAGCTGCTCACCTCACAAAGTTTCACAAGCAAGTATTTGACTTGCTGATGGTGCTCAAACGACACAGGGACGGTTAGCTTATTTACTTGAGGACAGTTCTGCTCTGCTGCTTAGTGTTTTTCAACCTACTCACTGTCTGCTGCATCTGTATTATACAGGCCACTAGGGCAGGGAATTGTTTGATACTAGTCCCTTTTTAATTAAATTATAGACTGGAAAAGTGGGTGTGGCTTAAAACGGAAATGTTAGGTGCTGGAGGTGTAGACCAAGAAGCTCTGATGTGAATAACATGTCATTTAAACAGCCAATTCTCAGTCTGAGTTTGCTGTCTAGAAGCATGCCTGTTGGCCTTATGTATTGATATTAGGAAACTAGGTGACAATTTTTCAGCATTTGAAAAACAGTATTGAAGTAGCAGCTGCTTATGCACCTTCCCTGCTTCTAACTTCTCTTGTAAGATGGTTATGATGTTGTTGTTTTTTTTCCCCACAGGCGTTTACGTGTATGCTACAGATGCTGCAGACAGAGATTACACTGGAAAATGCTGAAGTATTACTTTAACCCTCAATGGCAACCCAATAAGGGGGGAAAACCTTAAACTTTACTGTGCATATGCCCTCTGGGAGTTGACCATTGCCTGCTATGGTGAAGTATGTCTCAGTACTTTTGAATCTGAGAAAGGTTTCTGTCTTTGCACAACTTTGTCTCACATCAGGAGATGATAACTGGCTTCCATCCACTGTTTTATGTTTATGACCCTGAAACCCCAATAAAAGCTCTGAACTGTTATGTTTTACCCATGAATGTTTTCAGTTTATAGCAATGTATAAGACAATGTAAAATATATGTAGAAGTCCATTTTTCCCTCCTTACTGCTATGGGGGGTACAAACTAGTGGTGGATGGTAAAAAAAGATATATATTTCTGAGATTAATTTAAAAGGATTTTATAAGAGGTCACAGGGCATACATGTTGTCATCTTTAATTTCTGAATGTACTGTAGCCCTACTTTAAGTATCTGGTGTCTTGCTCGACTGCCACTGCCAAAGTCTGTTTTTTAGAACGTGGTTGGATTTCTACAAAGAATGCATTAAAAACTTTTGTACAAACAGACTTTTGTTTGGCTGTTTCATGAGTAGATGTTATCTGACTAACTGTTACGCTTCACTGTTTTCCACAGCTTTGCAGTTTTACAACTGTCCACTAGAAGGTGCTGTCCTCTGTTCAAGATTCTGGTGAACCAGAGTGACGGGTAGTAGCGCCAGGCCAAGCCCCAGCTTTGCAACTGTCTTATGACTTGGAAAAATAACTCTAGGTACTTTTAAGCAGAGCAGAGATTAATTTAATCACTGATTTTGAAGAGAATTAATGTAATACCCAGCATGTATTGTGTATTAATAATTTGAAGGGGGCAGGGAGACGGATAAGCAAGATTTGTGAGAAGCATTAAGCTTAAAAGTGCAAATGTTGTGTTCAGCAATTTAAAAGCAGTTTATTCTGTTTGTTTGAACTCGGCCGTCTGCTGAACCTATCAAAGCTGGAGACTAAAGCAGTACAGAATTTGAATAACTTTAATGGTCAGAAAATGATTTATTACACATTGATTTCAGATTTATTACTCTGGTGCTCAACATCAGCCGCATGATTTTGGATGCCCTCAGACATAAAACAAAATCTGCTGAGTTGTTTGGAGCTGGTATGTTAGATATGTGCATGAGAAATCTTCACTATTATAAGCCTGCTGCTTTTGAATGACCACACTGTAGTCTTCCTCTATTAATCTGTAGGAATTATGGCAGCTGTTATAACTCGTTATGTACCAAGCATGGGGACAGGAAGGTAAAGCAAAGGTTAAGATCGAGGTCACACCAGGCTGCAAAAAATGTCATATGACGCATGACTACATCCACTAATGTGCAGCTTTGCCCATGCTGCCGAGGCACAAGGGTTGTTTTTGTTTGGGCATTAGTTTAACCTGTTCTTCTCCAGCATGTCACATCACTGTAGGCCAAAATCTCTGTCCTGCAGGCACCCAGTGTTGGGTGGGTTGTTGAGGGGACTGATGCTTTACTGGGAGCACTGGCATAGGGATGGGTGCATGAAGGGAGCACTAGATGTGCACATGTACTCATCCTACATTTCTTCAGAAATCAAGGTGTTTGTCCTGCTTTGCTGCAATAACAGCCTCTACTCTTCTGGGAAGGGCTTACACCAGATTGATGATTGGAACATATGCTGTTTAGGATTTGATTGCATTCAGCTCTAAGAGCACTGGTGAGGTCAAGTACTGATGTTGGATAATCAGTTCTGGATCACTATGAACACAGTTGAACAATAGTGATGTGTGCACCCTAAAGAAGGTGAATTCTCTAATTGGAAGAGACATTCTCTTCATTTAGATACATAAATACATATACTTGTTTGTATCTATCTATGGTGCTGCCCCAGTACTCTGTTCTGCCGGTCTTTTGAGGTGCAGAGAAATGATGAGTAAACAGCTCCTAATTTTGTGGTAGTTTAGCACATGCTCCTCCACTGTCCATCAGGGCATCCACAATTTTCTGTACCAAACTTAAAACGCTAGAGAATAGTCATTTAGGGTTGCATGATAGGCAATGGCATGGAAAGCTGAACTAGCCCAGTAGTTTTGTAAAGCGTTCTTCAGTAAAGGAAACAGCCCTATGTAGAACCATAAGCATTCTTAAATGCCATGCAATGCATCCCCAGTTCTCTCTGCTTTAGGCTGTGGATGGCACCACAGGTGCAAGTTGTTGAGGGGTAAGCTGGCCTAATGCAACACTTCAATGTGTAAACAGATGAGGCATGGATGGAATAGGTTCTTGTTGGAACCACTGGTGCTATATAGAGCCATGTGCATGCCTAAATGATGACTTGCAGTAGAAATGCTTCTCTACATTGATGGAGAACGTGTTGAACGGCTTCTCAAACGAACGCTTTTTGAAAATGGTACTTTATAGATCACTATTGTCACGTCCAGCTTGTAACAACTCTTTTCGGACCTATGTAGAACCACCATAGAACCACGTTCAACACATTCTCATCCCATCTGAAGAACCATTTATCATGCAAACCACCATTTCAGCATGACATGGTTCTATAAAGAACAAATGATTCTAAGTAGAACCACTGCCTTTACAGAAGAACCCGTTTCAACACTCAATACAATTCTCTATTTTCACAAAGGGTCCTATTGAGAACCGTGTACAACACATTCTCCATCGATCTGAAGAACCATTTCATCATGGAAAGGACCATTTAACCATGCAGTGGTTCTGTAAGGAACTGAGGAACCACTGCCTTTACTGAGCAACCAGTTTCATGCATTCTGTTAGCACAGTAAAGCGCTGCATCAGGCCAGCTCATCGCTCAACAGCCTGCGGTACATAATACTGGGGTTGCACGGGGATGCTAAAGGAGCACGTGCTAAATTACTAGCCCCCTACCACTCATGCACGCTTCCGTTTGCACAGTAAATAGATTCCCTCGAGCAGCACGCGCTAAACCGCTAATTGAGCTTGCATAAACCTCTGTTTGCGTGTACAGATCACACCGTCAGATAATCGACTCGACTGCACGATGTGGTGCTGACGCGCACGCGCGCGCCCTAGCGCTCTCACCTGCGTTTTTGGGAACGCCCTCCTCTGTTTGCATGCGCCACATGGTCGATGCGCGCGCACGCGCTGCAGGCTGCGCTTATCCTGTCGCCTGTTATTATTCTGTTTTCCGTTTGTAGTTGTTATTATTATTATTATTATTATTATGCCGGGCCGTTAACGCAGATAGAAACCACGTGACACATGATTTGTTTTTGTTTTCTGTTTTTATGTTTTTTTTCTGTCGGTTGGGCCGGTTAAGACAGACTGTAGTGTTGTTTTCCTTTCTGTCCGACAGGTTTTCATTCAATCCAGCAATGACCGTGAGGTGAGCAGGGCGCGCGGGCATCTTCTCAGGAATCCCTTTTTTCCTTCCTTTCTCCTCCTCTGAGAAGACAGAGCAATAAGAAGTGACCAAAGATCACCGAGATTCAGGTAACGAACAGCCTCGTTTATGCGTACTTATGTGCTCGTTTGACGTGCACTAACGCTTGATGCGATGCTTATTCTGTGAAGGATTACAGTTTAGTTTGCTATTCGGCAGCGGCTTCTTCGAATTTTCTCGTTCCACCTTAAATGGCGCAGCAGTTTCGTTCTGGCGCCTCATTTAAGGTGGCACGGGAAAATTCCAACAAGAAGCGACTCAAGCTTCGTCAGGCAGCTATGCGTGTTGGGCGTGTTCATGCACTGATGGCCAAACACAGATATAGAATGGCAGAATGAAGTTCACCCTTAACCCCGTTTTAGAAGGCTAGCAGCAGTGTACTAAAAGAGAGCCTCTCAAAAGATCCTGCTACTTCAGGGCTGTTGCTGCTGCTAGACCACATGCCATTCACACCTAGTGTTTTGTGCGTAACAGGGTGGCACCCTTAAGTTGCCGGGCACTCCTAGCCTACTGTTTTGCGTAACTACAGTTTCCTTTAACAGTGATTGCTAGTGAATCTAAAGGCATTTAAAGGGGAACTCCACCTAGTTCTCAAAATTTCTGTATGATTTAAGGTTGAGACATTCAGGGTGCGTTTGCTGTGGAAAACTGACCGAGTCAGAAATGTTCTAAGTGGTGGTGATGGGAAGCAGACATCCACCTCTAAATGCTCCCTCACAGAAAGTTTTCACCTGAAATGGATGTAAACACGCTGCCAGATATCTGAGACTCCGTTTTACAGCATTCATGATGGCGGTGTCCTGAGGCTGTTTTAAAGGTGCTATAGAATGCATTCATTTCATATTGTTCTCTGATGTCTATATTAGAGTCAGGAGGGAAGTCTCCAGATGTGGTTTTACACGCCCATTTACACCCTATGATCTGGCTCTAGCATGTAATTAAAGTTGTTAATCACTATGAAACTGTCAGTTCGAGATGATCTGCTTAAACCAGCAAACTGTGATAAACTACTGCACGGCTGCTGCTGGAGTTGTGAGGCTAATAAAGGTAATAAACTAATACTGCTCCTCTCTTCACTCTCTTCAGTGTGAACACTGAGTGAAGCTGCTTGGTAAGGTTTAAGAAACTGTTAGGAGTGAAATGTGCAGAGCAAACAAACAACTGTGAATTTGAAGTCATCAGGGATCTTTTTAAAGATGTGGGAGCTGAAGTTGAGATCCTATTTTGCAGCTTATTTTGGATTTTTTCTGTAGCATTTAAGGTGGATCAGAACATTTGATTAGCTGGTGAATAGGCAGCAATTTCATCCTCATCTCTTGGAAAGGCCTGGAACAGATTTCTCCACACAGTCCAGCATTTTTGTTGTTGTCATATGAAAGTTTTGACGGCATAATTAATAATTTGCGTAAAGGTTTAGGATTTTGGAATCAGCATGTTTTAAATGCAGGATTTGTATTTGAAGGAGGAACAACAGTGTTTGATGTTCACTGTATGTCAGTTCTAGGTACTGAACACTCCTTATTCAACTAAGATAGTGTAACACCATTCTATAGTGTTTTTAAGACCCCAGAAATACACTCATTTAATACACTCATCATCAAAAGAATATAACTGTTGCACTCAACTGTCAGAAATGAAACCGACAGGAATGAAACTTTGTGGGTAGGTCTGACATTGTGAGACATGCAAATGATTCAAATTTCTCAACCACACATCTAACGTAAGCAAGGACGGGCCTTGTCCCTGTACTTGACAGACGCAACAGCCATAATTGTGGACATTCAGCAAACAGTGATGGGCTCCATGAGCCATCCTGTTAGTGCGGCACCATTGGCAGACGGCTGCATGACGCAAGGCTACTTGCACACAGGCCGTTATGACGACTGCCCCTAACACCACGCCATTGTCACCAAAGACTGCAATGGTGTCGTGCCAGACTGTCATGGAGTGACTCAGAATGGTAGCGGGTCATCTTCAGTGACGAATCCTGCTTTTGTCTCTGTGATGACCAACGAATCTGTGTGTGGAGGCACCGTGGTTAGCGCCAAGATAACCGGTTAGTTGTCACACATCACACGTCCAGAAGGCCTGGTGTCACTCCACCTCCACCCCTACCGCAGAATCTGCAGGAACAGGGTGAGAATTTTCAAGCCTGACGCTAAACTGAGAGACACTGCTTCTGTATGTGTAGTTCAGTAAATATTGCCCATATCAGTCTAAATTTATGATCATTTATTAGTAACCTTTATGTTCCTTCAAACAGCATTGCAATCTGACACTTCGTTCTGGGTGCAACTATTCATGCAACTACGTGATCATGAGTGTATTTACCACTACTTTCCCATCATCAACATTACATATGTAAACTCAGAAGATACGTGTAGGTTAGCTGGTGGGGTTAGATGGTAAATAAAATGGCTATGTTTGTGTAGACATGGTGACTCCTTGTGGTTGGTAGGTTCCTCTACAAATGAAACATTTCACATCAAACCGCTGTAAATGACTCTGTTCACATCTAAACTACTGAATCATACAGAACATTTGTGGAATTCCTCTTTAAAGGAATAGTCAGATGTGCTGCTCAGGGACTTTATTGTAGTAACACATACAGGGGACAGATTACCTCCAATAGATTCAAATGGTCATGTCCTTATCATGTGAATTATTAATAAGCATGTAAATATATATATATATTTTTAAAATGTTATTCAAAGTCAAGTTAAAATAATAAATGTACATGGTAAATTTACAGTGTGTTGAGGTACCTATATGGGATCTGTGGTCTGATGCTGATACTGATATCCGATATTCTTGAAGTATATATCCGGGGTTGACGGATTGCTTACACGGTTTCCAGCCCAAAAAGTTTAAACCCACCAAAATGCATGAAAAACCTAAACGTGTTTTAATGTTTTGTGTATGATGGGACTCGTGATCTCATGCAGCCAGAAAGGTAAATAAATAGCAATATTACTGGAAGTGTAGCCATTCATTATACACATTTTAAAGCTTACTTACCATTACAGGCTCTGCTGAACAGATCACAGACTGCTCCAGCTTCCTTCAATAGCAGAATAGTGGACAGTCAGTGAAGCCATGTGAACTGGACAAACCGTGTTCGCCCCTACACATATCCTTTACATCAGTAGTAAACTGTGTATGTTTATCGCTGATGCTGATTGTGAGTGATTCAGATGGGCGGGATAGAAGTTCACCTGTTTGTTAGTCTGCTTGTTCGTTCTCTGAAAGTGTCAACATATAAAAGAGCGTTTAATATGTTTTTTATTGAGTGGACACAGTGAGGAGAGTCTACAACACCAGCTCTATGTGGAGAGTCTGTACACATTGCATCCTGGGACTTGGCAAGCATCCAAATACTTTTTGGGCCTCAGAAGAATTTATTTCACCAAAGAAACATGGTTGAAGGGTAAAAAGCATTCCTCGCTTCATTGTTTTATTCATCTTCCAGAAATACTGCTGGTTTTATTCCTTCTTTCTCTCTATTGATGGTGTTTGTAGGCACATGTTTCTGTACACCCTTCAGCAGTTCGAGAACGTTGTTTAGTTCTCTCTCCTGCTGCGTGTTCTGTCTGAATTCTCTCCAGCGCATCTCTAACGCTATCATAAATACTGATATAGCTGTAAGAAGTCCATGGCATTAAGACGTTCTCTGACTCTGTTTGACTCTTGGGCTGGGAATCTTCAGCCATTATCCTCTTTATACATCATAACTTTGCAGGATTACGCTGGCAGGGAGAGCGAGAAAGAGAGAATGGTTCTTCTGCAGTGAGAAGTGGGTCAGACACTCCTGAGGTGAAAAGGGCTCCCTGCTGTAATTCTTCTTAGGAAAAGGTGCCGGACTAACCCAGCTGGGCCTCAGAGGACACATGCGGGACCACTCCTGAGGTGGGGTGGGGACTGGAAGATGGCCATTACGGTCTAATTTGTAGGCGAGGTCTGTTCTGGAACCTTGAAGACTCTTCTTCAGTTCCTTTTTTAGCTGAGCTGTGGTGGCTGTGCTGTATGATGGTGGTTAAAGGGTGGGAGCAAATATATTTTTGGAGGTCTGGAGTTAGTAGTAAGTAGAGATGAGGTGTAATGAAATGAGATTACTGCTAATAATATGGCTCAAAGCATGAAGCATGCTGGGCTTGGTTTTAATTGGGGCTGTATCATATAATAAGTTCTGATATTGCAAAAAAGGTCACAATATGCAAATGAATTATGTAATAAATCACCGAAATGTCCATTGTGTGCCACGTAGCGCAGTGAGTAATCTCGGATGATCCTGATCCTGAACGTTTTGATGGATTACAGTAATTCATAATGTCTGATAAGCAGCATGTCTGTGACTAAATCAGTTAGCCCTATCTTTAACCTTGACCACGTTTGACCATATTTTGCAAAAAGTGTGTTATGTTATCACTATTAGAGAGGGCACAGTTTCACTCTTTCTTCTCCAGTATGAATACTGAAACCTTGAATATACCTAAACGTAGTGTAAACTGGTTGAAAGTCTTTTGTCTTAACTGTTATAACTAGTATGCCACAAATAAGCACAGATACCGCACGATTCGAACAGGGTAAACCACTGCTGATGTTTTTAGTTTCATACACATTTCCAGGGAAATGTGCAGCACTTCCTCGATTACATTATTCACATTGGACAAAGGAATGGCCGGTCTTTGTGGGAATAGCCTTAGACGTTAGCCTAACATTGACATGAGAACGCTTACCATACTTCCTCTCGTACCGCCTGACAAGTCACTTGACTGGGTCAGCTAACTCAGACAACACAACAGTCTTCCCCATTCTAAAATGAACCATGGTGCTACCATAGTATAGTCTCCATGTTTATTGGTGGGATGGCATGGCAGCTGTTGTCTCCGTCAGGTCTTGTTCAGGGATACAGCTGTGGACTGACTGTAATACTTTCCAATTTTTAACAAATTTGCCGTTTTAAAAAGAGCAGCAGTTGAATTGAGCCACCTATACAGATGTATTTAAGCTAGAAGTGGCAAAGCAGCATTGTAGAATTTCAGAAACAGAATTTAGCTAAAAATCTTGGTGTTAGAATCCAATTTTGACAATGGTTTACCTACATATTGTTCAGGTTTATGTACATATGTATTTTACTATGTTGCACATTAAAGATATTTCTGATTCACTTTAGTGGTTAAAATGTTTTTATTAAATAGTAAAATGATTTATTGTTATTAGATATTAGATATTAAGTATGCCTTCTTGTATCTACACCCATTGTATATTTAGCTTTACTTACCATGTAGATTCACTTTGTAGTTCTACAGTTCACTTTCTGTATTTTGTTGCCTCCTTTCACCCTGGTCAGGACCACCACAGAACCACCACAGACCAGGTGTAATTTGGGTGGGGGGTCATTCTCAGCACTGCAGTGAAACTGCATGTTAATAAAAATACATTTCAGGCTGAAATATTATCGCAGAACTATCAGAAAGCAAAGTCTCCAGCATCAGGCAACATACTCCTATCATGTGATAACTCTCTGAGTGAAGTTTTAGGGGTGGACATCTGGTTCATATCAGCACCACTGTGAATAATCCTGACCCAGTAAATTTCTCTAACTCAGCATTTCACGCCAAACACACTCTGAATTGCTTTGTTTATATCTGAACCATTTATTAATGTAGAATTGTGAACAAAACAGATGGAAGCCCTTTTGGCTATATAAGGAATTCTAATTCTAGCCCTTATGTTACTGTTCTAGGCTAAATGGATGTGACCTACTGCACTTTAAAGCAGTCCTATAGTATTAAGGTGGGATTTGTTGCTTTTTGCTAATTTGTTTCTTGACTCTCCGGTATCAGATATCCCGCTGCTATCAGGCCAGTGCTAAGGCTTGAACTCAGACCAGTGCGATCTTTAATCACTGTATTGAGTTTTCTCCATATTGTGCAGCCTTAGCTGAGCTGTGGGCTTATTAGTGGTGCCAGCTGAGTCCAGGACAAGAGAAAGCACTGCAGTCAGAAACGGGGCCATTTTTATTAGACCACATGGGAATGGACAGAAAGGAGAGGGAGAGCGCAGAAGGACAGAGATAAAGAGGGAGAGAACGAGAGAAAAGGAAGGACGGAGGGAAGGAGGGAGCGGATAAGGGAGGAGTGTGAGAGAAGAGTATTGAAAGAGTGAATGTGTAGGGTTGGGCATAATTAGGGCAGCCTTTTGCCTCTGATTTCTAATTAGACATTCAGGGCAGCTCACCCTCCGCCGCTGGAGGCTCAGTGAATATTTTACACCCAGTCTAAATCAAAGTCCTCTCTATCTCTCTCGCTTCTCCGCTGAATGGGGCAGGATGTTCAGGGGGAGAATCTGGGTTGCTATGAGCATAATGCAGTCTTGGCTTAGTTCTGTGAACGAAAGGTGCGTATCTTAGGACACTGTGTGAAGCTGTGTGAGTCCCTGGGGCTTCAACAACAAGGCCATGTGCAAAGACTTAGAGCCTATCCCCAGATAGTGTATAGGTGTTTATACAGTCTGGCTTTGTCTTAGTCTGTTTCAGTTTTTAGCATATTAAAGGGATGGAAATGTCCACAGTTTCCCCCATAAGGCAAATGCAGTTGATCAGTCAAGATATACTGCATAATAGTACTGTGCAAATATCAGAGACCACCCCTCATTAATTTCAGCTGTAGTGAAAGCTATTATATTTTCATGTGTGTGGTATACTGAAATGTATAAGTAGACTACAGAAGAGCCTCAACAACTGAACGTAATGTAATATTCTGTATAGCTCAGAGCAAACATCATATCTTTTCTTATATATCAAATTGTTATATTGTGTATATCCTATACACATCATATCGTTTTTGTCCTTTTTTGTTTTTTAACATCTGTAAAAGTACCTTTGAAACACTGAATGTTGTCCTTTACATTGTGTTAAAAGTATTAAAAAGTGTGTTTTCTCCTTCTCCTGTAAAAGTATCATTTTGGAGATAGAAGGGCTTTTTTTTAGATATTGCATTCGATATAGAGGTAGATATATACTTGCTATCAGTTTCCCAAACAAATCTGCAAAGATATTCTTTCACACTTCCAATGTTTCTGTTTACCAAGCAATCCCAGACACATTCAGTGATGTTGAGGTCTAGACTCTGGGGTGGTCAATCCATTGTTCTGAGAACACCAGCAGCTTCTTTCTTTGATGTGTCTTCTTTTCTCAGTGAGAGCTTCTTAGCAGCTACACATCATTTCAGACCCACCAAATTGAGGTGTCTTCTCACAGTGGAAGGATGGACAGAAATACCTGTGTATATTGTCGGATCTGAAGCACACGCATGGTTCTGAAGGAGTGGCCAGGATGGGCAATGAGATGTCATCCTGAAAGATGTCGCCCAAAAAGTCACTAGCTACCATTTCTTGCTGTGCGCTGGGTGTTTGTGCCTTTAAGAGGAGAGTTATTTTGCTATCTAACCCCCAGGATTTTCTTTCTTTGTCATGGATGAAAGCTTTTAGGGTTGTTTTTCTGATCGGGACTGTTCTGGTGGTCTAACAAGTATTACAAGTGGTTGTTAGGAGTCCCATTCTCTCTTTTAATCAATTTTTGGTTTGCGCTTTTGGAAACTTCTGGTTTTCTGTTTCACTTATATCTCTTTCTTTTATGTCTCATGTCCTCAGAAACATCTCCTGAAAAATTAACATTGTGTACTTAATTTCTGTTCTGACTGGAATTATAGAAGTGAAGGGTGGTCTCTGACTTTTTCACAGTATTATATTAGTGTCTATAATACAAGGCTAATGTAG
Organism: Semaprochilodus insignis; assembly: GCA_034552555.1. Lineage (NCBI taxonomy): Eukaryota > Metazoa > Chordata > Actinopteri > Characiformes > Prochilodontidae > Semaprochilodus > Semaprochilodus insignis. The sequence continues at coordinate 14,725,674 of CM067484.1, read as the reverse complement.
CTAACGTGTAATGGAACTTATACCCCCCAAATCTGCTCTGTCTGCACACAAAATTCACATGATAACTTATATAAAATAAGTTTATATAACAATTTATTTTTCTTTCTCTTGTCAGTTCATGTCATGTTATGTACAATACATCATATACCATTTTTATTATTCTGCAGTTTTGTATCAAAAAGGTTTGCCAGCCTTTCAAACGTCTTCTGGTTTTAAATTACAACATCATGCACCAGTGGGAGGGGCGAAATAATCTTAATCTTATTATACTGTGGTGCTGGTCTAAAAGAAACATTGCTTTAAGCAAAAGCTCTTTTAATGAACACAGCAGCAGTAGAGAACAACCACCCAGCGCCAACCGAATGGCAGGAATGGCAGGCAGGTCACCTTTAACCACACGACTCCAGTCCGAGGTAGCCACTCGGCTCCATTAACCAGGCCCACAGCCCAGCACAGAATATCACAAGCAACACATTTACACATATTTTAGCTAACATTCATTCATTCATCTGGGGCCTTTCCCAGCACTCACTGGATGCAAGGCAGGAAACACCCTGGACAGGCCGCTAGTCTATCTCAGGGCACACACACAGACATGCACATTCACGCACACCTATAGGACAATTTAGCATCTCCAGTTCACTTGATTGCATGTCTTTGGACTGTGGGAGGAAACCAGAGCATCTGGAGGAAACCCACACAGACACGGGGAGAACATGCAAAGACCACACAAAATCCAGCCCAGGCCTTTCAGCTAGTAACACAACTTGTTTACACATTTTAAATCTCTTTTAAAATCTTTTTTAAACAGCGCGTCATTCTTGAGCCTCCGTGTGTCCACAGTTGCACAAGCCAGTAGGGAGACACTACAGTATCATGTTTCACCTCCATCTCACATCATCCTCACCTACTGTCAAAATAAAACACTCAGCTAGCTTAGAAAGCCTGCCTGATGCTATGTTTCTCAAGAAGAAAAGAAGTAGCTTTACTGAGTCAGAAGGGGGAAAAGAAAGAGGTCAGAATGTGGTGGCTGTGCGCTGCTGAGAGTAATCCTGATGTTAGGATGGGTTTGGGTGGAGTTTTTTGAAACCACATCATACATCACATCCACAGTATGTTTAGATCTCAAATCCAAAATCAACATGATACTGATGAACATATGATGATAATAGTGGAATAATATTGTCATAATAATAGCAAATAAGAGTAATAATAGTAAATAACTCACATCCTCAGAAGATTTTGGACTTTGAATTCTCTTTCTATAATCAGATTAATCCACATGGGGAAGGGATGTCCTAAGCACCAACCACATTACAAAATCCCCAAATCTTACATAGTGCAGTTTGAAGTAATCTCAGTTAGAATTGCTTGTGTGTTTTTCTGACGCTGCCATCTATAAAAATGGACAAAAGTGTTGCATCCTGCTGTTGCCCTGTGTATCCATGGATGTGCAAGGGCTCATGGGAAGAGTCACAAAGACTTTGAATTTTGTAAATAGTTGGGACTGCTGGATTAAAGGTGTGTAAACGTGCTGCTCATGCTATTCTGTACTGGTCTGGGGGGCTATTTAGTCAAGTAGTGGTGCATTATTTGTGCCTACCTTCAGGTTGAAGTGTGTGGCTGCTGATGACCTGCCTGCTATCTCGGCCATGCTGTTAGCAGTTGGCAGCGGTTCTCTGCTGCTGCTGGTTCAATAAAACAGCATTTGTCTATAGCGCTATATTTCCTATATTTTCTTCTGTATTTGTGTCCATTGTTATGAATAAATTATCATATTAATCAAATTTTTGGCCGAGCCATTGCTTTAACAACAACCAGGCCGGCGAGGACTTTTGAAAAAAGCTGTTTTAGAAACAGCAACGAAAGAAGAACCACGGAGACAGATGTCATATAACCAATTTGTTGCAACCTCTCCATGTGTAAGCCTGACCTCCCCCACTTTAAACTTTTTCCGGTTCTGTGTTGGCACCAGATGAGATCCGTTTGGCGCGAGCTCAGAGGCGTCTGTAAGATACAGTAGGTGTGGAGAAGATAAGAGCGTGTTGTGGCACTAGCGGCGCCTCAGTGTGTGAGTGTGTTGTGAGTAGCGTGCTGTGCCAGCGTGCTGTTGGGTCAACACTCTCTCTGACTGTCTGCCCCCTCAGGGTCCTGCACTAATGCCTCTCTAATGACTGAGGGGTCAGTGGGGTCCCCACAGCCCTGAGGACATCCAACCAGCTAAAGGGGTGGACAGAGAATGAGCACCAAGCTAACATTCTCCAACAATCACAGACAAAGCCATACTTAGGTGTGATTTTTGGGAGTCTGTGGAATGTCCTAGAATGGAGACAGACCACAACTGCTCCTGTTAACACAGCATTTAAACCAGTTAGCTTGGAAACCAGTTGGTTCAAAACACTGGGTCCTGTGTTAATCCACTGCTGGCACATGCTAATAGCTAAGCTACAGAAGGAAACAGAATTCGTGTTATTGACTAAAGTCCTTTCAGAAGTACACTCTTCATCAAAAGACTAGTTGCACAAATAGTTGCACCCAGAAGGAGTCAACCTACAGGAATGAAACTTCATGAGTAGGTTTGACATTGTGAGACATGCGAATGATCCAAGTTTCATGCTTGGCTGCACATGTGACATAAATAAGGATGGGCCTTATCACTGTACCTGACCCAACAGCCACAATTGCAGACATTCAGCAAACAGTGATGCCCTCCATGAGTCATTCTGTAAGTGCCAGCACCATCGGCAGACGACTGCACGACGCAGGACTACATGCACACAGACCTTTATTACAACTGCCCCTAACACCACGTCAGCGTCGCCAAAGACTGCAATTGGGGTCCTGCCAGACTGTCATGGAGTGACTCAGAATGGCAGCAGGTCATCTTCAGTCCCGCTTTTGTCTTGGTGGAAACGTCCAATGCCTGTGTGTGTGGAGGAATCGTGCTCAGCGCCGAGGTGAAGACTTCACCTCCAACCCTACTGGAAAATCTGCAGGAACTGTGTGAGAATATTCAAGCTGCATGGGATGGATTATCACAGGACACCATTAGGAACCTCTACAACTCCATGCCGAGACATCTGGCATGTTGAATTAGAAAACATGGTGGCCTGACGCCATACTGAAGGACTTCTGTTAGTGTAGCACTGCAATCTGACTTTCAGCCTTGTTCATAGCATCACATGAAGGCAATGAAAGCCAGTTGTGCTGACTTAGAGCCCTTGCAACTAATGGCTGGGGATCAAACTCACTTTCTGTTTCCATTTTTCTGTTTGTTACTGTTTTACATAATTTGAAGACTCCATTTGGGCTTTACTTTGTGTTCACATTTTATGATGAATGCACCAACAGAACTGGTCCTCAACTACTTGATCATTTACTTCCATTCTGAAAGTTTTTTCCTTTGTTTTGACAGTGACGATATTCGACATGCTGCAGTCTTCACAGGCCCATATGTGTCTGTATACACCTGGCTGATCTCGACAGGGGTTTCTGTAAGAAGCTGCACCACTGCCTGTGCTGTCCTCACCAGAGAATGGGTGTAGTGTGCTCTTCGGAAAGAGGCCAGAGGATTAGCATTGCCCTGCTGTACTCCGCTGTATTAACTAAACCCTGCAGAGCTGCCTTTGCCCTGAAGCCTTTTCACAGTGGGCACGAACCTTATGAACAAAAGCCCATGTGCCCCACTTTGTGCTCTTTTAATATCAGGGGCATGAGAGTGAAGCAGCAGGACATACATCAGCACTGAATCGTTACTGAAGCGCAGAGGCTCAGGAGAGAGCTCCAGAGGAAAGAACGCCTAAACCCATGAAAGTTATGAATGTAGATAACTCAAATAGTTGACATGCCTCGCAAAATCCAATATATACACCTTTGGTCTCCTGTGTATGTGTGTGTGTGTGTGTGTGTGTGTCTTGGACAATATGGCAATATGAAAACAGGGTTTTGTTCCTGTTTCAGGAAATCTCATAAATACAGTGAATCCTGCATCCTACGACAGCTCGTATCTTTTCAGTACTGATTGTATTTTTCCATGCTCAGCACTTGTAAACGTAACATGCCGGAAAGTGGAAAGTGCATGTTTCAAGACGATCATTGTTATGGTTTCAGGTTGGAGGATTGCTGGATTTTGTGAAACAGTGAAATACTGCTGAATGTTCCTGAAACATATGTGAAGCAAACCTCTCAACTGAGCTTTGACCAGAGCCTGAAGGACATTTACTGCATTTACAGTCAGGTCCATAAATATTCAGACATTGTCTAAGTTTGTTGTTATGTTGGAATTAAATAGTGAATGTGAGCTCAGCTTTAATTTGAGGGTACTTGCATCCAAATCGAGTGAACAGTGTAGGAATTACAACAGTTTGCACACATAGTGCACCCCCCTCTTAGGTCCTCAGAAGTAATTAGACAAACAACATAAACAACATAAGACTACATAATCAATAAGTTAAATAGTAATTTTTAATGGTAAACCTGGCCAGGCCTGTACCTCAGATGTCTTCAGTTCCTCCTGGTTCTTGGGGTGTTTTACCTTCAGTTTTGGATTCATTTAAGTAAAAATTGCTTGATTTTGACCTTATTAATGGGTAGGTCTTATATACAGCTCATGTAAATGTCTGCTGCATACTAAGTGCTTTGTCTCATGATAGACCATGTTAGTCATATCTGGCATCTGAAAGATGTTACCTTCCCAATCAAACTGTTACCGCTCTCTAATAGTGGCGCAGTCAAACATTACTTTACAAATCCCCAATTGTAGCTTAAAATGTCCCGTCCAGATTGTGGAACCAGCTGTGTGTGCATGTTACGAAACATGCAGCGCATCAGCTGAGCACTGCTTAAGCTGTTAAAGCTGCCCTTCCTCCACCCTTCACACCTCTGGAGCCTAAGCACCATTATACCGCCGCATAGCAGCCCTATGGGACAGACAGCGTGTAGGATTCTGTATTGACCATTAAATGCAAGAGTGTCCCTCCATAACATCAGCCCGTCAGCAACCAGGTGGTTATGTCTAACACACTCCAAACAACAGGGGGCAACATATCTCTAGTAAATTCACCATTCTCTCCCTCCCTCTTTATTCCTTACCAGTTCTTACCAGGACTGGAACAAGTTTAGCATCCAACTTCATGTCTTTGCTCTCCAAGAGCATCTCCAGCGCCAATGTTAACTCTTATTTAGCTTCTATTTGTATCACGTATTGTGTTTGCTACCGAACGTGGTTTTGTGCCGTGTGGTTTATTAGGCAGTGGCATTTGATATGATGATCACTTGCCAAGAACCTAAGCCATCATTACACTTACTCTTCCTTTCATTGGCTACCTGTCTTTAAATGATCTAACCGGGAGCAGGACCTTCAACATGATTGACAAGAGGTTTTTCACAGTCAGCGTCGAATAGCTGTGAATAGTAGCGGTATCAAACTTCGGCCTGCTCTGTTTAACAGAGCGCTCACCGGTTTTCAGCCTCCCTCAAAAATCTTCACTGGGCTTCAACACAGCCAATGAGTGTTAACATGTAGGAAATTCCTCCAACATGGCCGAAAGGCTAGTTTGACCTGGCTGATGAAGGAGCAAAGCTTTATGTTCAACAGTCACACCCTTAAAAAGATGGACTAAAGAAACTAGGACTTTTTTCATCATTTTGGAGGAGAAAAAGTATTTCTACGTTAAAGTTAACTAACATTACTCGCCGAGCTGCGGTGCTGGAGGATCTGTTTCTCAAGGTTTTTAAGCAAGCATTGCTGACACCAATATCCAGCCTGGTACATATGGCAGTTAATTAATGTTTATCTCCAAGTTGATCATTTTTAATCACAAATATGAGTAAATCTGTCCATTTTTGACTGGACACCGTGTTGAAAGTGACACGTGATGAACGAAGCTTGTTAGCTGGAGTCGAATATGTTTAAACCTGATGAACTGAGGTATAAGAATGGTCCATATGCTGCTTGGGCAGTGCTACTTCTTCATGCTCTTATGTTGGACTGATTTGACTCACTGTAACCTCCTAAGGTACAAAGTGGTTTCAGAGACAGGACGAGCGGTGGCTAGTTTGTTAGCATGCCATCTTCAGTAGATTTCTCAGCTACACCATTTCTCAGCTAGCAAGTGATGTAAGTATGTGGATGCATGGGAGGCGTGGCTATGCAGGGTGACTGCTCTCAGAGCCTGGCAGGAACGCAGGCTTCACAGTGGGAGAGACTCTGGTCTGTGAATGAGTTGTTGTTATGGATAGTATGCATGCATGCACATGTTATTAAAGTGATGTGGTGCTGGGCTGTGGCACTGACCACTTCTGTTTTACTATATTGTTAGTGTCCAAAGAAAACCCCAGTATTTATTTTTTTCTGATTTCTGAAAGCTCCCATGATGAGTAGACTAATATAAATACCCCTAAATAGCTTGGAATACAATTTGTTTTTGATGTTTTCTGTAAAGTTACAGCTTTGGAGATACTTATTTTTATTTGGGTAGCGATGATATACTGTAAAATCGGTACTGTTAAAATTAGTGTAAAACCATAACACTGAAATTATTCATAGCCTGTAATTACCAGGCAGAGGAGACCTCAGCTAGTAGAGAGAAGGCTGCTTCCTGAGAGAATGTATGGTATTTGAATATGGCGCAGGAAGAGGATGGGGGGTGAACAGCGCTGAAGGACTATCGCCCTTTATAAATTCCTTTATAATTCAATGAATAAAATATGACTCTCTACTGAAAGTCAGACACTGGGGCAAACTGCTTGTCGGAGAGCAGAAGAACATTCTAAGTTAGTGAGGGTGAGTCGTGCTCTCGGGGTGTTCTGAGGGAGGCGTTCTGGGTATCAGTTGAATGGATGTGTTTGTGCTGGAGTAAGCAGATTACTAACTCTTAGGGGCTTTTCCCACGTCCTGGATAGCATTCGCTCCTGGAAAGACTGACCCCACCCCCAAAAACCAGGAAACCCACTTCACTGAGCATGTTTTAATCACCACGCCTTTTAACCCACATATCAAATCCTTCCTTTACGCAGGGGCGGGGTTTGTTTGGTGAATGTGTTTTGTTGAATTGCAACATTACAGTACTTTGCGAGATCATCACTGTTGTCATAAAAGCTATATAGAACTTTTTAATGACTTGGAATGAAATATTGTTACATTACAGTACATTGGCATTGAAAATATCCTTCAAGAATGTGATACAGGGCTTCAGATCTGAAAACATCCACAGGTGCTTCTGTTCATACTTCCATTGTCAGAAACTCAATCAACGCCATGGGTCTGAAAGGATGAAAATCTGTCCAGTGGCTGTCCACTGAGAAAAGGAGATAAAAAGTAAAAAAAAACAGCAAATCAAACAAAGAACCTGCTGATGTTCTCAAATGCGCCCTTGGAACCTGGAGGTGACAGAACTTTGAAGGAGTGGCAGCAGCAAAACCGAAATCCTCATGAAAAGTATGGAAGCTGTAATAAAGGAAAAGGGTGAACTGACTTAAGACTACTGTTGTTGTGGCAAAGACAAAGACGTTTGAAACGTTACACTTTTAAGGCAGATGCTCTTTTATTGAACACAGCAGCAAGAAAGAAAAGCCGCTCAGTGCTGCTGAACGAGACAGCAGGCAGGTCACTTCCATACAACTAGACCCACATATACTCCCCCTTAACCCAGCACAGAATGACACTTGCAACACATACACATCGTTAAGCTAACAACAACCTATTTACACATTAAAGTCTCTTCTACCACAAGCGCTGTGCTCCTCAGAGCCTCTGCTCGTACCTACTCTGCATGGCCCTGCCTCCTGATGCTACATTATATTGAGTTGTTGAGGTTTTGAGTAATTTTCTGTTAAATATGTTTTTGCATTTTTTTCTTGAATACCTTGTAAATGAAAGGAGCTCGTTTACATATATGGATTAGTCTACAGAATGAAAAAATAAATAAAATACAGTGAGGTATTCAGACCTGAGGTGTTTACAGATATTGTGTTCAGATCTATTTAAACCAGTGACGTTAATAAGCTAAGGACAGGATTGGAATTTCAGCTTCTGTAAATAATACTTCTTTTTTTTGCCAGGGGGATCTTTTTGTTTCCATCAACGTTAAGTTAGAATATTTAAATTTAGCAGAAGTCTAATTTTAAATTAAAATGTTATTCAAACCTTTTGAAATCGCTGCTGAAACATAAATAGCTGTAGTCTGTGGGTGGGGCCTTATTTTAGCCACTGAGGTTTTAGCCCTTGCATTTTAGCGCAGGAAATGAGAATGCATCCCCGTCCTTCATGGCCACATGGTCAGCAGTTAGATCCCATTGTTTTGAAACTGTTACTAATGAAACCCATACTATAAACGTTTTTGTGGTTTAATGAAAAATCCAAAAATCCACCTTCTGAAATAAACCAGGGGCATTGCAAGGCTGTCAGTCGCTTAGGCAGGGATGAAACAGGAGTATGTTTTCATCATTCATGTTCATATTAAATATTTTGTCGGTGAAAAGAGACATGTGGCTATATCCAGTAGCAGTTAAAATGATGCAGTATTTGTATATTGAATGGACTGTATGATTGGTAGTATGATTCTGTAACCCACCCCTGCTTTTGATCCCTGGGGTTGCATTGTGTCTTGAAAAGATATTTGTGGTGATGTTGTGGAGTCACTGGACACTTGCTAGTATCTGGCAGTGTTTGGCACAGCAGTATTCCTTAAAACTAGGCCAGCAAGTGGTAGAAGTGGGTAGTAGACAGCAGCAGCCTCTTCTGTTAGCTAAAACACGTACACCATGAAACGCCTGAGCATCTGCCCTGCTGTAGGTCTTTCTTAGGACTTTGGAATGTGTGTGCTTAATTCGCAGTTAACATCGGGGACATTTCCAGAGACAGCTCCAGCCAAAGACAGGCCACCAAGAACAGTAGCTTTTCCTGGAAAACTCGGACCGTCCCTGGAAAACAGGATGTCTGGTTACCCTATTTTGTGTGAACAAGTGTTCACAGTTGTGTTTGCTAGGTATGTACTGGCTGGCAGTTTTGAGTTGGTAAAAATGTCACTATTAAAACATTTGGTAAAGTTTGGGAAGTGTTATGATTGTTTTGGTAGTAATGTAAAATAAACATAATTAAGGGGCTTCAGTTCAGTGGGATGTTCCACATAATCTTGATCCAAAATAAATTCCATAATTCTGATTGCACAGTTGGTTTCGCCATTATTGCTAGACTCAGAAGTATCAGTTTAACACCGCATCAAGCCAGTTCATCAATTATATGCTAGTGCATCCTGTAAATACAGTCAGATTACATTCATCCCTTCACTTTTATTGTTCATTTGTGCCTTTCAGCTCTTAACAGAGCAGCTCCTGTGGAGGAAAGTTCTGCTTGAAGTGTGCGCAGGGCAATGACTGATTCATGGCAGGCTCACTGAAAGACTGGTATGAAGGATAGAGCGGTGTAGGATCTTCAAAGAGATCAGCTGAGTGAGGCGAATTGAAGAGATTGCTCGGACAGCAGCGAGCCTGAGGTGTGACCAATGGAAAAAGCATGCATGTGGAGGCAGAGCTGAGGGGATTTAACCCGTTTAACCCCAGGCTTATTAATCCTAATGCTTATTATACACTAACTACTATGAAGGTAATATATGGAGGGTGTGTAATCATGAGAGGGAGATACCTGGAAATCTGGACCCGCCCACTGGAGCGCTTCACTGGAGTTTAAAGGGTTAATGATGACCTGTGTGCACCTGAGGGAACTGTCTGAAAGAATCTCACCCAGCATCTCTCCGTTAGCCTTAGCCTAAGCGCTAGTTTGCAGGGTTGCCATTTTTCCTGTGTTTTGCTAAGCACTATCAGCCATCATCCTAGTGAACGAGGGCGTGACCTCGTCGCTTCAGTTCAGACATCTGGGTCTAAGTCGGTCACCCAAACACTGTGGCGATGGCCAGGCCCCCCCCCCCCCCCCCGTTGCCAGCGCCCTAGGGGTGAAAGGTTATTGGCCGCGCAGTCGAAAGTGCCAGGCTGCGATATGCCACTATTTTTAGTAGGGGATTTTCAGTGTTGTTGCCATGCAGCGGTTTGGCTCTGGCCCGCTGACTGTCTTCTTCGTATTCTCCCTCCCTTCCTCTCTCACTCTCTTGCTCTCTCTCTCTCTGCACCCCCTCCATCTCTCGATCACTCCCCCCTCTTCCCCTCTTGCGTGGCGCATAGTTTTCTCTCACGGCACTGTTTGACTCGCTGAGTGTTGTGACGCTGAGGAGAAGCTCGAGTGTGACGGATCTGTGAGCTTCACTCGAGCAGAAAAATATAGGTCACCCTGTAAAGCAAACAGAGAGAGAGAGAGAGATCGGGGGAGAGGTGGAGGTACAGAGCGAGAGAGGAAGAGGGATGAATAGAAGAAGAGAAGGGGGAGAAAGAGAGAAGAGTAAGCAAACAGAGTGAGGAAGCAAAGAAAAGAAAAAGGGATCAGGAGGTGAGATGAACTGGGTGAGATGAAAAGAAGAACTGGGTGGGAAAGAGAGAGAAGAGACATAGCCTAAGGAAAACATCCAGAGAGGAGGAGAGTGAGAAAGACCAGGAGTAGAGATGGAGAGAGACAGAATAGGGAAAGAGGAGGATGGAGCAAGCAAGAGAGACTGAGAGAAAGTGAAGAGAGTGAGGTATTTTGAGAGAACTGGGTGAAAAAGAGAGAAAAGAGAGAGAGAGAGGTTGAGAAAGTAAAACAGGGATCAGATGAGATTGAGGAGGAGAGGGTAGAGGAAAAAAGAGAAGGCAGAGAAAAACAGAAGAAGAGAGTGATTTGTAGAGAACTAGAAAAAGAGAGGAGATGCATCGCCTCAGAGGATAGAGAGAGAGTTTAGAAGGTGAGAGGAAGGAAGAGAGGGAAAAATGAAAAGAGAGAGAGAGAACAGGACCAGTATATAGAGAACTACAGCTGAAGGATTTGAGGATGAGAGAGGTGGAGGAGGAAAAGAGCAGAAAATGACAAATAGAAAGAGTAAGAGAGTGAGAAAAGAAAGGAAACTAAGTGGGAGAGAAGAAAGAAAAGGAGAAGTGAAACAGGATAGAGAGATGAAGAGGAGAAATTCAGAGGGAACAGACTGTGAAAGACAAATGGTAGAGGTGAGAGGGAATAGAAAAAGAGAGATGGACAGAGAAATGGAAACTAGAGTGGAGAAGTCAAGTATGTAGGGAAGGTAAAGAGAGAGAAAAGGGAGATCTGGGTGAGAAAGGATGAGCTGAGAGAAACAGCGGGAAAGAAAGAAAGAAGTGAGGGAATCAGAGGGAGAGAGGGCTGAAAGGATGCTGTAAAACACTCGGGCGTGCGGATGCTTCAGAGCTGGGTTGCGTTGCTGCTGGTTGTCTGAGAGAGCCGCGTTCAGTGTGCAGCTGCAGAAAGTGATTGGTGTAGGTTTGTGGGTGTGCCTGTAGCGGGGCAAGAAAAGCCTTACAAAAGCATTGCAGTGGTGTCAAGGACAGGCTGCCTGGCAGAGGAAGAACGAGCGAGAGCACAGAGACGGGAAAAAACACTCCACAAAGACGGAGAGCCTAAAAGAAAACCAAGCGAAATGAGAGAGAGAGAGAGAAGAGAGAAACAAAAGGCTCTGGGGAGAGCATGTCAATAGTGGGGAGTTGCTGAATTATAAATAACCAGGCTTCTACTGTTCACTCTCCATAGTTTGTGGGAGTTTTCCAAAAGCATGGATTTTTAATGGAGATAACTTCCTCCCCTTTAGCGCTGATTCCTAGATCGCACTTCATTACATTCATCCTAGCATCAGATGGTCTGTTATTAAGATCGCTAGGCTGTTCTAGCGCATGTGGCAGGAGTCGGCCTTTTAGTTAAGTGAACAGTCTAGGTGTAGCCTCATTAGAGAAACAGCCTGACCTAACATGCAGACGGTGAGTGGAAGTAGCCTGCACTGATTAGCATGATGTCATTAATACAGTAGCAGCTGGTGCTGTATGTTTTCTTGTATCATTAGCATTTTTGGCCAAACTGCTCCTCAAAGCAGCTTTATGCAAGAAGTGGTGTAGTTTGCTCTCGGGTCCCCCCACAGAGGGAGTGCAGAGTGTACGTTTCACTAAACTAAACTAAACTTGTACACCATTGTCATGAATATCGTTGCTGTCCAAAGAAAAACAAGTATCTCCAAAATAGCAACTTTACAGCACAGGGCAAAAACCTACTTTAAATTTAACATAGGTCAGTGGAACCAGACTTTTTCCTGAGCAGTTAGGGACCATTTTTGTTGGTCCATTCATCATGAAATTGTCACACAGTGTGAACAGCAGCTCATGTGTTCAAATGGTGCATAAAAGTAAAAATCAACAAAAATGAAGATACATGCTTTTCTTTGGGCAGTGACAATATAAATCATTCTTTGAGCCCCTCATGGTCAGCTGTACATGTGCATTTGAATCTGACTTCTCTGTGTGTGCACACGCATCACACAGTCATACTGATGCTACAAATCACACTCGCAGTTTCAGCTGTTTCTATGTGTAAATAACCAGCATCACGAATCTGTAGTGTCCGGATGCCTGCGTGATGTACGTGTGCACACGGTACCACAGTCTAATTTCATCAGCAGTATAGTCCAGTGATCTGCCACGTCACCTCCATGTTGTCCAGTTTGTACCGAAGTGGACTACTGTAGAATGAAACGTGAAGAGTGGTGTGACCCGGCCCTGAACTCACTGGCACAAACTGTTTTCTTTCAAAGCACCAGTGGGTTTGGCTGGGGCCGCTTATCTCCGCTGAGGTGAAAGCTGATGTTTCTCTATATGCCTGAGAGGAGAAAACAGGCTAATATCTGCACACACTGAGGATTACTCATCTGTCTGCTGGCTGTTTTTCTTTTCCTGTTGGAATGTTTGTTCCTGCTCTTGTTCAGAAGACAATGCTGTATTATGTTTAATGTATTACATCAGACTAGATCCAGTCTGTCCAGTATGAATCTGCTCCATGCTTCTTGTGGTTGTTATATACAGTGTAAAACAGTATGTGGTGTGAAATGACATGCTCAGTATTTGAAAATAGTTGCCTTGATAGAAGACTGCTAGCGTGAATATATATTATTATATGCTGCACTGACATCTCCTCAAAGAAGAGAAAGTCGTCAGAAGAAGAAAGGCAGGTGGTAATCTATTTTTACACGTCTGTGTGAAGTGATTTGGTTTCTTCACACCTTTCTGAAAAGTGCTTTTGCCCGCTGCTGTACTGCATCGTCTCGGCCACAGAGGGCGCTGTTGCACTACACACTCTTACCTGCCTCTGAGCTTCCTGATTTTTAGCTTTTCAGTAGGGCTGTTGTCAGGACCACCTTTGTTGTCCAAGACAAGTCCAAGAGCATGCGTAGTTGAGACTGTGTGAAGAGGGCCGGAGAGCCAAACCTCAATTATAACTCCACATTCACACCATAAACAAAAACACTCCTATCCTACTTACAAACACAAGCGTAGTATGGATTAAAGGCCCTTTCTAAATGTGTCCAACCACATGACTATGAAATGTCATGCAAGTGTGATTAAAAACAACAACCATTACTGTTTGATGGCTTAATTAAGTCAACTAATTCTCTTGGCTCTTTTACTCACTTTCACCCACTCATCTTCTAAGCCGCTTATCCCCCTGGGTCGCAGGGGGTGCTGGAGCCTATCCCAGCGCTCTTTGGGCACAATGCAGGAAGCATCCTAGAATTAGCTATGTGAAAAAGACAACCCACCAGACTGGACAGTACTATGTGGAAATTATGGACGAGGTAAAAGGAGGAAACCAGGTCACTGGTGGTTAGTGACCCAAGGTAGTTGTTGACCTTCTATAGTTGGAAATGGGTGTATCTACATTAGCAGAGTATCCTACTCCTGCACACATGTATTGTTACTTCAGTGAATTCATAACTCACAGAAGAAAAAGAAAGAAAAAAAAACAATTAGAGTAAAAGCATAAAAGCAATAAACTACACTCATCATCAAAAGTATAGTTGCACCCAGAAGGAAGTGTGAGATTGCAGTGCTATTGGGAAGGAAGATAAAGGTTACCAGTAACAATAAATGATGATAAATTTAGACTGATATAAGCAATATTTATTGAGCTACACATACAGAGGTAGTGTCTCTCAGTATGGTGTCGGACCACCATATTTGCTAATGCAACATGCCAGACATCTCAGTATGGAGTTGTAGAGGTTCCTAATGGTGTCCTGTGATAATCCATCTCACGCAGCTTGAATATTCTCACACAGTTCCTGCAGATTTTCCGGTAGGGGTGGAGGTGGAATGACACCAGGCCTTTTGGACATGTGACACGTGACAACAAGCTGTTCATCTTGGTGCTGACCACGGTGCCTCCACACATGGTGCCTCCACACACAGATTCGTTGGTCATTTCCACCAAGACTCGACACTGAAGATGACCTGCTGCCATTCTGAGAAACTCCATGACAGTCTGGCACGACACCATTGCAGTTTTTGACAATGTTGACGTGGTGTTAAGGGCAGTCATCATAACGGTCTGTGTGCATGTAGTCCTGCGTCGTGCAGCCGTCTGCCAATGGTGCTGGCACTAACAGGATTACTCATGTCACTGCTTGCTGAATGTCCACAATCCTTGCTGTTGGGTCAGTCAGGTACGGTGTGATAAGGCCCGTCCTTGCCTACGTCACATGTGCGGCTGAGCATGAAACGTGAATCATTCGCATGTCTCACAACATCAGACCTACCCACCAAGTTTCATTCCTGTTGGGTGACTCCTTCTGGGTGCAACTATTTTTTTTATGATAAGTGTACATTAAGTTAATAAATGTACATATAACTGAGTAAATGTTACACGTCACTATCAGCTTCTGAACATTTAACACTGGCTTCTTTAACGCCAGTGTTGCTGTCTTATTTTCTGTCCTCCTCTAACGGCTTCTCCTTTCTCTGTCCTTTCTTAAAACTGCTCCAGTCTGCATTGCGCCATGCTGCCCTGACTGAGACCTCACTTTTCTTCTCCTGTTTCGGCCTGTCCTACGTTGCTCTCATGTGTTTTCTTCCTGTCTAGCAAACATACACCTTCTGCTCAGCAGGAGACAGTGAGGGTACATATTCATCCAATTATCTCCCCAGTGTTAGTTAACGCCAATTCCCTGTTCCCTGTTTGGATCTGCCTGTTTTACAGCGCTAACCAATCTGGCAGTGAAAGCAGGCATGTGCTTCCTCAGAGACGTGAGGCCAGTCACTGCATGTTTTCAAACCGTAGCAGGACCGCTAATTTGTGGTCACAGGTGGTGGACATCCTGGTGGACATCCTGTGCTCATACCTGAAAAGAAGATAAAGAGATGAGTGCAGCACAACTTAGATTAGTTTGTGTTATTTCTTTGTGATGTACTCCAAAAGCCAAGCTACGTCAAACAGCAGTTGGGTGTAAAGTAAAATGCCATGAACCTTGGAGTTGTCAAGCAGCATCGATGTTAACTCTTGTTCTGCTTCTGTTTAAATCACTTCCTTTGCCTTTTGCCAAGAGCTTCAGCCATCATTGTGTTTGCTTTTTCTTTCATTGACTATCCGTCTTTAAATTATATAATCAGGAGCAGAACCTTCAACATGTCTGACAAGATATGAATGTATATATATGGCTGCAAGATGCAGAACTACATGCGTGCAGACCGATACGACGACTGCCCTTAATACTATTTCAACACCACCAAAGTCTGCTATGGTGTCGTGCCAAACTGGCCTTCTGGACGTGTGATGCGTGACAACAAACCATTCATCTTAGTGCTGACCACGATGCCTACATAGATTCGTTGGTCGTCTGTACCAGCTCAAAATCATTACTCGTCACTCCACCTTCGCCCCACCACAAAACCTGCAGGAACTGCATGAGAATATTCAAGCTGCATGTCACAGGACCCCTTTAGGAACGTCTACAACTCCATGCCGAGACTTCTTAGCAAACATGGTGGCCACACGCCATACTGAGAGACACTACTTCTGTAATAAATATTGCCCATATCAGTCTAAATTTATCATCATTTATTGTCCCTGGTAACCTTTAGCTTCCCAATAGCACTGCAAGCCAACACTTCCTTTTGTGTGCAACTATTCTTTTGATGATGAGTGTATATGCACCACAGTATGCATTGTCATTTTGCAAATAATTCAAATTCATAATATTGGTTATATTCATTATATTGTTGGGGGGTACACAGTTAGCCCTTTTAAATTTTGGCAGGGATGTATCAGTTCTGTTCCTCTAGGTTGCTTTGCCCCTGGTTTGGAGCGTGAGTAACATCAGACTGGTGTTTTAAAAAGCCCCTGTGTGTGAACTCTAGAACAGAGTTTGCATGTGCATGGGTTTCCTCCCACAGTTCAAAGACATGCAGTCAGGTGAATTGAAGTTTCTAAATTGCCCCCTAGGCGTGAGTGAATGAATGTGTATGTCTGTGTGTCTGCCCTGCGATTGACTGGCGGCCTGTCCAGAGTGTTTCCTGCCTTCTGCCCAACGATCACTGGAATAGGCACCCTGCGTGACCCAGAAGGATAAGTGGCTCAGAAGACAAATGAATGAATTAATGAATAATAAAAATGAACAAAACTGCAGCCACGCTCAGGTCTGTAGTCATAAACTACCTCATGAATCTGAGTGCTGGTCTGGAATCAGCATTTGTGACACAGACCTTCATAAACATGTAGAAGTCTGATTCTAGACGAGTCCTGTTTGTAAAACTGGCCCGGGTGTTGTCTGAAACAGCCCATAGGGGTGAAATTTTGTTCACTTTATAGCTCCCATTGAGTCATACTGTATCCTAAACTACATTAACAAGTCTGCACAACCTTAATGAAGGCCTGGAATGTGGCCTGGAGAAGATTTGGTGGTGATTTTCAAAGTGTTCTTTGGGTAGACTTGATTTTTTACCAACCTATTCCTTTAGGTTCCAACACAGGATTTGCACCGCTGCACGTTAAGCATTTAAAGCCAAAATCAAAAACGGCGTTATGGATTTTGAGACAAAATGGGCAGGGCTGTGACAGGAGAGCAGTGAAACAGTGCAGACGTAAAACAACCAGGTGCTCCTTCAGCCCAGGTGAAGCTCACCAGTATGGAAACATTTCTGTCGCCGCCTTGGCAGAGTCAGCCTCCCGGAGAAGTGAAGCTGCCAAGCATTTTGCTAAATAAAGCAGTCAGTCGTGAACATTCTAGTCCTCAGAGCTCCAACTTGTAATTACTTTCAAGCTTCACTTTTAGAGAGCTGTATAATACGCTGTGGAACCTCCTGTGTGTTTGCATTGTTTTGGCCTGTGTAATTTAAGGTGGGACCTCGCTGGCCTCTTGCTCGTGCGGAGCCCCGCATGCTCCCGCGCAGATTATGGTAGGAAAAGCACGTCTTGACAAGTTGAAGGTGCAGCGAAATGTTTGGGTTATTTTTCAGAGGCTCGTAGACCCTTACTCCCTTCATCTGCTGCAGCTGTGCAGCTTCCCTGCAGAACGGTGCACACACACACATACGTTCATACGAGTTTGTATTTCTGTCTTTGTGGGTGTTTCCATTACAGCTTCCATTCTTTTCAGAAGACTCACTTTTAGTTTTTCAGAGAAATCTTCAGCCACACCTCCAGAGTTCAGTCTTAGTAGTTGGTTGCATTTTCTGATTCTCAGAATCCCAGTAGGTCTGGACTCTGTCCATTGTTCTGAGAACACCAGCAGTTTCTTTGTTTGATGTGTCTCCTTTTCTCAGTGAAGAGCTTCTTGACAGCTACACATCCTTTCAGACCCGTAGTGTTGGGGTGTGTTCTCACAATGGAAGGATGGACCGAAACACCTGGTGATGTTTTCAGATCTGAAGCAGATCTGAGTGAAGTTTGGTTTTCTCCTCTCTCCCTCAAAGGGTAAAGCTTTAAGTGCTGTTTATCTGATGGGGCAATTTAGGTGGTCCACCAAGGTGGTCTTGCACCTTGGTGGTCTTGCAAGGTCGTTAGGAGTGTCATTTCTTCTTCATATTTTAATATAAATCACTTTTTCTCACTTAATCTTACTTAAGCAAGCAGATTATTTTATATCTAATCTCCTCAGATAAACTAAACAGTTATTCTGTGCAATCATTCCTTGGAGTGATAACCCAGTCTTAACCTCAGAAACCAAAAGCGTATGTTCTTTCATACAAAACTGCATTTTTTAAAGCTTAATGTCCTCGTCTGAATGATTTCTCTGTGATCCCGGGCACATCTGGTCTCCACCAAGCTGTAAATACACACACAGACACACACAGTGTTTGATTAAAGGCCTAGGTTTGCCACTCTCCATCAAAGTGCCATGCTCAGGGTATTTATAGTTCAACCGCAGTTCAGTCATAAACGTTAATGTCTTACGAGCTGCATTTCTCAGGTCTCGACATTCCGTTGTTTTAGGGTGTTTGCTGCTTGTATCCCAGCTTCAGATTGTGTCCTTGCGGTCGGGAGACTGATGTGTGCCGTAGATGTCCTCATGTTTTTCTCAGTCTGGAGATGAAGGCCGGATAAAGCTCCATGCTGCTGCAGAGCGGAGATGCGAACAGAAAAGCTGTGAGGAGTTTTTTTTTCTTCTGCTTGGCAACACAAGAAACTCCTCCCCCTTCCACATCAAAGCGCATGATCCGTTTGAAGCCCCCCCGAACAAATCGTTCTTTTGAAGCATTCTTTTTAATACATCGTTTGAAAGGATTAACAAAACTTCTCTCTGCAGCGTCTACGCAAGATTTGCGTCACAGGCTGACTTGCAATACAATTTAATTCATCTATCATAATTAACCTCATAAAGTCATAACAAAATATCATATTAAGGACAACATTTGTAGCTGGTTTCCTCTGTTTTATATAGAAGTAGTGGGTAACAAAATCACCTGAATTGAATTGTAAAAGAGCATGATGGCCAAAATGAAAAACGTACCCATCGCTATCTGTTGTTAAAATGCCTACTTGCCTCTTACAGAAGACTCTAATGAAAGATTTCCTGGATTAAAGGTGCAGTCAGTGTTATTAATCTGATATCCTTTTTTGTGGCTAGCTGTCTGTTCTGTGCGTTCGCTGGAATAAAATCGGGTGTTAGTAACTGGCCCTGGTTCTGTAAATGTGAGCGCAGCATAGCAGCATGGGTAGAGCCACTCAACACTCTTCCAGCCAGTCAGTAACAGGGAGGGACTAAATGCTCCATGCATTGTCAAGAAGGAGAGATGGCCAAGAAACAGCTAAAGAGGAGAAAATCTGAAGAACAAAGACTGAGAAAGAAGTTCTCAGATCAGCCAGGCAATTTAACAGTGGAAAGACCTTAGAGAGTTGCTGAGGTTGGCTGCCTATTTATATTTTCCTGTTCCACCTTAAATTGAGCTGAAGTTGCATTCTGGGGTGAATCCAAGGCTTTGGAGTTTTCAGTTGATTCTTTTTTGGGAGCCCTGCTTCGTTTTGAGTTAGCATAAGGGTCCCAATAACCAACAGGCAAGCGGTATTTAACTTGTAGAGGGCTTGTTGCTAGCTAACTCTAACTTTCTGTTAAAGGAGCAGTGTGTAAAATTTAGGTTGGCTCTATTATCAGAAATGGAATATAGCATACACAGTCATGTTATAATCACCTGTAACTACAAATTCTTTTGTTTTTGTTAACTTAGAACGAGCCCTTCATATCTACATCGGAGTGGGTCGTTTCCAACAGAGGCTGCAATGTTTCACCACATTGTTTCTACAGTCGCTCAGAACAGTCAAACTGAATGCTGGCTGTAGAAAGTGACGTAAGTGTTTTTTTTATGTTGAAGCAGCAGTTTGAATTTAGTGGCACTACTGTTGGGAAGATGTAGAAAGCAGAAAAATCAGTGGTGGCTGCTGGTGCTGAATAACCATTTTGCATTTTAAGAAGTTTTAAGAATCCAAATTTTGATGAATGAAGATCTTAAATTTATCATTTAGCACAAGAAAAGGCAAAAAGATGCCAAATTCTCTTTGTCAAAGAAGCTAAAACCTGACAGCCATCGTAGGTTCTGTGACATACTTAGGAAGGGAGGGGTATTCCGTTTGTTGCAGTCTGCAGTTTCACCACTAGATGCCACTAAACCTTACACACTGCACCTTTAACTATGTTTACGTCCACCATTCTTTCATTTGGACTAATAGCTACCACAGAGTGCCCCTCACTGCTATTTGGACATAGTTTGAAGCGACTGTTGTTGGTAATTGTTTTGGTTAGGAACAACAAAAAATTGGTGCATTACTTATCAGGTACTCCACATAGACTTTATGAAAGCTATTTGGGCCTGCTGCATATAAATATTCATTATCTGGCTGGGTGAAGTGTAGCCTGGGGTGCGTTTAGTGTTGCACTCTTCATAGCTGTCTTATGATATCACTTCTCCGTTTAATCATCTGGCTATCTAATGAACTAATTTAGTTCACTGAAAGATGTACCAGCAGCTCTGGGACATTAAGCGTTTAATCCCAAATTGTGATGAAAGAGAAACCTTGAAGAGGGCTAAAATTTTGCACTCGGGGTGAATGAGGGTGAACCGTGTCTTTACAGAGTCCTTACAGAATCATCAAGGAGCAAATAAAGAACCCCAAAGGTTCTACTGTACCTGAGATGTTATTTAAGCACTTACAGGCTAAATGTCACATATGCAGCAAAATCAATGGAGGTAATTAATATCCTGCAGAGTTAAATTTGAACTCCACTGGAGTTGATTCAACACTAGCAGTAGGCCATCTTACAACCTACACATTACTCTTTTCTAGTAAGAGGAAATACTGAGCTGTCAGAGATTGTTCTTTGCCTTCATGCTACAGAAAAAAAGGCTCTTCCATGCTGTGATCCTCAACTTAGGGCAAATGCAAAAACACGATCTGCAGCCTAATTCATTCAAAGTACTTTGAACTGCAAGCAGCTTAAAATTTGCCTTTTCCACTCTTGACCGTGAGAGGCTAGGCTGCTTTTGCTGTAATGAGCCCGGCTCCTGAGCTGGATGTCATGATCCATTGTTAGGGGACAGTAGGCTGAAGTGGGACTAACCCCTCTTTTTCTTCCAAAGCTTTATTGTAGGATCTAAAGACATTAGTTCATTTTGGTGGAGCCCAGTGGATTATGTAATCACTTAATTTTATTGAAATGTCCTTTATTTATACCGCATTCCACCAGGAAAGAACTTGAATGGTTCTTAAACACTAAGTTCATCTTTTCTCTCTCTCTCTCTGTCTGACAGCACTACTGAACCAGTATGTAACTGAGAAAAACTCATTATATAATGTAAAAGACAGGGGAAAACTGTAACTATTAGAGCTAGACCTTCACTTCAGACCACAAATATAAAAACACCTGTAGGCTAACGCTAATTTGTGCTACTGCACCTATGAGATTCTAATAGCATGTCAGCACTAAACTAATGGCAACTCACATGAACTTATTTTGGGCATTCTAGATTAAATGCTGTCATCTGAAGCTTGTAGCAGACAAGTATAAATATATACACCGATCAGTCAGTTAATTAAGTTCACCTCCTTCTTTCTAATATCCATTTTATCAGCATCACTTTACCAGATACACTCATCATCGAAAGTATAGTTGCACCCAGAAGGAAGTGTCAGATTGCAACACTGTTGGGAAGGAAGATAAAGGTTACTAGTAACAATAAATGGTGATTAATTTAGACTGATATGGGCAATATTTATTGAGCTACACATACACAAGTAGTGTCTCTCAGTATGGCGTTGGGCCGCCATGTTTGCTAATGCAACATGCCAGATGTCTCAAGGTTCCTAATGGTGTCCTGTGATATCCAATCCATGCAGCTTGAATATTCTCACACAGTTCCTGCAGATTTTGCAGTAGGGGTGAAGGTGGAGTGACACCAGACCTTCTGTACATGTGACGCATGACAACAAAGCGTGCATCTTGACGCTGACCATGGTGCCTCCACACACAGACTCATTGGTCATCCGGGAAGCCTAAAGCGGGATCCGTCACTGTAGATCTCCCTCTGCTATTTGAGTCACTCCATGTCTCCACTCCAGTCTGGCACAACACCAGTGCAGTTTTTGGCTACATTAGTGTGGTATTAAGGGCAGCTGTTGTAACGGTCTGTGTGCATGTAGTTCTGCGTCTGCCAATGATGGCGGCACTAACAGGATGACTCATGGAGGGCATCACTGTTGAGCTGAATGTCCGCAATCGTGGCTGTTGAGTCAGTCAGGTACAGCGATGAGGCCCATCCTTGCTTACGTCACTCACGGTCGAGCTTAAAACATAAATCGTTCGCATGTCTCACAATAACAAACCTACCCACCAAGTTTAATTCCTGTCGGGTGAGTCCTTCTGGGTGTAACTATTTGTGCAACTATTCTTTTGGTGAGGAGTGTAGGAGGACTTTGTAGTTCTACAATTACAGACCGTAGTCTGTCTAATTCTTTGTATATTTTGTTATCCCCTTTTACCATGTTCTTCAGTGATCTGGACTCCCACAGGACCACCACAGAGAGGTGGTGTGTTGGTGTGTTAGTGTGTTGCATTGCTTATTATGTTAGTGATTAATCTGATGTTATAGGAGTTCAGTTTGACGACTGAGGTCATAACCAGTAGGAATAGCTTGCTTGGCTGTATCAGTTTGGTGAAAAACTAATTCTTGATTTATTCATTTCCCATCTGAAATTTCTAGTATTAAATCCTTTTGTATGTAAAACAAACCTTATCAATGAAATTACTACAACATGTTTCGAGCTGAGATACAAGCATGATCATTATAATTAATACATAATAACTAAAAATTTAAGAAATGTATCACTGGGCCTAGAAGGCCCAGGGATCCCTAATGGTAAAAAGACTGTGAGACTAAAAATTACATCATAAAGATGATGAGACACTTTATTGACCTAACTAATGTTAAAGTGGTTGAACAATGAAGGAAATTCAGCAGTGCCAGTTAGCATGATGTCATACTGACAAGCAGTGCCAGCTTTCACACATTGTTAGCCACGTTAGTGATTTCTGGTTGAACTACATTTCCACAGGGTGAAGTAACCACCGGGTGGAGCGTTTTGTAGGACAGTGGGCAGTCATTAGTCATGGATTTTCCAGACGCTGTAGTTGTGTTTTCCTTACTAAATCTGCAGTTTATTAGATACATGTACCTTATACCTACCTGCAATAGATTTACCGCGCTAGGTTTAACCTGTGAATCTGATGTTGCACAATTTACTAGCCACCTGTAACCCATTCATCAATGCGAAGGACCACCAGATATTATTTGGGACGTGAATCATTCTCAGCACAGCGGTGATGCTGACATGGTAGAATGTATGGTTCTAGTATATGTGTATCACTTCAGCCCATGAATGCCTTTGTAATAATGCTTATGCTGCTGCTTCTTATTGGTTTACTTATAGTACGGTAGCACTGAGGTAACTCCGGTGCACTCAAACATTTTTTGGCTGTTCAGCTTTAAGCACAGACCTTTCCAGCCTGTTTCATACATGTTTCTATTCACATGTTTTCTAGAACTTCCAGAATGTCCAGAGTGATGTTTTTCAAACCTATAATAAATTGATTCCACTGGCACGTACTAGTTATCTTGGTAATTGCTGTAATGCGTAGAGGCACTTTACTCACCAAGCATGACTTACTCATGCGTTTTATTCAGACAACAGTAAATTAATTTGAGCACATGTGTCACTGACAACAGCCAGCACACCACGCATGATCTTTCTGCAACATTGTTTTGTTTACCCCCTGTTGGATTTTGGAAGACGTTTGCAGGTGGCCTGAATGCTCAGACTAATTCCTGCCATCTCTGGAGTTGGGATGGTGACAACCAGGATGATGGATTGATTGTGTCCTAGCACCTGGAACTTTTTGATAAACATCAGAATGATTCTTTTGCCCTTTGCTTTATTTAACATCTCCAAACGCAGCTCAAATGGGAGTCAAACTGGGTTACTTCTGTTTACTTCTTTAAGAGGACCTATTGTGGACGTTTCCAGTGTTCGTAATTTTATTATCTGGGTTGACTAGAATAGATTTACATGCTGTAGTTTTCCAAATAAAAAGTTTTTCTCGTACTGTATTCAGCCTCTGTCTGAAATGCTCTATTAGAATTTGGTGGCTTAAAGCCTCACCTCCTGGTGGCCCTAGTATGCCTTGATTGGTCAGCTACCCCACTCTGTTCTCTGTTGTGATTGCTCAACCATCCAGAGGGATTAAAAGCAGTAGTGTTGTGTGAGGATGTGCCAAGCTTGTTGGTAGGTGGGAAATAAGGATGGTGTTACGAGATGATGTGGCCTTGCAACAGAGAAAAGGAGTGGAATACCAACAAGATGTTTCAGACAGCTGAGAAAATTGGTTTCTGTGGGAGAGAGTTTCTTTTCTGGCGTGTACTTTGGGCTCTATAACTTTGGAGATCTTTTACTCCGGACAAAGTCTGATTGACGCACGCTGAGCTAAAATCAAGGTTGGGTTTATTTAGCAGGTAGACAGTCAGGCTCAAAAACAGAGTCCAGGCGAACATAGTACAAGGGACAGGCACAGTCATATACAAAGAGGCAGGCAGAAGTCATAACCAAATAGGCAATCAGAACAAGGCAACCAAGATCAGAGGGTAGAAGAAGAGAAGGGGTGAACCAGAGATCAAACAGAGTCAGAAACCAGAAAGTCAGAATAATATCACTAGGATAGAACACTCGGTAAGGCAACGGGAGTTGGCAATACTTTGCGATGTGTGTGACCCGGGAGCTTATAAGCAAACAGACTAAATGAAATGCAGGTGTGAATATTTAATACTCTGGTGATGACCAACAGGAAATGGGGCGTGATTGGGCGATGACGCACATGTGACTATGACATCATCGGGTAGTGGGTTCTGGGAGTTGGAGTTCAGGAGATCAGAGGCAGAGGGGAAACCCGGAAGCGTGACATTTACAGTCACACAAAAAGCTACATAACACACTAAAGGGAAAGAGAAAAACAGCATAATATATCTTCATTAAGAACATCATGTTGCAAACAACACACAAATGACCTAAAAAGAATCGTGTCAATCCTGGTGTGTATAGCTTTGATGCATGTCTGAATATTTCACTTTTTGTGTTGATTATCCATGTTGAGTTCAGTGCCCAGAGACCTTAAGGCTTTCTGTCTGGCTCCTAAAGGCCTAATCAATAGTATTCTACCATTTGTACCATTTTCTTTAAAATGAATCAGAATAATTCAGACATTGAGATGTAAACAGAGTGGTTTGGTGTAAAATGGTTCATTGTGGAGAACCAGGGGTGGTGATATGAAGAAGGAGCCTTTATGTCTACAACACAAATATAGCCACTATATTTACTGTTCAAAACCACCAGTGAACTTACACAAGTCTTCTGAGTTTTTATATCTAATATTGACAGTGTTTATTCAGTCAAATCTGAAAGAAAGGATTTTTCTTTGGGGACTATTTTGCCTCACAATGCCCTGCATGTATCCCTCCACCATGAATGGATTTTTAACTACATGGATTGTTTGTCAGACATCAGGGAACTTACATATATTCAGTTCATATAATAACTTTGTGAGGGAGCTTTTAGAGGCGTTAAAACTCTTCAGACATCTGGTTCCCATCATCTCCATTGTGAGTAATTCTGATTTAGTCAGTTTCCCTAGAAAAGCATTTCACACCAGACCACTCTGTATGACTTACATCTAAACAGTTTGAAGACAGTTAAAAGAAATCCTTTTGTTTCCACCCAAAACCTAACAAAACAGCAGCATTCCTATAATACTTGCAGTGCTGAAATATAAAACGCACAATGATACTGTTAAACACATGACATAAAATTACAGACATGGATGTTTTTAGTTCCCAGAAATCAGTAGGCCTTCTCTGGGAGCCCCCAAAGCCCTTACAGTATCCCTAAGCCAACAGGGCAGGGGTTTCCAATAAAATGGGGAGTAAGACTAAATGCGGTTTGTTCCACTGACTGAATGCTGGTCGAGTGAGTATGGAGAGTGAAAAGCACTCACTGACTCAGGATTTTGAAGGAAGCAGAGGAAGCTTTGCTGAGGGATGTACAGAGTTTCCACATGAATCATATATATTACATTGACACAATTAGTGATGCCATAAAACTATGTTTTTTTAAACTGGAGGCTGTAGTTTAAGATTTGTGATAGTGAAGAACCTTTTTGTAAAAGGTTTAGAACTTTAAAATGATGTAAAACTTCTATACCAATGTAAGCATTCTTCTTAGAACATTTAGATTATGTGGAGGTTCTTTAAACTTTTAGAAGTTCTTTAGGTTCTACAAAAAGCCTATACATTATTATAGAATTAACATTATGTGAAAATTCTGTACCAATGTAAGGGTTTGTCCTAGAACCTTTAGATTATGTGGAGGTTCTATACATATAAAATTCCATTGAATAGTTTTTTGGGTCACCAGAAGTTGCACAAGCAACTCTTCCTGGCAACTTTATTAGTATAATGGTTTTCTAAGAATGATAATTAAAGTTGATTATACATAATAATTGTATGGGATGATTCTATTAAACACATGACGTAAAATTACAGACATGTATGTTTTATAGTTCCCAGAAATCTGTAGGCCTTCTCTGGATGCCTTGAAGCCCTGACAGTATCCCTAAGCCAACAGGGTAGTGGTTTCCAATAAAGGGGGCAGTAAGAGTAAATGCAGTTTGTTCCACTGGCTGAATGCTGGTCGAGTGAGCATGGAGAGTGAAAAGCACCCACTGACTCAGGATTTTGAAGGAAGCAGAGGAAGCTTTGCTGAGGGACGTTCAGATGACTTTGGGCTGGTCTGTTATCCTGTGTGCGCTGCTGAAAGGAAATACAACTCTTAACACCACGACCCAGTGACCTGGTCTACCTCTCAGCCCAGACCAAGCCTAACTTTATTACTCAGTACGTAACGTAATGGTGAAAACAGACGCAGACACCTGGCTCTCACGATGATGCCACTGACCGTGGATCAGCTCCTGATCTTATAATTATATTCCTTTAGGACAGAGGTTTTCCAGTTCCAATCCTGGTGCCCAGTGCTCTGCACGGCTTACCACATTTCTTTGCTCGAACATGCCTGATTCATCTCGGCTAATTACCAAGTCGAGCTAGGTGTGTTAAAGTACGGAGTATAACATCAAAGTGTGGAGCAGAATTCTCTAGGACACTCCCTGACTGCACTGTGAGAGGAGAGCTTCATGCCTCATCTGTTGGGGTTACACATGTTTCAAAGAAGCATTAATGAAATCTTGTAGCTCTACAAGCATTCATTTGGACGCTGGTTGCTAGCAGGAGGGATCTGGATTCATTCACTTCCACTTACACTAATGCTTTATCCTAAGAACATCCGAGAATGCGGTTCATTAAACAAGCGTGGCTTCTCCTGGCAAGACCAGATGACAACGTTCTGAACATTTAATAACTGAAGTGACGTTCACTGAAAATGGTGCTGCATTAAATGTACATGATTCACATGTGTACAGAGTTTCCGTGTGAATCATATATATTACACTGACACAATCAGGTCTTTCAGATTACTTGCATTTACTAATATTTCATTCATGTTGAAATATGTGCACATTCAATGCATTATGATTTTCCACTGTGTCCATTGGTATGGCACGTCCGCATGTGTGCGTCCTTTGCTCTCCTCCTTGCGAGTCTGAACAAGCTGTGGATTAAAGCGGAGGGGGGGAGGTCTAGTTCTGCAAGCGTTTTCTCTGGATTACAGGACTCCCAGCCAACTGGCAGCAAATGAAAGGTGCAGCATTAAACGTGTCAGAATCAGCTGTTAGGCTGAGATCTCCCCGCTGCCATCGTTCTCCTACCCCTTTGAGCTGCTGGCTCTTATGGCGCTATTGTTTTAAGCCTTGTAAATGTCAGGTGCTGTTACAATATGCATGCATTTACTGCGATTCCGTGAATCAGACTGTCAGGAAACCATGAGTGTCCCTCTAGTCACTTAGTTCTTAGCCGTAAAACCCAGTACAGCATTACAGTTAAGAACTAGATCACAAACTCGAACACAGGAATACAGCAAATAACATCACGCTGCACATGCATCGTCAGGGCCATGATGATATTTGCTTGAATGTTCTATCGCTCTCATACAACCAGTCTGGACAGCTAAAACAAAGACGGGCAAAATAGTTAATGCTAAGGGTTCTCAGAGCAATAGCATATAGCAGAGCAATAAGCACCTTTGGTTCCCATAATACAGTGGCTCTTAAACTGGCAGCTGTAGTTTAGGATTGGTGGTCATGAAGAAGCTTTTTATGGCTGGCATAATGTAAAAGATTTGGAACTTTATGTAACAATTATACCAATGTAAGCGTTCTTCTTAGAACCTTTAAATTATGTGGTTCTAGGAAAAGCCCTTACATTATTGTAGAACTTACATTACATGAATTCTATATTCTATACCAATGTCACGGTTCTTCTTAAAGCCTTTAGAATATGTGGAAGTTCTTTACATAAAAAAAAGGTTCTAGGAATATCCCTTACACTGGGGTAGAAGTTGCATTATGTGAAAATTCTATACCAATGTAAGGGTTCTGTGTAGAACTTTTAGATTATAAGGAGGTTATTTAAATGTTTTTAAATGTTCTAGGAATATAAAATAATATATTGTTATAGAACTTGCATAATGTGAAAATTCTATACCAATGTCAGGGTTATTCTTAGAACCTTTAGATTATGTGGAGTTTCTATGCATAAAAAAAATTGTTGAAAGTTTTTTTGAGTCACCAAAAGTTGCGCAAGTGACTCTTCCTGGCACCTTTATTTAATATAATGGCTTTATAATAATGATAATTAAAGTTGATTATGGATAATAATTGTATGGGTACATGTATAACACACCGTTTGGGCCTGCAGTTGCAGATAGTTCTGTCTGAATTGGTTTGGTTTTATCTCCTGCCAAAGATTTGAACATTCTCAAACAGTGCAATCTCACTTAGCTTGCTGCTCTTCAGTGACAGGATGCAAGCAGACAGTGTGTAATGCTCACATATGGAGCTGATATCAGACACCCACACACAGAACAGGCTGCTGTGTGTTCTCTGTGGACTCTTCCAATTCATCTCTGGACAAGCAGAAAGAGCAAGAGAGAAAAAGCTATTTGCCCTCACATTGTGGATTTGAGGAGCAAATGTTAGGGTTAGGCGTAGGGTCAGTCCTGAGACGCGTTTGCGTCCTTGGCTAATACTTAACACCTGTGAGAAAGAGGAGGGGAGAGCACGTTACACGACGATTTGTTAAACAGATGGTAAATAACCCAAACGTCTCCATTTGGCTCTAGTCGTCACTGTGGCTCACCCCCTTTCTATCCCCTCCTCTCTCCTGCTGTCTGACTTAAAGGCACAGTCAGTAATATTTTCATTTTGCTCGTAAGGGTGTTGTTGCAGACGTCCGGTCTCTGAGTGACTTTGGAAAACAAAGTAACCTGCAGTGCGGCCTGACCCCTGTTAAGCAGGAGGACAGTTTCCAAACTCACGGCTCACACTTCCCCAAGAAAAGATGGTTAACAGACATCTGCAAACGTTTGTGCACTTTTGGATATATATTTGGATATGGCACATTTAATTACATATACATATACAACATTACATATACACTCATCATCAAAAAAATAGTTGCACCCAGAAGGAATCAACCGACAGCAATTAAACTTGGTGGGTAGGTTTGACATTGTGAAACATGCGAATGATTCAAGTTTCAGGCCCAGTTGCACATGTGACGTAAGCAAAGATGGGCCTTAATTGCTGTACCTGACTGACCCAACAGCCACAATTGCGGACATTCAGCGAGCAGCCCTCGCTTGCCCTCCATGAATCATCCTGTTAGTGTCAGCACCATTGGAAGACGGCTGCACAACGCAGGACTACATGCACACAGACTGTTATGATGACTGCCCTTAACACCACGTCACCATTGTCAAAGACTGCAATCGTGTCATGCCAGACCAACAAATCTGCATTCATATTGCACGGGATGGATTATCACAGGACACCATTAGGAACCTCTCCATGTTGAGACGCCTGACATGTTGCCTTCGCAAACATGGTGGCCTGACACCATACTGAGAGACACTACTTCTGTATGTGTAGCTCAATAAATATTGATCATATCAGTCTAAATGTATCATCAGTTATTGTTCCTGGTAACCTTTATCTTCCTTCCCAATAGCATTGCAATCCGGCACTTCTTTCTGGGTGCAGCTGTTCTTTTGATGATGAGTGTAATTTCTACAGAATTTCTACATGATCAGATCTTGAGAACTCTTGATGGATAAAGAGAGCCCAATAAAACAAGTAACACGAACAGTTATATAGTTTTTCATCCAGTAATTGGAGTGATCAGATATCTTTGTTGGCAAAAGTACATTAATCTAGAATTATCAGTTTGGTGTAGGAGATAATGAAAGTCAGGAGGTTCAATCAATAGATTGACAGTCAGGTGTGAGTGTGACTGACCCTAACTACATCAGCTTCACCATCAGTCTGGTCTTTTCCACAAACATTTTTAGTACATGTCATGCCTCGGTCATATGAGATTTCTGAGGACCTCAGAAAATCATTGCCCAGTGCTCATAATGCTGGAGAGTCTCCAGGGCTATTTATGATGAGTTTAGACTTCAGTGATCCACCGTCATGTAGGCAGTGTACAATTGGAGCATATTCAGCCCCATTGTTGCCCTTCCCCTAGAGTGGTCATCCAGACATAGGTGTGGAATCTTCTGGAAGATCACAAAGAACCCCAGGCTAACATCTAAGGATCTGCTGACCTCTTTTAAACTCTTACTCTCATATTGTCCATGAGTCCACCATCAGGTATAGAACAGATCAAGAATAGTATAGAGTTTTCTAAAGATCACCCGGAAGAGCCAGAAGACCAAACAAGAAAAAAATGGATGGCTTTATCATGTTCAGATGTTTAGTCAACTTCATACCAACTATGAACTAAAGTCATAAGATAAAATAAAATACCCATTAGCTCATTCATGTATCTAGACAATGATACTGTTATGAGAATGAAGCATGTATCCTCATTAATATCATGAGTGTGTATATTCATCATAATATAGACATGTAATAATTCACAATTGGACTGTCTTTAACTTTGATTACAGTGCGCATGCGCCATGGTATTATTTCAACAACCTTGTGCAGCATCACAACATTACATCCAGAGTTACATTCATTTTTGGCCCAGATCTTGTATTGATGTCAGGAAAGTGGAACCACTCCGTAAAGTCTTCTACAGCACATCCCAAAGACTTAATGGGGTTAAGGTCATGGAGTTCCATCACTTCAGAGAGCGCAGTTCCATGGCCTAGTGCTGCAGGAGCTTTATACTCTTCTAACCTATGCTTAGTACTGAGCTTTGGGTGACTCGTGTGGCTGCTTGAGAGCGTCCCATTTTGCTGGTCAGTATTTAGTATGGAGATTATACAAACCATGTGTGCACAAGTGAACACATGTGGGTGCACTTTAAAGTAGTCAGATTCACTAATTAGAATTCACTAGCTGAGCGTTTTCTGTCGATGGCAGGTGGGGGGTCATAAGAGGGCAAGGTGAAATATGGTATATTATTGGTTAATATTATTTTCCCTGCCCGCTGGTGCACAGTGATGTAATTAAAAGTCCTTATATTTCACCTAATAATTACAGAAAACAATCAGAACAATCAAAAACTAATGTTGTTTTAGTTGAACAACTGCAGAAGCTGTGGTAGGAGGTATGCAGTGGGAGGTGAAGGGTTGTTTAGGGTCGTCACCGCAGTGTGATGGGTCTGTAATTGATGGGTGAATGGTAGAGTCCAGACTCAGCAGGGAACCGTCCTCGCTCTCTCTTTCTGTCTCTGTCTCTCCTGTTTCTTCCTTGTGTGTGAGAATGTTCTCTCGGAGCTATGGAGAATTCCAGGAAGGGGCCGGAGATGCACTCTGTTCTGCTCCCCAGCTGAACTTCCCTCCATTCAAATCCACATGCTCAAATTAAACTGCAACCCTCCGCTATGATGCAAATCCCAGATGACAGAACCCTTCAGCCCTTCAGCTCGCTAGAGGGCTAAAAGGCCGCCACGATGACCAACAGGACGCCAGCCACAAAACAATCGGACATTATTTCCCATTTAATCATATGGCTGTGCAGTGGCTTATGGGTAATGATAACTATGACCTGTGAAATCACTAGGCGAGAGAGACATGTCCTAGTGATTGATTAAAGGCAGCACAGCTTAGCCTTTCTTAACCTCTGTGATACATAAGCCTGAAATCTTGGCTTCTAGTTATTTACAAGAAAGATCTGATTACATTCAAATGCTCAGTGCACATTTCATAGAATACAGTAGTCTGCATTACGGGGAACATCCGCTTGAATATTTCCTTTGGCGCGGTAATTCTGGATTGTTTTATGTCACCTGTGATGTGGTCAGCTGTGGGACACCGTTTCTGAAATTCAGCATATTTCAATTGTTAAACAAAGTCATTCAGTGTTTTGATTTGAAGACGTCATAGAGAATCACACTACCTTTCTTTACACTGGTAGTGAGAGGAACCAGGAGACGCAATGTCTAAAACACAAATATAGCCATTTTATTTACTATATAAACAACCAGTGAATCTGCATGTGTCTTCTAGCCATCATTATAAGGCTGAAAATAATAAAATAGTCCTGCTTGAATGTTTTTTTTTTTTTTTTTAGAAATACAGGCTAAAATCTTGTGAACTATCCTGAAACAGTGTCTCAGGCACCAGGCAGCATATTTATAACAGTTCCATGTAGCTGATATCTTACCTATGTGAGGTTTTCGAGGCTGAAGATGTTCCTATCACCACCACTGTGAACAATTCTGACTAAGCATTTGCCATTAAACCACTCTAAATGATTTTGTTAACATCTTAACCCTTTAATTATTCAGGAATTTAGACACATAGGAAGAACAGCCCTTTAACCTTCCTGGGGATAAAACAGGTTAAATGTGATCATGAATACAGAAAACACAGACAAATTAAATAGTTGAGATGTATAAGTCATTCAGAGAGATTTGATATGAAATGCTCTATTCTAGAGAAACTTACAGAGTCAGAATTGTCCAAAGTGTTAGCGACAGAAACCAGACGTTCAACCCTAAAGGCTCCCTCCCAGAAAGTTACTACATGAAATCTGTATACTGTATGCATAGTACATGAAATCTATGCTGCCTGGTGTCTGACATGATCAAGCTTTGGCTCAAATGTGTTTTAATCCATTTGTGGTGGAGCTATACGTTTAGGACAACCTGAACCAAAATAGTCTCCAAAGAAAACCTTCTTCTTCAGATGTATGTGTATTTTGCCATCATGAACATTACATATAAAACTCAGAAGACACGTGTATGTTGGCTGGTGGTTTTGGATAGTAGACAAAATGGCTATGTGTGTGCTGTAGACATGGCGACGTCTGGTTCCCATCACCAACACTGTAAAGGAATCTGAGTCTGAGTTTTTTACAATCAACCATTTCACATCAAACCTCTCAGATTGTGGGTGTTTTACATCCCATGGTCTGAATTAATCAGAAATTTTGGAAAACTGGGTGGAATTCTCCTTTAAAGCTGGAGCAGGCGAGCAGGATTGCTCTGTAGTCCATTTAAATGGCAATCTTTTACATGAGAATAGCGCCCAGATAGAAGCTGCGCTGGAGTCCATTGGTTTGCAAATCAACCTGCGGTGCTTGATCCCTCAGGATCATTCAAAGCAGGCAAAACACGATTAGCGTTAGCCTGCAGGAATATGAGGAAAACACCGTGAAGTTACCATGAATTTCTTTCAGGTTTACAGAAAACTCCTTACAAGACATCGGTGCTGGCTCACGCTGTGACGCAGAAAATCATTTGTTATAAACACCACTTATATATATATATTGCTCCAAATCAGTTTACAGCAAAACTTTGGCTCAAGATGTTTCAGCTAAAGCGCTAAAGTCACGAGCGCCCACCTTAACTCCTACTGTAAACAGACGCTACCAAATTCTTTTTGGATTGACAGTGTTCAGAGTAAACGGCACAACATCCTTACACAATGCTACAATAGTATACAAAACAAGCTAACGAAATATATATATGAATTAATGTGTTTCTATAAAGTTACGTGAAAAAACAAACGAGGCGAGTTTATCCCTGAAATCGATTACTCCCGTCTTCTAAGCGCCCCCCCTCTGTGATCGTGTGGAATGGTATCGTCCATGGAAGCGGCTCGTTGAGTTCAGTCGACCTGCTTCAGAAGTGCGAGGTGGAATGGCTCAGTGGGGTCCCTGGAGAGGGGTGCTCCACATATTAAAATAATTCTCCGCTGTAATATTCCGCTTTACAATGCAGCTGATTTCAAGCACTGAGACCGCTGCTGCTGCTGTGCTGAGGAGCCGAGCGATGTTTGTTTCCTCCTGCGTTACCTGCTCTTAGGAATTTAAGGGGAGGTTCAAACGTGTTACATTACGCGAATACACTCTGCAGCGGAGCTTTGTCTGAACTCTTCCAACCTGAGGATCATGCCTGAGGATCACTGGCTTTTAATGAAGTGACAAGGTAAGCGTTGGGTCCACTGACAAATAGACTGACCTCTGGTCTCTTATGAGCAGGGAAGCTTTCTGATTGTTTATGACTGTAACTGGAGGATCATATGGAGCAGTTGCATGATTTATTCTGCATACTAAGCAGATGACCAGGTTTATGTGAGCTCCTGCTGTGTTGAATTATGTGAGCATCTGAAAACAGACAAGCTGATCAGTCCATGTCAGTGTGTGTGCTTACTCAGCTTCAGCTTGTACAGATGGGAACTTTTGAATAGACCTGTGATTTTGTAATGTCAACAAACTGCTGATCTGGGAAACGATATTTTCCAGTTCTTGTGTTTAAACTTAACACAGTGTGTAATTCTGGGCATTTGAAGAGATGGACATGATGTGGAATCTCCATTGCAACCTTTTCACTATTTGCTGTTGATGCCCATCGGGTCCATATCCTACATTTTTCCGGTTTTGTTTTCCCTCTGAGGTCCACTGATGAAATTTGTGTCTTGTTTAATTTTTCTTTGATGCCCCTTTATCCCTTATAATTACACACACTGCTTTTGTTAACACTGTTATATGTAAATGACCTCTGCTGTGATTGGCTGTTATGAATTTTGCTCCCCCTATTTAAAACACAGTGCACATTGAAACTTTAAAGGAGCAATATGTAAGATTTATAGTTTAAAACATCAAAAACATTAACTAATATTATCGACAGGATGTGAAGATATAACAGTTTAATGGTGTGTCAAAGCTGTCTTTGTATCTTGTTGCTGAGATCTTGACTAAAGTTAGCATGCTAACCAGCTAGCACTGGCCTGTTCTCAAGAGGTGATAGTGAGTCACTGAAACATGAGAGGATGAAGAAGTAGCATTGCTGCCCCAACAGCATATTCTAGCCTCATGTTCACCTTCGTTCTGTTCCCGGTTAGAATATTTAAGGACAGATAGCGAATGAAAGGAATGTAACAATGGTTTGATGCTAAACTCACAGTTATTCTAGACTGGTAATGAGTGAAGAGGGAGGAGGAGAGACTGAGCATTTTTGGTGATATTTTGGCCTCTATTGTTTGGACAGGTTGTGTCATCATACACATTGCTCCTTTAATGTGAATGGATGGGGTTAAAGTGCTGCAACCTGAATAAGCAGATATATGTAAATATGGTGGTTTTTTTTGTGACATCACAAAAATAGGTAATTATTACTTTTGCAGCTTAGTTTTCATGTTTATAGACTATGAGGACTGTAACAATGTTTGCATATTAACACTTTAAATTATGAGCTCTTTAAGTGTAGTTCAGTCCAGTCTTGTTCATAAAGCTCTGTGTGGGGAGCCGACTTTTATGGCGCACAGGTCTGTTTGTCTAGCGTCAAGCTGCGGATGCATCTGTACAAAGTCCTCCTCCTTTAGGATGCCCAGCCTTCCTCATTTCCATCCCTGAGGGGCCACGGACCTGACGAGAGGTTCATTGTTTAGTGTTTCAGGTGTTTGATCCAGGCCAGGTTGGGTTAGCTGCAGCACTGAGACTGTGGCAGACCCAGGTGACCTTTATAACACATTCTGAGATTGTTCGTAGCTTTGGGAACCGTACATTACAGAGAAATGTTGAGGAAAAGGTGCAGAAACCGCATGGTCCTGTAAACCCTGGTTCACTCAGACATGCTCACTTTGGCGTGATAAACCTGCAGAGTGACTGTAGCAAGATGTGATAACAGTATCATTGTTGGTATAATTGGCTTATTATCATGTAGGGTCATCCTTGAAAAGTGGCTCACAGCTGGAGTTTACTGGACATGAGGTTTCCACTCTGCCCTGCTTTGAGCTGATAGTGGTATTTGCTCATAGTTTGAGGGGTGATGATTTTCACACAAAGCTGTGCTCAGTGCTGTGCTCAGTGGGAAGCTTTGAGGCATTCTTTAGCAGGAAGGTGTGCGGTGTTTGAATTGCAGCCTGGCAGCTCTGTATGATCACTGGGCAACTGACACACTGTTGTCTGAGTGTTAAATCTTTGACTCTTTCAAGAATCCGCTAGTAAAGTTAAACTGGATTTGGTCTGTTACCCCTTTATTACAGCTGGTGAAACTTTATTTAAAGGGGAGTTTCACCAGGATTCTCCAAATGTCTGAGTAACGAAATCATTAAGCCATTAATAAATGCACATCACTCTAAATGACATTGTTTACATCTTAATACATATTTCCATCTTAATTAGAGTTTTTAAACAAAAGTCTAGGTACTGCTTTGATAGGTCCATTTTTGTTATAGTCAGACTGGCAATGGATGTATTTTGTACCTAAAGTTCACATTATTCAGGCTAAATCAACATGAGACTCACACTAGAAATACAGTTAGTTGAATGTAAATAACATGACTGGAATAAAGTGCTGTATTGAAAGTAAAAGGCAGTGAGTCAAGGCCAATAACACAATGTTGCTGTCATGTGTAATTATCATAATGCCATGTCAGCTGATGACAGCATATCGTCACTGACCAAAGAAAAACAAGGATCCACAAAATACTAACTTTACAGCAGAAAGGGCAGTTTCATTCAAAGCTGTTTCGGAGCGTTTCTTTTGGTTCTATCATCGTTAAGTTTTCACACAATGTAAAGAGCAGCTGCTGAGCTCAAATTATGCAGAAGACTCAAAATCATGAATCATAGAGGTACATGGGTTTTATGACATGTTTATGGGTTTTGGCTATTTCAGTGTAGTAGACTTAAAGTACAGATGACTGGCTCATGTATATTCATGCCATGATTTGTTGGTACAGGTGTAGCAGCAACATTCAAATACAGAGCCAGGGCACATACCTGCCTCAGGAATGGCAACGCAGTTCGGCCAAGTGCTTGTTTAGAGCAAAATCTGCCTCTTTTGAATTCAGCCAATTCTAGTCTTGCATCGCTTATTAAAAGTGGAAAAGTGTGGCCAAAACTGTATTTGAGTGAGAGTAAAACAAAGCCTCAAAAAAAATGTATTTCCATTTTATTCCTTTTCTGTTTGTGTCAATTTTCTTACTATAAACGCACCAACAGAAAAGGTCTAAAATGACCCTTATAGTCTTAAGGTGGAAAAACTTGGTACACTGACTTATAGTCATATGCCAAAGTTTGGGTGTCCCTGTTAAAATGAGTGAAAATAACTCCTCAACATGACTCCTAATCACTTCTGCACACTTCTACACGGCTATTGTTTATTTACCAAATTTAATATAAAAAAATGGCCTACATGGTACATTCGTGGTACGTTTTTTGGTACCTTAATCAAAATTGCACACTAAAGTCTGATATATTCAAGTTTGCTCCCTGTAAAGAATGTGTTGGCTGTTTCAAGAGGTGTTATACTACACATGCAGTAGATGTTATAATGTAATATTATATAGTTATTCCTATTTGGTGGCGCCGTGGCGCAGTGGTGGCACCGTGGCGCTATTGTCTCATGGCAAGAAGGGCCTGGATTCATTTCCTGGCTGGGGCATCTAGGGTCCTTTCTGTGATTTGGAAATACTAAATTGCCCCCTAGGTGCGAGTGTGTGAGTGACTGTCTGCCTCTCTGTCTGCCCTGCCTGTCCAGGGTGTTTCTGGCCTTCCACCCATTGAACACTGGGATAGGCTCCAGCACGTCCCATTACCCAGAAGGATTAAGCGGTTTAAAAGATGAGTAAGCGAGTGAGAGAGTTATTCCTGTTAATAATGTTATGGTTTTTGTGTTTTAGTCAGATGCAGCATGAGATACCAGTGTGATAAGTGTAATTGTAGTATAAATTGCTGTAAGTAAGCTATACCCTCCTAATCAGGGTCTTCTAACCAAATTAGAAACCCTTGTACTCAAGTATAGTAACAAAGCAGAATTACACAAGCATTTTCCACTCCTGGCTACAGCTTATCCTAACTCTACAGCCCTTTTAGCTCAGCGTGCTGTGTTTGCAGAGTTTCAGCTGAACTTTTATTTCCAGCTTGTTTGTTTCACCCCTTTAAACATGTGTGCGAAAGACAGCAGTGAATCGTAGTTAACAAAAATTATGACCGTGTG
Source organism: Semaprochilodus insignis (assembly GCA_034552555.1). Taxonomy (NCBI): domain Eukaryota; kingdom Metazoa; phylum Chordata; class Actinopteri; order Characiformes; family Prochilodontidae; genus Semaprochilodus; species Semaprochilodus insignis. The sequence continues at coordinate 14,687,139 of CM067484.1, read as the reverse complement.
CCGGCCTCACAGTGTGCTTGCTTGGCCAGTCCAGTGGTTTAGGGGGAGTGCATTGTTGCCTAGCGGGAAGGAGATTACTGAAGTGTTTGGAGAGCTACCTAGAAACCAGGCCCTCTCCTGTGGCACACAGCCAAGCCCTGCTCACCCGCTCTTTTGTGAAGCGAAGCTTAATGAGGGTTTATCCTGTTATCAGGTTAATGAATGCATTATCAGTGCTGCTTCCCTGCATGCGACCCTTTTATTCAGCATCCTTTTTTTGGTAAACTTCCTCAGTCAGCGTCCCTGGAGTCTAGATTGAGCTGTGATGTGTTTCCTCCGAGCTAGCCGTTTGCTGTGTGGATGTGTTTAGTGTTCTTAAAAACTCAGCGTCCATCCAGGCTTCTGGACAGACTGATTCTCCTGTACTGTGGTGCATATTAGGGGTGGACACTCTAGGCTTCTAACTCAATTCCTCTGAGTGATGCATGAGACATTCAGCAAGTTTGCATTTCTGTTTCAATTCACAGTGAACTCCAGCAAAATCAGGTTGATTTAGGTGTTCATTAAAGGGAAAGTCCACTTCAAAAGTCTGCACATTTAAACAGTTAAGATGTAAAGTCGTTGGGAGTGGTGTGTTGAAATGTGCCATTCTAGAAACTACCCTGAATTTAATGCACTGAATTGTTTACAGTGGTGATGGGAACCAGACATCTGAAGCATTTAAAATGGTTGGTTGAAAAATTAGACAATTTCCCCCTTTACTCCAGACATAGTCGATCAGCCAAGACATGATTGGAGTTCACATTTTGCGGTTCCACTTTAGAATTGGAGCAGCTAGGCTAAAATTGGTAGCAAACACAAGAACTCAGCAGTCACCCAAATACCACCTAGAAATGGGTCTCCAAAACATTTTCAACCCGCCTACACTGGACTCAGGTCTCATTAAGGTCTTATTAAGACTTAACGTGGATTAGGGTGCTTTGACATTAGAGTGCTTTTCCAGAGTTGGGAGTGCTTGCTTAGTAAATTCGATATGTTGGGTAGCCCTGGATCAGTTCGAAGTAACAACCTCCGGTTCTTCAAAGATTGGTGGTCTAGGGTTCTTTTTTAGCCACCTCGGCGTGGTCTGCTGTGCATGTGGAAGCTGTTTTGTAACGTCACCGCTTTGACTTATCCCTGACGCTGTTCTTCACCACTCAAATATTAATATCGAAAAAAATATAAGAGTAAAAAGCGCCAGGTTGCTGAAGCTTCCAGCAAACCTACCATTTTGCCAACCTGTGTGCAGAAAAATGACTTATGGAATTGCACCATTGATCAAAGCCTCGTGGAATTCTTGTGTGTGAAAGCAAACCAGCGATAATAAGACCCTTACCCAAACGAGCCCAGAATTGGTGCTGGGTGCGGGCTGGAGTATTCAAAACAAGTGTGAAAATGCCCTCACTTATGATATTTAAATTCAGTACATGCTGGCCCTTCTTTTGAGTTTACTGCTATTTTACCATCATCAATATGACATATAAAAGCTCACACACATCAGTTCAATTGTGGGTTTGGATGGCAAATGAAATGGCTATATTTGTGTTTTAGACGTTGTGACCCTCTGGTTTCCATCGCCACCACTGTAAAGTAAATCTGACTTGGTAAGATTCTCTTAAACTGCACATTTCATGGCAAACCTGGTCATTCTGAGGAGTTTTTACCTTTAAATTAGGCAAAAATCATGGGAAGTTTCCGAGAAGGATTAATAGCATTTTTTAACTTTACGCACAAAATGAAAGACGAAAAGAGGGATGAAAAAGGAATCAAAAACATTTAATGTCATGACAAACTGTGACGTGTTATATAGACTACCAGTCAAAAGTTTAGATACACCCAATGAATGGATATTTTTGGTTTACTTAAAGACTCAACAGGCTTACGCTAAAAAGATAAATATCCTTATATACCACATATACTCTTGATATATCACAATATGATATTTCTGCCATATTGCCACCTCTAACATATATTTTATTCTACAAAACAATGTCTTTCTCTCTTTTTTTGCACAATTTGAAACCTCTAGTTCCTCTTTCAATTTAGTGAATATTCATGATGGAAAGACCATTCAAATTCATTCAAAATCGCTTAGGAGGTTTTTAGGGTGGACTGCATAATTCCATGAGTGCTATCTTATAGTTGGATGTCTTCACTTTTATTCTAAAGCAAAGGATTAAGCTAAAAGTACTTCTATGACAAGCGATGTGTGAACTTTTGACTAGTAGTGTACATTGGATCTTTAAAATAACACCATGTCCTTTAGAATGAGTTCTTTAACAGAATCAATTTATTGTTACACCCCTAGTACATATGGTCATATGAGCTATACTAAGAATTCAGAGGGCTGCTTATGTGCAGGAGACACCACATTCATTCTCCTCATAATCAGCTGTTCCTTCATGGCATAGTCCTCATACGGGGCAAACATAGCTTGCATTGCTTATGGGCTGCCATTAAGTCACCACATGTTGTGGACCAAGACAATTGAGTGGTTTAATGAAATTCCATGTCAGGGTGTAATAGCTGTTTAGTCTTTGCTCAGTCAGTGGGGCGTGCTTGTAAGAGCAGGTTTTGCTGAGATATGGTGTAATCTTGTGATGGTCTTTGCTGACGCTGCTGAGGTTTTGAGGGCCGTGACGTGCCTCTGTAAGCAAGTCTGACTTTATCAGTTTGTCTCTGTTTATGCTGTATTGATTTGCCTGTGTTTAGAGAATGTTGCATGCTCTGTTGTATTATCACTGGGCCGACGCTACAAATGAATTTATGTCTTAAAGAGTTTGCTATTGGATCGACCTGGTGCTGTCTGTATTTGGGACATGCTTAAAATTACAAGTCCCAAAAAAGGTAATTTTGGGAGTGATAGTGTAGAAGAATAGGCATCTTAGGTTAGATATGATAGGGTTAATTATTTAAATATGTCAATATGTTACGCAAATGTACATGTCAGGACGGGTTATCTGAAGTTTGACCCAACTGTTTGCATATTCATTGTCATTGACTGGATGTCAGTTTACTTCCTCCTCTAAGGCTGATGTAATCCACCGTGGTGGTTTTGACTATGAGCTCATCCGCAGTGGCCGATCAGTTAGCTTCCTCAAAGTAGTGGTTCTTAATCTCAGTCAGTTTTTTTCAGTCATGCATAATAACAAAAGCATGCTGTAGTTGTATCTTATCAACAACATTTCGCTTTTGTCTTTGCACATGCTATCATCAGAACGCATGATGTTAATGTTCATAGCTGTGTGGATGACACACAGTTCCGTCCAGTACATTTCCATTCATGATAATCAAGTCTCTGTGGACAGGCTTACAAGCTGTGTGTCAGATATTTCTCAGTGGATGTCGCTAAAACAAAATCAGCTAAAAACTGAAGTACTGATCTGTATTAACTTCACTGAAAAAAGCTTTTTGAGAAGCTAGGTTCTTTAACGTCGTACACCAAACCTGAAGTAGGAAACCTGGTTGTGATCCTGGTGTGCAAATGCAGTCACTAAATGTAATCATTTGAGAAATGTCACTAAGGTTCTGCCTTTTCTATCTCAGAGCAATCCAGAGAAACTTGTTCATGCATTTGTTTCAGCAGAGTTGATCACTGTAATGCTCTTCATACTGGAGAAAGCAATTCATGCTCTACAACTCGTACAAGCCGCAGCCGCACGGATCCTAACAAACACAAAACAGAGAGCTCATATTACCCCTGTCTTAAAAGAACTTCACCGGCTACCTGTATCTCCTAGGATGGATTTTAAAGTCCTACTGCGAAAGCCCTGCTACTAGTCTATAAAGCTCTAAATGACTTTATCTGTCTGTCTATGTTCTAACACATGATCTTAGATCCACAGATACTCACCTTCTGCAAATACGTTCTCTAAAGTACAGAAAATGTGGAGAGACTCTTAAGGCTACTGTGCTTCCTAAATTTGGAGCTCTATTCCACCGTCAAGTTCAGTGCTCACTTTTAAGACACATTTAAAAACTCTACGTCTCCTTGGCGTTCATCTCCTAAATGTGATCGACTTTATGCTTTTAAATTAAATTAAGTTTATGTCACTGTTAACACTTGTCTGTAAAGCACTTTGAGCTGCTGCCGGTGTGAAAGGTGCTCTATAAATAAAGATTATTATTATTCATTACGGCCTGCAACATGTTCCAGAAAAGTTGTTACAGGAACAGTTTAAGACTATGAACACTGTTAAGTATTCAAACGTTCGATATGACATTATATAATCATGCTTGGGTATGAAATGAGCATCCAGTAAAGGCCTTGTCCTTTATGAGTAAGAAAGGGTTGAGGCCAATGTTTAAAAACAATGTTCTTCCATGAAAAATAGTGAGGAGTTTTAGATATTATAACCTCCACGGTACATAAGATTATCAAAAGATCCCGGGAATCCAGGGAAATCTCTGCACAAATAAAGGGCTGTTACGATCAACCCCTCTGATGACCCTGCATTAGAATCTGGCATGCTGCTGTGACAGATATCATTGCATGTGCTCGAGGACAAAAACAATATCAGTTTGGAGTTAATGTAATTAATGGCATAAAAAGCATAAAAAGTACATAAATATAATACAACAAAATAGTACAGTGAAAATGTACATTTCTGAGGGTCAATATGAAGCAGGAGCACTAGCTAGTGTTCGTGAGCTATTGGGATATAATGGATGCTGTTTGGGAGCCTGTGGAGCATCAGTTCTGACATACTATCTGCTTTTGTGAGTATGAACAGGACAGACGGTACATGAAGTTTAGTGCATGACCTGCACTTCAACACAGGAATACATACCCTTGTGCTGCTTTTCCACTGACTCATTAGAAACTGTAGGTCAACATGATGTCCAGAAACGTTTTATTTGGTTGGACACAGTAAAGTACAGGGAATGATTGCTGCATCTGCTGGAAATGTAGTTGATGCATGCATTTCAGTGGAGGCCCGAAGCAGCTCCTGCTTGCCTTTGCCTATACTGTCACAGTATGCGCCCTGTGAGAGACAGAGGGGCTGTCACGGGGCTTATTCTGCTCTGATACGATTGTTTGAAGGAATTAGGCTGATCTGGTGGAAACAGTGATCAAGAGATGGGCTACAATTCAGCACTGACTTGATCCCTCCGCTTTCCCCAGCCCCCATCACACAACCACACGTGCACGGAGAGCGAGAGAGAATCCTTCCCGCTGGCTTTAAAAATTCAAATGGGGCTCGGATTTGCATCCGTATGATTCCAGCTGCTGTGTGCCGGGGTGTTGTTTTTCTTCTAAATGAACCCGCTCTGTCTGTTCCGAGGCTTGTGTGCATCCCTCTGTAGCCTCAAACGCCTCGCTACTTGCTAATTTATTCATTTAGCCCCGTTCCCTCCTCTTTGATTCCCTCTTCCAGTGATTCCTCGTCTTTATTTTCCTGTTTCTGATAAAACAGCCACTAAATCTTTCCTCATGTATACTTTTTAAAAAATATATGATCACCTTTTTTTTTTTTTTATGCCAACCCAGCTAAATGTGTTTTGAAGCTTCCCCCCCATTCCCCAGACCCTTCTCAGACATTTCCATGTTACTTGTTGCTGTAGGTGAGCTTTCTCTTTACAGCATTCCCTCCTCGCTGTACCTGCTTTTATTCATTGCTGTAGCGTTCTACGCGCTGTGTAGAGTTCAAAGGCTGGAAAAGAGCCGTAAATCCTCATCAGGCGGCTATAAAAGAGCCCACAGCCCTGCCGAGGATAACACTCTGATTTAAAGCAGCTCCCGCTTTCTCTACCAGACTCTTTGAAAAGAGCATCAATGATATCGATTCTTCAAAATCCCCCAGCAGTCTTTTTAACTTGTTATTTTTTATTTAATCAGGTGGGATTTTGTCGCAGTCATCAGCGATGTACACACGAGGAAGAATATTAAAGGAGTACCTTGACAAAATCTCAGATTTGGACAGCTAAGCTACAAACAGCAGCAGCTACACATTTAGGAACAGGAGCAACAGCCATCTTGAAGACTGAATTGTTTGGTGTGTTCCATTTTAAACTGGGAAGTCAGATTTTCTACTCAGAAACTTGGGAGAGGGTCGCCAACCCCAACCTCACAATCAAAGATGGCTGCACAGCACATCAAAGCTGTAGTATAGCTCTGTTTTTTAGCACTTCTGTCTAATTAAATTCCTCATATACACAGTACTGTCCAACTTTTGTCTGTGGACACGGTGCTGTCCAGCTTATATCTGTCGACACAGTACTGTCCAGCTTATATCTATGGACACAGTACTGTCCAGCTTCTATCTATGGACACAGTACTCTCCAGCTTCTATCTGTCAACACAGTACTGTCCAACTTCTATATATGGTCACAGTACTGTCCAGCTTCTATCTATGGACACAGTACTGTCCAGCTTCTATCTGTCAACACAGTACTGTCCAGCTTCGATATATGGCCACAGTACTGTCCGGCTTCTATCTATGGACACAGTACTCTCCAGCTTCTATCTGTCAACACAGTACTGTCCAGCTTTGATATATGGTCACAGTACTGTCCAGCTTCTGTCTATGGACACAGTACTGTCCAGCTTCTATGTATGGTCACAGTACTGTCCAGCATCTATATATGGACACAGTACTCTCCAGCTTCTATCTGTCAACACAGTACTGTCCAGCTTCGATATATGGCCACAGTACTGTCCGGCTTCTATCTATGGACACAGTATTGTCCAGCTTCTATCTGTCAACACAGTACTGTCCAGCTTCTCTCTGTCTATACAGTGGCTATCTGTGGACACGATACTGTTCAGCTTCTATCTATGGACACAGTACTGTCCAGCTTCTATCTGTCGACACAGTACTGTCCAGGTTTTTTCTGTGGACACAGTACTCTCCAGGTTCCATCTGTAGACACAGTACTGTCCAGCATCTATTTGTGACTTTGTGTCCCTGGGTGAGTCTTAGTGGGTGAGTTTCTCTACAATGAACCATTTCAAACCATTACAATGACCTTGTTTACAACACAGTCATTGAATTATGCAGAATGTCCGCTTTAACACTTCCACTTTAGCCGTGTACTTAACACACTGCTAACAGCTGTATAGCTTCTGTTACTTGTTAGCAGCCTTAGCCTTGCAGTTCCAGTGCAGAACTACAGAAGTAAACATGTCTTGGCTGATGGACTGCATTTGCGATATTGTGTGCAGATTGGATTTTTCAGCCACACTGTTATTTTACATCTTTCAGAAAGTGGTTTAAAAATGACTGTAGCATGTGTGCTAAAAGAAAGAATTGCATAAATGACAACCTTAAAAAATATGGTTCTGCGTTGGTTCTGTTTGGAACTGTGAACACAACGATTTGAACTCAACTATGAACTCAACTCAACCATTTGCATAGTAAGTGGTGCTATATAGAACCATTTCCAAAAGTATTCTATACAGGACCATATACATCACATTCTGAAGAACCATTCCACCATGCAAAGAACAATTTAACCGTTTTTAATAATTCTTTGAGTGTTCATGAATCATATAGAACCATTATCTTTACTGAAGAACCCTTAAAGAACCATACTTGTAAGAGTGCACATGTCAGAAAATCATTTTCCACACTATCGTTGGGTGCTTTTCCTTGCTGTGGAAGATTTCTTCATAATATATGAGCCACCTGCTGTAATAACGGATGTATATTTAACATGTTGCTTGGCGGAGTGGCTGCTTTGGAAGGCAATACAGAAGCAAGTCTTTGTAGTTGGACGCTTCTGTTTTGCGGTTAGCTGTAACATGTCATGCTAGTGTTAAGGGTCTAGTTTTTCAACCCCCTTTGCCCCCCTGCCCCCCGTGCCTGCAGACAAAGGCAGCATGTGCCTCCCAGATGTGCAGGTAGTTCCTGATGTTTATCCCTCATGGCTCGATCTTTCGTAACCAATCACATGACTTTAGAACATCTCCAGTGCTGTGGATACAGATAGAAGTGCTGAGCAGAGAGATAAGGGATGAAAGCTTGTTGGTTCTGCAGTCTGGAAGTCTAACAAAAGCAGTTTGATTAGGTTCGGGGTCATAGCCATTAAATGTTTCAGTGAAGGAATGCTGGTCAAAGATCAGTTTCTACTCCTAATATGATCATATAGATCACAGAGTGTGACTGGTCCTAGATCAGCACTCTTTTTCTGAGGTTCCTCCCACATGTGGCTGCAGTTTTCACGTGTGGAAGACAGTTTTCATGGTCGATTTTCTGGGGCACCTCTTTGTTCTAAAGAAAGAGCCCATATGATGAAGCAAATGTGGCTCACGTTCCAGGAATCTGAACATGGTTGGAAATGGAAACAGGTTAACGGCCAAATCAAAGGTGATAGGATACTACGACCACAACCTTCACTGAACTGTGCCATATTTTATTACTAGACAAAGATCGAGCTTCAACAAAGATCGCATCTCTTCAGACCCCTTTGGACCCCTTTAGACGTGTCTTTCGAGAATGTGACTGGATTATGTACTATTGTCATCATGTCTTTATGAGTATAATGTAGATTTTGCATTTGAGACCTAAACGCCAAACCAGACCTTCTTTTTGAGACTGTGCATGCAATGTTAAAGGTGCCATAGAGTGGACAACTGCATTTACATTAGCATAGTTGAATAAGGAATCTTCTATGTAAGTGTCAGAGAACAAATCCTGAATGAATGCATTCTGTGGCAGTTTTAATAAAAGTATAAGCTTACCGGGCCAAAAATGTGTCACCTGTGACTGAAACATACCTAATAGCGCGTAATACATCCACAGGTATGAATAACAGCTGCATTTCGGTTTGGCATGGACTGGAGAAGTTTCTGGGCATAAGTGACATCAGTGTTCAGCCACTCTTGCATGAAAGAATTGTGCAGTTTGACCAGATTTGGTGGATACCTTCCCTGGCATTTTTGCCACTACCGGTAGACCCGTATGACCGTATGCATCCATTCATCTGCAAATTCAGCTACTTGCTTCAGACTATGGACTTTGGCATGCTCAAATGCATTCACTCAATCACAGCTGGTTTGCCACCCATTTTCCCCACACCGAACGAGACATTCACTGCACTGTGCCACCTCTTCTCAGTCAACACCTTCTGCAAGAGCCTGACGTTACTACCACCTTAAACACTAACTTTTGGCCCAATGATAGTGCAGGTATTATTTAGACTTACCAAGATACTTTTGGAAAATATTCTGTTTTTTATCAGGCACTGCGTGGCACTACAGGGATTGTAGAGTATGAACACCATGGTCCAGCTACACTTAGCTTGCCTAGACTTGCTGAATAATAACAACTGTCTCACGCACATGTATGATAGGTATGTTTGCTCCACACGGTATCATCACAGCCAAATACGGTTTGTTATTGTTCCTGCAGTCACCTGGTCAGCTTGCCGGTGCAGTGTGATAATGTAGGTTTGTTCAAATTAACTAATATTCTACTACTTACTACACGTCCACTGTGCTCTTCACACAACTACACTTCTACTGTGCTCTTCCACTGTCTTCCTCTGCTTACTGTAGAGTTGAGGGTTTTATTGGATTATGTGTATTATAAACATACTACATTTATATACCCTGATGTTTTTTTTGCGCCAATTACTGCAATCTAACACATACTATGATATCAGCGCAGTGTCAACTTCATTTCTCTGTATGAAGAGTACGAGCTGCATTATAAAATCATTATCTTTGGGGAATTTTAGGTTCCCTTGCTAGCTGTACTGAATCAGATGGGCACACTGTACTCGACTGAACTGAACATTTTCTGACTTATCAGATGGTCCATTAGTAATTTTCCCAAGTGTAGCTGTAAGTTAGCATAATCTCATTTTAATAATGCTTATTGGACGTCCCATACCAGAACAGTGGGCAGTTGCAGTTGGACCCCTGTGGCTATTACAGCCTCCTTTCTTCTGGGAATGCTTTCCACAAGAGTTTGGAGCGTGTCTGTGGGAATCTGTATCCGTACAGTCAAAAGAGCATTTGTGAGGTCAGGCACTGGTGCTGGACAAGAAGGCCTAGCTTGCAACTGACATCCCAGTTTCATTTAAAAAGTGTTCAGTTGGGGTTAAGTAAAGGTTCTGTGCAGCCTACTGGAGTTCCTCCACACCAAACTCCTCAAACCGCGCCTTTTTGGAGCTCACTTTGTGCACAGGAAAGGATCTTCCCTAAACTGGTACCACAAAGTCTGGAGGCATATAATTGTCTAAACTGTCTTTTGTATATGCTGTAGCCTTGACATTACCCTTCACTGGACCTATGAGCCCAGACCCGGAAAAAACAGACCATTATTCCTACCATACTTTACTGCCGGCATTGTGCATTCGTTCTTCTTCATTAGTGTAATGTTGATTTTCCATTTGAGACCTAATCGTCTAGAGGAGGACCTTCTTTTGAGCCTGTGCATGTGACGTTAATAGGTAAACTATATATGACATTGTCCAAAATACTCCGACCAGACGGCCCTAAATTTTTTTAATTTATATTGCAGGCTTAGCACATGCAGCAGCACAGGGATGCCATGTTGTAGCCTGTTTTATTTTATCCTGACTACCTATTGCTGCTGTTTTCAGAACAAATCTTACATAGTACAGCAAGTAATGATGTGCTTTCCTCACTAAATTTGGGCAAATCGAGTGTGAATGCAGACTGTCCAGGACTTTGTTATCGTTAAGCCTGTTTTAAAGGTGAAAATCAAACATGAAACACCTCCTAATGTTGAACGTGAATGGACGGTGGCAAGTGGACTTGTGTGATTGCATATGTTCCCACCATCTGCTGTCTGCAGCCCCTCAGCCTGTTCTCTGCTGGAGCCACTGGTGCTGCCAGTCAGAGGAAATGTGCCCTCCACCTGGCCTGCTGGGAGGGGGGCCCTGGGGGGAGTATAGAGGGGGCTGGGTGGCAGCAGTTTTTTGGTGTTCTGCCACAGGAAAAGGGTGTCAGAGGACAGGAGAGAGAGAGAAAGAGTGTGGTGGAGAGCAAAAAGATGCAAAACTTGAATTGAGACTCCCAGAAGGGACGTCCTTCAAGCTTCACTGTTATCATGCCTCACCCTCATTATGCCTTATTCTCTTTCTGCAAGCTGGAGAGCGGATGAGTGGCTTCGTCCGTGTCATATGTGACCCATTAAACCCTGTTTGGCCTCTACTGAAAATCCGCAGCTGTAGCCAAGCTGCATGTGTTGAAACAGTTGCTGGTTGTTTGGCCTGGTCTTCATTCATGACACAGAACGTGATGTCCTGTTCGATTGTGTCAAAAGCTGAGGACCATTCAAAGAGCTAGATCATGTTACGCTGACATGGCACCACCTGACTGTTTTACAAAGACCAGAGCCTGACCTCTACTCTCATGGGGCTACGAAGGTGTAGTGCCTTCTTTTCACTGTTTTGCCATTAGTTTTGCTGGGGAGGGGCACACCTAATTCCCCAGGAACGTCTGAAAATGTTGGAAGTGTGGACCATTAAGATTTTACATGGAATGGTTTGGAAAAAACATTCGTTTTAAGTTGGAGCAGCATTAATGTAGGTAACACACACTAGAAGTCAGTGGTCACCCAAATGTTTTATAGAAATTTGACCCTTAACCTTCGCTCAAACTACTTCCAGGTCTTCAATAAGGTCAAGTGAACTTGTCGGTATTGGAGGCACCTTTTAGTACCCATTTTAATGGATTTCCTGGTTTAACCCCCCCATTCCAGAAAAGTCTTGTTAATGATGATTAGTTCAATCAGGTGTGTTGAGAGCTGGGAAAGCACTAAAATGTGCAGGGCAGGGAGCCTCCAGGACCAGGGTTGAGAAACACTGATATAGGTATCGATTGATTTTCAAGGCAAATATGTGATCAGAGATCAGCCGATATACCATTGCTTTAGCTAATCAGTTACACAAAACACACGAGCCATATTTTGTGAGTTAAGGATTGCTGCAGCCATGCGCGAGGCCCATTGGTTACATAACCTTGCATTGGAAATACAGGCCTTTTGACTGCGGGCAACATGTATGCTGATCGGAAACACGTGGACAGTCTGTCAGGTTTTTTTACCATATCTGATATACATATTGTACAATGTGTAAAACTAAATTTCCTCATGTTGGAAGCAAAGTAAAGACTTTCAACACCGCTAACCTGATACTACATTACTCAGTACAGTGCAATAAGTATCAGAAGACAGCAGAACTAGTGTATTATACAACAAAATAGGGCAGTACAGTGTTCTCCTGCCTTCCTCCACCTTAAATAAACACTACACTGATAAAGCTCTACTCTGATAACCATCAATTTTCCCCAGTAATGCTGTCAACATGCCAACGTCTCAGCATAAGGTCATATTTTACATCCACCTCCTTGTATTGAGAGCTTCAGTCTGGCTTAAGTACCGTGTTGGAAGGAAAACCTCACAAAACAAAGATTTTCAATTTTGAATTGACTTTAAGAGAATACTTCTCCTAACATGCAGTAGTGGCTAAAATAAATGGAGGCTAAAACTCAACAGTAAGTAAGCTCTTGAAAGTAAAAACAGGGTGAACGACTGTGGTAAGCCAAGTATGCACTGTTTACAGTAAAACTGCACGTTGTGTACAATTAACATCTAGAGTACCGTTCACTGTAAATACATAGTGTACACCGAGGAGCACTTTAACTCTGTAGATGTGTTTAAGTCCATGTGCCAGACAATCTGCAAGCTTGCAGTGCTGTAATTTAGAGCACTTTCTATCATAAGGAGACGAAGTAGTTACATTATGTACACACCTGTTTAAAATATAACTGATTAAAGTTCTCAGATTAGAGTGCTGATTCAGAGTAAACTCAAGGCATGTTTCATGGAAACCCCCTCAAAAAACAGGGTGGGTTGTGAAACATGATGTGACCACCATTTGTCTGTAGCAGCACAACACATTGGTGGAAAAAAAATCTGGGAAGTTTTCTTATCAAACTGGTGCAAAAGTGTTGCCTTCATAATTACCCAAGTAAAGGGAGCAGATACTGATCTTTGAGATGCTCCATAAAGGTGAGTTCTTTGTCAGGGACAGAAGGGAGACCACCAGAGGAGAGGTGCTAAAAACCTGCAGGAGTCTGGCTTTGGGTCACCCACACAAAGAGACACCCAGACACTTGGCCGTTGTTTACCTTCATGTGGAAGAGTGTGTAGCATCTAATTATCACCTCCAACCCAATGCTGGATAGACAGAGAACTTGCAATATGAATGTTATTAGGGAATTATATGGATGATTCTACCCAGTTAGGTCAAAGTCAGAGTTCACATTGTTTAAATAAAATGTTCATTAACCCCTTTACAAGCCCAGGGCCCACCGGGGGGTCCAAAGTGTTAGTACACACTTCTATAACACAAGAACAACCCAGCTGGTTTGCACTGTAGTCCTTGTAGTTACTGAATAATAAGCCTGAAGCTGTGTCCAAATTCGGAAGCTGCATCCTTAGGAGGCTGCATTTGAAGACTGATAGCGTCATAAACTAGGCAGTCCTAATCTTGGGTAATTCTTGCATAAGCATTCCCCTGACCAATCACAAGGCTGACGTCTCTTGCCCCGCCCACACAAAACTGTTTCAGAGTTAGAGAAGCTTAGCGAGCTAAAGCTAACCAGCATAGCCAAAAGCTAGCAAGATGGACCACCTCTCTGTAGCTGCCTGTTGCCTATTCGTTCTTTTATCCATTCACCAACACCGTTCCTTCATTTGTTCCTTCTTTCTCGTTTTGCTTCATCCATCGGTCCATCTGTCTGCTCATTCGTAACTTTTTTGCTTCAGTTAGCATCACATAAAAGATGGACGTGGTTTTAGTGCTACATGAGGGCCACAGCAAACTAGGAATGTTGGACAGAGAGCTGTCAATCAAGCTGCTCATTAGCCACACCCACTGATGGGTCTGATCAGCACATTTTAAGCAGTGTTCTATCATATTTATGTCTTATATTTTTTTATTTATGCTTTGCTAGATGTTTAATACAACACTCAGCATCAATCATTTTTAACATTTAACTGGAATTTACAGTAAATTATTCAGTTAATTATTAATTGAACATTGGTGTATTTTGTCATGATGTTGGCGTTCCTAAGACCATGCATCATAATGATTTTTTCATAGTTCAGGGAGTTTCATTTTGCTTTTCTATGTAGACTGACTGTGTGGTAACGTGTGGGTTACTGTTCCGATAGTGCACTGTAGAATGAAGTGTGCTGGGACTGTGACTTGACGGACTGTATATCAGTGGAGATTGTACATCTGGATTTTGAAGACAAAAGCTGGTAGATGAAGCTGAACCGCCACCTTTTGCTCCTCGGGTGTGAATGTGGTCCTCTTTGCTCCTGCGCTGTTGTCGTCTCCACTGACCCGCGCAGACATTAACATAGTGAGGAATGTTTCAGGGTGACCTGTGCTGGGCGTTTATCAACCCGGCGTCAGTCTGGAGTGTGCGAGACGTTTAGTTCTGCGCTCAGATGAGAGACCTGTGTGAGTGTGTGTTGAGCGTCCATGTGGAAACACAGCTGTGTCCACACTTTCTCGTTAGTGGATTAATTACTGCAGACAGGGACCGGCAGAGTGTGTGTGTGTGTGTGTGTGTGTGTGTGTGTGTGTGTGTGTGTGTCTTTGTGTGTGTGTGTGTGTGTCAGCCCCTGGTGGGATC
>CM067484.1:14584221-14672416 GCA_034552555.1 Semaprochilodus insignis | reverse complement strand
GTGTGTGTGTGTGTGTGTGTGTGTGTCTTTGTGTGTGTGTGTGTGTGTCAGCCCCTGGTGGGATCAGAGGGGTCACAGCGAGTCCTGAGAGGAGAAATTTGCTGAGTCGTCGTGCTGCTGTTATTCTGCAGGAGGGAGTGATTTCAGAGAAACATGCTCAAAAACGAAGTGTGAGAGAGTAATTGTAACTAAGAGAGAGAGAGAGATAGAGAGAAAAAGAGAGTACAACAGAGACAGAAAGATTGAAAGATAAAAAGACAGAGCAAGGGAGACAGAAAGGCAGAAGAAAATTAAAAAAGGAGGAGAGAGAGAGCGAGGGGGTTAAGAGAATGGGGAAGATAGAGAGAGGGAAAGAGAGAGAGAATGGGAAAGAGAAAAATAGTTTTCCAGATAAATGGAAAATAGGGAGAGAGAGAAAGAGAATAATATAAGGGATAGAAAAGGGAGAGAGAAACACAGACAGGGAGAGATAGAGTAGGAGAAGGGGAAGGGACAGAAAGAAAGGCAAATGGAGAGAGAGAATAACAAGAAAGAGAGAAGACAGAAAGAGGGAGACTGAAAGGGAGGGGAAGAGAGGGAGAGACCACCTGTCTGAGATAGAGAGAGAGGGAGGGAGGAATAATGGGAACTGGACAGGCTCTTCTGTGGAGAAACAGTAGCGCAGGCTCTAACATGACTTAGGGAAGGTGCCGGAATGCTGGCCAACCCACTGAGAACAGCAGAACATTCATCTCCACATTCTCTCCATCACACACACACACACACACACACACACAGATACACACGTTTTATATAAACTGTCAGGATAAAAGTTGGGGTGCTGCTGGTCGAATGAGTTCTGGTACTTTTACTGGTATTTTCCCTGATATGTTTAATTCTCATCTCTCCTCAGAAGTATTACATACAGTATGTCCTCACTGTCAGCTCAAAGACATGACTTCATCTCTGTAATGAGAAGGAAACAAAGAAAGAAAAGCTTTTCAATGCACAGTGTTTAAATGCAGTGTACTGTGAAAAAGTCAGAAACCACCCGTAACTTACTTCATTTAAAAACAGCAAAAACCCAAATACTGTACTAAGCATGAATTACACAAACGCCTCAACAAAACACAGCATATATGAAGTATTTCAGTAATGAATGTGATCATCTTTTTCCTTTAATATAGCTTTCAAACATACTTTCATTTTTTCAAAGAAATCTGCAGAAATATTTTCCCACATTTCTAAAGTTCAGCCTTAGAAGTTTCTCATAATCCAAGTAATCCCAAACACTCAAGAGTTTCTGGACTCTGTTGTGGTCAACCCATTGTTCTGAGAACACCAGCAGCTTCTTTTCTCAGCGAAGAGCTTATTGAACAGCTACATGTCCTTTCAGACCCATAGTGTTGAGGTGTCTTCTCACAGTGGAAGGATGGACAGAAACACCTGTGGATGTTTTCAGATCTGAAGCAAGAGTGGAGCTTGATTCTCTCCTCTCTCTCAAAGAGGAAAGCTTTAAGTGCTGTTTATCTGGTGGGGACGGTTTTGGTGGTCTAGCAGGTCTTGCGCTGTTGTTCACAAGACTATGTTGTTCACGCTGTTGTTCCCATTATCTCTGTAGCTTGTATAGCTGTGGAATATATGCACATATTTATGTATTTGTGTAATAATAAGGCTGGAAACTTGGAGTCAGGAGCATTGTGTGGGCTGACCTGCTTTTCCTACAAAAACAGGACATTTTGTGTCAAACAAACACACGTTCCCAGCACAGTTTCTGTAATCTGCGCTGTCTTGGTGTGTTTGTGGTTCCGGTGTTTTTGTTTCGTAGCGGACGTAGTGATCAGAGAGGTTTTCTGATGGCCCTGCTCCGTCTCCCCTAGACAGCAGCACGACTCCATCGGCTGAAACTCGACACTAAGCAAACGGAGGCGGACACGTCTCCTCTGTTTACTCTACCAACATGTGTTTATTTGTGTTAAACTCGTCAGGTGGATCACTTTCAACCGGCCCTCCTCTGAACCCATGTGAGAGAGTGTGTGTGTGTGTGTGTGTGAGTAAGCTTGCTTTTAGATGTGCATGAAGGTTTATAAAACTCAGCCTGATTATGTTTCTGACTACAGTATTCATTCATTCATCCACCACAGTCTGTCTTTGTTCCATTTTATGGTGGATGAGTTTTAAACTGATCCATCACTGCTAGGCTTTGAAATACGTTGTTGTTGTGATCTGATTTTGGAAGGTAATACAGTAATACCGTTCTTGAAATCTGATTGGTTGATTTGCTTCCACAAACAATATAAAATATTCCATACAAACACTCACAACAATTTTATTGTGCTGCTATGTGACTTGTATGGACTCTAGATAGATGTAACCAGGGCTTGTTTATGAAAAATGGCCTAAAAATGTACTAATCATTCTACTACTACACACTTTTGTCCAAATTTATGTTCTTAACAACTGGAACTTGGCTGATCCTCTAGGCCAATCACTAACAGGCTAGCAAACTCATCTATTAATTTTGAGGCTTGGGTGCTTATTAAAGGATTTACTGTAAAACTGCAACACAGCAAGAAAAGAACTGATTAATTGTCTATTTTGGTAGTATAAATAATAAATAGTAATAGTAATACACAGTATTACATCTGCTGTGGGAAACCATGTGTTGCATCAAAGGAAACCACACCGATGTGCTAATAGAAATGAGCATTATTGTCCTAGTGGTGGCTTGATAAGAAAAAGCTACTTATAGGTTGTTGTCCTCCTTCAGGCATCCATGGATGGCCTGCTCTAAACTTACTACTTTTCTTGGCAGCAGAATTTAATGCCAGTTATTATAGAGGTGGAGGGACTGATCAGCTATGTAACAGCTTCAACCCATTTTCAGGCCAAATATGTGATCGGCTATTGGTCAGTATTTCTCTAACTTGCCGATCCTACAAACACATATGAGCCCTGTTTTGTGTGTTAGGGATTGCTGCAGCCCTGCACAAGGCCCCTTGTTCACAGGACCCTGCAGTTCCTCGTTCAAACACTAGATGGACACACAGAACTTTTGACTTTAGAATAAAACTGGGCCTCACACAGGGCTGATAGAATATTTGGTCAGTCTGGCAGCTTGTAAAACGAGTAAACCTAACACGCCTCATTGAGGAATCAGAGTAAAGACCCTTAACACTACTAACCTGATACTGCATATGAGAGTACATCACTCCAATCCAGTGCAGTGAGTATCAGAAGACAGCAAAACTAGACAGGTATATTCCAAGAATATATTCCAAGTATTATATAACAAAATTAAAGATGTCCTCCTGGTTTCCTTCACTTTAAATAAACCGGCTACACAGATAAAGGTCTCCTCTAATAAAGTTCTCCTCTGATAGTCTGAATTTTGACGTTAACTCTGCCACTATGCCAGAGTTTGTATTGCTTCATGCTGCCGCTAGGCGTGTACCGCTATGAGGTGCAGAAAAACGCTGGAGTGTGAGTGCAGCAAGACGGTTTAGCTCCTCCCTCACCTAGTCTTGGCTTTCAGTCGATCATGCTGAAAAGTCAATGGTATCAGCCCCAAAAACACTCATCAGCCCCTGTGTAAACATTATTATTGTATTATAATAAAAGAGTGTGTAGTCAGCATAAAATATAATGCTACAAGTATTAGTGCTTTCAAATATCAGTGCACAATGGGCTGTTCTTTACAGCGACTTAGCCTTGTTTTACAGTGGTGTTTTCTCAACCGCACCTAAAGAACTCATTTCACAGAATTCAAATAATGAACAGATTTACACCCCCGGTGTCCGTGCGTTCTTTTGATGACATGAGTTTTTGTAGGCGTCTTTCATTCACATGCTCGAACGGATCAGGCCTCCTGTGCGTTCTCCTACAGTCCACTGCATTACTCCAGAGATAATCATTGTTTAGGAGAAAGTGCTGTGTGTTGGTTGAGCGTGAGAAATGGCTCCGTGTTCGGGGCTTGTTTTTGGGCACTGAAAGCTGGAGGCAGGAGGGAATAGTGGTGTCTGTGGTGTCTGCAGACAGACGTGTTTACAGGAAGTGGCTTTGAGGCACTTTGGGATAAGAGCTCTAGACCACAACATGGGTTCTCTCTGTTCTCCACAACTTTGTGTGAAGATGGCACTGATATGCTACTCAGTCTCAGTATCACGCAGATACCAGTAGAATATCAGTGCAAATAAGAACAATGAAGAGAATGCTGTAACAAATCAAGCCAGCAATACTTGTAGTGCAACATCAGCATAAAGTTAAGTAGGCCAGATGGAGGCTAACATTAGCGTAAGATTGAGTGTCCAGGTAAGTATTGCACTACAGTGACTATTCCTTTGGTTAACAGTCTTACTTCGTACTGGAAGTGATGTAGTTGTACTATTTGATTTTTAAGAATTGACCCAAAAAGAGCACTGTTTTATAGATCACTCTACATGTTACAGAGTACTTTTTAATGCCAGCCTTAAAACTGCTAGTATACTTCGGTATACCTCCTCCTGACTGTTATTGGTCCCAGTTTTATATAGAATAAATATACTGCCTTGTTAGGTGAAATACTTCTATTAAAAATACACTATACCCTCCATGCACCAAATACACCATGCAACACCACTAAGAGTCCTTGAGCACGGTCAAGGTGCAAAATACTGGGGATCTTGTGGGATCTGGTACCCTCTAATTAACCTCTTGGAATCCCCGAATGTCTGAAAATCAAACTGATTATATTATATGTTATATGACATATATGTTATGACATTATGCTGTTCAATAGAGATAAACAGACACTCAATTCCAAATTCAAAAGTCATTGTGTAGCTGCTTCACCCATAATACAGCTAGCTAAAGATGCAGCACTGGCCTCAGGGTATCACTGTAGCAAATTGGTCCTTCATGTTGTCACAGCTTTAACTGGGGATAAGCGGATCGATACCTAAATATCAATGCTTCCGATCCTGGCATTGACTTTAATGAATTGATTCTGGCATACAATTTAATGAATTGATTCTGGCGTACAAATATTGATAGAATTTGTTTATTTATTTAGTAGGATGGATGTGTATCCTACCTCTCAGTGGAAGCACAAAAATAGCAACAAATTGCTGCTACAAATGACAGACGTGGTATAGGAACTACTTTTCCTTTCGTCTCCTGAAAAAAGCTGGCGAATAAGAAGCCCTTTAAACGTAATGAGCAAACACAGAAATGTGCATTTTTAACTGGTAGAGCAAATTAGCAAAAGACTCGCATCACCATGTTACAGCTGTCCTTAGATAACATCGCTGTTCAAAGAAAAACATCTCCATTTTTGTCAGTTTTTACTTTTATGCATCATTTGAAAACAGCAACTGCCGTTTACAGTGTGTGAAAATTCATGAGTAGACCAACAGAAATGACTTAAAACTGCTCAGAAAGAAGTCTGGTTCCATTGACTTACATTAAAGTTAAATAAGTTTTTTGCCCTCCTGTAAAGTTGCCATTTGGTATTACTTAGTATTGGATCAAAAGGGAAAACAGTGGTATTGTCCTTCCCTAACTTGCCTGGGATAGCTCTGGCAAACTTTACAATATGACAAAGCATATTTGTAGATCTCAAAACTTTCCCAATTTTCCCAAATTGCACACTGGGTAAGGCTCCTGCAACTTCCTACATATGTAGCATGATGTAGGTGACTCCGGATAGGAGCAAATGCCAAAAGCAATACATTGCTAAGCTTTTATAACTTAATAGGTTTAAAAATATATATGGATTGATAACAGTTGATACTAAAGATGAATATTGTAAAAGTGAAAAGCATGCCGTCTGTACTCGTGAGTGATTCTCTAAACGGGTTAGTGCCCTGTGAATGGGTCACTGGTGTCAGGGTCTCTCTCTCTCTCAGTATTGTTTGTGTGGGTCACTCTGAGCCTCCCTTTTCTACTTCCCCCTCTCACGTCCTGCTTTTACGAGCCTTTTCCTGTCCTCGGAGCACCACTTCCCGTCCGCCGTTCCCACAGACACATCCATGGTTGATGAGTGAAGGTGGATGGACTCTGGTGTTTATGGCTCTGGCACAGATGAAGCACTTGTTTAGAAAGTGAAAATAAACTGCACGGTTCGAACACTAAGGAGGGTCTCAGTTATGTTATCAGTGTCTAGACTCTCTGGACCAAAACGTATGCTCAGTTATTTAGGTGGGCGATATGGCAAAAATATAATATTACAAGGTTTTCAATCTCAAGTAAAATTGGTTCAGAAAGCTATGAAAATAGTAGGAGGACTATTTATAGGACCTTTAATAGGACTTTTTGGTGAGACCAAATTGTTACTGGGTGCACTGGTATTGGAATTGTGATCTGATGCTTGCACTTAGTTTTTGTCCATATCCGCTGATGTTGACGCGTAAACATTTATGAACTGTAGAAATTGGGACTAAATGTAGAATCTTGAGAATATATTTGAACTAAATCTCCCTGAATTACCGTTATAGAGGACAATTGGCACCACATAAACATTTTCATGGATATATGATATTTGTGCTTATATCCCAGTACACTCCCATTCATAATTTACTTGTACTTTGTATATCACTGCCATCGGAACAAAATCTTGTATCTCCATGTTTGTCATTTTTCAGTTTTTGACATCATTTGAAAGTACCTGTTGCCATTTACATTGTGTGTAAAATTTCAAGGTGAATGGACTCAAAGAAATGACCCAAACTGACTAATTAACTTACTTTAAAAATACAGTATTCTCCTATGAAGTTATCATTTTGGAGATAAGAGGTTTTGTTCCAACAGTAGTGACTCAGCACAGCTTAACTTTTAGGAACTTTTAATGCTCAAACATAACTTCTTGTTTCATTGGGATACAAAGAGCAAGTGATGTGCAGTTTATGGAGGTATAGTTGTGGATAATTTGGCTTTACTGGGCCTAATTATATTAAGGTCATACTAAAAAAACAACAAAACAAAATTTTCATAGCCTTGTTTATTACTATCATTATTAATATGCGCTGAGGGTGCCAATACTTGGGGAGGGGGGGATTGTATATCTCAGCATCTTACTAACATCATCTTAATCAATAGTGCTTAATTATGCTTTGAATTTGTCACAGGCATCAAACAGCAGGGCCTGTGTATATAATAACATGTCATGCTTTGAGGCAGTTGGACCCTGTGATGCGTTCACCGTCTCAGGAAGTATAAAACGAGCTCGCTTCTGCACCTGGCCAGCCTGCGTAATCTTTGTTTACCGTCATGATGTCACTGAAGCATTAGCCCTTATAACCCCACAGCTGAGCTATCA
Organism: Semaprochilodus insignis; assembly: GCA_034552555.1. NCBI lineage: Eukaryota > Metazoa > Chordata > Actinopteri > Characiformes > Prochilodontidae > Semaprochilodus > Semaprochilodus insignis. The sequence continues at coordinate 14,665,143 of CM067484.1, read as the reverse complement.
CATTTATACAATGCGTAACTGTATAAAGCCCACTTGCTAATCTATCAGTCTCCCTTCAAAGGCAGTCTTTCAGTCAGGACCCTCATGTGTGGGTTGGCTGTAACTGTGTTACTCACTGGCTCTTTGATGTGTGTGTTGCAGGGCATTGAGTTTGCAGAGCGTTCAGCACCAGCAGCACAGTGGCTCCCCCCTCAGGCCGACTGGATTTCTGCAGCCCCTGTATTAGAGGAGCTGCATGGCCACAGGTCCACTACTCTGCAGCACGTATGAAACAAACAGCAAGGTGAGACACTCACGTGTATGGTGGAGCAGGAAGGCCATTGTCAGATTCCTTCCAAGCTATCAACCCAACAGTCACATCCACTCTGCTAGACAGCTTCATACGGTCCATTAAGTCATTTGCACAGTGTACGGTAGGTGAGTATGATTGTGTGTAATATTTAGTATATATTTTCAGGTCTCTTATCCTTAAGAGATCCAGTATTGTATGTTCACTGGGACATATGTATTTTTGTACATCAGCACATCATTTGTCTGTTTGTAATGTCTACTTATAGCTGGATATCATGCTGGATGCCCTTAAGTTCTAAATCTCATACCTGGGATCAATAAAATCTTTTTTTATCACAATTTATCCTTTAAACCGGCACACAAATAGTTTTTAATTTTTCTGTGGGTAATATATATTAAATATGACTAGTAGATTTGCTTCACCCTCCAGACAGTGTGGCTGGTTACCCAACATATGGTATATAAAATCAGCTTAGACTGATGCCTGTGATGTTAAAAGCAAAGATGAAGTGCTGCATACAAGAGGAGGCATTCAAACGAAACCCCGATGCAGCATGAACACTGCATATTGAGCACACTGGCTGTAATTTAGAGATGACTAACTTAACTGCTATTCTTTTTTTTAGACCAATAGCTCCTTAAATCTGACATTGTAGATTCATTCATATTTAATGGTGATATGGCATGTGACAGTTATGAAATTAAATGATCAAGTGTGTCCAGACTTAACTGCTCTTAACCACTAACCACTCTTCGCATTTACTCTCAGTAACTTTGCTCATATTCAGCAAGAATGCCAGTGCTATCACAATAAGAGTCCTGTATAAGTGTAATGTTAAATATAAGATTATTTGATTAAATTGAAGACTAAAATGTTTGTTGAAAAAATATGGGACCTTTTTTCCCCTCATATTTTAGTTTACAACATTATGTATAATTTTAGACTAAAAGCTTTATGTAGTTAAAATCCATACTTGAAAAAAACATGGGACACTTTTTTGTGGAGATTACTGGGTTAAAGGTACTTGCATTGTGCTCTACCCTTCCTCATATATCTTAATATAGGCATATTATTCAAAAACTGCAGTGAAACTAATATATATGTTTTGTAGTTTTGAGAGTGTGGAATGTGGACCCACATACAGACCAGTTAATCCAAGAAATCACTACATGGTCTCTGAAAACATAAATCCTGATTGCCTCTGTGTTAATATGGATTTTAGTCAGTAGGGAGATTACAGTAAGATATAAACCATCCCACTTCCCTGCTGAGACCCTTTATGTAGTGCTTCCTGTTTAATATTACTGCATTGCTGAGTATGACTGTGCAGGTCTTTGAAGATTTGCTGATATTCAGTTTCCTGAAAGTGCTGCATCTGTATGATGTGCAGATTACAAGATGTACGAAAACTCAAATATTCCTATTTCCCTTTATCTCTCTCTCTCTCCATGCAGGTGAACTTACAGTCAGAAAGCAGCAAGGTCAAACGGGAGACACATGATATGGAGGTCAAAGGTCACCTGATCACTGGACCTGGTAAGTGCATCATTTCATTGATAAATTGAGTTGTTTATCTGTATACAGATACCTTCTTTAAACTAGTCTGAAACTGTGTCTGAGAGGCCGACCCAAGATGCATTCAGGATAATGTATTAGTATCTTATGATCAACGGTACCCAATCCAATCGGTATCCAAGATCCAATAAGACCAGAGTAGAAGGATTTAGTGCATCAGTGCTAAGACTGAGACCAATGAATGAACCAATGCTGTCTCAGTACTCTAGTTAGAACAAAAGCCTGATTGAAACTTCTCAAATAATTTATTTGATTATATTAATATAATAATGTATTATATTATTTACACATTTAATAAATAGAAATGTTTTCTAATACTTAATAAAAGGAAGGTTTGAACCTGTTCTTCAGTTTTCAAAACATCTGGAAGGGAACCTGTTGACAGAGAACAGTTTACAAGACATCATTTTGAACACAAAACCCTTATATGGGGTGTAGGGGGAACAGGGTCACTATCATGAGATCACAGTTGATGTTTCTGATATTGATGTATATATATGGAACTTATTATTGCATATATGCATTTAATAATGAATTTAGATCTGTATAATACATGGAACATGTTATATTTACATATAGCTACTGTAGTTATTCAAGGGGCAGTCATGGGCTGGAGATTAGGGAACCAGCCTTGTTACCAGAGGGTCGCCGGTTTGATTCCCTGAAGCAACAGTAACGACTGAAGTGCCCTTGAGCATGGCACCTAACCCCTATCTACCAGGTGCTGTGGATAGGGCTGCCCACTGCTCTGGGAAAGTGTGCTCACTGCCCCTAGTGTGTTTGTATGTGGGTGTGATACTTCACGGATGGGTTAAATGCGGAAGACAAATTTTGCAAACTCTGCAAACACAAATGGCAAAAAATGACCCTAAACTGTCTACTCAGAGAATGATTGGCCTCACCTAACCTAAATCTATGTAATATGACCCCCACATCTCAACATGTAAACAAACTCGTGTGTATGTGTAGAGCTGCAGGGCTGTATGGACAGTAAACAGCGAGCAGAGCGGATGGTGGAGCTGCAGGAGAGGCGCAGGAGTCTTCAGGCTTTACTCAGCACCCGCCTGGCCGAGCTCAGACGAGTGTGCCTGCAGGAGGCCGTGAGTATCTCGCGTTTGATTGGTCAGTTGAGTTGCGGCACACACAAATATAGAACACTTGTTTGTTAGGTTAAGATGACATTGCAGTGGTATGAAGAGGTGACCACTGTCCAAAAAACCCTCACAAACACAGCTCATTATCACACTCCCGCGCCCTGCGGTGATCGGACACTCATACCCACTCTCGTGCTGTGGCCTGCTGTCAGTGGCTAACGCCTGCGCTGTGTGAGCTGGGTAACTGGCCATAAGTGCTGTAATCCCACTGTGCCTCCTCCAGGCAATCAACAGAGTGCAAGCCATAACACATAATGCACCTGGCCAGGCTTGTCAGGCATTTTGCTATTAATATGGCTTAAAATATACATGGATTCCACCATACTGTGCAACAGCCTTAGTTTATTTAACTTCCAGTTAAAATGTCCCTGAGGAGCTTATATAGAAGAAAAGTAAAGGGAGTTTCTATAGTTTTAGTTACACTGATCATCAAATAGTTGCACCCAGACGGAGTCAACCAACAGAAATGAAACTTGGTTAGGTATGTTCGACATTGTAGAACACATATTGATTTGTTCAGAAGTCCTGGTGTCACTCCACCACCACCCCTACCGCAAAATCTGCAGGAACTGTGGTAGCGTATTGAAGCTGCCATCAGGACCCCATTAGGAACCACTACAAAGCCATTCTGAGATGTCTGGCATATAGCGGCCCGACACCATACTGAGAGACACTACTTCTGTATGTGTAGCTCAATAAATATTGCCCATATCAGTCTAAATTTAGCATCATTTATTGTTCCTGGTACCCTTTATCTTCTTTCCCAATAGCATTGCAATCCGACACTTCCTTCTGGGTGTAACTATACTTTTGATGATGAGTTTATTAAAAGCTACAGAGAAAGTTAGACTCCTAACCACCTGCAAGACTGGTACACCACATCTTCATTAGATAAACAACACTCTTATCTTTGAGAGGGAGAAGAAAATCAAGCTTCGTGCTCGCTTTACATCCTTCCACTGTTAGAAGTCATCTTCACAGTGATGAGGCTTCTGTGTCGCTTTCTAATAAATGTTTTCTGATTGTTTTCCTAGTGCTGAAAAATGAATACCTTAATGGCCATTGTGAAATAAATGACTGGTGGCTTCTGGTCTTTTACACAGTACTGTATGATGTTTTGTTTGCATCAGTTGGATCATAAGCAATTTTAAAAGCTAAACTTAAGTGGTATGACATTAATATCCATCAGCTATTATGTGAAGTATTGTGTTGTATGATGCATTTGTTGAACTTCGGTACTGCAGGAACTAACGGGAGAGGTCCCAAGTGAGTTTCCTCTTGAGGCGGGAGAGAAACCCCCCCACGTGCGACGCAGAGTCGGTTTGGCCCGCAGCGGGTCCAAGTACAATCCAAAAAGCGAGGTACGTGGAGGTAGTTAGTAGTTGTTTACATGTGTTTGTCCATAAAGACTCTGACTGAATTATGCTCTTCTGATCTAGGAGGATGACGCTTCTCAAAGAAAGCAGAAGAAACCTCTGTTTAGTGGCGCCCTCCGCAGGCACACGGATGCAGAGCAACAGCTGTCTCATGGAAAGAGGACGGTCCACAGAGGATGCCATACTGGTGAGCTTAATTCTGACAAATTGATTTTTAAAGAAAGCTGTTTCACCGCTAATCAGCAATAATGTCATGTGCATAATACTAATGAGTGGCTACCATTCGTTATTAGCTAGCATTTCACACCATTCCTTTAAAGGGCTTTGTAAAGTTATCGCTACCTGAAACTGACAACAAGGTTTTTATTCATATTTAATATTGAATAATTCCATTATGTAACAAAGCATCCACATTTCCAGTCAGAGCCTTATACATATTGACCCATATTCCTTTGGAATACTAGTGATGTCACAAAACAGTGAAATATTGCATATGGAATTACTCAAGCAGTTCCCAGCAGCAAGCTCGGTTTTATAAGGTTAACCATAAGCCTTTAGATGAAAAAACCCTACACTGAGAAGCATAAACATAACAGGAACTTCAAGGACCTCTGATGTCGTTATGTAACATCATGCATCTATTGTTTTCTCTGACCTTTCTCAAGCATGTATAAAGCTCATGGGAGATGCTCTAAAGCTTACACACACCCACAAAACTCTGTACGACTGACCCCAGAACAGCTGTCAGACTGCAGCGGAACGGCTCGCTGCGTTTGGGCTCGGCTCCAAACTGGCTCAGCTTTGATCTGCGCTTTCTCTCAATGAACCGTCTGAGTTAAGCTTACAGAGATTAGGCTCAGCTCTACAGCGAGTGAGAAAGAACCACAGTGAGAGAGCGAGAGGTCAGAGCGCAGTTTAACGCGGGTCATACCACTTTAGGTAGGGGAGCCTGGTCCTGGACCGTGGGAACGTATTGGAGTGCGTGTGTTGTGTAAAATTAACTTGGGAGGAATGGTTGCCTCGCACACCCTGGAAAAAAAGGTCTGCCTTAGAAAAGGCAAGTACATACAGTAGAGAGGAAGTGTTGAGTAACTGCACTGTTTCCTTCCATTATTACCGATATAGGAGCTTTCACACACACACACACACACACACACAGACACACATGTTTGTCAGGATGTGAGGTCATACATATGTTCCATCCATATATATATATACTGTATATACACTCATGAAGCACTTTATTAGGTACCTCTACCTTGTACCTACACAAATTTTCTATTTATTAGTTTCACCTTCCATATAGGTGCACTTTGTAGTTCTGCAATTACAGACTGTAGTCGGTCTGTTTCTCTGCATACACTGTTAGCACAGGACCACCACAGAGCAGGAATTATTTGGGTGGTGGGTCATTCTCAGCACTACAGTGACACTGACGTGGTGGTGGTATGTTAGTGTGTGGTGTGAGTGGATCAGACACAGCAGTGGTGCTGGAGTTTAAACACTTCAGTGTCACTGCTAGACTAGGAGTAGTCCACCAACTATCCAGGTAACAGGGTCCTGTGGGCAGCGTCCTGTGACCACTGATGAGGGAGTTGAGGGGGACCAACGCAAACACTGCAGCAGCAGATGAACTATTGTCTCTGACTTTACATCTACAAGATGGACCAGCAAGGTAGGAGTGTCTACAGTGTTTACAAACTCCAGCAGCACTGCTGTGTCTGATCCACTCACACCAGCACAACACACACTAACACACCACCACCACGTCAGTGTCACTGTAGTGTTGAGAACGATCCACCACCCACATAATACCTGCTCTGTGGTGGTCCTGTGAGGGTACTACTGAAGAACAGGGTCAAGAGTCGAGCACAATATGCAGAAAAACAGATGGACTACAGTCTGCAATTGTAGAACTACAAAGTGCTCTGATATGGGAAGTAGTGCTGCTAAAAGGAAAATGAGTAGAGATACAAGGCTGGTGTACCTCATAAAGTGCTCAGTAAGTGTATATATGTATGTCCTTCTATATGCTTAAAATGTGTTTAATGTGTACACAGACAATACAGGAAAGTCAGAGAGCAGCTCCACATCAGACTCCACCAGTCAGGAGAATGGTGAGTTCTGGTGGGAGTTAATTTTGTTTATGGAAAGCTTCTAAAATGAAGATGACCTATAAGTTATACTCTGCATATTATAACTATCTTTCTCCCCTCCTCCTACCCTCTCTCACATGCTTTTTTCCCTGCTGTCTTCAGAGGACACCTCTGATGGCCTGTCCCCGTCTCGTCCCCGGCTGGTCCCGGGAAGCCCAGACAGCAGGTTCTGTCGTAAACTGTCCCCTGTGGAGATCTATTATGAAATGAGAGCACGGCGCAACTCTGTGGCCAGCTCAGCCAGGTACCTGGCATACATGCTGATAAACACAAACGCTCTGAACAAATGAACCGAGGATGTCTTACAAACTTACAGATGAAAATATGTTGACATTCTTCACAATTGCTTTTTATATTGAGCAGTATCATTTCTATATGGCTGTACACTGTTTCAGTGGAAAGCTGAAAAAAAAGTGGCATAATTATAGTTATTACAGCCATTTCATTTGTACAGGTTCGAACGCATATGGCAGTTTTACCATTCCTTTACATTCCAATGGGAAACCAATTATCCGAGGCCCTTTTATTTATCCCCAGTTTGTTTCCAGGATATAGAGTTACAGGTTTAATGGCAAATCACAATTGTTTTTTTATATTATGTAATTTTTTTATGATTTATTAGTCTTACAAGGAAAATTTGTCCATTTGCTCCATAATTATCCCCAGTCTGGGAGCAGTACACAGCCACCTGGGGCAGTGGCAAGTTAAGTGCCATACCCAAGGGCACAACCAGGTATAATTAGTCTCATGGGATTTTATTTATTTTTTAATTTTCCAGACCCACCTTAATCTGGATCTAAAGGCCAATGCACACCAGATGTGCAACATTCAAAAATTCAGGAAAATTGTTTTTAAGGAAGGTAACACCACTAGTGCAACTGGAGCTTTCTGTGGCCCCCAGTGTGATTACCAGTGTTTCTGAGCATAGAATTCAGAAATGCTTGCTGTGGAGTGTTGATGATCATATTGATCATGTGCTTTACACAAATGAAATGCAATTACAAGTAATTAAAGACAGATACAGGCAATTTTTGTCCTGAGTTTAAAGGGTTAAACTGGCTGTAAGGGCCACCGCTCACAAGGTAACTTCATGAATAATGTTAAAAGGTCTATTCAGTGTAAAAATGAACTTGAGATTGATGTTTATTTGCATTCTCACTGCATTAGGTGCATCTGGTGTATGGTGGCCTTAAGGGTCAGTATGTGACCCAAATTCAAATCCTCACTCTCATAAATACAGAGCATTTCCTGATTAGCATGTCTCAAGATTAATAATGGTGAAATGCATCTGTAGATTAATGGAAACAATTACTGAGTAACAAAATTGATGATACATGATGAAGTGCTTTGACATGCTGAGTGATATGATTACTGTTGTGTATTGCTTGATATAGATCACATATAACTTGAGCTTTGCTTTTGTTTCCCAGCCCGAGTCGTTCTCTCCCGAGGAGTATGTCCAATCTGGAGGGCAGGAGTGTCCCTGCCACACCCCTGCTGACCCGCAATGGCCAAAATGGGGTGCACATCAGGTACACCCATCTCAGACACACACACACACACACACACTCCCTGACCCTCATCACTGTTTCTATTGCACACTCTAAATTACCTCCTAAGTTAATGGGCTCTAATATTTGAATGAAGTTGTGTTTTTTGTGAAGTTAAATGACAAAAAAACCCACATCAGATATAATTATGTTAATGAGCTGATTTAAAAGTTAGCAAACTGAATACAATTGTAATTTTTACTGTACAGGCTATATGCTTGACTTCACATATATGTCCCCTGGGCCTTCTACAATTGTCCTCTGCGCTTTGGGTAATGAGTTGGATAATGGATAATGACTCCAGAATTGATAATAGCATAAACGTTTGGATTAGGTTACCCGTCCTAAATGAACGTATAATGGACTAATGGATCTAATGCTTACGCGTTTACTACAGCCCTTTAGTTTCATCAGAATTCAATTACACACACACAGAGCAGCGTATTGTACTGCAGAGCTCTGGGAGGAGACAATGCTACAGCTATTTAAACAGAGGATACAGAGGCATAAATAAGCAATTAGCTGTGTCTGAACCATTACCTCGTAACATACAGTATAATCACTGGTGTTACCCAGTGGCGGTTTCTGGGATTTTTTATTTTTGTATAATACATGGTAGAAATAATCCCTTTTTGCCCTGGCATTAAAGAGTTAACTAAACTCTCTTAACCTCTCTGATCCTAATATTCACCAGGTCCGAATCCTCCAGCGGCACAGTGGGAACCAAACAGTGGCAAGACAATCCAGAGGTGCCTCAGTCAGCGCCTGTCCCATCTCAGGAGGGGTCCTCCCCGGGGTCTTACGAGCAGAATGGTTGTGCTTACAGCACCCAGGCACGCCGCAGCAACAGCTCCGAGGCACTGCTGGACCGCAATACCAACACCAGTATGGACGAAGGAGGTCAAAGGTCTGGCCTGCCTGTCCGAAACGGGCCATACAAGAGCTCAGAGGCATTGCTAGATGGACGTATGAAGCAGGCACAACGGGGCAGCCCTGAGCGGCAAGTAAACGGGCACGCTGAGCTGTCCCGGGTCCGCTCCGTTTCTAGTGGCCGTACGGTTAACGGTCCAAGTGCAGGCTACAGTGAGATTCTGCTGGACTATGTGTGGGGCAAGCAGCAAAAGATGCAGCAAGCCCAACAACAGCAACTTCTTCAGCAAAGACTGCAGGCTCAGAACAGTATTAAAGCACGGGCTTGGCCCGAAACCCCCTCAGGCGCTCCCCCGCCCTACATGAATGGCTTCCCCCAGTCTCAGGCCCTCATCCTGGCCTCTGGCCCTCCGGCTTACAGCCCTCTGATGCTGCGAGGCAAACCTGGCGAGCCTCGGCGGGTTAAAGTCTCCCGCACCAAATCCTGCGGGCCGTTTATTCCTCTCCAGCAGCACCAGCAAGAGACCGTCCTGATTTCAGCCTATGCTGATACGGCTACTACCAACGGGACGTCTGGAATGGGACATTACAGTCAGGTTGATCAGCCCCCAGGGCAGTTCCAGCCACCTCTCAGACCCCCTCAATACAACACAGACCCATCTACGGTCTCTGTCCCGGACGAATCTACCCGCAACCTGCACAAGGCCCTGGCACTAGAGGGCCTCAGGGACTGGTACCTGCGCAATGCTCTTGGCCAGACAGGCGTCAGTTCGGGGAAGGGCCAAGAAGGAGCACCATCCCAGCGCAGACGTACCACCACCTCGCTGCATGGGTCGCAGCCACACCCGACTCTCAAACACCAGCCACAGTCGTTCCAGGGTGACACAGCCTACCACCAGCTTCCCCAGTCAGCCACTTTCCACGGACATCCAATACACGGGAGGTGAGTAAGGAGGAGTCGATAATCAATAAAATATGTTTTAGGTGAAAGTCCAGTGACTATTAGAGCTTGGGCTGGTGTAGAGCTACTGCCATTGATTCTGCTCTTTGATTAGGCTGCTGATTGTATTCACAGTCAGTGACGTATCTAGAACTTCCGGAAGGCTCAGAGTCATGTTTTTCCCACATAATTGATCCTATCCATTTGGAAATCAAAAACATGCATTGGCTGATTCCTGTCCTGATCATGCTGATGGTTAATATAAGGCGCCGAGACTTTGCTTCAGCTCTTGTCCTAATCAATAAGAGAGATCAGTTAACTGCATTAGCGACCACAGAGAAAAACATTCCTGACTGGCTGATTTTCTGCTCAGCATTTCAAGAATTTAACACCTTTCTTTCCAAAGGAGTTCAGCACAAGCATGATTGTACTGAAACACAGACATGTACTTTTTAATTCCCAGAATAATCAGGCCTTCTCTGAAATGTATGTTGACACCCTTTGAGGTAATTAGTTGCTTGAAAATTAGATTCTAAACTTAGCCAGGTAGCTAATATCCAGCTTATTCATCAAATTGACCTAATCTGAAAAACCGCAATGTAGCAGAGTCGACTGATTTATTAGGCAGCGAGACAGCAGCAAGATATAACAGAAGAGAGGTATTTCTAATGTTGGTCTGCTACAATATATACACATACAATAATGAACATGTTGGAGTTATACTTTAGTCTTTCACTATGTATCTATCCAGTCATCATACCACATGCACTATGGATGTATTACAATAGATTTATATTATGAAATGATGAATTCTCATCTGGATATGTTTTAATCATCATGGTCATGACTTTGCTCATGTGTACAAATGTCTGAAAATAAAATGAAAGTGAAACACTACATAATACTACGAAGTATTACACTGAGACAGCAGCCTTGATACTGATCTACTTTTTATGTGTTTTAAGTTTTTATGATAATAGAGTTTAAATCTTGAACAGTTTGATGAAATATTTATACTAGTTTGGGTTTATTCAGAGATTATTCTAGGAGCTCTCAGAATACCCTATCTGCTTTTGGTTGTTGGGCTGTTTCCAGATATCCTAGGATTCTAACGTTAGCAAGGTGTGAAATACAAGGGGGAGGGTGGGACGTGTCTGGGACCTCCTAATTAACTTTTTGGAACCCCCGAATGTCTCAAAGTCAAAATTCTGGGGAGTTTCTGAAACTAAAATTGATATGGAGTTATGGTGTCTGTAGATACTCAAATACAAATTCAGACAACGGCCACTGTTTAGCTGCTTCACACCCAATCAATGAGCTTCTGTCTTTGGATATAACTGACTAGAGGTGCAGCACTGGTCTGCCTCCAGCTGGCACTATAGAACTTGGTTCTTTCAATTAGGCCTTCATAGCCTGCTAACTTTACCTATGCCCAGGATACCTCTGTATAACTTTACAATATGGTGTAGCATATTTGTAAATCTCAAAGCTCCCCTTATTATATAGAAGCACAACTGTAGTCCATCTCTGCATACTTGGTTAATCCCCTTTTGCCCTGTTCTTTAATGGTCAGGACCCCCAAAGGACCACCACACAGGATAACAGGATAAAAGGGTGGTAACAAAGTATGCAGCAAATCAGATGGACTGCAGTCTGTAATTGCCGAATGCTCCTATGTGATAAGTAGAGCTGATAAAATGGACTATGAGTGTAGATACAAATAGCTTTACTTGAAGCGGCCAGTCAGTGTGTAACGCTATATAATAGTAAATGCATATCACTAGTGTTTAACAGTATCCTGATAATACTGGGGTCTCTATATACCCAGCGCTCTAATACACCTGATCCAACCCAAAAAGGTTTTCTCTACTTGTAACCTGTGTAATGAAGTTTTTTTGGGCCTCTCTTTTTTACTTTGTTCCTGTTTTTTTCTTCCCTGTAGGTCAGTGGATCTCTCTCCATATCAGGACACCTTCCCATCCAAAATGCAGGATTTGACTCTGAAAGAAACGAGTAATGACAGACCCAGCCCAGGCACGCTGGTCTAACTCCCAGACAAAGACTGCTTAACCACCAGCTGTATGGAATGGCACAATGCCTACTTTTGCATAGACTACATGGTCCTAACCAGTCCCAGCAGCTCTGATACGAACACGCAGGCCTCTCCTTACAAATCTTAGTCTCATGGAAGAATGAACCGGGATGGACACGGTTTTCTTCATTACCCCACAGTTAGTTTCCGAGTTAGTTTTCCTTTTTTTTTAATGTCGGATTTTGTCAGATGTTGGAGAAAGCATAAACCCGATGACCTTAACAAGGTAGCACATTTGCTTTTTAAACCATGTACTGTACATTTGACGATTTCTTTACGTTTGTACTAACGTCACTTTGATTTGACAGCGTAGATCTCTGCATTATGAAATCAGTATTATGCTTCAGGGTTTTTCCTATAGAGGCTCCAAATCAAGTATTCTGCTTCAGCACCCTTTTAATCAGTCAGGATCTTTTCAATAACTCTTTGTACAAAAAAAAAAGATTTCTATGCAAATTACAATCAAGATGACTATGTTTAGAGAAAATAGATACTATTTGATGAATGATTGATGTGCTTAATATTTTGTCATACAGATTTGCGTAATAATTAAGAAATAGGTAAGAAGTGATATCTCTAAAGAAGACATTCAGACAAATCTTTCACCTTTTATTATTTGCTTGGTGTTATCATCCTTCAAAATACTATGCGACATGAAATCATGTACTTTCTCTTTTCTAAAGCAGAAAAGCCAAAAAAACAGTTTGACTGCTGTAGCAGGAAACAGGACAGTGCAGAGTGTGCACTTTCAGTGTCCGACGCAAGGTCACGTTTTCAGCTGTGTGTAGAGAAAACAAGGCCTGTGTTTAGTGCTGCTGTTTTTATCACTGCCACCGTCTACATATACCATCAACTGTGTGACATACACATGATGTGAAACTACACAACATATAGGAGCTGTTCTTGGAAACTTTCATAACGAGAAGACCCAACAGATATTCCGCCAGTCATAGACTGCGGAACGCAAGTTTGGTCCAGGCATCACACAAATTATGCTAGTTCTAGCATAACCAGTCTTAAAGAACATTGATTGTAATACAGGTAGACATAGAGCCAGCAGGCCTGCAGGATGTTTCTATTCTCATGCAACACAAACAGCAGGATAATGAAATCATACCAAGAACAGCCATATGTGCAGGATGGATCTGATAGGCCTTCATTTATACAGCGACAGGCTAATGGAAGTTCTTTTACCCACATTCCGCAGTCCGGGCTGTCCGAAGGCCAGGGCACACCAACCCAGCAAACACTAGCAAACAGAAATGTTGCCATACCTGTTTCTGACTCTTCTGAGAATCAACAACGTTCTTTCACCATTCACACAGTCCTGGAACACGCTCTCCCCATTCCCACAGATTTGGAATGTTCTTCCCATGCACAGTTATAAAATGTTCTCCCACAATGACAGTGTTCTGGAATGAACCCGATTCACACTGTTCTTCCTATTCATGCTGCACCTCGATTCATATTGTTTTACAATGTTCTCCCCTATTCATACTGTTCTAGAACGGTCTTCCCATTCACACTGTTCTAGAAAGTTCATCCTATTCACACTGTTCTAGACTATTCTCTCCATTCACACCATTCTAAGATGTTTTCCCATTCATACCGCCCTAGGATGTTTTCCCCATTCAGTGTTCTAGAATGTTTTCCCCATCCACATGTTGTTTTCTATTCATGCAGTTCTAAAACATTCTACCCTTTATGCTGTTCTAGGATGTTCTCCCACTTTATATTGTGGCAGAATGTTCTCTCCCCTTTTACACAGGTCTAAAATATTCTCCCATCAATGTTCTAGAATGACCCCCATTAATATTGTCCAGTGTTTTCCCCGTTCACACTGTTCTAGAATGTTTTCCCCATTCACACATTTCTAAGATGTTCTTCCCATTTATACCGTAGTAGAATGTTCTCTCCTCATGTGCACTGCCCTAGAATGTTTGCCCGCCATTCACATCATTCTGGAATGTTTTCCCAGTTCATGCTGTTCGAGGATTTTCTCCTCCATTCACTTTACAGCCATTACAGTGTGTTTGTGTATTGTTGAATGGTCATTTGGTGTGCTCTGGCTTTTAGACATGGCAAAGTTGTGCAGTACCAGTCATGGTACTTCTATGGTATCATTATGGCAGTGGCAGTTGCGGCTTTTTAACGACTGTTCCTTTAAGGCTACAATCCCAGGTGTTATTTTGACAGTGTCCACTAGAAGGCACTTCAGCCTTTGGAGAAGCTGCTCTGTATCCTATGGCAGATGTATGCAAAAGCGTCACTGCCCAGGGCAGGATTTGACTGTTGCTTATTTGTGTCTCAATGTTCAGTATTCACTATTGCAAATGACTATCTGGGTTTGTTATTAGGTTTGGCCTAAAGGCTCAACTGCTGAATCAAGAGAATCATAGATCAGCAATGTCCCCGTTTCTCTCTCTATTGTTATTTATTGAATGCTGTGTGAGACTTTTACTGTATGGCGTAGTCAAACCAGGATGCCAACTGTTAACCACCGTGCCTAGCAGCAACAGGAAGTGACAACAACATACTTATAGCTTTAGCTGTACATGGAAACCACATTCAGCGTAGTGCAACATGTGTCTGTGTATTCTCTCTCAAGCAGATTGTACTTTCTATAAAGGCCACAAAAAATGTCAGGATTGCTGGCTAATCCACATCAGTGTCATGTTCTGCTTTTTGATAGTGTTATTGCTGTTTTAGAACTTGTAACTGTCCTGTTCAGATGCATGCGGGTACTTGTTAGCGTTCCGTTTCTGCTAAGCTCCTATGTGAGTGCCCTGTTCTTATAAAGCATTCTGTAAACTGAGCCAGTAGAAAAGCAAGTGCGGTGCTGGGAAACTTAATACTCTGCTCCTACCAACCCTGCTGAAAAGGGTAGCTGGTTTCAGACGGTCTAAAAAGAAAGGTCTTTCATGCCCATTAGCTAGTCTCCCTGGTACACATCATCATAAAGGTGGTTGACCAGCTGGACGTCAGGTAGTTTTAATGTTCTGGACTGTTTCTTGTAATCTCAAGATAATGAATGTTGTTTTCTCAGGACCATGACTTAATTGTCTTGTGAATTCAAGGTAAGTTGTTTTCTCAAGAACTTATTTGTCTTCTGATCTCAAGATAAGTCATGATCTCAAGAAAACAACTTTCATCGTCTTGAGATCTTAAAACAAAGTGTGATCGTTGGATCACAAGATAATTAAATCATGATCTCCAGAAAACAACTTCCTTTATCTTGAGATCACAAGACAATTAAGACATGATCTCTAAATAACAGTCTAGAAATTTATAAGCAGCTTATGGCCTGTCTGGACTTCCAAATTAAATGCTAAATGCTAATGTACCCTATGCTGCTCAATCAGCTACTGGTTAAACAGGAATTACATTTTTCTACATTTCTGCATAATTCAGTTGCATACAAAGTCATTTTGAGGTTTTTGATGTGACATGGTTCCCTATGGAGAAACTCTCCCGCTCAGATTCCTGTACAGTGGTGGTTATGGGAAGGTTGCCATGCTATATTAATTACTGCCAAATTGATCAGTGAACCTACGTCTGTTTTATATGCAATGCTGGAATGGTGAAATAGTGGTAAATCTGAAAAAGAAGTTGAACTGTAACTCATAAGACACAACGTGTCAGATATTACGCAGCATATTCATAACCCTGTCGTGCAATAACTTTCTGCGAGGGAGCTTTAAGAGGCATTCAACTCTGCAGACGTCTGGTTCCTGTTACCAGCACTGTGAACAATTCTGACTAGGCAAGTTTCTCTAGAACAGACCACACCTCTCCAAATGACTGTGTGTACATCTAAGTGGTTTAATTATGTAGACATTTTGAAAATTCCATGCAGTTCCTGTTTAAACTGGCCTTAGCAGGGAAGCCTACTTGTGTTGTGTTACTCCTAAAGCAATCAGGACACCCCCACCACCACCACACTTATCTTAAATTGGGTTCAAAGCTCAGACCTTGTTGCCAAATGCTGCCATGCTCGTCTCAGGACCAGACTGAACTGAAAGCTGCTCCGATTTGTAGGCCACTATGTCCGTCTTGGAATCAACAGCACGGCTGCATGGTGTAGCATCACAGATAGAAGTTCAACTTCTATGTAGAATGCAACAGAAGTGACCTCCGAGACGGTCACTGAATGTTTACTTTTGCTTACTATTCGTTCCTGAACAGTTTTGTAAGAGAAACTAACTGTCTGTGTTGTATTTTTCACTCATGAATCTACACTTGCATTTGGCTGGCCTTGTGATAAAGTCCATATCTTTACCCAAAGCTAGAAAGAGCAGAGGCATGTTAATGTAGAACTGAAGTAAACAAAACTGAATATTTAGAAATGCCAAGGCAAATAAAATCAATGCTTTTTTGTTTATTTGTAGATTTTTATGTTGTTTCCACATTGTGGTACAAATGGACCGTTGTTGCTTCCAGCTTTTGGATAATACTGGAGATCATTTGACATTCTAAAATCATGCCTGGTTAGCTAAAAATATGTATACGAAGCAATTTCATTCACTTTTTCGAAGACTCTGAATCGAAGTAATGGAAATGTAAATATTTTGCCATACACTTCGGTTTGCAATATTCTTGAATTGACGCCAGTGACTGGGATGGGAGTGTAAAAAGTTTGTTTTTAATAAATATTAAAGGTTTTTTTGTCCTATGCAAATGTGTGCTTCATTCTTCAATGCATGGGATACTCACTGATGTTAGTGTTGTTCATTCCTGCTTCTGTAGCTCCTCTGTATTACAAATGTTGGTGATTTACCTTCTCTACTATGTCTGATTCAGCTCTGTTCATGAGGTTAAAACAACAGATACATATTTGAAATACACTATACACTGACCGGCCTCTTCATGTACTTGTATTTACACTCATTTAGCAGCCTTATGTACCATATACGTGCACTTTGTATTTTCACAGTTACAGACTACAGTTCATGTTTCTCTGTGTACTTCATACAGGTATTATGTGAGTGGTGGATTATTCTCAGCACTGTAGTGACATTGACATGGTGCTGGTGTGAGTGGATCAGACACAGCAGTGCAGCTGGAGTGTTTAAATACTGTGTCCACTCACTGTCCACTCCTTTAGACACTACTGCCTTGTAGATGTGAAATCAGAGATGATGGTTCATCTGTTGCTGCAGAGTTTGTGTTGGTCATCCTCTAATCCTTCATCAGTGGCCACAGGATGCTGTTGGCTGGATACTTTTTGTTGGTGGACTGTTTTCAGTCTAGCATGGTTCTATGGTAGAACCTTTTTCAACATAGCTTGACATTATCATAAACCCTTTTGCTGCTGTATAGTATCACATACAACACATTTTCCATTAATCTAAAGAACAATTTCTCCATGCAAACAATCATTAATGCATGCAAATGGTTCTAAATACAACCATTGCTTTTACTGAAGAACCCTTAAAGAACCACCTTTTTAAAAGTGTATAGGGGAAGCACTAAACATTGCAGTGCAAAGTGGCACTGTATATGGTTCTATGGTAGAACCTGGTTCTACCAAATGGTAAAAAAAAACCCATTAAGAACCATCTTTTTAAAGAAAGTATAGGGGAAGCACACAACTGTGCAGTGTACAGTGTATATGGTTCTATGGTAACACTTTTCGAAAATGCTTGTCGTAAAAACCCTTTTGTTGCTATATAGAACCATTTTCAAAAAGCTTCTACCATAGAACCATATACAACACATTCTCCATCAATCCGAAGAGCCATTTCACCATGCAAAAACCATTTAATAATCCAAATGGTTCTTGAAGTGTTCATGTTTCTATGTAGCCTGGAAACCACTGTCTTTACTAAGGAACCCTTGAAGAACCGTCTTTTTCAGGAGTGGTACAGGGAAACCACTGAAGTGTACAGTGCAGAGGGACTGCAGTCACCAGGATACAGTGAACTGCACGCTTTAATAGTTCTTTGCATGGTGAAATGGTTCTTCAGGTTGACGGAGAATGTGTTATATATGGTTCTACAGTAGAACCTTATGAAAATGGCTCTGTACAGCACAAAAAAGGGTTCTGCTACGGTAACGATGCCAAGCATTTTCAAAAAAGTTTTTTCTATAGAACCACATACAACATCCCTCTGCACTGCACAGTTCTGTACTTCTCCTATGCTTTCTTTAAAAAGATCTTTCTTCATGGGTTCTTTAGTAAAGGCAATGGTTATATACAGAACCATTTGTATACTTAAAGGGTTCTTTGCATGGTGGAATCTTTCTTCAGACTGATGGAGAATGTGTTGACATTAGAACAACAGCAGAACCCTGTCTGGTCCCATACAGAACCATTTCCAAGAAGGTTCCACCATAAAACGTTTTGTAACATTCGCCATCAGCAAAGAACCATTTGCACGCTTAAATGAGCTTCCATTGCCTTTCCCAAGGAACCCACGAAGAGCCGTCTTTGTAAGTAGGGGGACGCGCTGGAATGTGCAGTGCAGAAGGGCACAGTGAACTGGAGGAGAGGTCAGAGAGTCTCCTGATGAGTTTGCTGCAGGGCAGACTAATGCAGGTATAACGGTACTTTGCCTGGGGAGGCAGCGCGCGCTGTTCCTGCTCCTATTGGGCAAAAAGCCTGTAGTCTGACCCTCAGGCTACACGAGCCTCCTGTAAACACATGGACTTACACGAAGAAAGAGGGGAGGGCAGCTCAAACATGGAGCCTGAAGAGAGACTTTCACCGTTTATTACTACCATTCATATCCCAAATCTCTCCTGAGGAGGATGATCTTTAGTCGGCGCAGGACTAAGAAACGAAGCGATAAGATAGTGCGGCTAACTTCGCGTGAAAAGGCGGACAGCCAGAGGAAGTTCTTACATGTACAGTAACTTGAACCGCGTAGCTGCAGGTCTATTCGACTGTAAGTACGACTGAAAGCTGAAGGATGGCTCAGCGGAGGCTTAATCTTTCGCTAAACATATAGTTAACCTCTCTAAATGTTTAGTTTGTTTGAATATTTTTGCCGTCTACTTTTGCGTGTACATTTTTTCCCATTATTATTAGACTATTCTAAGTTAGCTTAGCTTAGCCTAGCCATTTCCTATTTACTTCCTATTGAGCGGCTTGCTAGCTAGCTAGTTCGCTCGCTCACTCACTCACTCACAGGCAGCTAGTTTAGTGGAGTTGAAGGGCTCGTCTCAGTCTACCTCAGCAATAAACGAGTACATTAGCTAGAATTTACCTATATAGCTGCTAACGTTAGCGTCCTTGTTAGCCATATAGCTAGCTAGATATCTCATATACAGTCTATGGGAACCTGTTTACTTTGCGTTAATGCGGAAGGTCATGATAGTCTTGCTAACGTAAAACAGGTTTATTTTATAAAACAAGTTATCTAACTTGCAGGGCTAAGTTAGTACACTGTGAAATACCGTTTTTCGAAATTGGGTTTGATAAGCGCTTTTCTTTTTTGGGTTGCGGTGGAGATCATGTATAATCGTATTGAAGCCACTAATTTACATTACATTAGATAGTGTAGAGCTTAGCTGGCTCTGCCTGTATACACGAGAGAGCTGTTCTTCATTAGTATGCGCCAGAGGACACTGGTCACTTTCCTCTAAATAGACTCTCAGCAACAGCAACCCAGAGCAAAAATGTCTGTAGTCTATTCAAAACTGCCCTCACAGCTGAAGAGGCCCTCCGCGGTCCGAAAAGCGGTTTTTCTCCTTGTCGCCGCTTATGGGTTGAAAAAGCTTTACCCATACGTTTCGGGGAGGCTTAAACGACGGAGTCCAGGTCCACACTTGCCCCACACGAACGGAGAGCCGTTAGAAGTGACGGAGAGGCGGAGGAAGAAGAGGACCTCGCCGGCTGTTAACCGCGAGTTCCTGGAGCGCCTGGGCCGCCTCTTGGGTATCCTCTTCCCGCGGCTTTTCTGCAAAGAGCTCGGGCTGCTGGGCTTCCACTCGGTGGCCCTGATTTCACGCACATTTCTGTCCATTTACGTGGCCAACCTAGATGGTAAAATAGTGAAGACCATAGTCAAGAAAGACCCCCAGGCTTTTATATGGGAGCTGACCAAATGGCTGCTCATAGCCATCCCTGCTACCTTTGTGAACAGTGCTATCCGTTACTTGGAGGGCCAGCTGACCCTGGCCTTCCGCACAAGGTTGGTGACCCATGCCTACCACCTCTACTTCAGCAACCAAACCTACTACCGTGTCAGTAACATGGACGGAAGGCTGGCCAACCCCGACCAGTCTCTGACGGAGGACATTGTCATGTTCGCCGGCTCCGTGGCCCACCTGTACTCCAACCTCACCAAGCCCATCCTGGACGTCGTCATGACCTGCTACACTCTCCTGAAAGCGGCCAAGTCCAAGGGTGCCAACACCACCTGGCCCTCGGTCATCGCTGGCATTGTGGTGGCCCTCACTGCCAAAATCCTGAGGGCATTCTCGCCCCGCTTTGGCAAGCTGGTGGCTGAGGAGGCCAAGAGGAAAGGGGACCTGAGGTACATGCACTCCCGCATCATCGCCAACTCGGAGGAGATCGCCTTCTATGGGGGTCACAAGGTAACGTATGTTGTTGTTGCTGTTGCACCCTCGAATTACTTTTGAGGAGAAAATTTATTTTGAGGGGAAATCAAATTTACACACTTGACCCCACAAATGTCATCGATCTGCCGAGACTTGGCCAAACATTGATGGAAATATAGACAACGTTAAGACTGTAAGGGAACTGATAACTGCTTTGTCTATAGCAGCATAAACTTAGTGTGGTTTGAGTGTAAGAGATTGATGAATTAGGTTAGCTTGCTTAATGCTGATTGGTGATTAAAGCTGGCTGCATAACTATACACTCAACCCATGATTCGATTCACGATACTGGGTCCACAAATTAGTTTTCTCAGTATTTTGAACAAAATATGAATGAAGCAAAATTATGACTGTAATCATCATACTATCATCTTTTACAAATGTTGGTGTTAAACCAGTGCTGTTGCATTAGGTGGCATAATTAATACATTATCTGTTGTCCATGAAGCACATTGTCACAGTTCACAGAGATCACAATTTCACAATGCACTGTTACACCCCCACTATAAGCTTTTATTATTTCTTAGTATCGTAGCTGCAGCACTAAACTAAACAAGCAGCTAACATGTCTTGGTTGGTTAACCACAAGAAACTAAAATTAGTGCTAAACTGCTGTAGGCTCAACAGGTGGATATATCTAAATGATTTGGTGAAATCACAGAAACAGTAAATTCAAAACAGGCTTTTTGCAGCATAGTTTTCATATATAGACTGTATGACTGAGGAGTGAATAGTAAACGTTGAACAGTGTTTACATATTACTTGAGATGCCTTCGTTCCAAAAAAAAAAAAAAAAAAATTAAGGGAAATTTGGTATCCTAAGATATGGGCAAGAACTCATGTGCTTTTATACTGGTTTAACCTAAACATCATTGAACCTATAGATGTTTAGAGACATAGACATAGACTTTCAAGAGATGATTACCTTAAAACGTGTTAATGAATTTTGCAGTATTAACCAGTCGAAAATGAGCATCTGTTGTCAGTATTTAATAGGGATGCTTAAAATATCATTTCAGCATCAACATTATAATCAGTGCATGTACAATAGTCAGATTGGAGGAGTCTGATGTCAAGTTAGGCAAATGACATCAAACACGTCACACTACTACTACTGTGTTATGTAATACCAAAGGAAAACTTAGAATGGTCCTGATTTTCCCATCTACAAGAGAAGAGTCTGTCTGATATAGTTTACTCTGAAAACCCTCAGGTTTTTTGATACATGGAGAAGAGCAGTCACAGCGCTCACCTGCTTTTGTGTTCGGTGGGTTACATCCGCTTGTATAGCGTTAAAGTTATATAAATAATTCACACTAAAAAAACTTCAGAGTCAACAGTAATGTTTAGGTTTTTTTTAGTAATTTTTATTTTTTTATTTTTTTTTTTTTTCAGATGAACATCCCCATAAAATTACCCCTGTTCATTCTACAATGATTTATTCTGTCCAAATAGGGCTGTTCATGTAATCTGGTGAAAATTTAAGTGTCTCAATGTCAGTTTTTCCAAAATCGTGCAGCCTTAGTATATGACCAGTCTAGACCTGTAGATCCTGCAATGGCATACATGTACATTCAATACATTTGCCCCTTTAAGCATGTTATAAGCGCGCAGGGCCTCAAACAAACAGTGGTCATGTAGCTCGGTCATGTGTTTAAGCAATAGTTACTGTTCATAGTGCAAAGAAACATCATGTGGTGTGGAACAAAGGGAAAGCCCTGGAATTGGGGCAGGTTTCTCTACCCTGCTGTTTTGACCCTACATTCTCAGCACTCGCATGGTAGTCACAGCCTTTTAACACGCATTAGAAGTCAGAATGGCATGCCAAAAATGTCACTTTGAGTTTTTTATTTCTAATAAAAGCTCAGCCTATGAAAAGAAATCCTAAATCTACACAAACGGGCACGAGAGGGGCAGCTACTTTAATTCTGACTGTGAGGACACTCATTCCTATTCCCTCACTTTGATGCTCTCTTGCTGTCTATGCGTGTGTGTGTATCTGTGTGTTCGGGTGTGTGTGCGCTCCTGTCTGGGTGCCCTGCGTAGGTGGAGATGTCGCAACTGCAGCGGAGCTACAATTCGCTGCGCTCGCAAATCAACCTGATCCTCTTCAAGCGCCTGTGGTACGTCATGCTTGAGCAGTTCCTCATGAAATACCTGTGGAGCGCCTCTGGTCTCGTCATGGTTGCTGTGCCCATCATCACTGCCCCGGGTTATTCCCAACATGGTACGATCCACGAGCTTCTATGCACAAAGTCTTTCTTTGCACAAAATGGTACAGCCTAGGGCTGCATGATCCAGACAGTGCCTATTCCAGTAATAGCTCCTGTGAATACCATGATTCATTATCAAAAATTCATAGAAACACTCATTATGGAATTTTCGCATACATAATTAAATGTTTAATGATTTGGTAGAGGCCTCATTTGCATATATGCAGTACAATGTAAAATAGTACTAGAAATGCACAACCAGAAATAGCCAAAACTAGAACTGGCAGGCTTTTTGTCCGAATGTGTAACTTAGTTGGCCCAATTATAATGGTTTTGGTCCATCTCTGTTGTGGTTTTATGGCATGGGCCTAAATGCTGTGAGGCAGGTCAGTGCACTCGCATTGTATGTGCACATTGCTGCTACATCTGTACCAAAAAGTTACATCTTAATTTTCTGTGACTAAATGGGGTTATGTAATAACTGATGTTTTGGGGAAAGATGCTTGAAACTCCTGACAACATTTTTGAAGCAGTTTTTGACCCTACGTTAGTCTGACCGCTGTCATTAAGGGAGGGGTCCAGCCGTCTAGCTGCAGGCAGAAGCCGCCCAGAACAGTCAGTCTTCCCCCATACACCACCAAATGTTGAAGGGATGGTCTGAGCTAATTTCT
The DNA here is from genome assembly GCA_034552555.1 of Semaprochilodus insignis. Classification (NCBI taxonomy): domain Eukaryota; kingdom Metazoa; phylum Chordata; class Actinopteri; order Characiformes; family Prochilodontidae; genus Semaprochilodus; species Semaprochilodus insignis. The sequence continues at coordinate 14,641,689 of CM067484.1, read as the reverse complement.
CATTTCTAAATTTAATTTAAAGGCCCTTGCTTGTGAATTAGTGTGTTCATTTGGCCCACATGGTATGAATATCCTATATACACTATATCTGGGACCAGTTTTTGTTTTGTCAAGTTTCCATTGTCTTGTCAAGTTTCCAGGTGTAATCAAAAATGGCCAGATAAACTGAAATATTTCAATAAATATCATGTAGTTCTATGTTCAGTGCTATGTTCAGACTGTTTCACAGTCACGTAAAATTGCTTTAGCTGAAGAACCCTTAAAGAACCCTTTATTATTCAGTAGCTACTTCAAATTATTTGGCAATAGCAATAAATGTAACTTTAACCAATTTAAGTAAATTGACAAAAAAATGTGAATGTGAATGTTTGAGCCTGTGCACATATTATTAAGGTTTAAGCGATTACTTCACTATAGAATTCAAAGTTTAATGAGAACTGTGGAGAAACATGACCTTGAGCATGGTGCTGCCCACATTCTTCTGTTTTACTCCTAATAGGCTGTGCTGGCCTGTACTGTACAGTGTGCAGAGGCTGAATGTACAGTATAAATTATAACACTACTGAATAGGTTACCATTCATTGGTTCTCATCATGACCAGTGCTGTTTAGTGTGTGTTTGTATTTTTGAGGCTCATGCACATGAAAACAGACATGCAGTTTTGATCTGTCTTTTGATCTGGGTACACCATACTCCTTCTCCATCTTGGGACTGCCCAACATTTCATGCTGTTTCTCCTATCTCCTTTTCTTATGTTTTATTTGTGTTTTGTTTTCAGATTCAGAAGATGTGAAGCAGGCTGCGATGTTGATGAAGGAGGAAGATCTGGTGAGCGAGCGGACAGAGGCCTTTACCACAGCCCGGAACCTTCTGAATGCAGGCGCCGACGCTGTGGAGAGGATTATGAGCTCCTACAAGGAGGTGAGACACAGTTCGGTTTCTTACTGTCTGAGACCAATGTTTACAGTCTGTATGGCATTGCGGAACGCCTTGTTCTGGGGGAAGACAATCCCCTGTATAGATAACAGCAAGAGCAAGAGAGATAGTCAAAATACTTTTCTTGCTTTGTACTTTCAGCAAACTAGTATAAATTAATAATAGTAAAATAAAGAGTTGCTGTATGGTTGTATAAACACACAAAAAAACAAAAATCACACAATCTCACATTTGTTAGTCTGCCATGTTCTAGCTTGGGCTCAAGCTAGATGCCTGGGATAATGTAGGTCAGTTCGTAGACCACATTGTTATGTAATATTTAATGTTATATTTCATGGTTTATGAAATATTTCAATTAAATATTTTTACTTTCAAAAGTAGAATATTTCACTGGTGGTTTGCTTACCTGGAGATTCAGTCAGATAAAAAGCGATGTCCGGACACCTCTGGCTTTTCAGTGGGCTTAACGCACCAGCTTCATGCTGGGAGACGGATAATTTGATGTATTGATTGTGTTCTATTTCAGGTGGAATGGATATATATTCACCTGACACAATTTATAAGTTACTCAAAGAAACAAATTGAAATCTGGTGGTTCTCTATTGTTTTGTATTATACCGCTGTTTTATGATACAGTCTTTGGTGAGTATAATTTGCTTTCTCCCAAAAAGGGGCGGGGTCATGTTCCAAGCCAGAGTTCCTGGATGTGCCTATCTGATGTATAAGCATCTATAACCAGTGTTGGCTGGGAATTCAGTCAGTTCACAGTTGAGTCTAGACCTTGAGATCCTACAAAGTCATTACATACTTTGTTGCTCTGTTGCTCCTTCAGGACCATGAGACCTGTTTTATTTTTAATTGCATAGTATTTACAGACTCGCTCTATCCTTTGGACATGGTACTGTCCTTTGTTTTTGGTACTGTTCCTTTAAGATTGATATATGCAATTGAGCTTTGTTCTGATAGACTGCCCTGTGTCATGCCTAATTCAAGGATGAAACACTCTTCATTGTGAATGAGCAGGGCTAAACCCCTGTAAGCTGAATGGGTGGATGTATGTAAATGGGTAGGTGTTTGTGAGGTCAGATGTTTGCGTAAGCTCTAACCTCTTTTCGCCCTCTTCTCTCTGGGCTTCTCCAGGTGACGGAGCTGGCTGGCTACACAGCACGTGTGTACGAGATGTTTGATGTTTTTGAGGAAGTGCGTGTTGGAGTGTATCGGCGATCTGTGGAGGAGGTACAGGGTGGAGGGTCACACGAGGGATCACGCGAAGTTAAACATGGTATGCGAGTGGAGGGACCCCTAGTCATTAGAGGTGAGGTCTGATGTACACAGTGATATAACATTGTTCAGAATTATCTTATAGAGTTATATACTACATTTATTAACAGTATGCATGCTCAACGTTTGGATGCTTGTGAGAGTTCCCTTCCCATTTATTGCTCTTGCAACTGCATAACTTACTTGTAACTACTGTAACTTACATCATAGTCGCAGATCATAGTTGCTGATTAATTTATAGTACTCACTATGAATTGCTTTTATAAGGCTTTAGATGGTATAATAAGCCTGCAACAGTGGTGAAGGAACTTAGACCTGGAGGGCTAGGTTCTTGCACAGTTTGTTGTTCTTCCAGCTCAGACACACCTGATTCAACTAAGCAGTTAATAACTACATTTAGCTGTTGTGTCAGAGAAGAAAGCAGCAAACTGTGCTGCCTCCAGCCCCTAGGTTTCCACCCCTAGTTTAGAGATTAAAGGATTAAAAAAAAAAATCTTCTTTAAGTGCTATAAGATGCTGTGTATTGACTGTCAGACTCTAGTCGTGCAGGGCCAGAGCACTGCAGAGCTCTACCCCATGTAACATAATCAAACTCATCAGTAGTTTTAGAAATTTATGTTTTGCTACTTTTATGATTGACTCCTACATTTTTCAGCCTCTGAGCTGAAAAAAATCGATTTAATCCAACTTATAAATTTTTCTTGGAAAGTAAGAGTTTACCTACAGTTGTAACGTTTTGTATATAGGATGTTATGTATGTATTATATCACTGAAAGTATGGGGAATGCTTAGATACTTTCTTTGATAATTGTACACGACAATGTACAAGCAATCTGCAGTATTAATGGTGAATTGCAATGGCCTGCGTCCACTTTTCAAATAAAGGAAGTGCTAACCAACATCATTTTCATCACAGTGTAATAGCTTTTTATATTTTGGTTCAGTACGAAACTTACGTACGTTGATAAATAATACGTTCCGATGAACAATATGTAATATGTTTATTTATTTTTTTACACAAAAACAACATCCCTTCACAAAAAGAATATTTATGGGACACAGTGTCAAATGAAATACTAACTGAATGAAATACTGTTTCCAGACAGTAAATTATAAGACGTGTAAATTCTAATAAAAAAAAATAAGGAAACAGTGAAATGTATATATAATTTATATATATATAAAAAAATCATATCTCAAAACTGTAACGGTTTCAGTAACGTTGGTCAATGTAAATCCAGTAATGCTGTGGGGAGACATTGAAGAAGGCTACAGATGTGTCTTCAAGCATTAGTAAGACTGTGGGTGTTTAGTCAGGTCCAGGTGTGGGTCTTTATTTCAGTTGTGGTTGGTTTATAAATGTGCATTCCTCACATAAAAGCCCATTTTTATGTGCAAAAAAAGTTAAAAGGTAAATGATCAGAAAAATAATACATTTTAGTATTAATTATTGGCCCACAGTGATTTTTTTTATTTAAATAGTTGTGTGAACACTTTTAGGTGGGAAGTAGAAAGCTCCAATATTGAAAAGTCTCCAGTTGTCATTTATGCAGAATTACAAGAAGGAAAACACTGATCTCTGCAGATTTAATACCCCCTGAGTTACAGCATCAAAGGCTGACAATCCTAACAACTACTTTTTGTCGGTATGTTTGCAGGCGAAGTGATTGACGTTGAGCAAGGCATCAGGTGTGAGAACCTGCCCATTATAACACCCACCGGTGATGTCGTGGTATCCAGCCTCAACATCAAGGTATACAACTGCATTGTTGGTTTCACGAGAAAACATTCTCCTCCTTCTGTAAGAACTAGGACTTATTTTTGCACAGATTTTGAGTAAATGATTGTTATTGAGCCCTTGCAATGAAACACAATATATGTGGGATTTTTTGTAAGAATCATGTAAGCATACTGTGGCATTGTTTAATCTCCTTCTATTTTATTTTGTACACCTTTTCACATTACAAAAAAACCCAAACTATGCTTAATTTATCTTATTTTGAAAAGGTTTACAAAATAAGATACAAAACAACATAACTGAAAATCCAAAAGAAGGATGGCTCAGTTATTGTCATTAGTTTTATTCACAGGTTTTGACTAAATGTAGGAAAAGGGCAAGACTCTTAATAATGCGAGATTCACTCACTGCAGCAAACCTAACAGCACGTGTCCACTTGCACTTTTTTCGACGCATTCTGCCATGCCGGAACTTCCTGCTTGCCGCATGTGGTGGTGGCTGTATGCAAATAAAGAAATAGGCAGTTTTGTTTTTTATTAATGTCACATAAAGCTAAGCTTCTAAGCTTTGAGCTGAACTTGAATATTACCTATGCCAGTTAGCTGTCTAGCTAGTTCCTCAGTGTTTGAAAGGGGTTTGTTGTGGGTGTGATGCCCGTCTGACAGACCAACCTCGATGCAGTGTGGTAGCCGTGTTCATTTGCATAAAGCCATATGGAGAGACTGATCTCGATGCAATGCAACCCATCATTCGCCGCGCATATGTGGCGGCTCCTTCCATTGACACGAATAAGATGCCTCGAGGCAAATGGACACGTGCGGTAAGAGCATAGTTTATAACCTTGTTTGTAGTTTGTAGTAACTTTATATTCTTGTACTTGGCAAAAATAACAGAAAAAAATAATCTGAATATTTTCTGTGTTTCAGTTAGTTAGTGTTTAATCAAGGGTTTCTGTTAGCCAGTAAATACTGGTACCTGGACTACCAACAATTAATCGAGAACAGAGCTTCATTCAGATTAAAGAAACCTAAACTCTGCTGCCCTATGGATAACCTGTTTAGTTTATCTTGTATATACCAATGCTACAATTCCGTGACTTCAAAAATTGATCTTTTATTACTGTACAGTTATTTCCTGGAAGACGTAATATCAATGTTAGCACAGTAACTTAAAAGACAAATATGCCGGCGTGTGTGCCTTTATGCTCAGGGACCTAGTCTATATAAACTAGTCTAGTCAATAAAACTAGTCTATAAATACTATCTTGTTTATAATACTTACATTGCAGTGAAGTCAGAATGTGTATTTAAACACTCACTCGTGTTTGCACTCCAGTTTAAAATGTGAGCACATCTTAAAAGACTGCAAAACGTAAATACAGTTAAGTGATGAGTGATCACAATGTATGTGGCCTTAACATAACATACAGAAGTAAAGAAATAAAGAATTTTAACCAGACATATCCAGTTACTGAGTTATTACTGGACACTGTGACCAGCACAACGATTTGTTCTATTATGGAGTGTTTCAGTATATTAGGCTCCCATGTATGCAGTGCAGCTGTGAGAGTACTTAAGAGCAATGAACTAAGAAAGCATGGTGTTCTCAGCTTGATATTTATATAGGTCATAAGTCAAGGTTTCGTATAATTTGTTGTTTATGGATCTGTGTTATCTTTTCTGATTTCGTTCTGGGGTTTGGCAAGGTTTTCTGTGTCCTTTGCTAATATTATGAGTGCCAGTAGTATTGCACAACCACAAGGCATTATCAGACATTGATCTATGAATATGTTGGAACTTGAGTTAACCCCTTAAGGCTCGGTCAAAAATACAACAGGCTTTTAACCTTTTAAACTCTGCACACTTTGAGTTTTGTTTGTACCCTATACTCCTGAGTGACCTCTGTGTTCTTGGAACTGGATAACTACCTGATCTGTCCAGTTGGTGGAGGGCTAAAGCCAGAACAGTTTGGTGTGTTAATGCGAGAAACTTTTCAGTGCAGCAGGACATTCTTGTGTATGCAGATTGTAGTACTGAATTTGAATGCATTTTCAGAACTTTTCTAACAGATTTTTTGTGGGATGCCTTTTTTGCTTTGCATGCAGGTGTTGTAACTGTGACGGTATATCAACAAAGATAAGCGAAACTTGATAAGTGGCCTCATAAGGGCGTTTATATAATAATAAACACTCACTATTTCTGTTTGTTACCAACACACACTCGGCCAAAGAGAAAAACAACATCCTCTCGGCACTCCAGCTGCGAATACGTTCTATTATAGAAACTGTTGCAAGGTTGGCCAGGCTATGTAGAATGGTAACAGAAATCCCACTCTGCCTAACAAGACATTGTACTGCAAAAACCTAAGACCTAAAATATACACACCAGCTCTTTAGAGTTGCTATATGATGATGAATTTCATGTTTTAAAATAACAACTATCGACGTGTACGATGTTGTGGCTAATTGAACTACAGAAAACTTAATCTAACATAACAGTTTGACCATTCAGGTGCACATAAAATAAATTATTGGAAAGAATAATGTACTGTAAATGTAGGTATTTTGACAAAAACTAAGATGTATGCAACAGTCTCTTGTTTAGTTTGAATAACTTTTTAGTTTAAATAGAGAAATTGAAACAGGGGAAACTGCAGTAATATGCTAATTAGGGCTCTCAAATTATTTTTCAAAAATCATCAGGATTGATCACAATATTGTGTGTAGTTTATCATGATTAATCTCTTTTGTCTCTGCTCAAATTTTAACCTAAAAATAATTTAGTTTTTTTCCCATTGAAGAAGCAGTGCTATTTGTTACAGGCATGAGCGGACAACAAATAAGCTTTAGAATGTATATTTATTATTGCCAGTTTATTCAGTAGTCTTCATTTTCATTGTGTTTACATGAAAATCAGATGAGTCAACCCAGCTTCTAACTTAAATCGTTGACCTTCAAATTGATCTGCATGTTCCAACCACTGAGATTATTTAATAGGGCTGCACGTTAAATTGTATTTTAATCGTTAATGTGATTTGAGTTTCTTCAATAAAAACATTTTTAAGAGCTCTGGTGACAGAAGAGATCAAGTTACCTCATACATTCAGCACCAGAGAGACACCTTTACAATGATGAGTGACTTAACCATTACATTAACCAGCCAATTACAGAACACACACGGCTATAGACCAAAACACACTCCATCCAGAACTACAAGCCTGTAAGAACATATCAGACATTAAACAGCAAACCCGTATTTGCTTTTTTTCTTGTTCTCTTCTTGTTTCTTAAATTAAGAATGTTCAAACCTCTCATAACACATAATAATCCAGAAATGTATTCTCCCCATCGAGTGGTCATAGCTATCGCGTTCAGATCATTAGCACAGTGTAGTAACTCAGTGTTTTTTTGTGTTTTTAATGTTAATTCAGTTTAGACTCAATATCACTACTACTGCTAATACTATGTTAATTTCACTCAATTAATGTCACTACTTCGCCTGATAAGCTGCTTTACACTATAAAACATGTGGACATTTTTTATGCTGGAAACATTTTCAGATAGGGACATTTGCCAGCTTCTTGTTTGAATTTTCTTGTTCCACCTTAAATGGTGTTGTGATTTCAGTTAAGGATTCCAGCAAAACAGCAGACAGGGTGCCGGCAGCTATACTGTACTATGGGTGGTAAAAAGTCAGACTGAGAAAAATGCATTAACAAATTGCACTGAATAATTTAGCACATTGACACAATACTAACGCATCCACTTTGACTGCCTTAATCCTGATATAACGGAATACCAGTTCCTTCTTCTTCAGGCAGGACCATGTCCCGCATCAACTGATTGTGGTTTAGCAGGTGTGGTAATTGTCCTTTTGACACCAATTTCCTCAGATTTCTTCGAGAAGCAAAATTTAGTAATTTAGTGATTGTCAGCACTATCGTAATCTCATGAGTTATTTTAAACCTGGTTCTTTCACATTTGAAAAGCCCCAAAGGTTTTCTAAAAGTATGAACTCAGCATCATTCTTTATTCTTTCCAGTCTGGCTGCATGTGCCTGATGTAAGTCTGTTCGGCAGTAGACCCCTCATGATTAATTCATGTTTCCTGCTAAAATTCTGGGAAACGGGCTGTGCGCTACATGGCCCGATGCCCCCCGGCCCCCTGCCGCTTTGCCAGGAACAATGTGTTGATTATTCCTCTCTGCCATCAGCTCCGCTCGAAGAGACAGCACACCCTCGATGACGTGCTGTTCCTCTGTGGCACTGAGGAGATCCCACCACTAACACCCTCCCACCGTTTTCATGAAGTAGTCATGTGGCACCCCATGACTCAATAGCTTTTACCCGTAATGCCCTTTGACAGTCTAAAACAGCAGTGCATGCAGCCATGGCTCCTCAGAAGTGCTGAACCGTAGCGACAATTGCCAGACAAAAGTATCCGTCAGAAAGATAGTGACACTAGTGTAATTGGAAAGAAGAATGAGCATGTCTCAAATCATTTTCTTTTGGCAAAACGAATGATCTCTGAAATGGAATTCTTGCTTCAAATGTGGTGTGCATGGTCACTCAGTTTCACAGTGAAATTGGACTGAACCCAGATGGAATTGTAAAACTCAGGACAAGACTAGATATCCCTCAGAAGTTCAATGCAATCTGTATAGACTCCAGAATAAAGCAGTTCTATTCAGGGATGTGCATTCCCACTAATTCTGATACTTTGGTATTGGTAGGAGTTTGTAAATGAATATTCAGTTAACCGCATGGATGGAACATATAGCAGCACACAGAGGAACATGTTTTATTCGAATACTGCCGATACGTAATAGGTTCGGCTTTTTCAGATGAGCTGATATGCTAACAGATGGAACCACTGTCATGTTGGATGCTAATTAGGATGCATTGTCTTTTACATGAGGTACTTTCTCCTCATTCGATGATGTGCCAACATGGTATTTGCCTGAGAAATGTATTTTCATTGCTTCTGCACCTAGATAACATCAGCTAAGGTATCTATCCTTGTTAGTGATACAGCTGCTCTATCTCCGCTGTTTTAGCCACGTGAAGACACAGCGTGTCTTCAGCAAAGCGCTCATGTTCAGGAATTCATGTTTCAGATTAGCAAAGTGTAACGTCACATACTTCTTATTAGTTTAGTGAACATGTGTATCAGAATGTTAATGTTTATATTTCCTTTGTCTTCTTGCAGTGAAATGATTGGTTAACCAAGTGTTTGAGTACCTGTGCACATCCATAGTTATATTGCAGCTTTATCTAACTAAATACTCCACATAAGTACTCCTCCTACAAATGCATTCATTTGTAGCTACTGTTGTGAGGTTGGACAAGTTTCACAGAAGATTGGGCAAATCCCATTCAGCCTAATGAGATATATTATATTTTTCTTTTTCTTTTTTTTTTTTGTCAAGTGTCCATGGAAATACAATTCCAGATTTGATTTGATGCTCAATTTGGGGTGTTGACAGTTTAAAGTACAATGCCTACATCAACATTGAAATTTAGGGTTAATTTTCCTCTTTAAATCCATCGTAAAATCACAAGTCATTGGTCCTCTTATTTATAGCAGCAGCAACTTTTTTACTGTTACGTTTTTTTACAGTCTTTAAGTGGTGTGTGGGCTTTCCTGCATACATCGGGATGTTAAGAACATAGATCCTTACCGAAGTCCCAGTGCTAACGGTAGAACTGGGGTGTGGCTTCCACCAACTAAAACAGTGCATAGGGACTCTGGAGATGCAGGAATCAAGCTTTATAGGTTTTGGAGTAACAGTTCAGTATCTCTAAAACTATGGCACAAAACATCACGATTTATTCTGAATTTTGACATAGAGGACAAGGAATTTGAGGAGCTCTATATGACAGCGTGACCCGCTCTCCTTTAAAGGCGATGCTGGAGAACGACTGTTGATATTTGAACTGTACAGCAAAGCAAATGCACCTTCTTTGGTGCTCCTTCAGGTGCCAGAATGTAGTTGCAGCACGATTTAAGGTTGAACAGGTACACTTGAACAAGACGCTGGTAAACAGGAATCCAACTTCACCCTGGTCAACTCTGTTACCCGTGAGCGCATTCATTTCTGAAGCATGGATGCATTAGGTGATACTGAACCTTAAGGTTCCACTGGTCACATGCCTACTCACCTGGTTAACTACTGCAGCGTGCACATAACCATGCAGATATTATCCATATATGTTCCGTCTCTCAGGTGGATGAAGGAATGCACCTCCTAATCACCGGGCCAAACGGCTGTGGGAAGAGCTCCATGTTTCGAATCCTGAGCGGCCTGTGGCCCGTCTATCGTGGAGTGCTCTACAAACCGCCGCCTCAACACATGTTCTACATCCCTCAGAGGTACAGGCTGTACAGCACTAGTAATTAGCTAATTATAGTAACATTCAATCAACTATTATTTTCATTAAGAGCATGAATTGATTAATTAAGGATGACAAGTTTTGGAACTGATATAGCTAATGAAATAAAACGAATACATTTGTAATTTCTGGAGTATAGGTTAAGAATTCTGAGTGCCGCTGTTTCTGTCCCTTAGGGACTGGAGTCTTAGTTTGAAAAGCTGGTCGTACAGCATGGATGCTACTTGGGGTTTAATTTTATTTAACCACTAAAATGACCCCCATCTGCTTAGAAGTTTGGCATGTTTGTGTATGGGAGAGAGGGGAGAGAAAAAGAGCCTGTGTTCATTCTCATTTCATGCCCTGCTAAGCTAATTAGCGCTGATGAGTGTGGTGATTAATAAGGAGAGCAGGTTCTGAAAGCAGATGGCCCTGCAGTGCTTGTGTTTGATGCGATAGCCTCGATGAACAAGTGAAAGAGATTACACTAGCAACAACAGCGGCAGAATGAGCCCCACAATACATCAATTAAGCCCAACAGCTGTAGTGCATTCAGGCCCATCACAGGTCAGCGAACATTTCAACGCATTGTTATGTTGAGACTGTTGAAGAGGGACGAGCTAGGCTAGGGATGGAATAACTTCTCATGCTGTTTTGAATGTGGTGGGTTGCAGTCATATCCACCAATATAGAGTGTAGATAAAAATACTACCTTATTTTTCACCTTATTACATATTAAATGTGAAAGAATGTTCAGAATAAACAAATAGTTAGACAAATAGACAATGTGAAAACTTTAATTCATGTTGCTGTGAATAATTATCTGGTCAGGGGATCTAAAATAGGATGCATTGCCCTTGGCTGTAGTTAAACCTGAATTGAATGAAAGATTTAACTACTTTCTTTCTTTTTGTCTTTCTTTCTTTCTTTCTTTCTTTCTGTCTTTCTTTTCATAACTGATATGTCTGTGCAGGCCATATATGTCAGTGGGCACTTTACGGGACCAGGTCATTTACCCTGACACGGCTCTGGAGATGAAGGAGAAAGGCTTCACTGACCAGCAGCTGGAGGGAATCCTCCGCACTGTCAACCTCCTCTACATCCTAGAGAGGGAGGGAGGTGAGCGTGGATTTGCACCACAATGCACCTTTCTATATTGAAACTATTTACCAGGGAAGGTTCCTCAGTTTAAGTCCTTTTTAATTAGATTTTTTAATCCAGTATGAATCTGCAGTGTGTGTAGTTTTACAGTGACAGTGATAATTGTGATTTTAATCCAGTATGAATCTGCAGTGTGTGTAGTTTTACAGTGACAGTAATAATTGTGATTTTAATCCAGTATGAATCTGCAGTGTGTGGTTTTTACAGTCTGTCAGTAATAATTATGGGGTGATTTTAATCCAGTATGAATCTGCAGTGTGTGGTTTTTACAGTCTATCAGTAATAATTGTGGAGTGATTTTAATCTAGTATGAATCTGTAGTGTGTGTAGATCTTACAGTAATAAAAAAACATGTAATGTTTTGCATATTTTAACAACATTTGAAATTGAACTTACTACTTAATTACTAGACTAAGGTGGCTTAAAAGTTATGTATGTGGTAGGTTGGGATGCAGAGAGCGACTGGAAAGACGTCTTGTCTGGAGGCGAGAAGCAGAGAATGGGCATGGCCAGGATGTTCTACCACAAGTGAGTAATTACAACAGCTGCATACTGGAATAGAGCCTTGTTCAAAGCCACAGTTAATGTTTTACATTACAGAACTTAACTACCATCTAACTCCAAAGCTAAATTCAGGACAACTGTAGTAAGTGCTGAGATGATTAAACATCCTCCTATGACATCAGACAGTTGTATGAATGAGGGTGAACAACAGTTCTACTTGGTCTGATCCACTCCAGATCTTAGATTACCTGTTTGTTTTATCTCCAAACTGTCATGTGCTTAATGTTGACCGACCAACTGGTTTCTTTCAGGCCTAAATATGCTCTCCTGGACGAATGTACCAGTGCAGTTAGCATTGATGTGGAGGGCAAAATCTTTGAAGCTGCAAAGGATTGTGGGATTGCACTTCTCTCAATTACACACCGTCCATCTCTCTGGTGAGTCTTGTGCACACTGGTCATGTGAATACTCAGCAAGGCTCTTACACTGCTGGAGGAGAAGGCAAAGGTAGTTCAGGTGCAGGAGCAATGAATGTAAGAGGTACATAACCTAGTCTTTGGCCATGTGGGGGCACTACATAGCAAATTAGTTCAGTCTGTCCTTGGATGATCAGATAGTAATGCAGATGTACATAATACTTACAAAATAAAAAGATTGGAATTATTTATTTAATTAATATCGAAATGATTTATTGATAACATATATGATATGGTTGGGGACATTTTCTAATATGCAAACTATTATTGTTATTATTAATATTATTATTGCTGTTGTATTAATAAAAATTAACATATGTAAGAATATTATGTAAGAACAATAACATTAATAATTGTAATAACGCTCCTAAAAACATGGTTCTTAAAGGCTTTTTAGTATATAGAATTATGAAGACCCATAGAGTCATTTAGGAACCATTTTAAGAGTGAAGAATTCATACTATTATCGTCAAGGGAAAATTGCTGACAACAGTTTGGGAATGTTTTATTAATTGTTATATTAATTACATATTCATATTCTATTATTACTATTATTATTATTATTGTTATGAGCATACATCTGTCTTTGTCTTCTGTTACCTTCAGGAAGTACCACACCCACCTGCTGCAGTTCGATGGAGAGGGCGGCTGGCGCTTTGAAAAGCTGGATGCATCCACCCGTCTGTCTCTGCAGGATGAGAAACTGCGGCTGGAGACACAGCTCTCGGGCATCCCCAAAATGCAGCAGCGTCTGGCCGAGCTGTGCAGCATTCTGGGGGAAGACAGCAGGCTGGTGAGCCCCGGGGAGCAGGAGGAGGAGGAGGAGGAGGAGGAGAAGGGACAGAGGGAGCAGCAACAGCAGGATGAGAGGGAGGAGAGAGATGTGTTCCCTGCTGAACAGGAAAAAAGCCTTATGGAGTGATTTGCTGCCAGGTGACAGAGACGTGTTCAAGGCCAGCTGAGGGCGAGTGCGTGTGCGAGAGTGTGTGTGTATGTGGGGGTTGATGAAGAATCCGGAGAGGAAAAATCCTAGTTCAGGTGTAGACTTTAGAGGCCTTCCCAAGCTGTGAGTTCTGTGCATATTTGTGCATGCGTGAATTTGTGTGTGTTATATATACATTTTTTTTTCTTTTGTCTGCGTGTGAGTGTTTGAAGCTTAACGTTCCAGCCTGTGTGTTTGGGGGGTTGGGGGGCAGGCATGAAGCAGCTGCCAGCTCTTCCAGGTGCGGCGGATGATGAAAGCACCCATGAAAGCTGCTCCATCCCTTGTTATTGCAATTCTCTGCAGAATTCTCTCAAACTCTCTGGCACCTAGGCAGCAGTGTGCATGTGAGCAGGGTAGAGATTCGTATGAGAAAGCGCTGCTGTCAGATCAGTGACTGCAAACGTGTACGTAGTAGTACAGTTCATTATAAGAATGGTTACTAGGGATCATGGGTGGAAAATTCAGGCCCAGAAAGTAAAACCCCTCACTAGAATTGTGTTCCAGCCACTTGGATACCTGCACTGCTGGTTTGGAGCCTGTCCACCTCTAGTAGAGACGCACCAACATTTTATCCACTGAAAATCTTTGTCCAGACGAAAATATTAAAACTGCCACTTTCAGGTTCTGGCTGAAAGGAGAGATAAAAAAGAATGAACATTTTAACTAAAAAATATCAGATAGGTCTGTATTGAAGTGTCAGAATCTTCACGCCTTTACAAATAATAGTAGTAAAGACAATTAGAAACAGTGATTTTGTTGGTCAGCCCAGATGCATTCACACTCTGAAACAGAAACAATGAAATTACTGGCCACTTAGAACTATCTCACAGTGACATTAGACAATCAATTTACAATATCCGTTCATGCCAAGAATACAGTGACCAACAAGACCCGATGCACTGCGTAATAAAAAAGAAGCTGCAAATACAGAACACATCTTCCCCAGAATCACAACAAATGTCCTGTAATTCATAAAAGCTCTGCAAAATAATAAATTATAAAATGCTACAAATTCATAGATGCTCTGCAAACTCGGTGAACACTTCTGTCAGAATGACTTTACAAACAAGCTGCAAACACACAAAACACATGCTTCAGAAACACTGCAGAGTCACCACACCACAACAGAAATGTTTCAAAAGGACTCAGAGAGGATGAAGAATTCAGACTTTAAAATCCTGTGCAGCAAAAACCTCCATATCCACTCCACGTATAAGAGTAAAACCGTGCCGATTCACACAGCAGTACTAGTTATGACTGATAATACTGTACTATACCTATACCACGTCAAATAGTTAACCAGACAGGTTAACCATGAACTTGCTAAAATGCGAGTCTTGTCAACTTGTGTCAGTTATATTCCAAATGTACTGTATTATATTTGGTTGGTTGCAGTAGTGATAACGAATTAAAGCTGAAATCTAAAAGGCTGAGATTTCCCGCTGTGTTGTTATCCACACGTCCCAAATATTGTATAGTATGCAAAAATAGGGCATATGCCATTAGAAGTGCACTCTTTAATGTAGCAGGTGAAGTATAGACGTGTAGCTCCAGTGCTGTGCTGCTCGCTAGCTCAGCATTAAACACCTCCATGTCAAAAGGGAAGGTGTTTCCTGATTAAAATCACTTATTAAGGTAAATTAACTTACTGCGTGCCATCCAAAATAATGACAGGGTCTTCTTTATGACATCCAGTGAATTGAGAGTCTTCCAGAAACGTTTCTGTTCTGTTGTGCAGCGTTTCTGAAGTTGCATGTGTTTTCTGAATTTGCAGTGCATTTGTAAAATGTAGGTCAGGTGTAGTCAAGCTGATGCAAGTCTTTTTTGAATTTGTTGTGTATTGGGTCACATCGGTAAATATACAAGTAGCCAGAGGGTTTACAACACCCAGAAACTTCTCCACTACAGGTTTGATATCACTTGTAAACATGACGCCTCACCCGATACTAATAGAACAGAAGCAGAAAGGAAAATCCCTGCTAGCACGCTAAAGCCATCTGTAGTCGCAGTTTTAAAAAGACATAAACAGTGGTGCCAAAATGGAAGGATAACTAAAACAAATAAAATAATTTGTTGCCTTGGATTATCAACCATTTTCTGTTGTCGAGGACACTGGATTTCATTGCCCACACTGTAAAAAATTTACTGTGTTTAAAGTAGGGCTGTGTTTTGGCATGGATACGATACATGTCATGATGTAGGGTTTATGATTCAATATATTATGATATATTGCCATACTTCAAAACAAGACAATTTTTTTAGGCCAAATTGGACTAAAACTGTGATAATATAAAACACACCTATCACCATAATACATAGGTTTGCCTGTGTGCCACAAATCTTTGCAAGTGAGCTGTTTATTAAAAATCGATGCTGTGTATTTGAGAATCAATACAGTATCAGAAAACATAATACTGCGATACTCAAGTGTATCTTACACCCTCAGTTTAAGCTGTTAGTAGCTTTTAGCATTAGGCTTTTCTGGTTCTTCCAGCGTTTCCTAAATTTTTAGCCAAGAAAGGTTTATTTCGCTGCGTCACTGAAAGTTCACAAAGCTGACAAAATGTTAGTTAGTGCTGGAGTTTTTACTTTGTGCCATGTCGTACAAAGAAGAACCATTTTTAACTTGTCCGTATCATAACCACTACTTTTTTTATTGAGTGGTTTGACAAAACTATGAATGATCTTGTGAATGACAATGAGGCATTGCAACAGTGACCCTTGAATGTTTTCTTTTGTGTTGTTTTGAAAAGGTCATGTCCGCTGCTGAGGTCAGTACAGTTCACACGATTGGCAGGAGTCGCCTCTGAGGGAGTTTATTAATGCCCCCTTTTGCTTATACCTTTGCTGTAGCGTTCTGTAGCGGTATTTTAATTCCTCACAGTAGACCAGAAATCATTCTTTCTTTTTAAAGCGTACCAGCTCACTTTAATTACCAAAACGTAGACTGAGAGCAGATAGATGTAGCTTTCACATGTAAATGGCCTTGTTTCAATCATAGTAGTATGAACACGAACAACTAACAAAGTTAGGGCTGGCCCGAATGATTTAAATACTGAATTTGTTTGTTGTTGGTTTTTTGTTTCTTTCTTTAGATTTCAGAAACTTTGTTGCTTTTAAGTCTAAACAGCGAATGCTGTTGGTAGAGCAATGACTGTTCATATATGGAAAAAGTAATTCAGAAGTGGCTGGCCTGGTATAGTGCTTCATAAATTCATGCCAGGCATCCTCGTCTCATCTTCAGCTCAAGAGCACAACAAACTGCTCCGCTTGACACATCACACACAAAGCTAAAAGAGCAGAGAAGTCTCAGGAAGACATCAGTAACTAAAATCCTTAAACTATAGTTCATTTGAAATGTAAAAATGAGAGTTTTGAGGGCCGATTATGAGACCGGCTATTCTAGTACTCAATTGGAAATCTCAGCAAGTATTTGAAGGAGGTAAATGCTGCTCGGGCCGGCCCTAAAAAGTTAATCAGTTAGTGATGCTCCAGTGTTCATGTTTGCACAAATTAACACACATGCATATATATATGCAGTTTTTCCATAAACCCCTTTGGGGTGGCCATGATAATAACAGCATTGTAGGAGGTGACCTTCTTTATGTTGTGCATTCTAAAAAAGTGTCCTTTAGAAATTTCAGCAGATTTTATGTTTGAAATTTTCAGCTGGTTTCTTTCTCTATGCTGATTTTTATTTTTTTTTCCCTGAAAGCTCAATCACTTGACTGATTCAACGATTGTAGCTAATTATTAATCACCGCTTTAAGAAAAATGTTTAAATTGAAAATCCAGTATGTTTATATTACCTTGATTTTTATAATGGTGTTTGTTTCGCCCTAAAAGATTTTATGAAAAAAAAAAAGTTGGATTTTGCACAAGTAATGCACAAATACATTTGTATCATGATTGCACTTGATACAGTATAATCATATGAATTCTCCATGTAGAGCATGTGCTGAATTTGAACTAATATTTTACCTTGATCCTTACAGATATTACCTTTGGATATACTGTAACTCTTTTCTACACATTTCTAGTTGATCTATGTAACTCATTGCTGTCAGCGATAGACCATTAATTTGCACATTTGAATAATTTGACTATTTTCCTACTTCTCATGCAGTCTAATAAAACATTTTGTGTAGAGACTTTGGCTGATTTTATTCTTCTTTTTTGTCACAGCCCATTGACCACAACAATACAGCTTGATGCTGCATCAAATAATTTATGGCTATTTGTGAAAATCAGAATCACTTTTGAAATAATGTTTATATCATCCTCTGACCTTTTCTTTACCGACTTGGACCTTAGACCAAAACCATTTAACTTTGAGTGGCCCTATACCTTAATTATGTTTAGCTTATGACATAAATGGAAAAAAATCCATGTAGTCCCTAAATAGTTTCAGTAATGACTGTTTCAGTAGTGACAATTTTACCTCATTTTGAGCAGAACTCAACCCAAACACAGCTTAATAATAATAATAATAATAATAATAAACACAGCTTAATAATAATAATAATAATAATAATAAACACAGCTTAATAATAATAATAATGTGTTTATTAAAAATACTTAATTGCCAAAAAAGTGTTTTAGTAGTGACAGTTAATGTTCCACACTGATTTTCATACTTTTACAGTACTTCAAAACAATGGGATCTAAATGCTCATCATGTGGCCATGAGAGACAGGGATGTGTTCTCACTTCCTGCTTTAAAATGCAGGGGCATGGATAAAATAAGGCTCCGCCTACAGATTAAAACTTCTTGTGTTTCGGAAGTGATATTAAAAAAATAAAAAAACAATGTATTATAAAAATACAAATAAAAATGTATTATATTCATAAGTGTATATTTAGGGGCTAGGGACGATAGAAGGTCTCTTATAAATGATGATTTCATGTATAATTAGGTTATTACTATCGTGATTAAGGCAAATGCATGTAAAAAGGTCGGAATACTTTAGGAATATTCCATGTTTTTAATGTCTTTTAAATAGACAATTAAAAAAAAAAACCCAAAAAACACTACAATTTGTATGTGCTCAGATTTATGGTATAAGTGGTTTAAGGCACACACTTGCCCTCTTCATTTTCAGGTGCACTGATGGGGGCGGGTGCCCTAGGGTCATTTCTACATTAGGATGTCCTGCAAAATGTCCTCTGTTTGTTTACTACATATACAGGAAACAAGGGGTCAGTTTGAGACACACCCTCCCTATTCAGTTCACTAACAAAGACCCACTGTACTCTGCAAATTGAAGCGTGCAAACAAATTACACCACAAAGTTCATGGTATATAATAAGCAGGCAAGAAGGAATTGTCATCTTTCAAGTTTGAAGGTAGCACAATATGAAATTTGTATCTGTTGTTCTTAATAATTTGAAATAAAGAATTAACAATGGTGATATTCACAAATCAGTGATCACAGAGCTGTATATGCTTTACATTTAAGTGGTTTAAGTAATAAATAGATAAGCATTTAAGTACTTTAGGGTCATTTGTTCATTAGAACCATTCGAATGGCCCCAAACCTCATGTTACTACAAAGGAACCAATTTTAGACACTATGTCTGGTCAACTTCCTGCAAAGTAGATTGTTCTTCACTATATGTAAAAAGGTGTGGAGCTTCTGCTCATCCGGAGCATTCAACCAAGAGTACTGTAGCGTCTCGCTACTGGCTCACGCGGCCATGGAGGCCCGGCTGGAAAGGCTTCATTTTGTAAATGAGTTGTTGCTGTTAGCAGTATGATGTGTTTATGCATTAGTTGTTCTTTATTGTGCTGGGCTGTTGGGTACTTGGAATGGGCTCACTGTCTACCTGGATCTGCCGGTAGAGCAGCGTTTACTGCAGCCTGTTTTCTTGCCCCCAGCAACGCTTCGAGCATGCTTCATTAAGTGTGGTTGGTCAGGAGGCTCCAGTGCACACAAGCAGCAGTCATGCTGGCGTCTACCCCATGGTGGGGCAGCAGAGGGAGTGATGCTGCTGTTACCGCTGCACCTAGTAGCACGAGGATTGACGTTGCAAGCTGTGAGGAGCTCCGCCGAGATTGGCGAAGAGGACAAAGCGCTCAGCCGCTGTGGGCCGAGGAGTTCACAGGGTAGGTGGACACTGCTCAGGCTTTGTGTGGTCGCCGGGACGGCTCTCACTGAGTGAAGGACTATGTAGAGACCCCTGCTACTGGCTCGCGAAGCTGTGGGAGAGGTGGTCACATGAGGAGCCTCTCATACGACACTCTTGAATTTTATAAATATGTTGTTGTTATGAGCTTCAGGGTTTCAGGGAAGGCTTTATACTAGATGTTGGAACATTGCTGTAAGGAGCATTTAATTGCATTCAACCACAAGAGCATGTGTAAACACTCATGATCACTCATCCCAAAGGTATGGGATGGAACCCTGTCCACTGGTCCACAGCCCAAAGTTTGTGGAAGGGGGGTGGGCTGTAGGTGCTGGGCATGGTGGTCCCCGCTGAGGCTCTGCTGCCCACTGAGGCAATGCTAATATTAGACGTGTCTGGATCCTTTGCTTACATCGTCCTGCTATATACTATGTATATACACACACAGCATATGAACACAGCATAAGGCGCAGTGAGGCAGAACCACTCTCTATACATCACCCGTACATGTGGACCAGTAGGGGGCGCTCCAGCCACGCGCGATCCCGCAGCCTCATTCCCGCACCGGAGCCCGTTTTATTTATTTATTTATTTAATTAATTTTTTTCCCACCCAAAAACTCCACGTGTTGCATTGTGGGTTCCTTACCTTTAGCTCGGAGAAGTTTTCTAGCAGGAGCGGAGGCAGGGGGCGGTTGGAGAACCCTCTAGCGGACAGTCTTCTGCTGCCTCGGACGCCAGTGATAGTGAAGGCAGGACAGACGAGATATCTACCGTATATTACTGCTCCGGTCGGTGCACCGAGCGATCGTGTCGAGGACTGCGGACGGTAAGAGAGACATTTCTAGCCCTGATTTGTGCTTTTAAGCGAATTGGCTTCCTGCTCTCCAGCTTCTTGTTCGAATTGTCCCGTTCCACCTTAAATGGTGCAGCAGTTAAATTCAGGCGCCTGAATGTAACTGCTGCCCCATTTAAGGTGGAACGGGAAAATCCTCTGGGCGAATAGGAAGCTGACGTATTTCTCGCCTAAATAAGTTGTTTGCCTGTCATTTATTCGGGTACGGAGTCTGAATCTCTGTGCAGGGACCTGTAGGTGGGACTGTCTGTGTCACTTCCGAACTTTTGATGTGTAGTTATTCAGCTGACCCTTTGTGTCCTGCCCGGGTCGTGTGGTTGAGCTTGACGGTGCTGTATGAGTCCGGCCTGGGGAGGCTGAATAGCTCGCATTCTTCCCCGGCTGTTTTCACAAGCACCGCTCACTGGATGAGAGCGAGGTGAAGCCCGAGGAGGAGTGATAGTGATGCCCCGGGGCGGGGGATAGTTTGGCGGGGGATCCACCTGCGGCAAAAACTCAATGCTCACTTAAAGGGCCCATATGGTGGAAAACTTCATGGAAATATGGTGTAGAGTGTACAAATGGCAGTAAAAGTAATCAGACCACTGCAAATAAATAAATAAATAAATCTGCCTGTTCTGAATCTACTGGTTTTGTGATGTCAACATTTGGAACATGTGATCTAGAAAAGTCCGGGAGGGGTTGGAGAGTTGTTTCAGTGATTGAATGTTCACTCCTCAGAATAGATGTACTTGGTGGTCCACAGCCCTAACCCTAACCCTAACCCATTATGGTGGTCTACCGATAGCTGAACGACTCTCCTCATAAAGGCAAAAACACTTGCCCCTTAGTGAGAGGCGGAAGCCAATGTTGTGGCAGAATTTTGGAGTGATGTCTGGGGTGGCCAATCAGATTTGAGATGGGGAACTACTACTACTACTACTACTAGTACTACCACTACTACTACTAAATGTACACGGTTCACCCCTTATCTCAGACATCGGCTTAGGCAGACAAGTTATCTGAGATTTGCTTCTTGAGGTTTTGGGCTGGAGCTGCGAGGCTAAAGTAGCTGAACAGTAATGAAAGTCTGTGTCACCCAACATGTTATTGATGTAAGCTGCATCCAGAATCACTCCTGGCTGCAGAAACAGTGGACCATGTAGTGTTTAAACTAGGGGTTGCACAGACTGGTTGACTAGTGGACGTGTTGTCTTTGACGTTCAGTGTTTGAGTGTGATGTTGACTGGTTGCTGATCATGTGATTACGACCCTGACAACATAGACGCCTCAGAGAAGATAACAAATGATGAGCCTGGTAATTCTGGGGTCTGCATCTCTGGTTTGCTGAAAACTAGCTAGGTGATCCAGGGCTGGTTGGAAAAGGCACGCCATGCTGTACTGACCTGTGGAGTTCCTCTTTCTAACGTATCTCTGCTGATCTACTGTGCTCCAAAGATCAGATATCGTTGTTATCTCTGATTGGCCTGAAGACTACAATAAAAAGTCATGTGTAATAGGAGAGGGAGCATAGCCTATAATCCTGTAAAGAGTGAAGTTGGGTAACTCTGTTTTGCGAGATTTTAGGTTCCTTATGTCCAGTTCCCAGAAGACTAACAAAGCGCGACACGTCACCCCCTATTCCAACCAATTGTTGAAGTCAGTTGTTGCAGAGCATTCCCTTCTCCTGTGCCGTTCTTCATGATGTCATCAGTGATTAGTCAATGCTGACTCGATTTTCATCATGTAATTGCCAACCTTAAATATTTGAGTTGTTTGTTGTTTGAATCTTCTTCTAGTCGTTCTTCTGCCCATCCACTCTATTATTAAGTGCTGTGACGTGATAGTTGAATGAGTGAATGAGGGAACCATTCACAGCCATATAGGCTATTCTATGATATAAGCCTCAAAGCTCCAACATACAAGTAAAGAAGCAAACTGTGGACACCAAACATGCCAGAGCTGAATAATTCATTTCGGTGCAGGACTGTATGACTGGGCTCTGCGGGAGTTAATCCAACACTGTAGGTGTTAATTAGCTGAGGACTTTGCTGACTCCCCAGAGGTGGCTGACGGTAGTTGTACAGGATGAATGCATTTGATTTCAGGTGAGAGAATAACATACACACACACACACTCAGTCGACTGGGTCAGAAGAGTAGAGCACTGGGGTAGCACAGCATAACTCAGTGTTGGATTTACTCTAACTGTGTTTAATTAATCCTTACAGTGGTCACTTGGGTCCTCTTCATCTTAAATGAGAAAAGCTGGAGGTCTGGACATTTTGTTGGCTAAGTGGCTTCACTTTTTCAGTATGTCTCTCAAGTGGCGTTCAGGTACTCACATTCATCTAAGAGCACATTTTGTTTGATTTACTGTTCCTCCTGTGTTAAGGGTGTAACTGTAGTTGCTGTGGTGAGTGTGGTTAAAGACCATGTACAGGAAGTTCAGAGATTTGTTTCGAAGCGCATTTAACATGATAGAAAATATTTGCTAAAACTGCTGCTTTTGTGTTCAGGGTTTTTAAGCAGGTCTGAAATCATAACTCGATGACATGTTAGAGCCGTACTTAGCATAACCCTCCCCCTAACACTATAACCCTATAAAGAACTACAGCATGTTAGTATCAGCTAGGTCAGTGCCCAATGGTTTCACAGGCTGAACTAGGGTGGCCACTTTCATAACCCCAAAAGGAGGAGATCCCATCCCGAAAAAAGGAGGACTTCATAAAGGGGGGGGGGCGGACTAGAACAGAGAACAGAACCTATATTACACATAAGTGATTGCTTTATTCACCTAATTGTGTGGAATGGATGACACTCGTGAGTCAGACAGGAACTTACTAATTGACTAGCATTTAGAGGGCTGGCCTACGGTTAGCCAGTAGGCGAGTCACGACATCACATGACCTTGATAAATAAATGAAATGCAAGGCATGTCTTTTGACACGGACGTGAGCCAATGGCACATATAATATTATTTGCGAGTGAACATTTTAAATAGTTCATCCCGAAAAGAGGACTAATAGGAGTCTTTCCTGGTATTGCACTGGACGGACGACTGGGAGTTGAAAAACTGGACTGTCCGGCCCAAAACTGGACGTGTGGCCACCCTAGGCCGAACCCCCTGGCTCCCAACTACTACTACTACTACTACTACATGGTCTACACTGCAGACTACCTGAGTTATTCTGGGGTGATAGGATGTAGGACACATTTGGGCCCACCGGTGGGTCCTGGGCATATAAGGGCTTAGTACCTGTCACTTAATTAACCTGAAGTTAATTTTGACACTATAATGAACTCAGCATAAAGATGTAAAGGAGTGGATCCCGACCATGGTCCTGGGGGACCCCCAGTCTTTTCTTGCCAAACTACATGCACTTCAACTCAGGAAGGGGTTAATTAGCAGTTATTTGGATTAGGTGTGTTGGGAGCAAGGCAGGGGGTCCTCCAGGACCAGGGTTAGGAGCCACTGATTTAAAGGAATAGTTGACTGAAAAATCAAATGTGCACAGTTCACCCCGTATCCAGATATCGCCATAGGCAGACAAGTTATCTGAGGTTTGCTTTTTGTGAGCCAACGGCACACATAATATTGTTCGCAAGTAAACATTTTAAATAGTTCATCCCGAAAAGAAGACTATTATGTGTCCGTCCAGGTATTGTGCTGGGCGGAGGACTGGGAGTTGAAAAAATGGCCACCCAAGGCCGAACACCTCTGGCTTACAGCTTGCCAAACTTCTCAGACAGCGCATGCTATGCTAACGTCAGCTAGGCTAACGGCTATGTAATCCTTTGAGTAGCCAAGCCCACCTGACTCAAAAACCATGTGATGTAAAAACGTCCTGGGTGATACTTTAGCTGGAGCAGCCGCTTACAGAACAGGCCTAACAGACTACTACTTCTCCGCTAGCTTAGGCTAGCTACGCTTTGCATAAATGAGCATTGCATAGTGAGCATTCTGTTGTAGACTGAGAGGAATGAGGTTGAATCTCAGCTCTGCATGTCATCTGATTTAAGAAAAGCAAACTTATTCCTGCAGAGGGCATGTAGGTCTCCTCTCACCGTCTCTTGTTTTTCTTTTTCAGCACTTTTTATTAGCTGTATTTTAAAGGCAGTTGTGTTGGAAGTGAAGTGGCTAGACTTCTCCTTCCTTTCTACTGGAGAAGCTGCACACTGCCATCAAGTATAATATTGTAGCTTTTATTCAAAATACACATCATTGATGCTGAACCGGAGTGAGAGCTTTATTAAATAAAAGAATTGTTGTTTTCATCGTTATTGTTGTATCAGTGAGGTTTATCTGAAAGCTAGTGAAATTACCCAGCAGCAGATGTGTGCCAGCCTGCGGCATCAGCAGAGCCAGGGCTGTCTCCGAGCAATTTGGCTCATTTTCACCAAAAGTCCGCGCAGCAGTCGGTATCCCTCACGTTGCCAAGCTTTGCGAGAACAAGGAGAGCGGAGCGAGAGAAAGACTGAACGATTCCAGCAACTTGAGAACAAAACTGCTTCCCCTCGTTTTCCCGTCATTTCCATTTTCTGCACCTTATGTGTTCACACTTGAGTGCCCATGAGGCAGCGGTGGGGCTATGATGAGTTTCTACAGGGAGTGGCATCACCAACGCTGTGTGCCGTTTCCGCTCAGATCCTCGGCGTCTATGAACAAACGCTCAGCTCGGCTCTTTTTATTGGCCCTCATCAGTCTTCTTCTCTATCAACACGATCCAACTGTGATGTTAGCAGCGTGTAGCAAACCCTCCGATTCATTTCCTCTTCCCCATCACATCACAACAGCAGACACTCATTCTTCTGAAGAATATTCTCTCCTGCCTCCCTCTCTCCCTCTCTCTCTCCTTACTTTTTTCTCTTTCTTTTCCTCACTCTTTTTTCCCTCTTCCTGTTCCATTCTTTATCTCCTTCTCTTTTTCATTCTGCCTGTTATTCTCTTCCCTCTTTCTCTTTCCCTCACTCTCTCGTCAATCTTTCCTCTCTCTTCCTTATCCCAATCTATCATTCTTATTTTTCCTTATTCTGTTTCTACTTTCTCTCCTTTTCCTTCCTTCTCCTTTTATCTTTCATGATATTCTTGTCTCTTTTTCTCTCCCTCTCATTTTTATCACTGTCTTTCTCTTGTCTCTTTTCCTTTCCTTTCTCTTTCCTTACTCCGTCTCGCTTTCCTTCTTCCCATTTGTCTTCATTTATTTTTTCTTTCTCTCTTCTCTCTTTCTCTATCTCTCCATCTCTCTTGCCCTGCCTTTCTTTCACATTCTTCTTTTGTTATTCTCTCCTTTCCCTCCCTCTTTTCTGCTTCTTTCTCTCACTCTCTTTTCTCTTTCCTATCTCATTTTTACCTGCTCTCTTTCTCTTCCTCTTTCTCAGTCTTTTTCTTTCCTGTCTTTCTTATCCTTAATTTCTCTTTGTCTATCCCTCTCTCTCTCTCTCTCTCTCTCTCTCTCTCCTGTAGTCTGTGGATTAGTCCTGATTACTGTGTTTCTTGTTAATAATCTGTATTAATCTCCGTCTCTCTTCTGCCCCGGCTCGGGTACGGTCTCTGTTACTTCACTGGCTAATGAGGCTGAAAGTTACTCTACATCTTACACTCCACTTACTTAAAACTCTTATCACGGCTGATATGGTATCGCAGAGAGAAGCTTCTGCATTATTTAAGCCTCTCCTTCATTTCTTGTAGAAGTTAGCGCGCACAGCAACGTCAGTTTAGCCCCTGAAGTCAAAGAGCCTGTATGCGGGTTTACACTCCAATTCCACTCTTTCATGACTTTTACATTAGTTTCATTCTAATTACTGAATAATTCAGTTCAGTAGATATTTAATAAGCCCTAGTGGTGGATACTGTAAGTATGGTGCACGTAGTGAGATTAATAACCAAAGCCTCTGAGGATTCATTCACTTCTCTTCACAGCCGACAGAGGCATAAAGGCCATGCAGTGTTGGCTTGGTGGCAGCACTACAGGTGAAAATGGATGATTAGCAGAGAGTTTTATCAGTGTAGGTTGTTCATTTAAGGTGGAGAAAGGCAGGAGGAGCTCTGTGTTCTTATTGTTATTGCATAATACCGATTGCATAATATCTGGAATTTACCAGCAATATCCTTGGTACCCATGGCTCCCAAAAAAGGTCAATATCTGGTGGTTGATGACAAAAGTTAGGAAAATGGAACTCTTGACAGATTGTTCTGCTCACTGCGGTGGTCTGCGGAATGTTGCTACTCCATCGTAGCTCCATTGAATGTTCGATTTGCTGTAGTCCGCCAATTATGTGAACATATAATATATAATATGTGTCGTCTGATGCTGACTGTACTGGGCTGAGTGGTGTACTCTTAAGTGTGGTATCGGGTTAGTAAAAGTCTTTACTTTCTTTCCCCCATGAGGCTTGTTAGTTTTACACATTGTGCAAATAGCTTTGATTCAGACACAGTAAAAAAAAACTGCCAGATTGACCACATGATTTCTATCAGCACATGCAGTGAAATCTGATATGAGCTTTCTGTAGACCTGCACGAGGCCCATAGTTTTAGTCCCATAGTCATAAGGTCTGTATTTCCATCAAATGTTTGAATCAGGAACTGCAGGGTCTTCACACAGTTCTTAACTCGCAAAATATAATTCATACGTCTTACGATCAGCTCACAGAATCAGCAACGTTAGAGAAATACTGCATATTTGAAAATCAGCTGATACCGATACATAGCTTATCAATCCTTCTACCTCTAGTGTCTAAATTAGGCATGTGCATGGGCACTTCAGTACTGGGTTAGTTGTTCTTTTTTTTAGCCAGTGTTAAAGTACTCCAATCACTATTTGGATATCTGTTAGGTAGTATCATGGAAAGTCGAGGAGCATATAAACAGTTCCAACAATTCAGTAAAGTGCTGCAGGGCTGTAAATTGTGGCAGACTATTCTGCCCATTTTTTCAGATTAAGGAACTGTATTTTTTCAGACTTTGCTTATACAAGAGTGTCTTAATGTGTTGGTGTTGTCAAGAACACAGTATAGAAGTGACTGGACGCAGCACAGCCACTTAGCATGGCCTAGAAGCACCTACTGCTACAGGATAAGGAAATTCGCCTGACACGCAGAACAACGAATCATAAGCCTTCTACTTGGCATGATGTACAGAAGGAAGCAATCTTGAAACAGTCCCATAGGGAAACACAGACGTATAGGAGAGGTAGAAGTGCACATTGGTGGAAGTGCAGATAGCCAGTTGGAATGCAGCTGGCAGAATCCAGACAGTGTAGCCAGGTAAACCCACACAAGATATCAGACTCTGCATGCATGTGTGGGCGGAGCGTCTGTAGCTGAGACTAGTACAGCTGTAACTAGGCTAACTCTATCTGTCTTCAACTGTTCTAATATAAAACAATGGAACACATTTCTTTGTTCTCAGTGTTCTCGACCTTGACAAACTAACATGTTGGGAAGAAAATATAGAAGCCCAAGAGTCATCACCATTTCCAGCTGTACTGGTCAGGTCTAGTATTAGTGTTGGCTCATTCGGCTCATCTGAGGGGGGAGCCTCAAGCAAGATCCACCATAAAAAGCCTACCCCTGTAGCACTCTGGGACCAGAAGTATAATAAAAATGTTTAGACACGTTGGCACCCTTGCACCAGCTTTGTGTGACATGAATAAGAGCTACAGCATGTTAAAATAATTCAAAGCCCTTTTTTTCTTTTCCATTCCTTAACTCGGATACTTGGATATCACAATTAGTCCAGTTCTGATATTAGGCAGTGGTGGAATCTCCCATGTGACCTGCTCCACTGAGTGTTTAAGATGCAGATGGATGAATGCTCGCTTCAGTGCTGGGCCCCATATGGAGTGTTAGTGTAAGGAGTGAAATCCTTTTGTTTGCTCCAGCTTGCCCGAAGACCCAGAGACGACCCCCCCTCCCACTTGCCGGCGGCCATGGCCAAGACCCCGTGACTCTATTGTTCACTCTAATCAATACCACACCATGGTGTGAAAGTGTGAAGGCTTTTGTTCGCCCCCCCTCAGTGATGCATCATTAGCTTATAAAGCTTAATGATTGTGACCAATTACGTGTTATTACCAGTCACACTTGGTTGTATAATTTGACTGGCGTGCGCACAGTGGTTTGGCTAATTGTATTGATAGGACTGCTGAAGAGCTGGCCTTCATTGATGCTGTTGGCTTTTCAGTGGAATCATCACTAAATACTTCAGACCTGATAGAATTTGACTCTGGTCTTTAATTATGGTAATAATACTCCAATCACAATGTCGTTTAGCTTGAAATGATAAGACGAAATCAGTAGATAGCATAATCAGTTACATAATTAGAATAGTTATGTAAAAAATGATGTTCACATTATCTATCAGCAGGTTCGAGTGTGGAGATTCTGATATTTTCATTTGTTTTTGACAGTAACTTGACAAAAACATAAAGGATGTCATAAAGCAGACCCCCGAGCATGAATTCAATGTTGGTCTGACCCGCACTAGTCTGTTTGTCCCTTGAGTCCTATTCATTTTTGTCCCTACCCAACTCTATTTTGTTTCCTTTAACCTACAACCACCAAACTGCACGTACACACTCAGAGCAGATCCCCAAACTGGATTTCCATAGCCATTCTGACCCACACTCCTCTATGCGTTGTTTATTCATCCCTCGTTCCTTCCATAGCAGCCAAGCCTAGCAATAGCCTAGCAGGAATTGTGAACCATTCTACATTTCTGTCAGGAAATGCACTTTTCTAGTTCATATTTACACCCACAAAATGTACTGCTTTTCCTGCCTTTTCCATGTAACCAAACTGTTAAATTATTCATTATTCAGCTCACCAAAAAAAGGGAAACAGCTTGGACCAAATCACAGGCTGTAACTGGGCATGTAAAACCGCATTTGGGCATTTTTTCACCCTGACCAAAATCACATTCCTTCTGTGCAGAATAAATGCAGTATATGGCACCTTTACAACAATTTGATTGCATACGGCTCTAATTATGTACTATGCATAACAAAGCAAAAGACTGCAAAGTAGCTTGTCTTTGTGCAAAACAGTGATCTTACAACTATACATGACGTATAAATACACAGAGGTTTCAATGAAAGACCTGAGAGGCCTTCAGTAGAGCTAAACAACACTTCATGCTGTTTTGAAACCATCTTTACCTTCAGTCATTAAGACCTTTAAGGGTTAAATACTGCAACAACAGCACACCTGTTAAAACAAACCACATCTTGTGATAACCGCGGCCCTGACCGGGGGCAGCAGTGGCACCGATCCAGCACAGCTTTTGATATCAGACGTTCAGAATGATTAGTTTTGTTTTGCTGTTGAAATGCTGTTTTGTGATTGCAGATTCAGTTATATCAAGAATCACACTGACTGGTGTCAATGCAGCAAAAATGTACAGGATGTTTTTTCTGCAGACAGCTTCTGCCTTCTGTTAGTACATACAGCACTGACCTGGGGCAGTGGTGGTGCTATTCAGGGGTTGACGGTCTGCATGGCAGTTTTCACCTTTCTGCTAACAAACCACAGTGTTCACACTTGTCTGCGTTCACACTTGTCTGGTTTGGTCGGATGAAAATAGGCCCTGGTGTGAAAAGCAAACCCATCAGTGTGCTGTTACCTGCTTTGGTCCGGACCTGGAACGCAAA
The DNA here is from genome assembly GCA_034552555.1 of Semaprochilodus insignis. NCBI lineage: Eukaryota > Metazoa > Chordata > Actinopteri > Characiformes > Prochilodontidae > Semaprochilodus > Semaprochilodus insignis. The sequence continues at coordinate 14,611,627 of CM067484.1, read as the reverse complement.
ACTTTTGGCAGGTTCTTTTGACTGATTACTGATTATTAGTTTGTGAGTAATTGTTAACTGTCAAACATGAAATCACAGCCATGAACCATGAACACATCAAACACAGCAGTGCGTTATACAGTATATAAACAAGGCTTTAGGCTGATGTAACAGACATGACAGCATCATAGTATAGGTCTGCTGATCAGACCTCTCTGAGAAATGGGCATGGCCAAAAGTCATGGACGAGCAGGCATGCAGATGGATGAAGCACCTCGTAAATAAAGGAACAGATGAAGGAACAGTGTTGGTGTATGGATAAAGGAATAAACAGGTGGGAGGCAGCTACAGACAGGTGCTCTGGCTTGCTAGCTTTAGGTTATGCTGGTTAGCTTGAGCTCGCTAAGTTTCTCTGACTCTTGAAACTGTTTTGTGTGGGCGGGACAAGAGACATCAGCCTTGTGATTGGTCAGGGTCATGCTTACAGAAGCGTAACAAAGGATTAGGAACCGCCCATTTTACATGGAGAGGATGGAGAGTCACTGTAACACTATTCAAAGGATAAGCTTAACATGTTTACAATACCCGTTTACTGCACTCTCTCTTTTTCTCTTCCTTGCTTCTTCCAGTGATGGGTTCTTCAGTCTTATCTCAGTCTCTGCCATAATGTCCATGCTGGGAATACTGAGCTAGCTTTCTCTGAAGACCCACGGTTGTTTGTGTGTGACGTGGTGCTATGAAGCAATACAAGAGGTCTCCTGCCCGTTCCTCCAGCATTACATAGCACTACAGCAGGCGTTCCTGGCAATGACGGAGACACTGTTCTCCATATTGTAAGTCAGCGTACAATCAAAATGATCTTGAAGCTGTTCTTTTAGATAAAGGTGCCAAGGTGTTGCTTCAAATGAACTTCAAATGAACGCACTGGTGGAAGGTTTGTGTGTGTAATTGGTTAGTCATTAACATCCCTATTCTTGGACAAAGGGAACTGCAAATGTCAACACACCCTAACAGAGCAACCTCACCAGGGTTGGTTCTAATGTAACCAAATCTGACAAAGGTGTGAACACGCCTCAAAGCTCAGTGGTAATGGAGCGTCCATCAGTCCAGGGGTTTTACTTTCATTGCCGATACTCCAGTTTTCAGACGGGGTGTGTGACGTTAAGACGCTAAGAGTTTGCCATTGACTGCCCTCTTTCCCCAATCTGGATTAGCACAGGATTTTCTTTCAAGAGGATGAGACGAAACACTAGCTCTTACACACCCAACAGCCCACCGACCAACCCCCACACACACGCAAACACACACGCGCACATAGACTACACATGCACGTTTTACCCACACAAAGGGGACATCTGTCGACGCATTGTAAATCACTGAGGTTCTTGCTCAGGGTTATCACAGGATCATCAGGAGCGAATGCACAGAAATTGACTCCATGAAATTGAATTAGGACTGCTCCTTATGATTATTCCTGGCTGTTAGATACTGGTTATCTGACCAATTTGGTGATTTGCTGGAGGGCAGCCTGAACTGCCACTTTATTATCTTTTGTGTATTAACTACAGCTGCTGTCTTTAACCTGACCACATATTGCTGGCGATCCCTGCTGAGTCTTTGTCTTTGGTGAGCGCTCATGTCCGTGCTGGTCAGAATACAAAGGATCAGAATGTGAAACTGGAGATTTCTCTGAGCTACTCTGCTTTCTGTCACTGAGTAAAAGGTCTGCGCTGCCTGTATTTGTGGATGCACTTATCGAGCATGTGATCACATACAGAGCGCAGTTCAAGTCACTGTGGAAAAATGTCTGGTTGGTTTGTTTATTCTGATTTATCTCTCTGAAGAAACCCTGAAGTGTGGAGTTTATTTCGGTTCGTCTGTTTGCTTGGCCAAAATGATGTGACAAATTTCCCACTTTTGTTAGATTATGTTCTTCAAATATCAGAACAGATCTACACTCTGCTTCTGTTTGCGTAGCCTGAAGTCACACACGCAGACAGTGGAACCACAAACAAGAGACTGGTCAGACCTGTACTTCTCCGTCTGCAGTTTGTCATTTGCATGCTGCAGCCCTGCTGAGTGCTTTTGAATACAGGTGTATGGTGGTGCACTTCAACTCTCCACTCAGACCAGGCAAGAACTCTACGTGCACATTGTTTGTGCTATTACAATATTGAGCCGGTAGTGAAAATGAAAGAAGAAGTCATTGTGCAGTGCATATGTATTTATATATACATTTTTATTTGAGTGACCCTTTATTATATTTGATAATGTATGTATGTTTGTATGCATGTATGTATGTCAATACATTTTGTCATGAATGCAACAATCATATCACTACCGAAACTATAGAATTAACTTTTTCGATGGTAGCACCTGTACATGAACAGATATCTTCTGAAGTTAGCATGCTAACCAGCTAGCGCTGGGCGGTCCTGTCTCGTAATACCCCCGTGTACCTGAAGAGGTGATAGTGAGTCACTGTAGCGTCAAGTCAAATCAGTTCAACATGAGAGAATGAAGCAGTAGCACTGCCCTAGTGGCGTATTCTAACCTCTGCTCATTTGAAGGTCCTGCTCCTGGGTAGATCATCTTCAGCTCTGGGTAAGTGATCACTGCTGTCCGTTCCGAAACCACGCTCAGCAGCAAACAAATGATGAGATACAAATAGAAGCAAAAGGAGACTTAACACTGGTGCTGCTTCCCACAGCTGGAGATGCTCTTGGTGAGTAAGGGGATGAAGTTTGATGCTGAACTTTTCTAGATTAGTGAGGAGGGAGGAGGGAGGAAGAGGGACTGTGCATTATCTGATAATATGTTGTGCCCTCATTGTTTGGAGTGTGAATACGATGGGTTGCGTCATTTTACTAATTGGTCCTTTAAATGCGTAAAAAACGGGTTTTGGTAGTGACATTCCTAATATTCCACACAGAATTTCAGACTTCGGGACACATTTACTTCAGAACAATGGGATCTAACCGCTTACCATGTGGCCATGAGGGACAGTCTCACTTCCTGCTCAAAATACAGGGCGTGGATAAAATAAGGCTCTGCCCACATAGTAAAACTTGCATAAGTTATTTATTTATTTATTTTTTAAATGAAACTCGTGATAAATTAAAATATTTTAACTTCACTTTAAAATAAATTTAACAAATAAAAACATCACAATTGTAAAATAAATCTAAGGATTATTTTCAGTTTTGTAAATTTTGTGGTCTGGGTTCAGGACATACACCTGGCCATAGATTGAACCCTATAGATGATTTGATGATGATTTTGTACATATTTAGTTGAAATAGATTGTGGCATAATCATTGTAACTATGTAAGATCTGAATGCTTAAATGTTTTTAAATAGCTTTTTTACTGACAGTGTTTAATATAATTTGGTGGAATGGTGTCTTTATGTGCGTGTGTGTGTGTGGTTGTGTGTGTGTGTGTGTAATTGTGTGTGCGTGTAATTGTGGGTGTTTGTGTGTGTGTTAGAGAGAGAGAGAGAGAGTAAGAGGGAAAGGGAGGGGGATGGTAGAAAAATGTATGTAGAGGGAAATCATGCCTGGCCCTGCTTGTGAGGGGTCAAAGGTCGAGCAGAAGAAGGAGGGGGTATGTGCTGGATTTGGAGAGCTGGTTTGTGTACACCTGCTCTGGGACAGGATTAGTGTGGACCGTTTTGGGTTTCGTCTCTGGGAAACCGTGCATGTCGGCAGCTCTGCTGTTTGTTTACTGTCTGTTTAAAGCCGGCCGAGAAGGTGTTCCTGCTTAGATCCTGCAGGGTCAGCATTTCAGGAGTTCTGGACACGGCCATCTGACACAGCGTCAAGAACAGTGACTAGTGACCAACACAGAGCTTAACGCGACTCGATCTGTAAACCAGAGCTTCCTGTGATTCAGGAGGACTGAGACTGAGACTCCGTCTGTCACCAAGTAAAAAAATAAATATAGGAAGGATGAGGGAGGGAAAGAGAGAGAGAGAGGAAGAGACAGAAAGAGTGTAAGAGGAGAAATAAGGACAAGAAAGAACTAAAAAGGGCAGATAAAGAAGAAGAGGTGATAGATATATTGGTAGAAATATGAAGGGAGAAGAGAGAGGGAAAGGGTGAGAAAGAAAAGTAGGAAGGAGACAATGAAAGAGAAAGAAAGAGAAAAGGCCACGCCCCCTGAAGAGTACGGAGTGCATGGTCAGCGTTTTAAGGCTAATGAGTTGGTGATGATTAGTGTAGCTGTGAATCACACAGCAGCATTAAGCCCCTCCGTATCAGTCTGTCTCCATTGTTCAGTCAGCACTGTGCGGTCGTTCTGACGGCTTTTGTTGTTTTGTTTTTTAATATGTCAGAGCGGCTCCTTTGGTGTCATCCACATGGATCAAATGCAGTGTGTGTTAGCGATGATCAAAGCTGGGTGTGTGTGAGCGGTTAGTCGTGCGGTGACGTTGTGGGGGTGGGGGGGTTAAGGGGGATGAAGGATTGAGGGAGGGTTTGTGTGTGCTAAGAATGGGACTTCTGAAAATGTCCTGTTATGATATCAGTGAGAATTCTGACAGTGTTTGGTACTTTATGCAGTACTGTTAAATTATACTGTAGATGATTTATTTATTTGTACTGAAATATTATTTATGGGCTTTATGAATATATTAGGTAGGTATTTGTGTTTTAATATTTGGATGCGGAAATTGTGGGTCTCCAGCGCTAACAGCTAAAAACACAGCCCTCTGCTGCACTCCGGAAAACCCACCACTCCACCCATATTCAGCCTCTTTAACATAAAAGTCCTTGTATGAATGAACTTGAAAGTCCAAAATAAACATTTCTTCTCTTTAAAAAACAGAATTACTTACAGCGCAAAGCAGCGACATCACAATACAAACACAAACTTTATCAGCACATTTTAATACTACATTTATATACTTTTGACTGCACTGTTATCACTGGTATCCTGCTTAACTCACAGCAGTGAACTCACTAAAGCGATGCTAGACAGCATGTATTCCCTGGCCACCTGCAAACACTGCCCTGCCGTACCCTTCAGTGCCCTTCGTACCTTCAGTTAGCCCACCTCCACAAAGTGCTGGTTAACCTGTGCTTGCACTGTGCTAATGCTCCCTAGCCCACCGCTAAGACAGACTAGCAGGCCTGGTGAACGGAGGGAAGCCACACTGTGAATAAAATCTATAAAACATGTAATTTGACTGGGGATTTGAAACTTTTGTGTATACACACAAGAGCCACAGGACACAGTTTGGCCAATGCAAGCGAATGGAGATATAGTAGCCTGTTAGCCCTGGTTCATAAGCGATAATTCCAGTTAACCTATCACCTGGAGACACAATGCACTTAACCCGTGTGGTTGTTGAGGTAGGCTTAACATAGGTTTAACACAGGAGTATCACGTATCAGACACCGGCATTAGGCTAGCTTAAGTTAGCGACGGAGGAGGCCCAATGAGCCATAACAGGAGCAGTGGCTTGCAGTGTGAAATGTGGTCACTGGGCAACTGATGACCTACCTGGTGCGAGAATGCTGAATATAGTGTGTCACCCTGCCAGTTAGTTGTGGTTGTGATGTCACAGCACATGGCAGTCTTGCTCATGTCATTGGGTTAAATTTACCCACATATTCTGAACCTGTTAATAACGTAAGCTATGAGTCAAAAGGAGGTAGCTGCAGATTGTGAGTTTGTATAAGCTTTCAGCCCTATGAATAAATAAACCTGCTGAAACGTGTGGGATGTGGGCCCTTTAAAATGAGCAGTTTTATACTGAAGAACGTTATTAAACCGATAACAATCCCAACCATGTGTAGATGTAGGGGTCAGAAACAGCCTGCAGCCCCACACCCTTATGGTGGGTCCCTGGAGATTATCAGCAGGGTCCCTGCTCCCTCCCTCACCGCGCACACACACACAGATTAGGAAGCTTCCAGCTCAGACACGGATCCTGTCAAGTGTGGTGGCAGTGCGTGCGTGTGTGTGTGCAGGCGAGTGTGAAGAGCCCTTGATCATGCCAACTGCCGCTGTTCCCTCCCTCTAGCTTGTCAAATTGCGCCCCGGACACAAAGAGGAACTTTGGTTTTGAATGTGCTCAAGGTAGCATTAAAAATGGATGGTTTTTTTTGCACCCCCCCCCCCCCATCATCCGTTTTCCCGGCGGACTTTCTTTTACGGAGGGCATCCCGGCCTTTCCAAACAATAGCAGAGGAGAAATCTCCATACAGGCTTCAATTAATTCTCCCCGGATGCAGACAGCTCTATTTCTTTGAAGCGGCCTGCAGCTGCACTGGCTGCTGTTTGTCTTTTGTTTGGAGTGCGATACTGTTCTTTCTTTAGCCCTCCTTCACGATCACAGCCTGGTTTGCAATCTTTATCACTCGTTCAGGGTCTTTCTTTCTGTCCCCTCCTCTCGTGTCAGGACCCGGCTGACCGGTGGCCGTCGTCTCTCAAATCCCCGTCCCATCTGCGGATGGAGATAGCGCTCAGTGTGAGGATTTAAGCTGAAATAATCTGGAGCGCATTTAGTGAAAAACGAGGTACTTAACCCCCCGCAGAGCCAGACGCAGAGGAAGAGGAGATGGCGTGATGAAGGAGGAGAGGGACGCTTATTGTAGACGAGAACAGAGAGAAGTTTTCTCTCTCTCTTTCTCAGTTTGTCTTGATTGTTCCTCATATTTAATTTCTCTGGTTCTTTTTCTCCCTCACTTTCTTCCTTCCCTCTCTTTCTTTTCTATTTCTCTCCTGCTCTCTGCCTTCCCCCTTTCTCTCTTTCCCTCTCTTGATTCAGCACACATTTCTTCTTTCTTTATTTATTTCTTGTTTTCTCCATCTATTGTCATTTTTCACTCCCTCTTTCCCTCTTACCATCTCATTTTCTTTCTTATCTTCTTAATTCCTTTTGATTTTCATTGTGTTTCTATTTCTCACTCCCCCTCTATCTCTTTTGCCTCTTTCTTTCTCTTTCTCTTCTAACCTTTTTCATCTCCTCCATATGTCTGCCTGTCTGTCTTTATATTTCCTCCTCTCTGTAATTCAGTTTTCTATCAGTGTTTTATTTCTTTTCTCTATTTCTCCTTCTCTCCTGCTTTTTTCTTTTATCCCTCGATCCCTCTCTTTCTCTTGTAATCCTCTCACCTCTCCTCTTTGCCCTATCTCTCTTTCTTCCTCTTTTTCTGTTTGTTTTACTCTTGCCCCATTTATGTTTCCATATCTCACTTTCCCCCCTCACTCTCTTTTTCCCTCATTTTCTTTCTTTCTCTCCCTACATCTCTCCATGTCCCTGTTTGTCTCTGTCTTGATGAAACCCTATATTTAATTTCTCTTTCTCTCTTGCTTTCCCTTACTTTCCTTCTCTCTCCCCCTCTCTTCTTTTTTGTTTCATTCGCTCTCTTTCATTACCCCTTTATCTCTCCATCGTTTTTGGTTATCTCTGCCTCTACACGTCTAGGCAGGCTATACATTAGATTTAGAAACGTTGCTGTCAGGATTTGATTGCATTCAGCCACAATAAAATTAGTGAGGTCGGATACTGATGTTGGACGATCAGTTCTGGATCTCTACAATTCATCCCAAAGGTACTGGTTGGAGCTCCATTGCTCCACAGCCCAATGCTGGGGGGCTTTATACCCCTCTATGCCACACTTGGCTTTGGGTATGGTGATCTTAGGCTCATGTGCGGCTGCTCCAGAGTATCCCATTCTATTGGCAGTGCTTATCTGTGGAGATTACTGAAGTTGTGAATGGCTGTGGGAACAATGGGACCTTACAGTAGCTGATTGCACTAATTAGAGGGGAGGTCTGGATGCTTTTGTGCATATAGTGCACACCAGGTTGTTCTAGACCTTCAGAGAGGACCTAATGATTCAGGTAACTGAAAAATTGAACTGAAAGTATTTTAATAACACTCTTATTTCATTTCAACACTTTATTTCATTGTAAATTTAAAAGGGTTAAAACCTTAAAATGCCCAGCAGAAAAATGTCCAGTCAGGACTTGGTTATGAACTCAGAAGCTGGACTGAAGGCCTGAACTGACAGTGGAATCAGCTGGTCAGGTTTTGATTTACAGTAGGTGGGACCAGCTTCACGGCCTCCTGGAAGTTCTAGATAGGTCCGTAGCTGTGAATATAAGCCGTGGTCTAACTCTTGGTCTTTCTCTAAAAATCTAAAAGGTGAGCTAGCAGTAATTAGCTTTATTGTAGAGATGAGTCTTTGAGCCTTTTTGACTGTTGTAACCTTTCCTGCCTAAGCCGGAGCTCTAACAGTCCTGGTTCCTCACTTCTGGTATGTGTCTCTTGTAGTCTGTTTGTGGTTGATTACGGTCGTGCTGGATGCTGAAGGCTCTGTACGGTAGCGGCGCATGCTTTTCTGGACTTGTTAACTGAGCTAAACTTAATTTAGCAGTTTTGCAGAGGTGGGCACACGGCTGCATGTTACTGGAGGAATACGAGAGAACAATTAGGCTAAATTTATCCCTGAAGGGAGGAGGAGGAGGAGGAGGAGGAGGAGGAGGAATGTCTCGGCAAAATGCTCTCTCACACGCAAACACACGCACACGCACGAGGCTGTGCAAGGTATGTGTGTGACACTGAGGGGAAATAGCAGCTCCTGTAGAGATGGAGGCCGTGATAGCAAGGTGTTTTGTAAACCCCTCTCTCACTCTTCTCTATTTTTTCCCTTTCTCTCCCTATCTCTCCCTCACTTTCTCTCCCTTTCCTTCTGTTTCTCACTTGCTTTCTCTTTTTTCTCCACCCAATTCTCTTTTCTTTCTGTATTTCTCTTGCCTCTCCCTCTTTCTCTTTACACTTTCACCCTCTTTCTTCTCTCCTTCTCTTTCTTTCTCTCCTTGTTTCCCCTCTCTGCCTCCTTTTTCCTTTCTCTACCTTCTCTTTTTTCTGTCTCCGTATTTTTTATTTTTTCTAGGTTCTCCCTCTCCCTTTTCCCTTTCTTATCTTCTCTCTCTCTCAATCTCTCTCCCTCTCTCTCTCTCTCTCTGTCTTTTCTTTCTTTCTCTTTGTCTCTCTATCTCTCTTTCTCTCTTGTTATCTGATGCTCGCTTGCCCTGGACATTAAACAAAACTCAGTCTCCCATAACAGAGTGACCCTCTGATGTAAGAGAGGGCTTTAACACAGAGAGTGGTGTTTCAGTTATGCGTCTCTCTGTCTTTCTTGCACTCTCTCTCTCGCACACTCTTCCTCGCGTGCTCTCTCAGACTAGTCTGAAGGTGTTTATGGAGATGGACTCTGCTGAATCGATCTGTGTGCCAGTTTAAAGTGTTTAAAGTGTTTTTATTGGTCTGGCTTTTTGAAGTGGCGCAGTTCTCAAATTAAAACACTCACTCAACTGAACTCACAGCAAACAAAACTATTCATCCTCTTTCTCCTTCTCTTTATTCCCCCTTTTTATCACTCTCTCTCCATCTGTCTCCTCCTCTCTTTCCCTCTCTTCTTCTCTCTTTCTGCATTCTTTCTCTTTTGCGCTTTCCCTCTTCACCCCTATCTCTATTTCTCTCCCACCTTTCTGCTTGCAGTCTCTTTCTGCCCCTCTTTTTCTCTTTCTCCCTCACTTCCTCTGTCTTGCTATCTCTCTTCCTTTCTATTTTTCAGTCACTCTTTCTATTTATACCCTTCCCCCTTTCCTCTTTTCCCTCTTTCCTCTGTCTCCTCTTATTTTGTCTCTCACTTCTTTGTCCTTCCCTCTGTCTTTCCCTCTGTTCCTCTTTCTCTCTCCCTCTCTATATCTCTGTTTTGCTGTCACTTTTGCCACTCTCTCTGTTTTGTTCTCTCTCTTTCTCCCTCCCTGTCTCTTGCCCTCTCTCTCCATCCCCCCCGCTTCCCTTTCTGCCTCTGTCTTACTCTCTATTTCTATTCATCTCACTCTGTCTCTGTCTCTCTCTCTCTCTCTGTTTGTCTTTTGTTTGTCACCCAGTTACTTCCTCTCCAAGGCCGCTAAGCGTTTTTCCTCCTATTGTGTACCCCTCTCTCTCTCTCACTCTCTTGCTCTTATTTTCCCCTCTCTCTCCCTCCCCCCTCTCTCACTTATTCTCTCTCTCTCTCTCTCCTCTCTCTCAAACCCCCCCCACACACACACAGTCTCTCTGACCTGTCCGTCTAAATGAGACTTACAGTGAAATGAGTGTTTAGCTGTGAGAGCAGCTCTGGAGAGCAGAAGGTTGTAAAGTCAGTGATTATGTCGTGGAGGTCAAGTGAGCCCTGTTAGAGCTTGAGCACAGTAGATACGAGCACAGTATCAGAGCATGCACACCTCAACAAGTTAAATCACATTCAATCACCNCTCACATTCACTCACATTTACTCACATTCACTCACATCCACTCACATTCACTCACATTCATTCACATTCACTCACATTCACTCACATTTACTCACATTCACTCACATCCACTCACATCCACTCACATTCACTCACATTCATTCACATTCACTCACATTCACTCACATTTACTCACATCCACTCACATTCACTCACATTTACTCACATCCACTCACATTTACTCACATTCACTCACATTTACTCACATTCACTCACATTTACTCACATCCACTCACATTAACACACATTTACTCACATTCACTCATATTTACTCACATCCACTCACATCCACTCACATTCACTCACATCCACTCACATTAACACACATACACTCACATTTACTCACATCCACTCACATTCACTGACAATTACTCACATTCACTCACATTCACTCACATTTACTCACATTCACTCACATTTACTCACATTCACTCACATCCACTCACATCCACTCACATTAACACACATACACTCACATTCACTCACATCCACTCACATTTACTCACTTTTACTCACATTCACTTTCTCTCTTTCTGTCTCTCTCTCTCAGTTGACTTAGTGCTCTGGTTTGTCAGAAGTTATTAAGAGATGGGTGTGTTCAGTGTGTGTACTGTGTTAATGAGGGATCTGTTCATTGTAGGAATGTGTGTGTGTGTGTGTGTGTGTGTGTGTGTGTGTGTGTGTGTGTGTGTGTGTGTGTGCGTGTGTGTGTGAGCTTCACTCTCTCCAGGACCCCACACACTCTCCCTGACAGGCTGTTGTGTGAGAGGAGGATAATGACGGTGACGACTCTGAGATGGACACGCCAGCACTCTTCCTCTCTCTCTCCCTCTCTCCCTACCTCCCTCCATCTCTTTCGTTCTCTCTCACTTTCTCTGTGCCTCTCTCTGAGTTATTTTAGCCTCCTGCTGCTCCGCCACACAACACTGAGCTAATGACTTCTCCTCCTCTCTTCACTCCTTCTCCTACTCTATCACTCTCCATTCCCCACTCACTTTCTCCTTGTCTCTCTTATTCTCTCTGTTCATCTCTATTTCTGTCTGCCAGTGGCTCTACTTGCCCCCTACTTTCTCTCATCTTAATTTTCTTTCTTTCTTTCTTTCTTTCTTTCTTTTTTGTCTCTCTGCACTTCTCTTTCTCTCTTATTCTCTTTCTTCTTCTTTGTGTTTTTATTTAATTTTACCTTCTTATCTTTCTTATTCTATCTTCTCTTTTTTTACCCTCTCAATCCTTCTCTCTCCTTTTCTTTCTCTCTCTCTCATTTTGTCTTTCTCTGTCTCTGCTCTTTCTTTCTCTCCTTCTGTTTTTCATTTCATCCTTCTCTGTCTCCACTTCATTGCTGCTCTCTTCTTTTCTCCCCCTCTCCTCATTTCCTCAGAAATGCTGTTGTGTCTCTCTCTCTCCATCTCTCACTTTTGCCTTTGCATTTTCTCTCATTCTATGTCTCTCTCTTTTGCTTCATCTTACTCGATCCTTTTCACTCATAAGCACTTTTGCAGACTGACACTCTCTCTCTCTCTCTGTCTGTCTCTCTCTCTCTCGCTCGCTCTCTCTCTGTCTCTCTCCCTCCCTCTCTCTCTCGCTTTTTCTCTCTCTCACTCTTTCTCTCTGTGTCGGGTGGCAGTGTGTGTGGGAGTGAGAGTGGAGATTACAGAGTGTGTAATAATGTGTGTCAGAGGTACGGTGGCACTGTAATTGGTGCCTTTAGTCCGCAGCTGTCTGAGCCCAACAGAAAGCTCTGTTTCTGTGCTTTATTCTGGTCCTGAAACACACACACATTGTTTTTGTCAGTATGTGGGATCGTAGACGTTCCCCGTATATATTATATGTTTAACATAGCTGCTGTCAAACAAAACCACTCTACAGTTTGACATGAAATGAAAGTGCCTGTTGTTATTTACATTGTGTGTAAATGTCATGATGAATGGACCAAATGAAATGGCCTGAAATTACATGCAATAAAGTCTGGTCACATCGAGTTTTTTCCTGTCTCCTGTAAAGTCATGATATTTAGGGGTATTTATTGATATTTAGTTGAGGTTTGTTCCAGTAGCAGTGGATTGTCTCTATATGTATCTAAATGTCTTTATGTAATTATAATATGAGCACCCATAATTTATTTCATTTACAGTCAAAATGGGCATTATGCAGGACTTATTCATTTTTCACAAGATATTTCTCAGGAGATAATAATAATCAATATTAGAACTGGATTTCCAAAAATGAGTAAAAGCTACAGATAGAATGGGACTCCTAACAACCACCTGGCAGACCCCCAAAACTGTCACTATCAGATAATCAGCAACAACCACAGGTATTTCTGTCCATCCTTCCACTGTAAGAAGACACCTCAGCGCTATGGGTCTGAAAGGATGTGCAGTGGCCAAGAAGCCCTCAGTGAGAAAAGGAGGAACATTAAACAAAGAAGCTGTTGGTGTTCTCAGAACTGACCACCTCAGAGTCCAGACCTCTATATCACTGATAGTGTTTGGGTTTCCTTGGCTGGTGAGAAGCAGGAAATTTACGGAAGTGTGTCTGCAGACTTTTTTAAGACACTGAAAGCAAATGCACAGTATACAACTACAGTGCAGGCAAGAAGCGGACATGCTGTATGTATGCATTTACTGCATGCTTTCATGCTTTTTCTCCTGATGCTAATAAATTAAAGAACTTTTTAGTTCATTATTATTTTGAGTGGTAAATAAATAAATGAAAGCTGCACAGAATGTTGCCCAGTACAGCTTGTAACAGTCTAGAAAACAATAGACATGGAGCATTTGGTCCTGTTTTCTCTAGTATGCCTACAAAAACAAGATTCTGAGAATGTACAAAAAGCAATACAGAGACATGGACACACTCGTCCGGATGTGAAATCTACCTGCTTAAACCCCTTTCTTCCAAGTGCATCTTCTTTGGGTTTGTTCTTATTTTAATAACAGAACTATCCCAGATATGTGTCACTGAAATCCCCCGAAACATGGATGCACACAATTCCCTGGCGGATTTAGCTCTAAAGTGTAGATTAGTGAAGAAAAGATCCTGAGACTAAATGCAAAGTAGGCGCATGTGTGCTAAAGAGGAGGTTTGCAAACTAATGTTTCTCTCAGCATCTCCCTCAATGCCTTCAGGCTACAAGCAGTTATTGCATATTCTACTGTGCTCAAAATTGTGTTCTGTGCCATCCTGATACAATTGTAGCGCACTGTGCTCTCCATAAAATTGGATTTTGTTTGATTGATTATGGCCCTGGCGGTGTCTCTGCGTGCGCTGTAGGTTGGGGTAATAAAGACTGATTTTTGGGTTCCCGCAGCAATAAGAGCCGTTTGTGGTTTCCCGGCGGGCCGCTGTGCTGCTGTAGATAGCGGAGGCGGGTTCCTCTGTCTGCTCGGCCGTTTTCTTCCTGCGGTCAAACCTGTTGTGCCACGCAGACACTGGAGAAGCAGACGCCACTGTTTGTGTCTCTTTCATTCTCTCACTCTCTCTCTCTCTCTCTCTCTTTGATTATTGCTATGAGACTTTGAGGACTTCAGGGTCTCAGGTTGCTCTTTCACGCTCCTTCAGCCGTTCTCTCCTCTCTGCCACCACAAACACATGACTTTAATTTCCAGCCCTGTGCCATGTGCTGCACTGTAAGGGCCGGTTTCTCATCCCTCAGTGCATGCCGGCAAACTTACACCAACAAACACTAATGTTTTAATGTCGACTGGAAGGTGCAGAAAGAGACTGTACAAACAAATTGAACTGATGTGGGTGGATGGAGATCGTTCTACAGCAGTGAAAATTGGAGGAGAACATTCTGGGAATAGTGTGAATGTGGCAGCAAAGCAGTGTAGAACAGCGTGGATGGGGAGAATAGTCTATAAAAGTGTGAAAGGGCAGAACATACAAGAACAATATTAATGACAGGAGAACATTCTAGAGCAATATGAATGAGTGGAGAACTTTCTGGATTAGTGTGAATGGGGAGAACATTGTGCAAGTGTGGGAGAGTATTCTAGGACATTGTGAATGAGTGCGAACGTTCTAAAACAATGTGAATTTGGAAGCATGTTCTAGAACAGTGTGAATAGCGGGAGGGAATTCTAAAACAGTGTACGTAGTGGGAGAGAATTGTACAACAGTGTGGATGGGAAGAAAATTCTCGACCTGTTAAACGTGAGAACCTTCTAGAACATTGTGAATGGTGGGTGAGAATTTTGGAACTCAGCAGGAAAATCTAGAACAGCTTATGGTGAAAGACAATTCTACACCAGTTGGAATGAGGGGAAAACATTCTAGGACAGCGTGAATGGTGGGAGGGAGTTCTAGAACAGTGAATGCCAGCATGGAATTCTACGATATCTTGAGTGGCTGGAGAGAATTCTAGAACAGCTGAAACTGGGGAGAATATTCTAAAACAGTGTGAATGGTATGAAGGAGTTCTAGAACAGTGTGAATGCCAACAGAGAATTCTAAAACAGTGGAGAACGTTCTAGAGAGTCACACAAAAGCATGTCACACTAACTAGAAATCTGTGTTGCTGTGTTCAGAGAGGCGATTCACAATGGAAAACTGGATCATTTAAACCCGGATTGAGGAATTTGTCCAGCAAGACTGTTCTGTTGTTCTTCTGCTATTGGTCAAGCTTGACTTTCGGTTTGAGCTCTCTACGTAACTGAGAAAGTCCTGCTTTGTGAAACACCCCCCCGCCCCCAGGCTTTACAGAGGCTCATGTGTCTTTGGTGTGGGTGGTGGGCACTTGAAACATGAGAAAACCACTAAACAATTGGCTTTGCTGAGAGTTGTTTAACCCCTTAAACTGCAGCCTTATTAATCACAAGACTTGTTTTTTTGTAATTGTTATGCAGCTTATATGTAAGCTGTTGGTTGTGTAGGGATAGAAGTATGGACCCTCATACAGACTGTTGATGTTCTCCTATCAACAGGGGATCATACAGAGGATTATGCGTATGAAGAACATACGTTGTGTTTCCTTCCATAACAGCAATGAGTAACCTTTCTATCTTATTTGGATTATTATGAATTAGGTATGTTTCGTTATCTAATTTATGTAATGTACACTTCTATGCAAAAGTCTTCAGGCATGTCATGAAAAATGTCAGCAGCAGCAAATTATTGGAATACATATAATATTGGAATAAATACAAATAAACAAATATTTATCTGCTACACCCAGTTTGCTGTACGCATTTAATTAGGAATGACTTGCATTCCTATTTACGTGACTCATAAGCAGTTCTTATGCTTTGTTTTGGGCTGTATCGTGGTCCTATGTTCATGATACTCTTTTTGGGAAACATTTTGGGAACATCTGTGCATAGAGACTTTCCTTCTACTTGATGCAGAACCATTTTCTACTTATCAAAAACTGATTAGTTTTTTGGACCGGTCTTACAGCAGCCAAAAATATGATTCTGAGAATATGGTTTGAACCCTCTGCTTCTTCTGGTCTTATTTGGCTTGTTTATTTTCAGGTCATTACTCTTCTGGAATGTGGAACAGGCAGGATATGGCCAAAATAAGAACAATTGTATCCTGGTCAAATACTGAGAAAGAGCTGTTAAAAATAGTGAGAGCTCAATGCCTGTAGTGAATGTGTGCAAACTCTTCCATACCGTGGCCCTTTATTTATTTCTTTATTTATTCTTTTTTAATTTGTGTCTCCGTCTTTTTGTGAGTGTACCACTGACCTTATATCATCATTAATATTACTACCATTGCTGTCTAGTAGTATTAATTATTATTACTATTGTAAAGAATCCTGTGAGCATGTATTGGGCTTTATGTATAAAGTTATTGTGAACTTTATGATTACTTGTTAATGAATTGATCCCATGTGTTGTTTTTAAGTTGTTTATATGTTGGTTTGATTGTATTTAATCTAGTGTTTTCTGAAGAAATGAACCCCCAACATTTAGTCTCGTCCTCCCTGAATAAATACTAGACATTTGTAGTGCACTGTAGTCTATGTTTAGTAGGTTGTGGTAATCTACCTGCTGTAACAGTGCAGACTAGCATGCATTTCATGCAAGGAGGCCTAACCTGTTTTTGCTGGTCTGGTGCTGGTCTGGTGCTGGTTTAGATGATCACCCCAGTATGGTCATATTAGTTCCATTCTAGCATCCAAAACACAATGTATGCTGATTTTGCTGGTGACCAGCGTATGGACATTGATATAATAATAACACGTATGTAGTGAAAGCAGAAATGTTTAGCATAATGTATTGCTCTGTGTACTAGTGCTATAGGGTAAGTAACTGGTGCTAATTGGCTGAAGGCCTTCGCACACTGGATGTGCTGCAACACTTAATGCAGCCCAGCGTCATGTAGCGTCACATTGCTAAGTGTTGCTGTAGAATACCAGCAGGGAAAGCCTACGAAAGCTAGTCTCGGGCTCATTTGTACGTTTTCCTTATATAAATTGAATAAATTGAAGTATTGAGCATGCTATTACCTCTTTACAAACTGTCTGTTTCCAGCTGAAAGATACATGCTGAGGCTAGAGGCTATAGCTAGGCTAGTAACGCTAACTGAACTTACCATTAGCATTTGTTTGTTAACCTAAAATACTGTACGTTTTTCTCTGTGTGCATTTCAGGCTAATAAGCCTTTCTGTGTCTCAATATGACTTTAATTTATTGCAGTTATGGAAAAATGCTCAGGAGTTGAGAGGTGCTCTGAGTCATGGACTGATGTGTGTTCACATCAATTGTGCAGTGGCCTTAAGACCATCAGGAATATGAAAGTTTAGTACAGAGTACATGTTTTATGGTTGAAAAACAGCTGAGGAAAGTCTAGTCTAGATGTGTAGATGAAAAATAGAGGCTGCCTCTTCATATGAGGTAACAACCTAAAACTACAGCTAACTGATCCAAGACTGGATGAGGATTCCTCTCCAACACAAGGTCTTTTCTTCTCAGTGGATGAAATGTCAGTTTGTCGAGGTAACCCTGAGCGTGGAGAAATATCACTTCATTGCATCTGGACCTCGCTGACATCAGCTGAAGGAGCTAGCCTAGTTAGCAAATATCCACGGCATAGACACAAGCGAGAATGGTGCCATGACCAATCACACCGTTAACATCAGCTTGAAGTGTCGCTGAAAGGCTGTGGTAAACAGCACCGGAATGCCCGCTGGCATGTCTTTGCTGCTGTCCTCGCCGGCTGCCATCCCTTTCACTGTCCCCCAGACGGACTCCCCTGTCGAGCCTCGTTGCTTGCTGTCTTAACAGCCATCCAAGTCTCCCACATGTCCACAGCCGAACTAGCCAGTAGCGGGTTGCTAAAGTGGTCACAAAGTGTTCGTTCTTCCCCTCAAATATGAGCAAAATGGCTATATTTTGACTGTCCTGTTTCACGGAAATGCTGACTGTGAACTTTGCAGTGTAACAGATACATGAGTACTGATTTCAGTGTTGGAGTGCTGGTAAATGGAACAGTCAACTGAGTCCTCAAGCACCTTCACAAGTACCTCTAGTGCATAATACTTCAGCTTAGTTATTACCTGCGTTCCAGAGCCTAGGCTGCAGCTGAGGTAGGACAGCTCTTTGGTAGGACTGTCCTATAAAGAGTCCTCCTTAGTAACCTGGGTCACAAATGGAACAGTCAAAGAGGACTGTGTAGTGTGGCACCGGAAAGGCAGGGTCTCCTGCAATTGCAGCTCAAAACTGTGGTGATGTGCATCATCATCAGAAACACTACTGAATAAAATGTATGGCAGTTAGCTTGGTTAGCATGTGCTATGGCGGCTAATAGGAAAGCAAGCTTACGTAGTATGAAATACTTCTGATAAACATATAATATATAGAGAAATGTTTAAATGAATCATTTACACTTTTCAAGATACGAAAGATTAATTAAAATATGTGAACAACTTATATTTTAAAACACACTTTGCTCCTAAAGCTTAGTTTTCCACCACTTTCGGAACGTTGCCAGTTAGTTCTCCTTCATGCTGCAGAGAATTGTGGGTAACTGAGGGCGACGAAAGAAAGCACCAGTTGCGTCCTCAAAATCACCCCAAAAGTAGGCTGCATTTCTAGGCTGTAAGAACCCTTAACTTTGGAACAGCCTTCTATTATGTAGCGGCCTAGAAATGGAGCCTACCTGGCTTTGGAATGCAGCTACTGATTGCTAATTGTACTGTTGCACTTAACGTCTTAACCCACCTCAGGCATTCCCGAGGAGTATTCCGAGGGTGTGTTTTGCCTAATCTAGACCTTCATCAAATCTAGGAAATATGAAGATCTTTGGCCAAAAAATGCCAGCTGTCTAGGAGAGCATTGACCAAATGTGTTTTGAATATATGGCATATTGGCATTTCCAACAGATCAAAGCCCAATGTTTTGCTCTAAATCGAAACATTTAGTTACAGCACTTGATATATTGCTGTTTATCTACTGCCAGGCAAGTGATAAAAAGCAGTTTGCGTTTCTGCAGATCCCTGCGTTTTTTATTGGTCCTCATCTGCAGCCGGAAGCCTTGTTTTGGCTCCGTGTCTGCTAACACAAACCGAATCGAATCGGCCTCAATAATAATCGGCCTGTGAATTATTATTCCACTCAGGCTTTCTGTCTGACAGCCACATATTTGGCTCAGCATGTAAAAAGGAAACTGTGCTGCGGAGAGAGGTCAGAGGTCATCTGCAGCCACAGTGGCACCATTCAGAGCTCGCCCAGAGCCACCCAAAACACGGGGAAGGTCACGGCGCTTCCGTTAACATGCACACTGCTCATCTTTATCCAGCACCGCTTTGATTCTGTAATAGGCATGCGGTCTGCGCATTTTAACCGGCCCGCATGACTGGGATGTACTGTGCGCTAGAGAGGGAGGGATGGAAACAGATAAAAGAGAGAGAGAGAGAGAGAGAGAGAGAGAGGGAAAGAGAGAGAGGTGAGGAATGTGCAGTGAATTGGGGGTGCCCTCCGTTGTGGAGGAGGCTCTATGGACGCTGCCAGGCACGAAACTGGGCACAATCACAGCCTTTCAGTTACTGTCTCGCATTCACTCCTTTGCAGACACACGCACATACGCTCTTTCACTAAAACGCTCGTCTAGACCACAGCCTCACAGTATATCGGCTGTTAATCAGTATCTCAATCTCAGACTTATGTTAAAGAGGTCAAAGAAGGCTTCAATATGCAAATGAGCTTATAACCAAATATATATGGTGGTCATCCTGCCACCAGCTTGTTCGGCTGTGGACATGTGGGAGGCCATGGGTAGTCCTGTGGCAGTGGTAAGAGAGACTTAAACTTGTCTATAGATGGAACTAATAGCATAGAAAGGTGTGCAGGTGTTGCTTGTGTCATTCTGTGCTGGGCTGAGCTCGATGGCTATTGATGACCTGTCTGCTATCCCGGCTGTTCAGTACCAGTGGACGGTGGTCACCACTGCTGCCGTGTTCCATAAAACAGATTTCATCTAAAGTGCTTTCTTTCCTGTGTCTCCTGACGCTAACGCTATAATATTGTTTGCCTGAGCAAATCTTAGGCCTTGTCCACATGTACCCAAAACAATATGATTTTTGAAGTTTCTCTGTTTACATGAGAATGCAAAAATGACTCAGAAACTCTCAGATGAGCAGGCCAGCCCTGTAGAGGGCCATGACGCCACCTAAACTGTGATGTCAAACAGTTTTAGAAGAACAATGTGAGCTTATGTGTGGTTTATAGAGCGCAAAGCCAACTGACGTGTTTTCAAATGTGGTACTGCAGATTCTATTCTGTCTAAATATGGGAATGCGTATCATGTATCGTGAAAATGCCATTAAGGTTTTTACCAATTTGCCCAGCCCTAATTGAAAGTCAGATTTCTGCCAGAAAATAAAAGCCTAAATAACAGGCCTACCGCTTGCTGCTGGGGGGTCGTTTATGTTTACCGTAGCTATGCTACCGTTCAGTGCATTTCAGTTCATTTTGAGGTAATGAATGGATGCCCAAAGTACTTTGTCCACAATTAACAGGTCTATCTGCTCAGGAGAGAGACTGGTGTTAAAAGGCTAAAAAACGAGAAGAGGGATGTATTTGAAGTCTCGTTTCATTATTCACAATAAAGAAGAAATCAGTAGTTTTTATGGCCGATGAGTAACGGATGCTGCCTTTTCGGATGAGAGCTAAAACTACAGCTGCCTGGTGCAACACTGGATGCTCGATGCCTTACGGGTGGTCTTTTTTCCTGAGTGAATGGTGAGCTACCATGTTAGTTTGTCAGAACAACATATTTCTACTGTTTCTTGAACTGGCTAACATCAGAGAGTAGCATGCCTAGTTAGCTATGATGTTTTAAAAAGGTAAAGCCCTGCATTATTGTTAGGGGTCCAAGCATGCAGTGCTAGAACCAGTTTTTCTGTTTCATTTTTATTTTGTTTATTTATTTTCTAACATGATATCCATTCTTTGATGCTTATGTATATTTAAATATCAAAATACACATCCCCTATTATCTTCAACATTACAGTACATGAGATTACATGGTAAATCACATTACAACGTGGTGTAACCTTATTGATATACGTTACTGGCACAGGCAGTTCACCAGATCATCAAGTGCATGTCTAACAACACTCGTGAGAAAATCCGGAGGTGAGATGCTGATGTCTGTCACATCTTACCCACTGCACCCGCTGGGTTTCACCCGTGTGAGGTAGTGGGTGTACTGTGATTGTAGCTTACCATGCATACAGCAGTGTACTTCTCTCACTGCTGCAGATAAGATCGAAAAGAACATTTTTCAGTAGTATAGAACTATGTAACCAGAGATATCCCAATTCTAACAGGGTCTTGAAACACCTTTTTAGAGGTAGATGTGTTCCTTTTAGGAATGCATCATAATGCTCACATGACTTGTATTTGTAGCACACCTTAAAGGAGTAAAAAAAAAACTGATTGTTGTGAAAATACACTCATCATCAAAAGAACAACTTCTCTGGCACAGAGAAGGAAGTGTCGGATTGCAATGCTATTGGGAAGGAAGTTAAAGGTTACCAGGAACAATAACTGATGATAAATTTAGACTGATATGGGCAATATTTATTGAGCTACGCATACAGAAGTAGTGTCTCTCAGTACGGCGTCGGGCCACCGTGTTTGTTAATGCAACTTGCTAGACGTCTCTGCATGGAGTTATAGAGTTTCCTAATGGTGTCCTGCGATAATCCATCCCATGCAGCTTGAATGTTCATAACGCTCTGTGTACATGTAGTCCTGTTTTGTGCAGCCGTCTGCCAATGGCACTAACTGGATGACTCGTGGAGGGTATCACAGCTCACTGAATGTCCGCAATCATGACTGTTGGGTCAGTCAGGTACAAAGATAAAGCTTGTCCTCGCTTATGTCACGTGCACAGCTGAGAATCAAACTTAAATAATTTACTCGTCTCCCAATGTCAAACCTACCCACCAAGTTTCATTTTTTTGCATCCTCTGCCGTGATGTCCGTGCTGGGAATACAGACTGTGGCTTCTTCTCATAGCTCATAGCTTACATAAACCCTACTCCTGAGAAGTCTTGTGCCAGCTCCTCTAAAGTTACCTAGCACTATAGCGGGCATTCCGGCCCCAGAGTGGCAACGACAGAGACCTTGTTCTCCTTATTATGAGTCAGTGTACCATCAGAATGATTTTGAAGCTGATATTTAAAGACTAAATAGTTATGTAATGTTGCTTTAATGTGTTTAGCACAGGTGATGACATGTCACTCTATCAGAAGACATTTAATGCAACGTGTTTGTGTAGACAGTACGTACATCACTTTGTCTGAGAGTAGAACTGGTTAATGTTACAGTGGCATTATTTGAATTAGAAGGTTTCTGTGTTGAACACTGAGCCAATGAGAGCTTTGCTCATTAGCATGCCAAACCGACACCCAGACATGTTCTTCACAGAGGAGTAAACACATCATGGAAGGACTGAAATAAGGTGTTATTGGGTTTATACTCTCCACAGTTGTTTTTCAAAGAGCACAGGGAAATCTTATTACATTACAGAAGAGTAAATATGTCTCTTTGAAGGTTTTGCTTTTAATTTGTTAGCCAGCTTAATGAGGAGTGAGGGGGAGTTTTAGTACCAGGGCTGCTCAGATATGGGTTTCAGTGTAAAGTCAGTGTTTTCTTTGATAAATGTCATATTCATTGGAAATAATGACTAAATATGTGGATCACTGTTGGTTTTTAAATGGATATAGAACATGCACAGTCCTACCCCTCCCCACTGCTCACACGTTCACACTGCCACCTTGCCGAAACTCCGTAACACCCTTTTGATGCATGGTAAAATTTTATTCAGTCAACAGTAGTATAGTGTGGATATGGCTAACAGTATATATGGCATATGCACTATATATCCAGATTTATACAGATGCTAATCAGTCAACACTGGTGCTCACTGTGTCTGGTAATAGAGGTCTGCATTCCCACAATATCTTAACCAATACAGGGCGTGCGAGAGTGGGACAGCATAGACATGTAGACAAATCCTGCACATTAATAAAGAGTCTAATAAAATGAGAATTGTGCAGTAAGTAGCATGTGTAATTAACATAAGGAGAAATAAGCTAAACAGTCAATAAGAGGGTAATAAACTCTAAATAGTTTCAAAGCAGCCAGTCACATAAACAGCACAAGAATTGGATTATTGTGCTACAGCAATGGCGGAGCCTTTAGACAGCCTCAGCTGTGGAAAGTGTCCTACCGAAAGGCCAGTACACCACAATTAAGCCGACTGAACACAAGTCTGACATATAGCAGTCGTTTTCAGTTCTGATTATTTCAGAAGGAAATAATTGTTTTGTGGATAGAATATGTCAAATGTTGGACACCATTTCCCCTTGTACAGGACTGCGGGCAGGAGCGGGACAGATGTTCCTGATATTTGGCAGAAGTGGGACGAGTTCTAACAGGTGCGGGATTTAAAAAATCCTGCACAGACTTCTAGCTGCTAGCCTGGACGGTCTTTAGCTCAAATGTCTGGACTGACTGACTGTTCCTGCTTGTGCACTTGAGGAGGGTACTTCACCTAAGGCCTGGAACATGCTCAACACAAGTACGCCAATGCAAATGACAGCACTCTGCCAGTGCATTGCAAATGCATGGGCCTTCTGTATAAACCCTGCCATTCTAAAACATCCACATCTACTAAACATCTGAAGAGTGTGAGCTGCTTTACCTGCTCTATCAGAATAAAGAGTTTATGCGAGCAAACAGTTTTTGCAAGAGACTCGTCCAGCTGCATGTCTGTTATGGGAATTAACCGATAGAAAGCGTTCTGGCAGAATGAGACTGTTTGGCTAGGCTGGGCTGTCACTACAGCGGCCTTTGCTGTAATGCTTGTGCCTGCGTTGCATTATGAATTGCATCGTGACATATTTTAGAACACAATGACATGCGAAACCATGTCTGAGCAGCTCTGCAAGTACCCTTCTGGCTAGCACTGGCTAGCGATGACGAACTGCTCCCAGCCTGGGCATAGTTAGGCAGTTTACAAATTCGTCTTGTATGGGGCTCAATGCCATGTGTGTGCTAGAGGGGTATAAACCCCCCATCATCAGGCTGTGGAGAAGTGGAACTGCATTCTCTGGAGTGATCCAGGACTGATCATCCAGCACCTCACTAATGCTATAGTTGCTGGATGTAAATAACATCTACTGTAAACTACATTTGCAACAAACATGTAATGCATGTTTGCAGCTGTGTGTACGTGTGTGGGTGTGAATCTGGATGTGAATGTATGCGAATGTGTGTGTGTGTGCATGTGAATGTATGCTGTCATTTCCCACCTCTGAAGTGTGTGATGATGTTTCTGAGAAGTGTGCTTTGGCTGTGTTTTGCTGGCATGAGAAGTTTCACCCTGCGGATGCGGCTGCAGAGCTTATCTGAAACCACATTCTGCATGCACAGACATAAGTACAGCTCACCTCTTGGACTTCTCTTTCTTTTTTTCTTTCCACTCAGCCCTCAAGCACGAGAGGAAACGACCAGCGGCTGTGTTGCTTTGTTTAGAAGCATCTTCCTTCTTCAGACAGCGCTTACAGAGCAAAGTCTGTTGATATCAGACATTTGCAGCTTTCCTGTTTGCATGTGCTAGTGCTGACCAATATAGCGGAAAGCCTTGTTATGAACCGCGTTTCCACATCATCGGATATCAGTGATTATTAATGATAATAATATGATATAATATGCTTTTGTGTGATTAAGCAGGAGCGCACAAGAGCAAATAACACCATAGGTTTAATCCGGTTGCAGGTATGAGCAGAGTACAGTACGGTAGGTCATCACAGCCATGATGTCATTTGGTGATGACCCAAGGGTTCTATGGGTTTTTCCCCTTATAGGAGTGAATGAAGGGCAAAAGTTTGTGCACTCAGCTTAAATCACAGTGATAGAAGTTCATTAATCATGTAGGATATAAAAATATTTGTCTTTCTTTGCTGAGAAAAGGTGTGTCCACCGATAGAAGCTTGACAGCACTGTGCCCACAGATAGAAGCTGGACAGACCGTGTCCACAGATAGAAGCTGGACAGCACCGTGTCCACAGATAGAAGCTGGACAGCACCATGTCCACAGATAGAAGCTTGACAGCACCGTGTCCACAGATAGAAGCTTGACAGCACCGTGTCCACAGATAGAAGCTGGGCAGTACTGTGTCCACAGATAGGACAGCTGGACAGTATTGTCCAGGTACACACATATACTCAATTTAAACTGATTTTAAGACTTTTGCACAATACTGTTTGGATGTGTGTGCCTGAATAGTCATAAAACTAGCTTATTAAATAGAATTAATTTTAATTCTATTTTTAATTAATTTTTAATGTTGAGTTCCTCATTGTTGCTGCTCTATGGACATGTTTATTGATGGATGGATGGAGCAAGAGAACAGGTTTAGGTTCTTCTCTGTATGTCTGCATGTCTGTCTGCATAGATGCTTTTGTCTCTCAAATCTCACAACATTTAATTCTTTAAGAGACAATTTAGTGGTTAACAAAATCTTGAGTCTGGTTTCTTCTGTCATAACACATAACACATGGCTGGTAAGCTGCAGTGTGACATACCTTAACAAAAAGGCTCAGAAATGTGTCTTACTCCTCATCTTTTCAGTACAAACAAAGATGCCAGGAACAAATTGAGACAGGTAGCAAGTCAGACCATCCGTATTTTTACACAGATCAGCCGTATCATTAAAACCACCTTGTATCTACACTGATGGTCCGTTTAACACCTCCACTTACCATATAGGTGCACTTTGTAGTTCTGCAGGTGCAGACAGTGAGTGGACGCGGTATTAAACCCCAGCAGCACTGCTGTTTCTGATCCACATCAGTGCATCACGCACTAACACACCAACACGTCAGTGTCACTACAGTGCTGAGAATGATCCACCACCCATATAGCACATTCTCAGTGGTGGTCCAATGGGGTCGTGACCACTGAAGAACAGGGTGAAAGGGGGTCAAAGTATGCAGAGAAACAGATGGACTACAAAGGGCACCTATATGGTAATTGGAGCTGATATAATGAACGTGTATATCAGATGGGTATCCATTTCAGTATCAGTATTGGAACAGAAAAGGTATCAACCCGTCTCCAGTGCTGCACATCTGGGGTAACTACAAATTATCGTGCTGTATCTATTAGCCAGCCAACCAGCTAGCGCCCCCCTAACAGGATGACTCATGGAGGGTATCACTGCTCACTGAACGTCCTCAATTGTGGCTGTTGGCCAGTCAGGTACAGCGATAAGGCCTGTCCTTACATCAACTGCGTGACTGAGTGTGAAACTTGAGTCATTGGCATGTCTCATGATGTCAAATCTACCCCCCCAAGTTTCATTCCTGTTGGTTGGTTCTGGGTGTAGCTATTTGTGCAACTACAGCAAGAGTTAACATCGGCACTGCTTTCTGTCAATGGGAACATTCTTGGAGGAATGAAGTGTGGTGCTAAGTGTGTTTCTTCTAGACGGGTAAGGAGTGAAGATGGAGGGGGGACTGTGCATTTCCTGTTGATATGTTGCCCCCAATTTTTTAGAATGAATTCAACAGATTGCATAATTTTACAGATTGCTCCTTTAAGTGTACAAATCACCTCTAAA
This sequence comes from Semaprochilodus insignis, assembly GCA_034552555.1. Taxonomy (NCBI): domain Eukaryota; kingdom Metazoa; phylum Chordata; class Actinopteri; order Characiformes; family Prochilodontidae; genus Semaprochilodus; species Semaprochilodus insignis. The sequence continues at coordinate 14,585,245 of CM067484.1, read as the reverse complement.
CCCATATAAAGACAAAGTACTCATTGCCAGCAGCACTTGTGAAAATGCGTTGTGAAAATGGTATGCATGAATACCTAGGTCACCAAGTCTGCCAGAGGGGCCCCAAAGACCTCTGCCACAGTTTGAACTCTTCTTGCACATTGAATGTGGTATTAGGCCTGGTGCCAGAACAAAACCGTGAGTGGGGCAACTGAAAAACCACACAGGGGCTGGTGGGGCTGGGGGAAGTGTTATTAGGCACAAATGTGTGCAGTCGATATAGACTCATTTAGGAGATCTGCTTCTTTATGTTCCCGCAACATACAGTGGGATACTGTAGCCAATGCAGCCAATACCTCATGATGCATGCAAGCCTTCCCATGTTTATCAGTAGCCTCTTATAGAGGGCAGAATTTATTTAATATCATTATCTTCATTATTCAGAAATGCTGGGGAATCTTCACATTCGGACATGTTTGACATCCCGAGGGCCTGTGTGAGAGTGTGTGCGCGTGCAGCAGAGTGTGTCCTTGGCGTGCCAGTGTGTGTTTGGACGCAGGGAGCAGGACATCATCCCTTTAACAAATCCTCCATTGTTCCAGGCCTTGGCTCGGCCCATGTAAACAACCCGCAACAGACAACTGTTGGGCCGCCGGCTCGACTGCCAGAAACACACACCGAACATACGCTCTGCACACACATACCCGCATGCACGCACGCACACACACACACACACACTGTGGCTATTTCTGACTCCGAATTGCAGCAATTTAACAAAAAAAAACCCTCCATTTTATTCAAAGGCAATTGTCATTAATTGAGAACAAGCCAATTTGTGTTTTTCTTCCTGAAGTGCTGTGTGTGGCTCTCTGTTCCTGTCGTTCGTGGTCATTGTCGTTTAGCGCTCCTCTTCTCCTCCCCCTCTCTTCATTATTTCAGGGATGCGAACGTTTTTGTTCCACCTGCCAATAATGGTTTCCTCCCACCGTCACACACATTTCCCCCCAATTACGGAGTGTCACCCTTTCACCCCCCGACCCCCCCC
>CM067484.1:14532741-14552788 GCA_034552555.1 Semaprochilodus insignis | reverse complement strand
AGAGAGAGAGAGTGGTTTAAATGACAGAGACTTACACTCTGTGTGTCTGGGCCCAGATTGTGTTGAGGGGGTTTATGTGGGGGCAGGGGGTGATTTTTGTGAATATGAGAGCACAGAAGAGTTTGTGTGTGTGTTGGGGTGGGGGGGTAAATCCAGCTTAGAGTTGCAGCTGGTTTTGAGTTGTGCTGACCCATATCCTCTCTGAGCTCAACGCTCCACTGACCAGCACTCACGCGTGCGCGCGCACACACACTCTGGACTACTGACCTCTGAGCCTCTGATTTCTTTATGCACACAGACACACACATCATAAACACACAAACACAAACACACACACACACACACACACACACTGATTAAACTACTGAACGATGAGGTCTCTGATCTTCGGTGCCTCAACCACATACTCTTTTCAACACAGTGACTTATGTAACCCAAACAAAACACACCCGCAGGTTCCAGTCTCAGTCTGACTGGACAGTTTGGTTTGGTTTAATTAGAAACCTCAGTCTGAGACACTCAGACAAACCTCCTTGTTTGTGGACAGCATAATCACAGAGTTGTCATTATCACGGTCGTAGTTTAAAAGGTGTAGCCGTGTTTTATTTCTCGAAGGTTTAAACTCACTGTTTTCATTATCTCACGATTTTCATTTTTAACCCACTGAGATCCACTTATAGTTCTGCCACAATGCCGTCACTTATGCTTCATTTTTGTACATTACAATTACAATCTCTTAGAATTAAACAGGCTGTGTTTTTTGTTGCTGCCACTGTCAGTCTGGTGCATGTAAATGAGCTCTGCTCTGATTGGCTGCCCTGCATCGTGCCTTATTCTAAAGCAATCTGGCCTGAAGCACTCCTCATATTGTCAGAGTGAGTGGGTGGAGCTAAACTGCTATTGGCTGAATAGGTGGACATATGTAAATTAGTTGGCTTTCGTGACATTACGAAAACACAGAAGCTGTTTTTGTAAAGTCAGTAAAAATTCAGTTTTCCATAATGCGGGCCCTTTAAAGCTGCACTATGCAGGATGATTTTGTTCAAATTGAAAGATTTAGTGTTACTGAGAAAGGGGGGGGGGCACACTAGACTATCCTGTCTGTGCTATGAGTCACCCTGTAAAGCCAGAAAAATCAGTTATCAGTCTCATGCGTCATGTCAGATTTCATGAAGGTGTGCTGGCAATAGTGAGCAGAGCTAAACTGCACTGGCACCATGAAGAGATACAAGTTCTTTGATATGGGCCTTTATACTATTAGTTACATTTGTGTAACACATTTACAGAGCCAACCTACAGAACCTTTCACTACAGCTTCAGGTTTTTCTTTCTTTCTTTACTTGTGATCATCTAGAATCCTGAGTTTACAAGTGCAGTTTCCAAGTGGGATACGTGGTATTTCCTAGTTTCAGACACACTTAAACACAGCTTTACACAACTGTGACATTTGGACATCTATCACAAGGGTGATGTCAGTGTTGAGCCTGACTGCTCAGTGTGTGGACAAAGATTTCCGGTTACTCCATATTTTTATGTGAGAACCTAAAGATACTTTGTCATAGGCTATTCTATTCATCTCTAATTATTGCATATTATTATATATTTTTCCCCCCATATAATACAAATATTACATATAGGTCTGTTTATTTATGTGTAACACGTACAGGGCCCATGTAGGACATCCCGCTGTTGTATAAAGACAACTTTGTGTGTGTGTGTGTGTGTGTGTGTGTGTGTGTGTATACATGCGTCCCAAGTTGACTTTAATCGTATGCCAGCGTTCAGCTCTCCCTCGCTGCCCTCCCCCCTCAGTCTCCTAAACCCTGCTATTGTCTGTCTGTCAACCGGCTGCAACAGCTGCAGGCCTGCGGTAACTCTAACCCGGGACACACGCACACACACACCTCCAGCAAACATCCCTGAACGCTCCTAGCATGTATGTGTTAAAGGTAGAGACATTCTGTCCTCTTTGTTTTGCTCTTCTTCATTTGACTGCATTGATTTTTCTCTTAGCAAGACATGAATAACACTTCCTGGTGATTTCCCACCTGATTTGTGTTTTTCTATATTTCCTCCCTCTCAGCAGACATTTGGAGCCTCATGCACCTGTTTTTCTTTTTTGTCTTTTCTCTTTTTTTGACTTTGGATTTAATATTTAACATTTAGCATGAATTATTAATTGTTATTAGTCAGTGCAACATCTCCGCAGCTTATTCATTCAGAGGCGGGCACAGCTTAGAGCGGGAAACATATGGAGTCCGCAGCTGGCACACAGGGGGAGAATGAGGTTACACTGTCATTTATTCAGTGTAAATTTCTAGACGCTTCTCAGGGACCTAGTAGAGCGTGTATAGTGGACGTGTTGAGTTCACGGTTCATGGAGTCTGCAGGTTTTACCCTACCTAATATACATGCATGATGACCTGTGGCAGGCAGTACCATTGGACTAGTAAACAACATTATATCACTTTATTCGAAGGTCAGCATTTCACTACTACTGATCTATCTATATGGGCTTCACTTCATATTAGGGTCGGGTGTTATGGCAAAACTACATCACCTTTAGAGATGAAATGGTATGAAAATGTAATACTATGATTATAGTGACTTTTGCCAAAATGTGCTGAAAATGTTCCAAAACTACTGACACACAAGTTTTACACTGAAAACCTTTTGTTTTCATAAACATTATAACAATAACATAGTCAGTACAAACATAAGAAAATCATAGCAAATGTGCATTAATAGAAGCATAGGAGGTTCAAACGTTCTGTTGTGTTTTTAATGTTAATTCAGTTCACTTGGATTTCCATCCTGATAAGCTGATCTAGACTATCAAAACATCCTAATTATTATTTTAATGCTGGAAACATTCTAATAAGAACATTTAGACTATTAAACTGCCTTCCTGTTGTTATAAAATGTCAGCTTCTTATTTAACAGCTTCATATTTTCTGTTTTCTTGTTACGTCTTAAATAGTTAATCAGCTCCGTCACCTGTGGCGTTATAATAACCACTGCACCTTTTAAGGTGGAATGTTTAAACAAGAAGCAGATATGAATCTGTGTGTATGAGTATATATATATATATATATATATATATATATATATGACCAGACTTGCTTCAGTCTGTTTTCAGTGGTTTTCAATTTCTGAAAAATCTCTACAACGCCTTCCACCATGTTTCCCCAGACACAAAACAAACCTGCTGCGTGTGCGTCTGGAAGGCTGTTGCTGTCTTTGGTTGATGGTGGACAGTATTTAGAGAGAGTATTTTAGAGAGTTTTTCAAAGCACAGTAATTCACCACAGTTTTAAGGGTGATTAAAATTTTACCTGGTACTACAAACCTTCTTGGGTATTATACAGTGTTTTACCGTGGAACCAATGACTGTTTCATCACTACTCACAATACGGTGAAAGAACACAAGACAGTTGCACAACATCATGGTATTCAGTTTTTAGTTTTTATGAGATGTGATAAGTTAGAACAGACAGAATGCAGTAACCCTTCAGAAACTAGGAATACAATGATATTTATTCGGTTTCACGGTCTGCACTGCACCAAATCCAGATAAACAGGACTAATAACTAATTATGCTCTCTTTTATAATGAAACACACAGTCGGTATGTTGACGTAATGAAGTTCAGTGTATCAATAAAAGTTGTCCAGAGGCCTGTACGATAGGCTTGTGTGATATAAAGGATATTGGCAGTGACTGTGAAGTAGACGATGCTGCTCCAAAGCTGATGTTTTCAATGTTGCAGTGTTGAAGAAGAAAACCAGAGATGACTTCACCCAGGTTTAATTGCCCACCCCCACTTCATGTGCCCTTTGTACCATGTGTTGAAATTCCATCTGTTAACGGATGGGGGGGGAAATGCCGTTGGTTGTATTCATAAACCTCTGTTCAAATAGGATGCCTAACTAAAGGGAACGTTGCTTGGAGCTTTCTGGAGTCAAAATATATCTCCACCAAAATCTGTCTTTGCTTTTATCATCCCCCTTCTGGCTGTTGCCTGCTATTACATCAGAAGGGCATCGACGGAAACTCCTTTGTCCCTGTATAACCTCTGCTGTGTGCTGAAGTAGGGCAAACCAAAAGCTGCACCTCTTTCAGGCTAGAAGTGGAGAAACTTCCTGCACTCTGCCTTGTATATGCAGGGAAATATTACTGTGCTGTATATAGTGTTCCATATTGCTGACAATAAGACTGTGAGACCAGTTGGCTCAGTGTGTCATGTTCATGTATGTTTGTGGTGTTGTGCAGGACTCTGTAACCGAGTACCCATGTGGAGGTGAGCACACCCCGAGCCCTATCGCCAGCGCCATGCCGCTCCGCGCCACGCCCGCCTTCACCTGGGCAACACAGGTCACCGCCGTCGCCGTAGCAACCGAAGCTAGCCACACCATCGCTCTCCTGGGGGACAAGAGTGGACAGCTGCATAAGGTACTGTACACTAAGGCAGTTTGGAGCAGTTGTTTGTGTGCACGCCTGTGTGAGGAACCACCTGAAGTATCTTTGTAAGAGATTATATGTTTGTAATTATAACTATAGATTATAACTATAAACTATAAGTTTATAGTTGTATGTGTTGTGTATGGCGGTGTACACATGCTGTGTTTTCTCATGCTCTGAAAGACATTCACCTTCTGCACTTGTATGTGACCGGATTCTGGCTTAGTGACGTTAACCTCATTGGTTTTGTTGGAGGGCTTCCTTTTAAACCACAGTTATTTTGCAGTGATTTATTTCGCAACTGTAGGACAGTTTCAGTTTGTACCAAAGGGGGTAACAAAGCTCTGAGGTCTTTTATCAGAGAAGATCAGAGTCAGAATCAGATAAACATGCTTGAGTTTTTCATCAGAAGCTGCTAAGGTCATTTCAAGTGGTGTTGGTATGCTATGGTGAAATCAGGCTTTTACTGTCTATGTATATATTATAGGGGCAGGAATCAACAAAAGACCCCGCGATATGATATCAATGTACTTAATTCACAATACAGCACTACTGTGATTTTCAAAATACTATGATATGCTGAATACTACCATAACATATATTGCAACATATGCAGTATATGCAGCTTTTATAGATTTTGGAAACATTTTTCAGTATGTTCATCTCGTTTACAGCAGTTTTATTGCAGCAAAATAAGACTATCAAGCAGACAGACTGACTAACACGGTCATAAAAAACCTCACTAAACATTTCTATAATAAATTATTAATATTTGTAGACATACACTGATACAATATACAATGTGTATATACAATACATGGGGGTAGTGTGTTGCAGTGGATAACGCTACTACCTGCCAGGGACCTAAAGCCTAATGTGGGACACTGGGGTTTGATTCCCGGTTTGGGTCACTATGCTGTGCTGCACCAATAAGAGTTCTTGGGCAAGACTCCTAACACTATGTTGACCTACCTGTAAGAAACAGAGCAACCGTTCATTCTTTTCCCATTCCACCTTAAATCTTGTAGGAGTTATATTCTGGAACCTCATTTACGGTTAATACGCCTCTCTGTTGTTAACATGGCTCAGTGCCTTTAGTTCTCGGGATCTTCTTCTCTTTGGCTGTTTTTCGGCCATCTCTCCTGTCATATTCATGAACACTAATGCCCCGTTACTGATTGACTAAAATAGTACTGTATTGTTCAATCCAGGCCACTTTGTTTAATTCCAGAACACATACACAACAGATAGCTAGCGGACTGTGTGGGGATATTCTGAATTGGATATAAAGTGTATTAGATCACAATTGCTTACTGCACCTTTCAGTCACAGTTTCATTTCTTTATACTACTGTGATGATCTGACTAGGGCTGCACCATTCAAACCTTTTCGTTTCAGATTCTGATGTAGGAATTCAGGGCACTGACAGATCCAGAGTACTGATCCAATATTCCAAAACATGACGGATCAATTCACAATTGAGGATTTTTGTAACACCCTTATGGCACCCTCAACTGCATGTTTCCATAATTAACTGTAGTCTTCCACTTTATTTCTAAGGCTAGGAATTCTCACCGATCACTGTAGACATCACAACTCTCTGTCAAAATCACCAGAAAAAAAATCTAACATGTTTTATTTTTTAGCTTACATTAAATTGTCAGAACCTAAAAAGGTGTTTACTGTGGAAGTCAGTGTGAAGCATGACGGGATTAAAAAAGCGACCCTGCGCTGAACTTTTACCCTGTCATGCTTTATTTAGACATGCTTTCATTTTGACACGCTGCAGTGCTTTGCTGAGAAGCACATGTCGCATTTCACGTCTGCAGAAAAGACTTGCTCAGTCTCCGTAAACAAACAAGGTTTGCCTGTATTGGGAACATTCATAGGTCCTATTTGTATGCGTAACTTTCAGTTCTATTAATAAAACATTAAAATGAAGGTTGGATTTGAGTTGTAGCTAATCGCGTTTTGGAATGACAGTTCTGTTTTAGAACACCTTGTGTAAGAAACAGTACAGTGACAGTATAGTAGAACAGCTGCATCTAGCTGATACGTAGTCTGTTTAATAAGATCACTGTTGGTGAACAACTAGATTCAGTATTCTCACCAACATTCTATGTTCTTACCAAGTAGGCAGTGTCTATTTACTTTATTTATCTATATACTGTACATCTGTACTGTAAGCTGTTTAGCTGTTCACCTGAATATTGAGCTGCTATTCTCCTACCTGGACTGTACACTTTATATGTCTTATATTGTTTATATCCACATACTTAACTGCACACTTTGCTATCTCAACATACTGTACACTTACAGTGAGCTGTTTTTGCCTCCTGCATATGCTAACTGCAGCACAGTTCCAGTAGGCTATCAGGTTGCATTTAAACCAGACAGAACATGTGAAGGTGTTGTTTATTTGAACTGGACATGAAATGTTGCGATTCTCAAGAGGGTTTGGTTTTGGTTGAACTGGACAAAATAGCTCTTCTTAACGTCTGATTGCCGATGTTGGGTAATGCTGTCTAGGACAGCAGAACGCTGCTGGTTGGTAGTGCATAAAACCACTGCCATTCATGCTTAAGACTGCAGTTAAATTCAAGTTGTGTGTTTGAGTTCGTCTTCAGCAGGATGGTCTTATTAGGCTACTTTAAACATAGTAAATAAATAATAAACGAATAAATGAACAATGGAAACACCTGCAGTTTAAGATTTGAACAGATCAGTCGTTTATGTGCCTCTCTGAGTCGAGACGGGGTTTAGCTCTCTCATCGGCGAGTGGATGTGATCCAGCTGCTGGCCGCTCCTGCCCTGTAAACATGCTGAATGTCTGCTTTATATGTAGTTAATTGTGGCAAATCTGCCCAGATAAATACAGAATGGCTGCCCCGCTGCCCCCGTGGACAGAATGTGCAGTGGGAATGAGTTTGACCTTGGTCGTGGTCAGCACTCAACAGGCTACATAGTTTACTTTATTGTATTAGATTGTATTACACCAACATGGATCTTTCCATCATGGCCCTTTGACTTCAAAGCCTCACGCCCAGAGCCGAGCTGCATCCTGTGGTCAAGGACATTTCATTTGGGAGGGTGAAGAAAGATCGCTTTTCAAAGGTAGCGGAGGCCCTAAACGGGTCTCGCACCAAAGCTGAGAGATTGTTAGATTGGTACTCGTCTCTGTCAGTCTCTGGGGCCCGTGTGCTCCAGGGTCAGCTCTGGCTGAATTTACTGCTTTAGTAAATTTACTGGCTGAATTCTGTTTTGGTTTTTGCTTTTAATGCACAGTTCTTTCGTTAATGACTAGCACTGTTTCCACAGTCGAAACCAAGACAGTATCGAGATACTTTTACTGGTGATGTTCAGGCTGTGAGTCATTCAGACATGCAGCTTTTAAATGGCATTATACAAGGATGCATGTGTTCATGCCTGCAGTGAACTTCCCAGCAAACAGGAAGTGATGTTCTCAGCATGATTAGCCAACAGCTCCTTAACTAACAGCTCCTTAACTTCTGAATCATGCACAAAAATGCACAAAGTACACTTTCACTTCCCTTTCCTCTCATAAAACAGTCAGAGAACTAGCTAACATTGTCTTAGGTGATGATTGTGACAGTGCCAGGGCTAATTCATTTTAATAAGGAAATTGTGCTAATATCACTCTGTAAAATAAGGCCTTAAAGGAGCAGTGTGTAAGATTTAGAGGGAAGTGTTATCTGAAATACAATATAATATACAAAACTGTGTTTCATATCTACATAAGATAGTGAGTAGTATTCCATGTACAGCAGCCATGTTTCTACAGTATCCCAGAATAGACAAACCACACAGTGGCTGAAAGTGGCAGAATTGGTGGCACTGTAGCACCGGCTGGAAGATGTAGAAAGAAGAAGGAGCATGCCTGTTGAAATGTTGTGCCGTAATATACATTTAGCAATATCTCCGTACCAAAACTCCAGATATCGAAAGCTTAAATGTCTTTACCAAAAATACTTACAGCATTAAAACTGCATTCCTGAATTCAGCAGCTTCTTGCTTGAATTTTTATGTTCCACCTTAATTGATGCATCACTTACATTCTGGTGCTGATATTCAGCTTCTTATTTGCCAGCTTTCTGTGTAAATTGTCCTGTTCCACCTTAAATGGTGCAGATGTTCCATTCTGATGCCTGAGGCATTGTAATAATAGTTGCTGCACTATTTAGGATGGAACAGGACCGATGGCAAATGTTTTTTATTTTTTATTTTATTTTTTTATTCTTCATTCTTACCATTTTATGTTTTGAGAATCCAATTTTTGACAAAATGCAGTGGAAACATGAAGAATCACCTGAAGTGCATAAACATGATAAACATCAAAACTCTTTATATAAACTCTTTGTTTATATTAACCAAACTGAAAGTCATACATGTAATAAATTACATGATCCCGTTACAGGCAAACATCTTTTTTTAGGAGCTTAAATTAGAAGATGTAAAAACTGTCACGGTTGTTTCCCTGTTCAGCTGTGTGTCAAAATAAAAGCCCTGTGCACAAAACTTTCCCTTTAGCATTGCAAGCTAAAAACAATTTCATACTTTTGTGTTATGATTTATAGTTTTATATGAGTTATAGTTACATTAAATTACAATAATGAGGTTAAATATGAAATGAATGATATGGGTGACTCATTCCAAAGTTCTTAAATTGAGAGTTTCTGTTTATCTTTCTAGACAGGTTTATTATGGGCTGTAATTTATGTTTTCTTTGAGTGTTTAGATTTGACAACTTTAATCTTGCACTGAAAAGTTTATTTATATAGAACAGAATTTATTTATACAGAAATCAAAATAAAGCATTGATCTCTGACTGGTACTCTGTACTGGCTGACATGGAGAGTTCAGGTATTGGAATTGGTGATGAAAGAGAACAGCTGGGATCGGTGCATCTGTTTCAGGTAGACCTGTTTTTTCGCTGTGAAGCTCGGGGGGGGGAAAGGAAACGCTGTAGCTTCTTGATCTGTGAACTGCAGGAATGTTTACCGTGAAAATGCTGCAAGAATGTTTACTGTAGACAAGTGACGAAAGAAGCGTCTTTATCTGCTTATCAGCACAGTTCTCTCGCTCTTACTCAGTGGCAGAACAAAAGATCTGCATTTCAACTCCTCTCCGGAGGAGCAAGAAAAGAGAGCTAGTGTTCCCCCCCCCTCAGCCCCATAAGTGGCTGATAATGATTTGTTGCCGTCGGCTTTTGTGCTTTATAGCAGCTTAGAGTGTGCAGCGCGCTGTTGGAGCTTCTGTAGGACTGATTCAGTCACTGCTGTGTTGGTGTATGTAAACAAGGGGATGTATAATGTTTGTGCGCTGTTGGGTGTTGGTGTGTTTTGATCTCGCTAGTATCACTGCGGTGGAAGTGTGCAACCTGCGGTCAGCCCAGTCTGCCCCGGAGGGTTATGTGTGATCATATGAGAGCAGTGTGAGTGCCTCTGAATGTGACTGTTTGTGCCTTCTCGTGAGTTGTGTACATGGTTTTTTATCTCCTTCTGATTACGTCTGTTACCGTTTCACAGCTTCCGCTCTTTTCAGGAGAATCTGTTCTTTCAGTTTTTCAAAGAAAACTACCGGCACATTTTTGCACAAATTTCAGTAATTTCAAACACATTCCATGATGGTCTGGACTCAAGGTGGTTAGTCCATTGTTCTGAGAACACCAGCAGCGTCTTTGTTTGATGTGCCCGTCTGCTTTTCTACGCATCCTTTCAGACTTAAGGATGGACAGAAGCACCTGTGGATGTTTTCAGGTCTGAAACAAGAGGGGAGCTTGATTCTCTCCTCTCTCTCAAAGATGGAAGCTTCAAGTGCTAAGTTTCATCAGCAAAGGTGTTTAGGCATTTAGTACCGTCACGTGTCCAGTAATCACTGCCTCCAACTTCAGATGAGAATATCAGCTCCTCTCTCTCTTTAGTGTCTGATTTAACAGTTTAACAGCAGGTTCTAAAATAGAGGAAATCAGTTCAGCACATGTTATCTGTTAACTGTGACAAAATCACACTCCTGAGTTTTGGTGTTGGGGAGGAGTCTCCTCCACACAGTGTTAGTGCGGTGCAGGTTAGAATGCACTTCCTAAAGTAGGAGTCTGTGCTTCACTTGCATTGGTCACTCGCAGTGGTCAATTGTATGGGTAGATAGGCTTGTGTTTTGTGCACCCACTGTAATCTGTCTGTCTGTCTGTCTGTCTGTTCTTACATTTATTGTGTGTGTGTGTGTGTGTGTGTGTGTGTGTGTGTGTGTGTCTTTCTGTCTGTTCCTCTGTTTTTCTATCTATCCCTCTGTATGCCTGCCTCTTTGTCTGTCTATCCGGCCATTCATCCTTTTGTCCTTCCATTTATCATTTATTTATTCTTTGTCTGGCTGTCTGTCCAGTTCTCTATCATCTATCTAGTCTGTCTGTCTGTCTATCCATTTATCAGTCTATCTGTCTATATTCAGTATATTCATTTATCTGTAGAATGAAGATTGGAGAAATAGAAATAGAGAGTATCAGAATGACTCTAAATAAGATCTTGTTACATTAACATACCTTACAGCTCAGACACACAAGCTTTCAATTTCAACGACTGTGTTTTGTGTCTGTGAGAGAGTGAAAGGGAGAAACGGACACGAAGCAGCTTGTTCTGTATTCTTATGGCGAGGGCTGCTGGGAGTTTGGGTCCCACAGGAGCTGGACACCCGTGGTGCATTGTGGGTAGGCTGATAGGGGTGGCAACAGCCGCAGCACCTCCAGGGCTGAATGAAATATTAACGTTCCCCATCCACCCAGGCAGCTTGTTTACAGCCTTTAACTCCTCAGGCTAGACTTATTCCAGCCTCTGCATGCTACGTCTCCCCTGCCCCGCCACACGCCTGCTGAAACACACACCAGCCCAGTCTGCTGAAACTGCATCCTCCCTGTGCCTACATATGTGCGTGTGCGCGTGTGTGAGTGAGACAGAGGTAGCAGGAGAGCGTGTGGAATGTATTTACGTGTGTATGATTATCAGAACGCAGTTAAGGGTAAAATGCTGCAGTTGGAGAGAGCAGAACAGAGCAATTAGATGCACATTTGTGTAATTTCATGCCTGTAATGTAGCTGACTTTGATTATAATTTGCTTGTGTGCTTTAATTATAATATTTATTGTGTGTTTATGTGCAGGTGTTTCTCCGTGCGGAAGGTTCGGGTGCTGTTTATGACTTGGTAAAGGTGGATGGTCAAAGCCCTGTTAATGCTGACCTACTGCTGGACGCCACTGGACGTAACATTTACGTCCTGAGCGAGAGAAAGGTGTGTTCAGCACATTTCACTCATACAGCATCTCATTAAAACACTGACTCAGATACACAGGGACTGACCCTGTTCACTACATCAGTGGTTCTCAAGGTGGTCCTCAGGGAACCTACAGTTTTACTCCATTTCCATGTGTTTCTCACCAAGTTGGAGGTTGGAGGAACTGGGGGTCTCTGAAGAGTCGGAATGCTGAGCATTAACTTTTAGTATGGGTGATGCTAAGGGCTAATAAATAAAGGACACCGGATCAGAAAATGCTGAGCTATAAAATGTGTAACTTCATCAGCAAGGTTATTTTTGAACATTTGGGCGTGGCATAGTTAGTGGGTGAACCCATTCAACCCAAGCAGGCTGAAACAGCTTCAGTATGTCTTGAAAAATCGGATTGTCTTAAGATGGAAGGGTTAATTGGCTTAATGTATCTGTGAATCGGTTATTAGCCGATCCAGAGCTGATCAGGGATGTAAAAAGTCTATATTTCACGAGTTAATGATTGCTGCAGCCCTAGCAACCTGGCCTTAGCAGTCCAACCCTGCCCTCGATCGATAGCGGCTATCGGTCTGTCATGCAAAAAGATGACCGGTATCGGCTCCAAAAGCTGTGCTTTTATAAACCAATTAAATTCCAGGGGGTTATTCGTTCGCCTGCACTAAACAAGGTTAGAAATTTCAGAATTGTATATTGTATGGACCTTGAACAGGCATACACGTTAAACACATATACCATATATAACGTAAACATATTAACATTGACTTATGAACACAAGGCCCATATTAAGGCAAAACATGTAAAGCCTTGACACATAACAACCTTGTATCAAATTGCATGTGTTACACCCATATGAAACACCGTCTGCTAAATTGTATATATAAAGTAAAGATGCATAAATAAGTACTTACACTAAACACTGCAGGCTTGTTGAGATGGATGCTTATACTGACAATAGTTGTTCCACAAAAATGCTTTGATTGATTAATGAAGTGGTTGACCTGCAATTTACTGCCTGCACTGTACAAGGTGGATGAACTGTGTCTCAGAGTCCACTGCAGGTGAAATGCTTTAGCTGTTCAGACACAGTGATAACCGCTAACAATGGTGCAGCATTAGGCGGGTGCAACTGCGGTGAGCACTTGCTTTTAAGGTCAATCTGAAAATCATGGTTATTACAGCGCAAGGCCAGCGCACATCAGGCAGACAGACATCTTTGCAAAACACAGAAACGAGAGAGAACAAACTGGACTGAAATGCAAAAGAGAGCAAATGCATTACAAGTGAGAATAATGTGGCTCAGAAAGGTATGTTCAGAGGTGCTTACCGTGGTGAAAAAGCAACATATCCCCTGCGGGTTGGCGGTTTATTCAGAGCTGCGTTCCGGAGCAATCTGAGCCCGATCCAAACAGTGCAGTCACCACAGTACAGGTTAGATTTAAAGCGGTGCTCCGCTGCCATAAGTTTAGATGATAAAGTCTAAGGCCTGATTCACACATGTTACCTCAGTGTGCTGTGAGCCAGGCAGAACTGCCTGATTTCCATTTTCGGTGCTCATGTTAACAGGTCAGCGGTTTCACGCAAGGTGTGTGAGTGAGGTGGTGGAGCGCCCCACATGCCACACTGAAGCGACCTGGTATTTTAGGGAGTAGACCAGGAGCCGAATTTTTTTCCACATGCTGTGCACGTCATGCAGCAAAATACACTGAAAATCTATTACATTAAACAGAAAACCAAACAAATGAAACATTAAAAACATACTAGTTAATCTTCCGTGCTGCACACAGTTTTCCCAGCTGGTCTGCCAGGCTTGAAACTAGTGGCCAATCACAAGTCAGAATGTTCTTAAGGGTATACAAATGTACCCTGCTCTTATATAAAGGACATTTTTATTGAGCAGAGTGACGGATTTGACAGTTCATCCATCTAGATTTGTCCATATAACTTTCTCACTACTCCGCTTCTCTGCACAAACGCTGTAGCGGTCATGGTGCTGCATCACTCACCCCAAGCAAGAGGTAGCATGTGTGAATCAGGCAAAACGTCCAAGAGAGCAAAAGTGGAGAGAGTGAGAGAAAGCTGGAATCGAGTCTGTTCTCTGGTGTTCATAACATTTTAGTTAGCAGGCGAAACGTGTCTCATAGCAGAGGCTTTGTTGCAGTGAGCTGAAGCTAAAATGACTCATTTTAGAGGATTTTCTTAGAGAAGTCAAGTAACTGAGTGAAAGCCAAAACTGAACGTGCCCTGCGGGTGTAACTGTCAAAACCATTGTTTTTAATGAAGGTTCGTACACCGGTGCTCGGCAACTCTGAGCACTTTTCAGTTTCTCAGCAGGTCACAGAGCCCCGTTCAGGACTTTGTCATTACTACATTAAAATAAGGCCACATCGTGACCACAGAAAGCCACAGTGGATAACATGTGGCTTGAAATGTACACAAAGAAACAATCCTCAGCTAAACTTACAGCCTAGTCATTATGGGAAAGTGCCTTATTGTCTTGGTACATCTTTCATAAGGGAGATCATTTTGCTTGTAATATACTAATATTGCACACTGTACATACATTCTGCTCCTATGCTGTTCAAACTTACATTAGACACAGACACTCACAGACTGTATAGTACATAGCATATACTGTATATTGTGTATTTTCTCAATTCATATATGTATATACAGGACCAGTCAAAAGTTTAGACACACCCAACTAAACCCTCTACAGGGTTATGCTTAACAGTTCCAACTGATGAGATGTCTGAAATAATATAAATATTGTTATATAAAACATACTCATAATGTATCACAATATTATAATTTTGCCATATTGCCACCTCTAATATATATTTTTAATATATAACTTTTTAAATCTTTTTTTTTTTGCTCAATTTAGTGAGTATTCACAATGGACAGATCAATAGAATAAAAAAATGTGTTATATCAACCTCCACTGCAAGTTGTTTTTAAGGTGACATAAATAGGTGCATAATTCCAGGAGTTTTATAGTTTATTGTTTTATCTACGCTATAGTTTGAGGTCTTTACTTTTATTCTAAAGCATTACAGGCTAAACTTATGGAAACCTTTTGAGTATCCGTGTCTAAAGTTTTCACTGGTACTGTATATATATATTTCTTTCTACGCTTTTTGTACTTTCCTTACTTGGTACTTAGTTTTTACATTGTATTTGTTAGCAACTTATAGTCCAGGAAGTAGCGCAGACTAAGAATTTCATTGTACAGTGCAACTGCTTGTTTCTCTGTGCATTTCACAATAATTCTTGTGGAACTCTTGAATCTTGAATATGTTCAAAAGAAGAAAAATGGCTCAGAATTGAAGTAAAAATAGTGAAAAATAAGCTGAAAAACCATAATAATAATAATAATAATAATAATCTTACAACGATCTCATAATGAAAAACATTTTGATATATTGACTAGATTTAAGATGTTTTACTTAGATATAATTTTGCATTGAGGGCAGAACTGGAACCTCAAAAGTTGAACTGGAATCTCAATTCAGTTGTTGGGTTTAGCCTGTGTTTCCCATGAACATCGTGGCACAGCCAGAAAGCAGTGCGAGCTGAAATTGTTCTTGTTTACAGATTTTAAGTCCTTCAGCTCAGTCTGTCAGGGCTGGCTTCCAGTCTGGTTCTCTCTTTCTCTGGGCTGGAGAGCTTCCTTTTATTCCTTTTAATGTTTGCCAGCTCCTCCCTAGCGAGGTGCGCCCGAGTCCCATGATGATGAGGAGGAGCGCACAAACAAGCGGGAGCGTGATGGCAACTCCGCCTTCAGGCCGTTGCAATAGACATGTGCCAGTTTGAAACTGCCATTAAATGTTAAAATTGGAGTTTAAACTTTAGCAGTCATGAGGGAAAACACTCATATCATACGTACGTACTCGCAGCATCCCAACTTTATTTCTGGGCCCACCCTGCCATCTCCCATCCCCTTCCAGGAGCGGAGCACTCAAGCAAGTCGATTAGATGCACCTACATTTTACCCAGGCTTACGGAGCATTTTATAAGAAACACTAACTATACAGTCCCACTCCTGCTTTCGGTGCCGTGGTGTGCACTGCTATGAGTACATCAGTAGTTACACACAAGCGACAGACGTGCTACAGTCAGCAACTCTCAGCCTACAAAGTGCATCTATATGGTTGATATTTCTCATAAAATGATCAGTTTTTGTAGTATAGATATGCAGGTGTCGTCGGACTATTGAGCTAACAGTTATCTATATCAGTGATGCAGTTCACTGTGTGTTCGGTCTCATTTTGAGAGTGCCAGTACAGTGTCATAAGTGTGTGTCTGTCTTAGGTAACGAGGCTGCCCGTGTCTCAGTGTGAGCAGCATCTGGACTGTCATTCATGTCTATCAGTCAGAGACCCCTACTGTGGCTGGTGCTCACTAGAGGGCAGGTAAGCATTTCCTCTCTCCTCTCAGCTACTGTCCTCTCCTGTCTTCTTTTTACCTCTCCTCTCGCCTCCTGCCATGTCTCTTCTTTTCCTTTTCTCTTGCTTCTTTCCTCTTTTCTCCTCTCCTCTGGTGTCCTCTACTCTCCCCTCCTCTGTTCTCAACAACTTTAAGTAGGTCATCTCACTAGCGAGACTGTCATTACTGTCAATGTCATTATTTTCTGCAATAATATTTATTCATGTTTTATCCAACTTCTTAAAGCTTTTGTATGACTGTGTTCATCAATGGATTTGTTGACAGAACTATTTTATCTCATAATAATACATAATAATACAGACTTTCCTTTGTGTTCGCTCCTGCTGGATTCAGTGGAAGAAACATTGCAGTGTGCCATCAGCTCAGACTGTGTGAATGTGAATGCCTGTGTTGGTGAATGTGTATGTGTGCTTGTGTATGTGTGTGTGTTTAAGGTGTACGCGGAAGCTGGAGTGTGCTGGTCACTCACAGCCTCACCACTGGTTGTGGAGTTATGGCCATGATCGACAGTGTGTGTACATCCAGAATCTGGAACCCTCCATCCAGAGCAGAGAGGATCAGACGCAGGTACACACCCATGCTACAGCAACAAACCCTTATTACTGAACATCTTACACAGGACAGTATGTAACTGTTAGAGGCTGTATACACCCTGCATTGGCGTGGGTTTGTTGTCTGGATTTTATCTGAATAAATCGGATTCCTTTCGTGATTTTCATCAAAATGTGTCCCCAGTTTGACTAGATCTGATCAAAATGTACTTTGCCAGTAACATGTACAGTTACTGGTTCCCTCTGTTATGATACAAATCGACAAGCATCGTTTGGATGCTTTCATCAACACAGAGTGAAAGAAGGCTCTTGCGTTCTTTTTCAACTTGTTGAACATGCTCAATTGTCCCTGGCCGCCTCTTCGTATGGTTTGAATTATCCAATGGCAGTCCAATCTCAATGAGTCCTGGGTGTGACCTGGATATGCATATTTGTCAAGTGAAACCCTGAGATTTAAAAAGAGATGAAGAGAGATTGAAAATGACCATGAAAACTATATACTGTACATGTATTTAATACATAAATACACACACTTCAGAAGTAGGCCTTTTAGCTGTTATTGTCCTCCAGTCTTATATACAAAGGCCTGGCCAGAGTTACAGCTTGTGAGTAACGTTGTGGATTTGACCAAGCAACAGCTGCTTGCATTACCCCTGACTTGCATTTGCTAGGTCATGCGTGTTGCTGAGTGGTTGCAGCCCAGACTGGGAACCCGCTGGTTCATGGTAATTCCGGCATAGTCAGTTTTGTTGGATGAATACTAGCACCTCAGGCCAGTAGATAAGCTCCATTCACTTTATCATTCACTTCATGCTGGTGTAAAAGTGTAAACATTTGCATGCACGTGTTTTTCATGCTCAGTGATACTCTAGTATAGTACTAGGCAGGGCAGTAGAACATTGTCATTGGCAAAAGTTGCAACAGAAGTGCTTTTCCACTTGTCGTACAAAGTAGGAATGTGAAGGGTTGTAATTGATCTTCAAACGTGCTTTTTCTGTTTTTAGAATGCTAGGATTCTTAGGTATGTACACAGTAACTGATAACCTTAACGCACATGCTGACAGAACTTCCCGACTGACAAGATAATGACACAGTGCCTTTCGGTGCAGCAGGTCCTTCTGCAGAAATTTAGGCTGCTGAGCAAATACCATTGGGCTGAATGCAGGAAGCTGCTTTTTGCCCAGTCTGGGTATGTAGTATCTGACATCTGTGTCTCTGTGTCTGACGTCTGATGAATGGTACCGCAGCCTGAGCTGACACCACAGCCTCAGTTCACTTCATGGAATCTGTTTCTAACAGGTTTCGAAACCATCATAGTGTTGGGGACATCTTATGGAGAGGTGGTAAAAGTACACATAGGCTGTACATGTGTTTCCCTGCTCAAGTGAAAATGAATAAGCTCACCTTAAAAAAAAAAACTCATCTCAGGAAAAGCTGAAGTACAGTTGCACATTCAGACTCTTGTCCAAACTCTTCTCTGTCCTGGCTCTCTCAACAGGAGAAGCACTCTCTCTGTAAAGCACTTAAGTGAATAATCACTAATAGATGTATATATTGTAATGCTTTGTCTTCGCACTTATACTGAAATGAACTTTTCTTCTCTCTAGGTATGAGCAATGGCTTAGGATTGCTAGGTAGTGCACTTATGCTGTACTTAACTCTGTATTCTTCTTTCTAGGTATCAGCACTGGCCCTTTTCGGGCAGTGTCTGAGGTCAAGGCGAGCTTTAGACTGTAACCTTCTTGTACTAGCTATGAAACATTCTCTGATGGAAAACTAAGCACGGTTGCAAGTCGCTGTGGATAAGAACGTCTGCTAAAATCAGGCCTTACATAATTTGAAATTATAGTAGAAGTAGTGGTGCAGCCTACGTACTGCTAACTTTTAAGTATTGTTTGAAGTGTTTGTGCTGTGAGTCACTATATGGGAAATGCACATGTTCACTTAAAATATCTTATCTGGAGGTGAATAACGGGCCAGAAAGAGACACATACATTATTAGCTGTTTTATGTATATAAGTGTTGTATGTCCACAGGAGGTCCATACCTCCACTCGAGAGGTACTAGTAATGATTTTAGTGCCCCCAGGGCTTTTGACAGGCGCTATATGTTGTGGGTGCAGTCTTTTGTGAGCGAACTAGGCTCAAACAGCACTTTGGTAAGAAGTTCAGTTAAAAACCCCTTTTAATACCTCCATTTGTAAATTCTCAAGAGGTTTAAATTTTGAGCTTCTCGTCTCAACACCCACGTGTGCAGATCTTGACAGTGTGGAATGAACTGCCACCATACGTGCTAACACTTAAACTGTTCTCTTGCAGAGTGCAAGCCATGTCAGTGTTTTGGCTGGTGACCAGGGTAATGAGCAGTTATGGAATTAGTCGTCAGTCTTAGACAGTCTGACACGTTGTCCGCCTCAGCGAACCCCAATTTAACCATTACTCACGGGCAGCTGAATACGGCAGCCTGTCGACACACGCGTAGTCTGAAATATCTCCTGTTTGTGTGCCACTGTGGAAGCAGTCACCCCGAAACATTCTGGGTTTTAAACTGGGGGCGGGGGGGGGAATGGGTACTTTCATCCCCTGCCGACTGGAAAAATAACTGACGAAATCTCTACTTAGTATTCCGAAGAGCATCCTTGGCAAGGTGCGGCGCTGAAAAATGTGCCTGAATGTTTTTTTTGCGCCTCCTTCTCTCTCTCTCTTGCAGGTCTCTTTCACGGTACTGCAGTTGCCGACGCTGTCTGGGGACGAGGCTTTGTCTTGCGCTTTTGGGGCTCTGCCTGCTCAACCTGCCGTTGTCATGGGGAACAGAATAACCTGTCAGTCACCCTTGCCCAAGCTCCTCCCCCCGACCCCATGGGGTAGTGGTGAGTGACTGAGGGAATGTTGGTTATACCATGGGGATTTCACCAAACCAGCCAAATGTAAAACATACAAATCCATCCTTTTCGCCTGACTCGTTTGAACTTGTTCCAGAAATGACCATCAGCTTCACCCCATTATTATAAAGCCCTTTTTTGTCTCACTGAACCTCTGAACATGATCAGAATGGTTTTGAAATTAGGCAAGATGTGTTGTACATGAGTTACTCTGGAAAGCCATCACAGCAAAGCTGTTCTAAAGATCTAGGCTGAAAGAGTTATTTTGGCAAAGGGGTTTGTCCCTTAAATGTCTAAGCCGTACATAGTGACAGAGTAGAACTTCATTAGAGTTCAGTACTCCAGCTCCAGGGGCAACAGCCTCCAACGGCAAACAACTTAATTTTGTTAGGAGTCTGGCCTCCATTTTGCTCAGTA
>CM067484.1:14490241-14527741 GCA_034552555.1 Semaprochilodus insignis | reverse complement strand
TATATAAACAGTGAAACTGTACGACTGCTCCATTGGACAATCGGACTGCAGTCAGTGCCGGGCTGTGTCAGAGGAGTACGGCTGTGTGTGGTGTGGAGGGGACGCTCCAGGCTGCGTGTTCAACCAGTCGTGCCCCAGCGCTGCTGTAGACAGCTGCCCCCCACCACTCATTACTGAGGTACACTGCTGTCACTCACACATGCATACATGAGTGTGAACCACTAAACGCACATCGTAGTGGGCAGTGTACTGCTTCACCCAGTATACCAGTTAAAATTCATTCTGCATTTGTAATAACAGTAATCAGTGTGCCACGAAACTGCAATGTACGAGCAATCCAAACCATATAAACGTTAGCCTTTTTAGTTATGGCTGGAATGATTTATTCGCAATTTGAAAGAAAATAAAACATATAGCAGTCGGTCGATCACCTCCCACTGTCTAGTCTGTTGCACTTCAAGTGGTCCATTTTGAAATGGCCTATCTTTCGGGGTTAGCCTTAGACTAACACGTACACCAGACGGATTGTCATGGTTCTTCTTGTACCATCTGAAAAGCCATCTGATTCCTGATTAGACCTGGCTGCAATTGGGGCCGTGTGTGTCTGTGTGAACCAAGCTGTAGACCAGCTGGTACCAAAGGATGAATGATCGTAGTATTTTTCAAATTGCATAAGGATTCAATGATCAGATGTATATGGGAGTTACATTCAGGTGTCTTTACAGTGCAATATAATTTCTTCTCTAGTTAATCTGGAAAGGAAAGTCTGAAGAAAAAAAGCCAAATTAAACCTTGTTCAGCTAATCAGCTCATTTTAAACCCCTCGCTGAGCTGAAGTGGGGGTGTTAAAGCCGGGATATGGTACAATGTGCAGCACTGGGGGCCTTTAACACCAGGCTTCGGAAATCTACAGCACCATAGACGTAATTACACATACTCAAACACCTACTCATACACCCCCACAGCACTCACACACGCTCGCATGCTATCATGATCTTTTCACTTGTTTTAAATGGTAGATTTTGTGCTTATTTTTAATGCATTGTGTATGTGTGTTGCTGTCAGGTCCAGCCGCTGACCGGCCCTTTGGAGGGTGGCATTCTGCTGACGATTTTGGGTTCTAACTTGGGCCAGCATTATCAGGACATCCAGGCAGGAGTGACTGTGGCTGGAGTCGCCTGCAGGCCGCTGCCCGGGGCATACCTCATATCCACCCAGTATGACTCCTTATGGTCTAGTGCCACTGCAGACAATAGTTACTAGGCTGTCATTTCAGCAGTGGATTTCTTACTCGTCAGGAGTAAGTGCTGTATAGAATAGGCGACAGTATTCAAATACTGACATTCATGTATTCATATAGCTTTATCAAGAGGACAGAGAAAATATGCAGACTAACTCTTCAGTCAAATAGGACTTTTATTTATTTATTTGTAAGTTTTGTTCATACTGGGTACAGCGGGTAACGCCAGTGCTGGAGTCCCAGGTTTTTTTCTTTTCCATTTTTCCTTTTTTTCTTCATTATTTTTTTAACCTAATATTCATGCATGAACTCTTATGAACACTTGGATATCAAGTTTGTCTGACTGCACATTCCTAGTATTAGGCTCAGAGCACAACAATAAATATGATACAGTAAATACATAGGGCACGACAGCATCAGGAGATGATGATCATTATACGCACACTCACCCACTCACTGTGTGGCATTTAATCAAATGTTTGTGTCTCAGGATCGTGTGTGAGCTCCAACCAACCATGCAGGTGGCTGCTGGTCCTGTGGTGGTAACTGTGGGGAACTCAGAATCTGGCCAGTCTCTGCAGACCTTCACCTACCAGGACCCACAGCTGAGTCGCATCGTTCCCAGCAAAGGCCCCATGGCTGGTGGCACTAGGCTAACTGTGCACGGCTCTCAGCTCCTCACTGGACAGGGCACTGATCTGCAGGCATTTGTGGGCTCCCAGCCTTGCCACATGTGAGTACTACTCACTAGTTTACTTTCTACTCATTAAGGATGTCGTCTAGGGCTGTGATTATTTTTATACCAGCTTATCAGCTAGTATTTTTTCATGAAGGCTCTCAAACATAAAGTCGCCTGCAATCCATGTTCTGCCTTTGTCCCATTAACACATTAAAATCTGCCCCAGAGTAGTTGGTGTGCGCCTATGTCAGTCATGGTCAGTAAAATGGATGAGCAAGTGGAACTGGAGCTTTCTGTGTACTACAGTGTTTTCTATCACTGTGTAAAATAACTCAGGCTGAATTTGTTGTTGAATGCACTGCAGAAGTTTCTGAGTGATTCACATATCATGCACACATCCAGTACAAACAATTCACAATACTAAGGTTTGTTTCATTGAAGTAACAGTAAAGACAGTTAAGAGCTGACTTAAAAGTGAGCTCTGTTCCTGTTCGTATGTTTGCTGCTTCAGAATGTAGTTTATGACACAAACAAGATAAAAAGATTAGACTTTTCATGTTCTTTGCAGAACATCTTTTTAACAGAACCATATTTATAAATGATATTTATAAACAATACTCCAAACAAATGGTGCTACCAGAAAATGCAAAGTCTCTCCTCCTCTCTCCTCCCTTTTCAGTCCTTACCAGAGTTCAATATCAAACATCTTCCTTTTACTATCCAAGAGTGTCTCTAGCAGTGGAAAGCAGCGCCAGTGTGTTTATATCACGTCGTTTGTTTGCTGCTGAACGTGGTTTCTTGTTCAGACCAGACAGTGGCAGGCGCTTGCCAGGAGCTTTAGCCATCATTGTGTACTCTTCCTTTCATTGTCTATCTGTCTATTAATGATCTAACCAGGAGCAAGACCTTTAACATGATTGACAAGAGGTTAGAATACGCTGTCAGGGCAGCAATGCTACTTCTTTATCCTCTCATGTTGGACTGAGGTATTGTAAAACAGGACGGGCCAGGGCTAGCTGGTTAGCATGCTAACTTTTGTAGATATCTCTGCAACACAATATATAAACGTTTTTCACACAGCATCAGAAGTGCTATTTCTTTGTGCTCTGTTGATAATTTTAGTTTAGCTTCCTTTAGCTTCCACATAAAGGAAGAGTTCTTTGAAGAGCCCTTAAAATGCACTGCAGCTGTGGACTAGTATGCATAAGGTTTGTCCCAATCGCAAGATCTTTAGAGATATAAAAGTGGTTCTTGTATGGCATAAAAATCCCCTTTAAAACCTTTAAGGAACCTGAGGGTAGTCTGTGGTTTTTGAACCAGACACAAGTGACCTTTGGCATGTTTACATATAAACACGTTAGTTAAATAGGATTTGAGTTTGTATGTTTGTGATAGGCACTTATTGTAATGAAGAGAGAAACTGTTTTGTTTTGTTGCTGTGGGACAAAAACATAGTGTCTTCAGAATAGTGACTACACCAGAGAAGTGAAAAAAGCTCTATATATATATATATATATGTATGTATATGTAGTTATAACCAGGAAACTACTGAATGATACAGGAGCATCTCTAAACCCTAATACTCATTAAGAATTCCAGTTTTCAACTGCATTATCCGAATAACCCCCCTTGCCCTCTTGTTTCTCAACTTGTTTTCTCAACTATCCCAAACCCTGTGCAGTCTCTGTGTATTAACAGACTGGGCAGGCTGGAAGGGCTGTTTCGATTCCAGATAGTTTGGAGTTAACTTGGGAATTTGGA
Source organism: Semaprochilodus insignis (assembly GCA_034552555.1). Lineage (NCBI taxonomy): Eukaryota > Metazoa > Chordata > Actinopteri > Characiformes > Prochilodontidae > Semaprochilodus > Semaprochilodus insignis. The sequence goes on along the minus strand of CM067484.1, from coordinate 14,524,061 downwards.
GAGCTGACATAGGCTAAATCGACTTGGCTCTCTAACGAGGGCTGTTAACTGATTCTCCTCTGTCATCGGTTCAGTTGGGTAGATATTTTGGTTTCAGGCGGTGTTGTTGGATTGTAAGCCAAAGTATTACATTTTGCTTTGTTTTCCATGCTATCTAAAGTAAGTAATGCAGCTGGACCACTGATGTAAGAGTTGTGCAAGGATGGATTTTGCTTTAGACATGCTGTCTAGACAGACGCGGGTGAAGGCAACTTTGAACGCCTCAGTGTGGAATTAAGCCCAAAGCGTAGAAGTCGATTCTCGATTCCTGGAGAATCTGGAATAAAGGGATCAATTGTTTTTGGTATCGCATCCCAGCCTTACTGAGCAGATCAGAACAAAGCTCCCACTGTAACTTTAATCATCAGAAAATGGAGCAAGCTAATAACTCCCAGCTGAGAAAGACGGCACAGACCAGCATGCGTTCCTTGCTGGTTGGATGCCGGTTTAGCTGGTCACCCAGCATCGTCATGTTGCTTAATCAGCATACAAGTGTCAAAACACAGCATATGCTGGTTTTGCTGGTGACCAGCATATTAATTCCATTGCTGCTGTCCAGAACATCCGCATCCAAAACATAGCATATGCTGGTTTTGCTGGTGACCAGTATATTAATTCCATTGCTGGAATTAATGCTTAGATTTGTCTTTATCCTCTGAACTTGCCCCAGTGCAGCAGAATTGCTGGTAGTGCAAGATGCTGTTTTGGCCGTCTGACTAAACTAATGTTAGCCTCTGATGCTAGGAAAGGACAGTGGAGCCAAAGTAACTTTAAGCTGATGGGTTCACACAAAAGCATTGGTTTGCCTGCCCAGATTGAAGGTTTTGTGTTGCTCTGCCGTCTGGTTTTCTGTCGTTGTCTGCCTTGAATTAGTTTTGCCTCTCCATGTTTTCGCTTGTTTCACAGCACGGATTCAGCCTCCTTTGCCTTTTCTTGTGCTACATAATACGTGTGATCCTACATTTGTAATAGCTTCTCACAACACACAATGATTATCCATCACCAGGGTTCTAACGATTTAGCCTACCGAGCATTCAAGTAGCGTTAATACAGTGTAGTAACTGTGTGTTTTCAACGCTTGGTGTTTTTAATGTTAATTCAGTTCAGACTCATTGATGAATATCACTATATTCTTCCCGATAAGCTGATTTACACTATCAAACCATCCTTATTATTATTTGAATGTTGGAACATCCTTTACCATTTCTTGTTTCAATTTTCCACCTTAAATGGTGCTGTGGTTACATTCTGGTACCTGAAGCATTACAGCAATAATTGCTGCACCATTTAAGGTGAAACAGGAGAACTGTCTGTGAATACCAGAATGATGCCGATATGCTCCATCATTTAAGGTGGAACAGAAAAAGTTGGGAATAGGAAGCTGAGTTCAGCGTTGTGGTTTTAATGCTGGTAGTTCTTTTGATAAGAAGATAAAAGCATGAACAAGCACAAATATCTTGTCTGTACTGTTGGAAGTGATCAGATTGGATTTGTGTGTCCAGGCAACACCAACCTGCCTGCGTGCTTTCCTGTGGTAACAACATGGGCATCAGTAACTACATAGCTATGCTGGTGACATGGATTTCAAACAGATGCATCATCTTGCCCTTCAAACAGTCACAAATTGCTCTCTTCCATTGTGTGTATGAGTAGACATTATCTGGCATAAGCATGAATATTTGGGGCTCTTCTTGAATCCCCGTACTTCCATCAGTCTGGCTTTGTTTGTTCTGTCGCGGGGTGACGCAGAAGACACTTTAATATCCAATCTGAGCGGCCATAGTAAGACATACCCGCAAAAATCTGATTGGAATCACGTTTTAAACCACTTCCAAATATTGTGAAAAATCAGATTTCATGTGCTTTTTTGGTTTCCAGACTATCAGAAATCAGTCTGGATACAATCTTAATATGGCAGAAATCAGATTTGGGCTGGTGGACTTAACAAGGCCTAATTGCTTTGTTCCTGCTCTCATGGTTTTAATGGTGATGACATAAGGCTTTGAGTATTGTAACTTCAAGGTGGAGGAATATTTGTGCTGTGGCTGCCTGTGAGGAACCACATACGAGATGCACAAAACCTATTTAAAAACTGTTTTAAATAATAGTCATCATGGCTTATTCAGTGTTTTTCTTTTCTTTCAAATTCACAGAATGGATGGTGTGAGTGACACCCAGTTGGTCTGCCGCACCAGCCACTCAAACCAGACTGCAGGAGTGCCTGTCAGAGTGCTGTTTGGACGAGCAGAGAGGACTGTGCCTAATGTAGTGTTTCACTATCTGGAGGATCCAGTCATCACAGATGCCACTCCTGCCGAGAGCTTCTATGGGTGAGCTTCGTTTATGAAGTATTGAACTTGAATAGAATGTCACAGACGGTTTTACCTGGAGAGTTACTAACCAGCTTTCGTTAATGTTGTTTTTGGAGCTTTGTCTTGTGTTCATGACTAATACATAAAATAATGCAGGCAGATGTGATTACAGTAATACATAGATTTACCTTTACTGCTGATCCAGTGATGAAGATAATTAGGGGTGAGCAATATGATTATACACTCATCATCAAAAGAATAGTTTCACCCAGAAGGAAGTGTCGGATTGCAGTGCTATTGGGAAGGAAGATAAAGGTCATCAGGAACAATAAATGATAATAAATTTAGACTGATATGGGCAATGTTTATTGAGCTACACATACAGAAGTAGCGTCTCTCAGTATGGCGTCAGGCCGCCATGTTTACTAATGCAACATGCCAGATGTCTCGACATTGAGTTGTAGAGGTTCCTAATGGTGTCCTGTGATAATCCATCCCATGCAGCTTGAATATTCTCACACAGTTCCTGCAGATTTTCGTTGGTTGTCTCCAGCCACACAAAAGCGGGACTCGTCACTGAAGATGACCCACTGCCATTCTGAGTCACTCCATGACAGTCTGGAACAACACCATTGCAGTCTTTGGTGATGTTGACGTGGTGTTAAGGGCAGTTGTTGTAACGGTCTGTGTGCGTGTAGTCCTGTGTCGTGCAGCCGTCTGCCAAAGGTGCTGGCACTAACAGAATGACTCATGGAGGGCATTGCTGCTCACTGAATGTCCAGAATCGTGGCTGTTGGGTCAGTCAGGGTTAAGGCCTGTCCTTGCTTACATCACATGCGCAGCCTACCCACCACCGAGTTTCATTCCTGTCGGGTGCAACTATTTGTGTAACTATTTAGGTAGCGTTTAACTGGCACTGCAGTTTGTGGCACTACAGGTTCTGTTTAGTCTTTCCAAAGAACTTCATGTGTGTCCATATCGCTCAGCCCTAAAGAGAACTCTACATGTTTTTCAGGGGTGGACGTAACATAAAAGTAACCGGACAGAACCTAGATGTAGTCCAGCAACCGATGATGTCCATCCTTTTTGAGATGACGGGAAATGCCCCGGTCAGGAAGCGGAGATACAGTCATGTCGCAGCCCGGAATGTTCTCCCTGACAGCACCATGGCAACGGTACATTGATTTTCATGAATGCCTGGAACGTCCAGAGTTAAAATAAGCCCCGACTCAAATAGAGAGAAGCCCTTAAAGCAGCTGCTGTTCATTTACAGCTGCTGATTCATAATTCACAGTTCACAATTACAGGATATGATTATCTACATGTTCATTAATGCAAACAACTGATTTAAACTAGCGTATCTCTCTGTCTCTCTTTCTCTCTTTCTCTACTTTCCTTATATTTCCTTGCCTGCATTTATCTCCTGTCTCTTTTTTCTCTTCCCACATTGCTGTTCTACCTCTTTATTTCCCTCAATTTCTCTCTTTTCACACTGCTTCTCTCCATTTCTGTTTCGTGTCTCTTTCTTTTCCTGTCTCTTTCCTGTCTCTTTCTTTACACTGCTTTCTCTCTCTCACACACACACCCTCATCCTCATTCTTCAATTTCTACTTTTTTGCCATTTCTTTCTTTTTTTCTTTCTTTCTTTCTTTCTTTCTTACCTCTTTTTTTTCATATTTTACTTCTCTCTCTCTCTCTTTTGTACTTTCTCTCTCAGAGAAAGGGTCTGTGTACTAGCATCAGCTCGGAGCAGATGAGTTGTCAGAGTCCACCGGTGCCGAAAGACAGCCATGTGGTCAGAGTGTGGTTTGAGATGGATAACGTGCATGTGGACTTTGACAGTATTAAGGGGATGGCATTCACATACCACCCGGACCCAGAGCTATACCAGCTGAACCGCGAAGACCCAGACTCCCCGATCNGATTAGACATGTAAGGAAGTAACCATACAGAGACCGTAACGAATGGACTGGAAACATTACATGACCTTATCATAGTAGTTCTTATTCTTTTTACATCCACCTCTCTTTCCTAAAGTGATAGAATGCATTTATTCGGCAATTTAAATTGTTGTGAAGCTAATAAAGGTGGAACTGCTCCTTTCTCCAGTCTTTTCAGTGTTAAATGCTCAGCGAAGCTGCTCGATATGATCCAAGGTTTGAGAAACTGACTGGAGAAAAATGTGCAGAGCAAACCAGCAACTTTGAATTCAAAGTGTCCATGTTATGAAAACAAAATTACAGCAGATGAAATTTCTGGGGTGCTGTGTTTATGGGGTGGTGAGAAAACAGAACATCTGACTTTGAGGCTGACATACTTCACGGTAATGTTCAGAACCGGGCTGCTCATCTGACAGTGTTTTTTAAGTCTGCTGTATTGTATCCGGTATATATCTTCTTAAAGATGTGGGAGCTGAAGTTAGCTTCCCATTCAGCAGCTTGTTTTACTCATTTTCCGTTTCACCTTGAATAGTGCCGCAGTTACATTCTGGTGCCTGTACATGCTGTAGCGTTTAAGGTGGAACAGAACATTCGATTATAAGCTGGCGAATAGGAAGTCAGCGTCAGCTTTATTTAAAGATAAACAGCATCCATGCGCATCGACTGTTTAGTTTCTTGGGAAGTGTATGAAAAGTACTAACTTCACCTTCACAGCCTGGAACAGTAGGCTGCCATTTTTGCTGCTGTTACTCTGTTGTTGTTGTATGTAAATATTTTGGCCGTGAATATTAATGAGTTAAGACTGTTACGGAACAGTTTTGGATTTTGGAATCGTCCAGATTAAACCTCATCTGTTGGTGGTGATGGGGAGGAACAACAGTGTTTCAAGGTATTTGAGGTCTATGTACTGAACTTTTTTTTTTTTCTTTCTTTTTTTTCTTTCCTCCTACGGCAACGAAAATACAGTTGTCCATTTTATAGCACCCTTAAAGTTCCTCAGTTCCCTCGCTGACCTTTTGTTGAGTTGTAAAAATGTTCTAATATTAAAATAGGTAATAAACACGTAGTGTTAACGGTAGTAGTACAATTTGGGAAGCATTGCTTGCTGCCTCTGACACATTTAAGGCTGCTTTTCCAGACCTGGCATAAATGATTTTCACTAGTGAATCATCATTGTGACTGCACTTTAGACTAATTCTAACCATGTCCAGGAATCCTACCATTTGTCTTCAGCCTTTCAGCACAATCTTAATTAATGAACGGGGACCACTTAAACAGCTGTTTTATTGACTAGCCGTGATACCTTGTGCATTAACTGTGAAAGGAAAGTGATCAAAAATGTTCATACACCCAACCACTTGGTTGAAGTTGAGGTGAAAAAGATGTTAATTTTCCGCATATCAATATTTAACTTGTTCATAAATATTAAATATGTGAGTGATGTTAACTGAATGAACTGGCTTTGATTAGCTCATGTAGAGCTATATGACTGTATTATCACTACACAGGCTCTGGAAATGCCCACCAGAGAGCATGGCATGCTCCGTGCTCAGACGAAATATGTTTTATTGCAGAAAGGCTGTGCTGAGTATGTGTAAATTGTTCTGTTTTGGCTTCTCAAACATTGATTCTTATTTTTAAGGGAATGTTATGAAATCAAAATGACAGCCGATCCAATTTATGGGGTGCTGTGCTGGTGTTATGTGAGAAAACAGAACATCTGACTTTGAGGCCGACATACTTCACGGTGATGTTAAGGCTAAAAGCCTGGGTGTGATGTGATGCTCATCTGACAATGTTTTTTGGTATCCAGGTTACTATATGTCTGCTGTATTGTATCCAGTGCGGAGTGTAAGTTATTATATTGGGCTTGATGTGCTGTAGAATAAGATGTTTCTGTGTCTTCTGCAGGGGAACGGCCTGACACGGGCTATGAGCAAGGATGAGGTGAAGGCTTGGCTGGGAGATAAGGAGTGTGATGTGAAAACTCTGGATGATACTCATCTGTACTGTGAACCACCTGACGAGCAGCCTCAAAGTGTGGACCATCGGGAACTGCCCAGCCTGAAGGTGAGCACTTTGGATGTAGGTCTGAAAGATGAATGTTTTTTTATTCTTTTAGCAAGATATGAAAGCGTGCGATTTTAAAATTGCAAGAGCTGCACTTTTACAGCCTACGTTATGAATAGCACTGCATTTACAACGTTTACCTTAAAGTGGAAAAAACTACTTTAATCATAGGAGGACAGACCATTCCTCCTGTAAATAAGACAAAATGTCTGGGCTTTTAACTTAACAGTCAACTCTCTGAAGACACTTATTTTAAAAAGGCAGTGAAAAAAGCTTCTAAGCAGCTGCGCTTCCTCACTGTCTTGGCAAGAAATGGACAGGGTGCAAAAAAAAGAGGCATTAGAATTATGATACGGTTTCATATGATTCCTGTACATCTTCCACGTTTATAGAAATGGTGGGAGCAGGCCACTGTGAAACTGACAAACGACATGCATCATCCCAGTCATCCTTTAAATGACACTCCTTCGACTCAGCAAGGGAGAGAGAGAGCAGCTCATCTCCTGAGAGGGAAAAATGCCCAGCTGTCACCTGTGCATGCACGAACTAATAGACTAAGAAACTCCAGACTATGTGTTTCTGTATGTACTTTGTTGTTTCTTTTTCTTGCTTCCACACCGACGGGTAGAATCAGGAGACCGAAGGCTGGAGATGGAGTAGTTTATTTCAAGGCGATTGCAGTTCGCTCACAGCTCTTGTTCAATCCGGTCCAACCCAGTGCAAAGAAAGAAACTTGTCACAGGGTTTTTATACACCGTTTCACCACCCCCTTAATGTACAAAGAGGATGTGTCCCCGTCTGGTTTTACCAGGCGGTCAGCTCTCCTTCAAATGGTGTTTGACATATGACCTGTAGAACCCTGATGGCAACATTCTCCCAGGGACTCCGTCCTGTCGTAAATGCATAAAGTTCTATTCTGGTAATGCAGCTGTTCCCCTCATGGTAAACTTATACACACTTGTATACATACACACAAAAACACTGATATCCAACAACTTTCATAAGTTTCAAATGATTGGTTGTTTATATTGTATGTTCTGCAAGAAATCAGTCATTGGACTAAAAGTCATGTTTAAATGTTTTGTAAATTAACTAAGCTCATTTGATCAGTTGTAGAGGCACTTATTTTGTATGGTGTTAACCAAGGGCCAAAATGTCTACAACACAAATATAGCCAGTTTAATTTCTATTCACAGCAGCATCTCATGCGTCTGGCAGAGGATATGGAATCATTTCATTTTGTGGCTTCCTGTGATGTAGCTTTGAAAGACATTAAAAACGTCAGCTTCTGAAGTTTCTTTGAAATTTCTTTAGAGTGGAGCATCTGAAGCCTGTTTCACATCAAACCTGCCTATGTATGAGTTGGCCTAATCAAATGCAACCTGTGTGCAGTGTACATGACAACACAATCACAACTGCTAAGTGGCAGTCCTAGCACACTACAGCTGAAACTTTCACTCTGAAGCCAGAAAAACTGGGGGCGCTGGTNGTGTGTGTGTGTGTGTGTGTGTGTGTGTGTGTGTGTGTGTGTGTGTGTATACACGTTTGCATTTCTTTGTCTACAGACTTGGGGCTGGGTGTGCACATCTGTGTGGGTGAATATAAGCATGTGTGGTCTTGTGTCTCCCTCTCAGGTGGTGATGGGGAGGGTGGAGGTTAATCTGGGAACGGTACAGTATGACAGCGGCAATCACTCCACCATCCCTCTGGAGGCTCAGGTGGGCCTGGCGGCCGGAGCAGCTGTAGTTGTTCTCATCGTCCTTGTTATCATCCTCATGTACAGGTACAGTAAAGCGTTAAACACTTACACGTTTATATGTTCAACATGTCATGTGAAGGATGGGCAGCACTGAAGCAAAGCCCAGCACTGCATAATGTATCGCTGTCAATGCTCTAGCTTGCCTAATTCAAGTCATCAGGTAGTTTACTTGAACTTGAGTCCAAAATGGAAAAGCAGGATGTCTAGCTATGTTAGCCTGATGTTTTCACATCTTAAGATCAGAATATGTGGAGAAATTTGAGGCCTTTTTGTGGTCATAATGTTTATGCATAATGTGGTCAAAACATGCAAAAAGTCTTTTTTGTATATAATAAAATCTATTTTCCAACAAGTATTACCTATTGTGTAACAAAATACTTTATTTTTCTATAATCAAAACTAATAAAATACTTAATTGTGATCAATTGCACCTTCGTCCAGTGAGAACAACAGAAAAATAAAATTAGAATCATTAAGTTGAATCAGGAATGCTGCTGATGGAATTTAACAAATCCCTGGAGTGATTAAGGAGAAATCTATAACCAGAAATGCTTCTCCATACTAGTTCGCAAGTTATCAACTACTTTAAAAAAATCTCAGATTGTGCTGATATAGACCGAGCTGTAGACTGATGCAGACTGTCTGTGATTCTGTGTCACTTGTGTTGTGACAGTGTCTCTTGACCCCCTCCCACCCCTCCCTTTGGTTTGTTATCTCTTTGGACTTAAGGGTGTGACACTCAAATCCACCTTGTGACCCTCTGCAGGCCAATCTTTTGCTCTTGTTCATACAGCCTGTGCATTCTTCTTACAGTGGAGGCTGTTGAGGGGTACTGAATCTTTCCACTTTGCCGTTGCTCTTGTTAGTTTGCTACTTGTTGATATATTTCGTAGTTCTCCTGTGAACACTGCCCAGAGGAGTTTTGAGTGCGGTATCACACTGAAAACAGTTTAATAGCTGTATTTGAATGAGAGGGCTACAGTTATATAATCTCTCAAAGAAACATGTAACGTCTGGACTTTTGCCGGGAACCACTATGAATCATTCCTGATGTACGTGTTGAATCTTTTATTGGACAAGGGAAATGGTGGTCGTAGGGGTGCTTTCTGGTGGCCCAAATCTAAACATTCGTAGATGCTGTAAACTGCACAGTATTATGGCACTGAAATTGTCCCTTGTTACTGTATCTGTTCTATTTTGTGTAGACGTGTTAAGTAAGCAGATGATGATGATGATTATGATGATGGTTATGATGATGTCTACATGTGCAGGAGGAAAAGTAAGCAGGCAATGAGGGACTACAAAAAAGTTCTGGTTCAGCTGGAAACTCTGGAGATTAACGTTGGAGATCAGTGCAGGAAGGAGTTCACAGGTTTGCTTTTACGTTTGTTATGTTCTGTCTCTCTCTTATTACCGCACACATGCACAAGTGCACAAGCTCTGATCGGCTGGATTTCATTTATCAGGGATCAGCTGAGTGCCTTTCACATTCAGATGGCAATCTTCTTTGTTTTAAACCCAGATCTGATGACTGAGATGATGGACTTGAGCAGTGATGTCGGTGGCCCATGCATTCCATTCCTGGACTACCGCATGTACGCAGAGCGCATTTTCTTCCCTGGTCAGAGGGGGGCGCCACTGAGTCAGAACCTGGACTTGCCCGAATCTCGCAGACAGACAGTGGAGCAGGGCCTGGGTCAGCTCAACAACCTGCTCAACAACAGACTTTTCCTCACACGCGTATGTCAATGTCTCTTTCTCTCTTTGTCTCTCTCTGTCTCCATTTTTTTTTTCCCCCCTCGCCTCGACTTTGAGCTTTAAAGTGATCTCACTGATTTTTGTTCAGCAGTCAGGGGTTTTACCTCTGAGCTGTGGGCTTGTATGGCTTTCATTACAGCCAAATTGGCAGGTGGCGGATTTTTATTAGCTTTATTAGAAACTCGGCACGTTTCCAGAACTTACTGTTAGCCAGTGTTGCATCATAAATGAATAGAAGTATTTGCTCTTTAATGATCCAAACTGGCAAGGGAAATCTAATTAAGTGCTACATAGAAAGTAAGATTCAACTGAGTCGTGGATAATTATGCTATGACATTTCATTACAGGTGTAGCACTGCTTATTTAATGGTTTCGTTAACACAGATTAACACAAAATCAAAATAATGAATTGGCCGTTTGCCGATAGCGTATTTGGAGAAAACATTTTTATTCTTGCCCCACTCCAGTCCATTTGTAGTTACCAATTTGGAGACTACTCTTAATTATTCATTCTTTCTGTGTGCGTCACACAGCAAAAGACACTGAAATATGCAATTTAGATAAATGAAAATGAAACAGAAAACTGAACTGAAACTCTATAAAACCCACACAAATTCTTTAATGTAATTTAATTCATGAATATTTTTAAACTGAACAGTAGTTGCTGCTGTAGACCGATTTCCTGGCTGGCCTACCAGGCTTGAAACAGTCTCCCAAGCACAAGTCAGAACGCTGTTGAGGATAAATGAATGCACTGTGTTCTTTTATGACTTGAATGAGTAGAGTGACTGACCTGACTGTTTATGAATTGGGATAAACCATAACTTGTACTGCAAACACTGTATATATCATGCAAGCTGTGTCTCTGATTTTGATGTCTCATTTTATCTGTTCTCTGATAATATCAAAAAATGTTACCAGTCGTTACCAATGATTGCCAACTCACAGCATTGCCCTGGGTGTTTCCTGCCTTCTGTGCCCAGTAAGGGGTTGGGATAGGCTCCAGCTCCTACCCCGCCGCGACCCAGAAGGATAGGGAGTTTAGTAGTTACCATGATTGGTAAAAAAATATTATCCCTAAAAAATCAAAATTTTAGCCAATTACAGTTAGTGTCAATATTGACCAAAGTCTTTTCATGTCAGTCAGATTATATTTGTATTGCCGATGAAGTGTATTTCAAAGAATGCATAATTCCTGTATAATAACTGTGTCCTACCCCTTGGACCTGAGGCTATACTTTGGTCATCCTCTGTCTGTGAGTCTGCGATAGAACAGTCCTCCGTGCTCTCGTTAGACAGAAAGAATGGCTTAGTTGTTCTCATGTGATGGAGAAAGCCAGATTCAGAATAATTTAGCCCCGAGTTGAGCTAGAAGAAGTCACTTTGGGGTCATTGTAAGGCTAGCTTGACACAAGACATTTAACTGGCTTCATAGAATCCCCCCTTTAGGCTTGAATTCACAGCTGGAGCTGCTGTGAAGGATGAAGCAGTGCTGGAACTCTTGCAGTGCTACTGTGTATTTCCTTTTTAAACCTAGTTCTAAGTCCAGTTGTTTAAGGCTTTATTCCTTGAGAGAAAGTGTCTTGCTTTGGTAGTCCGCATGCGTACCGACACACATTATTTCACCTCAAAGAGTAAACAACGGCCAAATGCATAAACAGCAGAGTTTTTGTATTCGCGTCACGCTGGATGAAAAGCAGTGTGTGTTTGAAGTAGAAAGTGCTGGTGTTTTTGTATGGGAAAAGTCTGACTCGACTCGCGCAAGCTCTCGCTGAGTTATTGATGATAAGGCCGCCAAACACCCAAACAAAAAAGAGTTCGGGCTTTGGTGTCTCATCCATCTTAAATATTTATTCCCAATATTGAGTCCAGCGTTTGACATTCTGTCTGGTGTTGGTGTTTTTATAAATGCGGTATTTTATTTATGATTCAATACGCCAGGCCCTTTTTGGTGGGAACAGCCTCAGTGAAAGTGCATGGGTCCCTCTTACGGTCAGAGAACTAAGTCAGACTGGGCAAACTCATGCCTCTCGCCTTCAGATAGAAAGGATGACCACTAAAAAAACAGAAAAGAAAGGGGTTTCATGGTTTAACTAGCTCCAGGTTGTAGACCAAGCTCTAGATGAAAGGTCCAACAGTCTGTGAGGCAAATAAGCCCCTTGAAAATGTTTTCATGGATTTATGTAGATATGACCATCCAATGTTTCTTCCAAAATCAGGAGTATTGTAATGGAGTTAGTGCCCGTTTGCTGCAGTAACAGCCTCTACTCTGCTAAGAGGGATCTATAGTAGATGTTGAAGCACTGCTGTGAGAATTCGATTGCTTTCAGTCACAAGAGCATTGGTGAGATCAGATACCGACGTTGGATCATCAGTTCTGTATCACTCCAGCTCGTCTTAAAGGTATTGGGTGGAGCTCAATTACTCTAAAGAATGCAGTACCACCACTCCACAGCCTAATGCTAGGGAACTTTATACCTCACTAGCCCTTGCATGGCATGCCCAGCTCTTCCAGAGCATCTAATTCTATTGGCCAGAGCTTTTATCTGGGGACAGTACAAGTTGTGTGCGAACGTACATGTGCATGTGTACGTGTGTGCGCGTGTGTGTGTGCAGTTGAAGAGGTATCATTAATAGGTGCACCTTAATATAGCTGAGGCGTCCACAAACCTTTGGACACATAGTGAATGTCAGCAGGAAAAGCCTGTTTAGTCCTAAGGGCTTAAGAGATGTTTGAAAATGACCATGTAAAATGAGTTAATGAGTTTTTGGTTGCATCCCCCTACACAAACGTCAATAGGTGACCTCAGGAAAAAATAACAAGCAACAACGTTTGATGTGGACACTTTGAAGCAGATTTTATTTTTGATGACCTCACTGTGCACCAGCAGGCAAAGAAAGTTAATGTTAACCAATAATAAGTTTGGCCTCCCACCATCCCCACCTGTCATGGAGAGAAAAGTAGAAATTCGGAGACCCTCTCTGATACTGTGTTTCACTCCGGAATACATCACAGTATGGAAGCAAAATGTGTGGTGATTTCTGATTGGGAATGTGAAGTAATATGATGGTCCATTGAGGAAAAAGGGCACAGATTTCTGGAAGCAGTTTTAAAGCTCACTGTTTGTTCTGTTTTGTCTGTAGTTCATCCACACACTGGAGGAGCAGCAGAACTTCTCCCAGCGTGACCGTGGCTATGTAGCCTCACTCCTCACTATGGCGCTCCACGATAAGCTAGAATACTTTACCGATGTGATGAAGACCCTGCTGGGGGATCTGGTGCAGCAGTACGTGGCCAAGAACCCCAAACTGATGCTGCGCAGGTACTGCATATACACCATACAGATTGTCTGTTATGAACTAAATAGAGGCCTAAACAGGATCAATTACAAACGTGATTGATTGATTGATTGATTGATTGATCGATCGGTTGTCCAGTGCATTGATTTGTATGCTTTTGTGGCTCAGCACAAATTCTGAGTATAGTTTAATGCTGGAGTGTTTCTCCATGTGGATTACTGCAGGACCGAGACGGTGGTGGAGAAGATGCTCACAAACTGGATGTCCATCTGTCTCTACTCTTTCCTCAAGGTACAGCAATAGACCATGATAATTTAGATCCATTTAATAATGTTCAGTGCCAGTTACACTGTGCCTTATGATTGTAGGAAGCATATGGTTGCAAGAAGGCTGACGTTAATCAATACCTTTAGTAAATTTACTTTGGAGGTGCTTCACTTAGTAATAAACACATTACTGTTAACCTAACCAGTCAGAAATTGAAACTGTTAAAGCTTTACCAAACAAGGAAAATACATTTAAGTACATCACTATATACATAGTATTGGTTTCCTGGACAAGAATTAAGTGTAATCCTGGGATTCATTTTCTTTCAATGGGAAATCTCCATTCAGACTGTCGTGTAGCCCAGGACTAGGTTTAATCCCTGTCAGAGAAATCAGTAACATTTAAAGATTGCTAATCCAAGATCAACAAAGAACTTGACTAAAAGCCAGTGTAAGAATAGGGAGCAGTTAACTAGATGGCAGTCTTGAAGTGTATGTTTTTTTTCTGTAGGAGGTGGCGGGTGAGCCTCTGTACATGCTGTACAGGGCTATAAAGTATCAGGTGGACAAAGGCCCAGTGGATGCTGTGACTGGTAAAGCCAAGCGCACGCTTAATGATAGCCACCTGCTGCGAGAGGACATAGATTACTTCTCCATGGTATGTGTCTTTATCTCTCTCTATACCATTTTCTCTGGCTGTCAGTCTTTCTCTTTCACAATCAGAAACAGAAACCCGACTGTATGACCCTAAGAATACACATAACTTGCTTGACAACAAACATGCAGCATCTCTATCTTCCTATATCTCTCATTCCCCTTTTTTCTCCCTATAATCTTACATTTTAGACTAAAAGTAGTTACTGCACACCTACTTGTTTAATGCCTCCCTTACTCTTCTGATTAAAAAAATTGCACACTTGTTTCCTTTAACTCATTAAACCCTGCCCTCTGGTGGTCGGGACATAAATGGTTCAAAAGATCTCACAGTTAAATCAATGATCTACTGAAATTCTTGGCTGAAGCCATAATTCAAAATTTAAGACACAAAACTGAAAACGAAACCCAGATTTTCTAATGTAACCGTTAGAAAATCATTTTATTTTAGCTGTTTTATTTGTGATTTTAATTAATATATGAAGTTTAAGTACTACAAGAGAATAAAGACAGTGGACTTCTTTTATTAATAGGACAAAACTTAAGTTACTTAAAATAAAGTTAGTCACAGATAGGACTGGGCCATATTATATCATTATCGTGATACCTTATGCCACAGTATGTTTTTCTGGACATGTCACGGATATGGCTGGTACTTAAAGAACACAGACAGACTGCACATTATATTGCATTTAGCGCAATGGAGCATGTGAAAGGGTGAACAAAACTCACTGTATTTATAGATTTCCATGGTATTTTTACAAGTGGCCCTACTGGTTCTGTTTCAGTGCATTAAACTTCAGAAAGCCTGTTGATTTTGACCATACCATGGCATTTATTGTGAAAATGTCTCTAAGTGTTGTTTATATTGTTGCCATATCACTCACTTACAGTATATAGTCCTCAAAATGTGCTCATTGTCAGCATTATCACTAACAACACTGTCTTTGCACTTTGGCTATTGTAAGTGTGTTGATCACAGAAGGCATCAGTGTACCCACAGGGACTTTCTACTTCTGTCGTTGTGCTGTATTTCCAGCAGGATGTTGTCTTTAATGTACCAAACAGGGGCGTCACCAGAGAATTTTGAATGGAGGGCTAAACCAGTCCTAGGGTGCGTATGGGGACATGGTCCCCCTGGGGGAGTTTTTATAAAGGCCCCAAGAGAGTGAGTAAAGCCGGAGACCCCCGACTGGGTTTAATATGGTTGGCTTACCATTTATAAAGCCTGATATGATTGGAGCTGAAGGTTCCAGTTTTCATGTTATATTAGTAAACCTCTCATAGGGCAGCAGAGGCAGCACTGCATTAGAGCAGCAGCAACACCTCTCCCAGGTCTCGCCCTGCCATCACAGTATATTGTGAAGTTGGGGACATGAAAGCGTAAATGAATAAGGAGCAAAAATGAAAATAAATTATATGTGTTTTCAATGAGTAATATATGTTTCTTTCAGAAGTGGGGCTAAATAACATTTTGGCTTGGGTTAAAGCTCCTCTAAATGTGTCCGAGCATTGCCCATGGTGTAAAACCTATAATGAAGAAATTGCTTGTCTGATGTCCCTCATAGAAACCATGACGGTCTGAGCAGTAGAGTAAAAGGAACAAACAGGAATCCCTGATTCTCATTTACATTGATTTACTAGATTTGTGAAGTGTTAGATTTGAGGCTTTTTTTCTGTTTTTCAGCCAAAATTTTGGCCCAAATTTTGGGACAGTGAGACTAATGTTGCTAAAACTGAAGGGAATTCTGGGAGCCAGAATCTTTTTAAGCTGACAAAAACTTCTCTCATAACTTACAACAGTACAAAACTATAAGAACAAACTGCAGATACCAAACAAGTATTGTGCAGGTAACTACTTTTGGGGTCGAGGACAAATAATTTTTCTGTGCCTGTTAAAGTGTAAAAAGAACTTGATGCTGCTGTTGTTGTTGGAAACAGTTTCTGAACAAGCACAGGAAAGCAGTGGCTAATTAATGACAAATTTTAATGACTAGTTAATTAATGACTAATCAGCCGCAGTTCTTGGAGTGATGCCATAGAAGAACCACTTTATTTCCTCCCTGAAAAACGTATTTGAAATAAACTTAATAAATTTTTAGCGTTTTAAGGGTCTTTATAAATTATTTACTTCAAGGTCATTAAACTTTACGTTCTGCACACTTTCTTATTCTAAGCAGTTTTTCTTTTACTGAAGAACCATTAGTGATTATTGCTGTGGGATCGTGCCCTTCTTGACACCTTTATTGTTAGGAGAAAACAGCCATTTTCATGGCATAAGACTGCTAAACTTTGTTCTTCAGTGAGTTGACCTTTCATTCTGCTGTGTGTATGCTGGTTCACAGACTCTGACAGTGCTGGTTAAGAGTGGAATGGAGGTCCAGCCATGTCCGGTTAAGGTTCTGGACACTGACACCATCACCCAGGTGAAGGACAAGATTCTGGACCAGATCTACAAAGGAGCTCCTTTTTCACAGAGGCCCTCCGCCGACTCACTGGACCTCGGTACAGGCAACCATTACATTCTTTATCTACCTGCACATGTGAAATGTGTTTTGCTGATGCATTATGTTTTTTGTTTACACAGTAAAACTAGGGCTGTTTCAAATTCTCCCACTGATCTCTCTTACCGTAAGAAACACACACGTCTATGCGCATTTCTTTGAATAGTGTTTTTATATTGTTGATCACATCAAAACCAGGTATCTCCTTTTTTCATCGTTCAGGCGCAGCAGCTGCTCTTTCCATTGTGTTGAAATTTCATGCTGAATGGGCCAATACAAATGCTCCTACAATGCTTTGTCCTTCGTCCGTAAAGTTACCGTTTTGGATGTGTGTGCTTTTCATAGGACAACGTTACGTCTTTAGGTCTTAAGTCTAAAAGGCTGTTCTTTTGTTTAATTCAAGTTCATTTTTATCATTGGGCCTATTCCTAAACTCATATTACTTGATTGCATGTTAAAAGAACTGCTTGATTTACTAGTAGAGAGTAGATTATTAGTTGATTACTGGATTTGAAAAGTCACTTTGGCAGCCCTAATTCAAAGACTTAAAACTTAGATCCAAGTCATAGTTCATTTATAATTCCACGCTTGTGCCTTGCCTTTTGGAACTGTGTCCATGTGCAGACTGACCCTTTTCACCCTGCCAAGCACACTGTCCGCTTCTGGGAAACAGTTTAGGACAATGACCCCTTTTCATGCTTACGTACTCTGCACAGCAGAAGTCGTCATTTCCAGAAAGGAGTGAGCTTGATGAGGACTGAATAAAACACAAAGAAAAGGCAGCTGACACTGGATGGGTGGGCTGTACGGATATGTATAAGGTGAAAAGCTGTCTGTGAACAGGAGAGATTATGTAGTATTACCCACATGCAGTAAACTGGTGCTGTTGCCTTAGTTAAGTAAAGTTAGGTAGATTAGTCCGTGAGCTGTGTGGACTTGCTGCCGGGTTATGCATGGTGGTTGTGCTGATTGACATGTTTTGCCACTTTTGTATGGACATTTACAACATTGAACACTGTACAAAACAAGCATTACATAGAAAATGTGAAGTTAAATCACATATTATGACCAAAACACAATGCAGCATAACTGAATATGGGGCAGATTTATTTAGAGAGAAGCTAATTAATCGACAGGGTACCGTCAGTAGAACCCAGACAGTTTAGCAGGTTATCTACTAAGAACACCCATGCAGATGAACACAAGTGCAGCTTTGTAGTTAACTTAAGGTCAGTAAAGTATCTCCACATGCTTGACTCTTTGACATGAGAATAATGAGTGAAAAAAATTAGCTCAGTATTTTCTCAGTATTTTGACCAAATGAGTCAGAATAATGACTAACTAGACAATAATGAGTGCTAAGTAATAAGTACGAATTCTGATTATTTCAGCACTGTGAGTAATTACCCTGTGAAAATAAGACATTTCTTTTTAAAAATTTGTATTTTTTGGCTGATGGGACAAGCTGCCAAAACGCATGAGGAAACCTTTGTTCTGAGCACATCCTGTTTGATTTGGAATGGTGTGATGTTGAGTGTGAGCTTTCTGCTATAAAGCACGACATGCAGAGGCCAGAGTGCACAGGAATAACGAAGAAAGGAGGAGCTTTAGTAGAGCAAAATCTTTCCGATATGTGCTTTTAACAGGCATTTGGAAAATGTCAGACCATTATGGCCTGCTATTTGATAATGTCGCAGAATATACAAAAACCTTCAGGATAAAGCAGTTTTTTTTGAGCTATTTAGTTTTCTTTATTCAAATTAAGAATAATGTGGTTTGCATTGGTAGGTGTTCACTATTTTTACAGCAAAAATAAATAAATCTATACATCTATAAATCACAAAAATCCATAAATAATAAATAAATAAATCATCCAGAAGAACATTTTGTCATGTGGGTTGTGCTTCGGACCCCTTAGACGAGTGAATGAATCTTGAGTTTAAAAGTTGGCTGAAGAGTGTTTGAGGAGAACTCTATTAAAACTTGGTGAAGGATGTATCTTCTGAGGATGTGTGTAAATGGTCTGCCATTGGTATCATATCTGCATCAGTGTAATGTTGATTTTGCGTTTAAGATGTAAACATCGAGTCCGACGTATGACATGGTTTAAAAAACTGCCGCCAAATCCGGCCCGGTACCTCTGCTGTTTAAATAAATAGGCTTTACAGGGCAACTTGGGCTCACCACATTTTAGTGTGTCCTTTTTTCTCCACACTGAGTGCTTCAACTTTCAGTTTGAAAATATTACATAATGCTGCTGTTCGTTATAAGCTTTTCACAGACTACAAAACACGTCACAGTATGTACTGTTAGCCCGTATGTACTGTTAGGAGTTGGGGCTTCCTTATAATAACCTCCTCCCAGTTTTGTACTCTGAGAGGGAAACTCCTGTAAATGCATATTGTCAGAATAAAAGATTGCATTTCCAAAATGCTGGCTTTACAGGGAGAGGAAAAAAAAATTATTACTGATTTGTAAATATAATATTTTCCAGGTAAATATGAACCATTTCTGTTGATCCATTCTTTATCAATATTTTAACATAATGCAAAGGGCAGCTGTAGTTTTCATATTATCCATAAAAGTAAAAAGAATTTAACACAACAGGACAAATGCACGGAAGAGCAGTGACCATCCCTTTGGTATTTTATTGGCACTGAAGCACCATTGCATCTGTTTAATGCACCATTGCAGCCATTTTAAATAGTAAATCCTCTCTTTGATAGACTTTACTCACAACCTGCACAACATAACCGTATTCTAGTAAACAGCTAAGTTGAACTTGTAACTAGTCGTGAAATCTCTACCTTCACAGTCCTGCAGGTAATTATAGAGGAAAACCTTGTAGATCTTGTTTATCTTGTTTATCTTGTTCCTCTCTGAAAATGAAAACAGCTGCAAACGACATTTTTCAGGAAAAATGAGGATGAGAGGTACATAACTAAATGGGGAGGTAAACATGAGTGAGTCCTCTAAATTCTCTCTTGTGTCATAATTTTATCTCCACTATGTCCACTATGCATCATATCTGGAAGCGTGGAAAAGGTCCATTTAGTTAGCAAGACCCAGCAACAGCTTCTTCCCCACACCGATAAGCAATCAGGCTAAACTGCACGGACTGTTTTTAAGCAGACTGCAGGTCTCTGCTGCTTATAACACATAGGTACTCGCAGTGCTGTGTACTGGCTCAGCTAACTGCTCAAGTACACTTTGCCTGATTGTTGATGTGCGCATATTTTATACACGGTCTTCTGCTCTTGAGGCTCCTGTACAACATAGCACGGCTTTCTGTTTTATTTTTGTGTATATTTTTATTAAATTTTGTTTTTGTGTATTGTATGTCTTTAAGGGAGCCCACCCGAGACCCCTTTAAAAAAAAAACAAACCTGGATAAGCAACACTGACTGCTTTGGTAACCGTAATGCGGGTTACTTATTCCAGACTAAGTGCAGCCACTTGCGTTTTGCTTTCACAGAGTGGCGCTCGGGTCAGGCGGGTCACCTGACTCTGTCGGATGATGATGTCACAGCCATCGTGCAGGGTCACTGGAAAAGGCTCAACACTTTGCAGCACTACAAGGTGAGTCACATCTCACCTGGCAGAGCACTAATGCTGCCTTCAAGTGCTCTAAATTTCCACTCATCGGAGTGTAATTATGGGTTTTAGAGAGAGCTCGTTTGTAAGTTATTTATGTTTTTCAGTCAGGAAAAAAAGCTTTTTAACTTTCATGTTTCTCCTCATCAAATTTTTTTCTGCTTTGATGTAAAAGTGCTTCTACCCTCAGGAAAAAAAACATTCTGTTTAGTTCACTAATAAAGTTGTCAAACACTGCATCGCTGTGTGTACTGTGTGAGCAGACAGGTGTGAGTCATTCTAGTGTTCCCGCCCATTTTAATTAGGACCTGAAGGGCCTTTCATGGTAGCAGTTCACCGTAATCCATTTAGCTTGACATCTTTTGCTGGTTTTTGATTTGATTGTTTGTGATCTGATCTCTACTTTCCATCTGTTTCTCCTCTCCTCAGGTGCCAGATGGAGCCACGGTGGCACTTATCCCTCGTTCACAGAGTTCTGGTGTCATGGGCATCAATCAGATCTACCAGACTGGAGAAAGTGAGCTTCACGCCTTGCGAAACTAGAACATGATTGATCTGTTACAGTCCTGCATGGTTTCGTGTTCTTCCTACTCTAACAGCCAGATTTAAGATACAAGATGATTAGCTGAGGGGGTTGAATCATATCCAGGACCAAAATCATCCAGCTTATTGTCCTTTGTAACTTGCCATGTGCTACCCCGGGAGAAAGAAGGATGCTGGAGACAGGAGTGAGCGTTGCAGCAAGCACGTCCATGTTAGCTTTCGACTCAAATCGCAAATAAACTGTAGCACACAGGAATGAAGGTGTTCTTGTATCTGGCTTCACAGTAGTATTTGCTAATAAGTAACAACATTGGAGAAATTAATGAGCTGAATTTGGGAGCATCCCTTTAGCTGTTAGTTCTGTCAACCTGCAATTATTTGTTTGACCAGATTCTCTTGGGTTATTAAAATACATGCAGCCCAGCGCACAATGGCCATTTGTGGAAAAAAGGGCACAGATTTAAACCCCCTTCTGCCTTGTGAAAAGTTCAAATGATGTAGAAAGAGATTTGTGTGCAAAGGACATGTCAGCATCAGTGCAAGAAATCAAGCGCCTGCCAGCACTTCATCAACACAGTGTTTACTGAAAGAATTCATGAGGGTGTTTCTATGGTGAGCCAATAAAACAACAGTGTTCAGGGGCTCGTTAGACAATGGCAGTGCTCGCAGGCGAAGTTTGAGGTCCTGTAGTCGGTGTCCTTATACTGACCAAACTTTAAAGTGGTAAAATTACGATGATTGGAAAGAACAAATCTGAAATTAACACAGTTTCCTAGTCATTTTTAAGGAGGTGTGTTATGAGTATATTAACCAGATTGAAATGTGCATGCACTTATTATATGATCAGATTTGACCATACTCAACTTTATATCAACCGTATGTTAGTTTGTTTTCTCAGCCGTGCTTGTTATTTGTTGTCACTCTAGAGACACCCATGTTAGAAGTGGGGGAGGAGGAAGGTCTTCGTCTGTGGCACCTGGTGAAATCCAGCGAGGAGCCAGAAATTCCCAAACACAGGAAGAGCAGCATGAGGGAGAGGGAGCGCGCTAAAGCCATCCCTGAGATCTATCTCACACGCCTGCTCTCCATGAAGGTATGTCGCACGCCCACTCATGTAAAAATACACACAACATACATGTACAGATCGCTGCTGTTGGAACAGAAACCTCTCTGAAATGATAACACAGAATGTAAAAAAACATTAAATGTAAGTCAATGGCACCAGATTTTTTTTTTCCCCAAATAATTTGGGGCCATTTTTTGGTCCCTTCAGCATGAAATTTGCACACAATGTAAAGTATAACAGACATTTTTGAATTATATCACAAACTGAAAACTCCAAAAATGGAGCTTTGTTCTGACAGCAGCGATATACATGAACAAACACAACTGAGGCCGCCACCGCCACCAAGTAAAGATGTATTTTAGCAATTTGGTCTCAACTAATCTGTGCACTACTGACTCTTAAAGTGTGTTCATTCCGGGTTCAGGGTACACTGCAGAAGTTTGTGGATGACGTGTTTGTGGCCATCCTGAGCACCAAGCGCCCTCCCCCCATTGCAGTCAGGTTTTTCTTTGACTTCTTGGATGACATGGCGGAGAAGCATGGCATCGATGACCCGGAGACTGTACACATATGGAAAACTAACAGGTATACAGTACACATCTTTGAATAATTCAATCACTGAGATGTAAACAAAGTCCTTTAGATTCAGATATTTGTTTAACCCAGTGGTGATGAAAGGAACGAGACACGGCAGACATATGTAATGATGATGATGATGATGATGGTAAAATAGTCATCCAACTACTTATGTGGGACTCTCATTTGGGCTCAACAACCTGGGCGTACCTCTCCATCATGAACAGATTTTAAAAACATGTTTCAGGCAGAAATTTAATCTCAAAACCATCATTAAAAAGTGCCTCGGGCATCAGGCAGCATTTTTATAGACATTTTGTATAATAGCTTTCTGTGAGGGCGTGTTTTCTCTCTGCCTTTTTCTTTCTCACTCTCTCTTTCTTTCTTTCACTCTCTCTCACTGTCTCACCCCTTCCCCCAGCTTACCTCTGCGTTTCTGGGTGAACATCTTGAAGAACCCTCAGTTTGTGTTCGACGTGCAGGTGACTGACAGCGTGGATGCTGTCCTCTCTGTCATCGCTCAGACCTTCATTGACTCCTGCACCACCTCCGAGCACAAAGTGGGCCGGGTCAGTAAGCTAATTAACCTCTGATGCCGGGGCAGTTTTAATTAACCTCACAACCTCCTCCCTCAGTGACCTCTCAGTGGACCATTACGGCTCAGTGAGCATGCTCAGAAGCGAATTGTCTACGAGAAGAAGCAGAGAGAAAAGAGCAGGGGAACTCTAGTACTGGTGGTGATATTGTCTCAGATTTATTAGATTTATGTTTTAGAGGCAGACTACTGATCTCTGACGAACTCCCTCCTCCCTATGTAACTGCATTCATTAGAAAGTTAAAGATAGAACGGATGATGTGTATGAAGTGTGAAATGCAAGCCTGTGTTTTTTTAGCTGAAGGCAAATCGATTGTTTTCTCTTGTTGTCATTTAGGACTCCCCCGTGAATAAGCTGCTGTATGCCAGAGAAATCCCTCGATACAAACAGCTAGTGGAGAGGTGAGGCATGCACCAGCATATACAGCAGGCTCTTACGCTTCCTCACACAGACTTTTGCATTCTTGTCTAACACATTTTACGGCAGAAATACATTATTTTTTACATTTATTTGCATATTTACATTGTTTAGGTTATTTTGTATTATCTAACCTTCCATTGGGCTGGTCACCTTGAGATTGCACATCCTATTTTGATGAGTTTTGGCCAAGAATGTAAACAGTGCAAAATAACTGAATATAACTTGTCAGATTTCTTGTTTTGTTGATTGTGAAAATGTGTGAACACATCCTCTACAGAGAACACGTTCTGCACATTTCAATGCACAATTGCTGTTTGAGAGTATTATATATTTAAATATCGCCTGTGTAGAAGTTGTATGTGTTTTACTTTTTCCAATATATTCAATAAATAATATAATATTTCTCTAATATTTGCCGTATTTTAGTTTGTTTCCTTGGAGAAGATTTAACATATTTTCACTTAGAAAATCAACAGAACGTGCCATTTGACTGTAAGCAGACGTTATAAGCAGAGCAGTAGGAACTAAAAGATCACTGAAGGTTAATTAATAACAGAAACAACCATAATAATGCAATTTATTGTTGAAAAAGAAAATCAGACAGGAAAACAAGTTGCTCGAGGGTGTTGCTGTTGATGTTTCCAAGATGATAGGACACTAGTTGAAAGCTGCCTTCAGATTGTGTCTTCTTGCAGCACTTTTAAATGACAAGAACGACAATGTAAAATCATTATAACAGAGGAATCATGGGAGTGATTTTTGGGGGTGATTTTGGAGTCTTGGTATGAAATTACTTTGGTACTACAGAGTATCAAAACTTTAGCTAGTCCTGACAGTATTGTAATAAGCATGCTAGTTCCAAACCTAGACTTAGATTCTGTATGCTTGGTAAACATGAGTGCTTCTTTATTAATCTGCAATCAGCTGCTGTCAGTAAACACACCCATTTCCAGCAGCTCACTCTCACTCTGGTTTAAACCACGCCTACTTTTGGTTGGTAATTCAAAAGAAAGTATCAAACGGATCGTTCAGGGATCACTATTGAAATCAAGATATTGATTCTGATATGGAAAAGATGTCTGTGTTCTGATGCAGGTTTATATCTCTGCTACAGGTACTACAGTGATATTCACAGTGCTGCGTCTGGGTGCTATCAGGAGATGAACTCCATGCTTACTGAGTTATCTGGGGTAAGCTTCATCATTTCACTTCATTAAGCTACGTAATGACCGTGTGTTCCTACCTGTAACAGTAGTATTGCATTGCAAGGTTACATTGTTGCAAGTATGGAGTAATGGTGTTTAAATCAGTGATGGTAGAAACAAATCTTTGATATTTCTTTTGGAATTGATGTGTTCAAAACAATTAGGAATACATGTTCTCTGCATCATTACAGACTGGATTCAGCTCACTTCAATCAGAACCACTTGAACTTGAGATTTATTGTTAACATTCAACATTATTTTAAACATTTTTAATATGTTAAGTAAGATTTTAAGTTTATTATATGTTTATTGGCAGGTCCCTTTTTGCAGATACTTTGTAGATGCTTAGCTTCTATCTCTATATACTAATAACTGTTCACCTTAATTATTCCTGATCCGAACACTGTGTCCTAAAAGCAAGTGAGTGTCCAAATGTCATATCACATCGCATTGCAAGGCTTTCTGGATGTGTACACTAGAAATGTTTGCAGAGCATGCATCAAAACATAAACAAACTCTGGACCTATCAGAATATAACCGCTTTACTGACTGAGCTGTCCAATGAATAAATGTAAAAGTGGCCCAAATCTTATTTTCTCACTAAATCCAATTTTCTTGTTAAACTGTTTACATTTGTCTTTTAAATGTGATCCAGCATTAGTCTGAACAGATCAGACTGCTGAACTGACTCTCTTTCACAAAAGCACAATGCACCGACTGATGCATTTCCGCTCCCATAGGTTTCACTTTTATCT
The DNA here is from genome assembly GCA_034552555.1 of Semaprochilodus insignis. NCBI lineage: Eukaryota > Metazoa > Chordata > Actinopteri > Characiformes > Prochilodontidae > Semaprochilodus > Semaprochilodus insignis. The sequence continues at coordinate 14,498,704 of CM067484.1, read as the reverse complement.
TCGCCAGCATCACGAGAGAGATCACAAAGTTCCGACAGCTGACAGCTGGGCTTATCACTGATAAACGTGTTCGAGCTCACTGTAAAAATAGGACGTTACTCAACCACAGACACTTCTCTGGTAGCGTCCTTGTTTTCTTTGAAATGTGCTTTCAGACTTTAAACTTTCCTGTGATTCTGCAGCCTGGTTCTCCTGTGACCATGTTCGGCTATTTCTTAAAAATCTCTGAACACAGGGTGGTTATGATGGCTAGAAGGCTAGGTCACAGCAGTGCAAGATAAGGATGAATTTAGATTTGTAATCTGGCTGTTTAGAGTTGCATTGCCAGATACCATACATGTATTGAATTTCAGTACCACATATGAAAGTGTCTCAGATCGGAGTAGGAAATATCAGATTCAGTGTTTTTTGCTGTTCACACTGCCACAGAGATAACACATCACATACGTGTCACATATGAAGAAAAAGGTCAGATTTGGGCCACTTCTACCTGCTGTGTCAAATCTGATGCACCCCAGCAATTTCTCTCCAGGTACTGTACTGAGAGCATTGCACCCAGAGCTGGTGTAGAGAGCTTCATTACATAAAAAGGGTTTGTCGCTGTCACTTGCTCATATCACTTGCTCTCAGGACAAAGTGCAACTCTAACCTCAGCCAAAACGTAACCTAAACCTAGCCTTGGTGCTAAATCCTAACCCTAATCCTAATCCTAACTGCTGCAGGACCTCTTTTTAATGGACATGTTTTTTTACTGATGTATTTTCAGAGCTTTGCCTCAGAGATGAACAGCTTGGTGGCTTTGCACGAGTTGTACAAGTACATCAACAAATATTATGATCAGGTCAGTGAGGAGGGCCGGGGGTCTGGGGGAACAGACCCTTGCATAATGAGAATGGATTCATTTGCTGCTGGCTATAATTATGTATCTACTAAGTGGTTCTGTGTTTGTTGTGTGCGTGCTTTGAGTACAGATCATCATGGCACTAGAGGAAGATGCTGCCGGGCAGAAAATGCAGTTAGCCTACCGGCTACAGCAGGTCGCCGCCTTGGTGGAGAACAAAGTCACCGACCTTTGAACTTTGGTCGCTGACCCTGCGGAGAGACTTTGATGAGCTGGTCACAGCCAGGAGAAGCTTGGCACTGTGCACAAGAAATCCGATCGACCAGAGAAATCCAGCCCCCACTTCCTGAAACCCGGCTTCCACATCCACCTTTTGGGAATTCTTAACAAAAGGGAACATGCGGAGTAAAGGTGATGGATTAGCTGTTGGGAGGGTGTTGTCGCACAGGGTGTGGGATTAAATAGCACAAAGTGGGCTTTTTTCCTGCTAAGCACACTGAACTGTTTTTTCTTTTCTTTTCTTTTTTGTTCTACTAATGTCACATGCTAGCACTGATGCGTCTGATGTGCGAACATGCGTGTATGGTTTCCTCTGTGGCTATAAATTAATTGCATTTCATTTACAATATTTCTTTGATTCCGAATGCCTACCCTAGGTCTGCTCTTAGTAGCGCTGCTAAAGTAGCTGTTGCATGATTTATGACATGTAGAAGGAATATTTTGTGCTTTTCACTTGAGCGACATGGAATGTTAATTGGGTTTTTTTTTTTTTACATTTGCCATTTTAAATTGCAGATTAATTCAGTCATATCGGATGGCGAATAACGAGCACAAGTGCCATAACAAGTGCAGAACAGCACAGCACAAGGTGTGTTTGTGTGTACGCATCTGTGGTATGCGAGTGCGTGTATCTGGTCTTAATTACAGCGCTTTCTGCGGTGAGGAACTGTCTCAACTTGCTATTTTTATCAGAAGGGTTCATTTTAACGAATCCACTAGAAGAAAAGACTGCAGCCAGGAAATGAGACTGAACACGTTTAATCGCACAATGTCCATAATGACAAACAATTGCTAGAAATTTAAATATTGAACAGCAACAAAAAGTTGGGACGGTATGTGGAATGCAAATTCAAACAGAAAACAGCCATTTTTAAATCCACTTTGACCCGTACCTAAAGGAAGACAGCGCTAGGCATTTTGGAGCAACGTATGCCGTCATTTGGATGCATTCTTGTTCAGGGACAACAGTGTAATTAGAGTGCGGGTGTTAGGCTGACCTACTCGTCTGCTGTTGAAAACACGTTATGAAGCACAACATAGGACAGTTAAGGCCCCATTCGGTTACACAGACTTCTGCTTTCAAAACCTGATCCACTGGTGTCTTCAGTCCACAGGTTCACATACTGTCTCAGCTTTTTTGGAATGGGGTTTGTAGTTGATTGTCGCTTAACATATTTTATTCTCTTGCTGTGTTTGTGTTCCTTCATTACCTGATAAGAACGATTGGCTCAGACATGCTGTTGAAGTGGTGTCAGTGGCTGCATCGATGTGTTAAAGAAACCTGACATACAGTGTAGTGCAAAAGTCAGAGACCACTGTTCTTTGATTCAGTTTCCAGTCAAACGTACACAAGTACGGGTTTTTAATGTTCAGGAGAGATTTCTGAGGAGATTGGAGGTCTGATTATCCACTTGCATAAGAAAGTAGAAAATCGAAGGAAAAGAAGTGGAAAGGTTCAAAACTAAATTCAAAAGCTGAAGAATTGTTATTAAAAGGGATATTTTAGGAGTGTAAGAAGACATGGATACACTGTACTGATGCTGTATCAGTTCTCAAAAACACAGTATTGATTTTTAATTAACAGTTTACATGTAAAGAGCGTGCAGACAGTGGTTAATTTTGTGTTGTGTTTAATCCCCAGACCACTAGGTAGCAGTGTTGTAATCCATCTTCATTCAGTAGACTCTTCCTCTCCAGCATGAACAAGTAGTGTAATGATGCACCGCTAACATTAGCAGTACTAGGCCTATGCATCTGGTGGTGTGTTTTTTGTATACTGTGACAATTGAAATTACATTTTTTAAAAAATCACAATATATTAAATTGGCTGTAACCAATACACAGAACAGACAGACTGACAAACAATCAAAGGATAGATAGATAGATAGATAGATAGATAGATAGATAGATAGATGGATGGATAAATAATTAGCTGCTGTCAGTATAAAACCTTGTATCTCCAAAATGATTGCTTGGAGAAGGAGAAAACATGCTTTGCTTATAATGTAAATTAATGTAATATATGGCTTTTCCCCTCCAAGTAGTTTTGGTCCAGTTTTGGTCCACATTTACACACAATGTGAAGGGGAACAGATACTTTCAAATAATTTCAAATTACTGAAAAAGATATAATCTTGTGTAAATATGTTGTGTAAATTTGTAATTCAAAGAAACTGCCTGGGATCTTCTCTGGGATCTCTTGGAAGGTACTGAACTTGGGAGGTGGGTCTGCAGATCTCTTTGAGAAACTGAAAGCAAGACTCCTAAACAGAAAGGAAGCTGTGATAAAGGTAAAGAGTGGACACATTAAATACTGTCAGTAATATTTAATTTAGGGTGATTTCTTGTTAAATGTGGACGTGAATGACACTGAATACCTGAAGGGTGCTTTCTGACTTTTGCACAGTACTATATGTGATTGCTGCTTAAAGGACTTAAAGGATCAAATATATAGTAGATATGTAAAGAGAAAAAAAGATTACTGGGTGTAAATGAAGTCTCTGAAATGGCACAGAGGAGTAATTTCACACAGCTGATGTGTAATTTGCCTCTGATGTAGCTAAAAGAGATGAGGTCAGTTACTGGAAGGGCCACAGTAAGTGCCCTATGCAAAACTGGATACAGGCCGTAGGCGGGGTATGGAGACGTTATATAAACGGGTGAGTGCGTGATTGGTTATTTTGGGGAGATGGGTGGAGCCGGTCAACCTAATTGCTTGGTTACATTGATTGAAAAGAGCAGCGGTTGTCCTGGAAACTTGCGTAGATGAGACACTGAATAGACACTAACTTATTTGTACTGTAAATAGCGCTTATTTATACATGACTACCAAATGTGCCTTCTTTGTATCCTTTTATAATGACTACCAATTACAGTATACAAGCTTGACGTTATTTGCCAAATAGAGAGGAGAGCGGAGCTACAGCTGTTAGCTGTGTGGACTTGGAAAGATGAGGGCTGGTCTGAACAGATTCTGCCATTCACACCACTGTTTGATTTTCTTTTTCACTGGATAAAAAGTACAGTTTTACAGTATCTGTCTCAGGGTCACAGCTACCCTCCTGGCAAATCCAGTATTCCTGTATCCTTTGTACAGCCTTCTGTTTAACAGGGCTTTCCACATGCCCGATTTTCAATCTGACTTGTTTTGGTGTTCTAGGTGACGCTCGTGTACATAGAAATTATTATTTTAGTATCAGATTTGGACAGAAGCGTTTGTGAATTCTTTCTTTCGTTACTGAATTACTGTCTTAAATTGTTTGTTTGTTTGTTTGTTTGGTTTTTTTTGCCTGTAGCACTTTGTGTTTACATTTCTGCCTTTCCCTTCCTTAGAAATCATTGTTAGTGCGCCTCCTGATCATGTGAAAGGGGTGTCTGCCCTTATTCAGGCACTTTTGTTGAAGCTGAGTGACTGTAAATGAAGGGCAGTGAACAAAAACTGTGTCTATGTGTACTGCTGGACTTTGCAGCCCCATATTAAAGAGGCATTTCACTGATTTCTCTAAAATGAAATAGAATTAATAACATTATCCTAATGAAAGAAATGGTTAGGGTGTAATTCCTAGCGTCACTCCTAGTGGTTTGATGCGAAATGCTCACCTTTAGAGAGTCTGAATTGTTTGGTGGTGATAGGAACAAGACAAACAAGGGAAAAAGGAGTGTCTGCCACCAAAAGTGAGTCTACTTGAGTTGTACCATAATGCACCATGCAGTGGAGAAGCGGCCTAAAGGAGGTCCAGGGGGTCCCCGATTGGTCAGATGCTCAGCCCTGATTGTTGTAAGAGCTCAGAAGTCAGATGTTTGACCTCCTCTGGAATGGGTTATGCACACATAACACCAGTTTTCATGGTGAAATGGCCTGGTATAACTAGTCTACTATTGTGAGCCAGAAAATCCAGGTTGGAATGATCTAAGCTAAAACTTAGCTAACTGCTATCACCACCACACTGAGGCTTTTCACATCAAACCACTCTGGATCAAGGAACCGCTTCACGTTTCACATCAAGCCATGCCAAGTTCCATAGAAACGTTTGACCAGTCAGTGAGATTCTCCTTTAATATGGGATACTGCTGATGACTGAAAGCTTTTCTCCGTGTCAGGAGTTCCTACTTTAGGGGCTTGTATTTGGAAAGTATGAAGACAGTTTGTAAGCCTGTATTTATTTAGTTTGTGTAATTTAGAAATATCAGGGTTCGTCATACTAATGTTAAAGTATATCCGTAAGGATCTGGTGCACTAGTGTAATTTATGAACAGCAGGACAATATTCTAACCCTGGAAAGATGTAAGGGGTTATTTGTTTATTTGTTTGTTAGCCTGAATTTGAATGTGTTTGGCTTCTCAGTGTAGTCTTGATTATTATTATAGACTTATGCATGCTCGATTGATTGGCTGATTCGATTGGCTGTTTTTGTTTTCTTTGTTTTGTTACTGGGCGCATGACGCTTGTCTGTGGTTCCCCACTGGCCTAATGTGAGTGCTTGTATGCATATGAGTGTGAAGTGTGTAAGTGTTGGCGAGCCCTTGTGTAGAAGCGACGGTCCGGGAACCTCCTGTAGCAACATGCTTTTTCTCCGAGAGAAAAGAGAGACTCAACCGAGCCCAGTTTTCTTCTCTTTGTGCTGTCCGTGGTACTCACCGTCTCACCAAATGTGCAGTACTGTTCTTCACCATGTTCCACCGGAATGACAGAAGAAGTGGTTCTCCGGAGGACCGTTCGAATGGTGTTTGTGGAGCCTTCGCCAATCGCCATATTTTACACAGTTTTTATACAAGGGTTAAAACAATGTTCATTTTCTTACAGAACTGGGGTTAAAAACCAGAACTTGGGCCCATTCTAACCTTTCATTCTCTTTTGTATTTGTACTGGGTATAGTTTGCTAACAGCTGTGTACATGTGCCTGTAAATATTATAAAGAAAAAACACTTTTTTTTTCCCAACTTGGATATAATTACTGTCTCCTTTGAGGAGAAATTGGGAGCCAAAATGTTGTAATGAGTGAAATCAGAATTTGTATGAAAAATTAAAAAATAAAGTTATAATTTTAACAGCGAAACTGGCTGATGCTTGTTGTTGAGTAATTGTGTTATGGGTCATAAATAAATGAAGTTTTTGTAGACACACAGGTTTATGCATATGTTTAAGGTTGAAACTGGTGAACTGTTATGCTCATTTTCAGTGTTGATTCAGTTTTATTTTGGGGGTTTACTGTAATAGATTTACAGGCTGCAGTTTTTTCTAAATACAGTGTTTTCATACTGTACATCTGTATTCACCCTGTGAAACACTCCTATGTCTTTAAGCCCCGCCTCTCAACGAACCCAGTGTGCTTTGATTGGTTAGCTCATCCACTCCCCTCTGATTGGCCCAATGACAACCCAGAAAAACAGCTTTTTCTTGACATGGCTACATAACTAAAACTATTCCTCCAATGGCTGCTGTGCATTGTGCAAGGACGTGCCTAGTATGTATTGTGTTAAGAGAAAAGGGCTGGAATTCCAATGAGGCTTTATATTTTTGCAGGCTGTTTACATGCACAAAAACCTATGCAAAAAAAACCCAAAAAAAAAACAACGCACACTGAAGCTAAAAGGAAAAACTGGAAAGCATAATGAAACTCCTTTAATAAACAGAAAAAGATAAAAGTTATTTGGATGAGTTTAATGCCTGTGAAAACTGCCTCACAAAATCATTGCATAGCTATATATGGTTACAATGAATACATTAAATATTTAATTTTAGTTTTCCAGCATTTTTTTGTTTTTGCCTGAAATGCTTTTTTTTTTTTTTTTATCCGGACATGGTTGAGAGGTGCATGCGGGGAATTCTTAATCAAACTAGAGAAGGAAACGCAGAATGAGGCGTGGTTCCCACTTACTGCTAGACTGTGGTTGCTATGGGAGGAACGAGGGATGAATAAACAACACCTAGAGGAGTATGGGTCAGTATGTCTATTAATTAGAGTTTGGGGATTTGTCCTGAGTGAGTAGATGAACCAGTTGGTGACAGGTTAAAGAAAACGGTAGAGTTTTGAGTAGGGCCAAAAATGAATGAGAGGAAAGAGGGATGCGAAAATTGAGACAAACAGATGAGTGCGGGTCATACAAATATTGAATTCGTGCTTGGGGGTCTGCCCTAAGATAATGTACAGTGGAGGAAATAAGTATTTGATCCCCCACTGATTTTGAAAGTTTGTACTCTGACAAATAATTAAACAGTCTATGATTTTTATGGTAGCTTCATTTTAACAGTGAGAGATGGAATATCAAAAAGAAAATCTAGAAAATTAAATATTATTTAAATAAAAAATAATTTTCATTTCATTGAGGGAAATAAGTATTTGATCCCCTAAAAACCATGACTAATGTTGGCTCCCACAGACCACTGACACACCCTAATCTCAGTGAAGTCGTTACCTGCATGAGAGACACCTGTCCCAAATTGTCACCTGTATAAAAGGCCACCTGCCAACAGACTCCGTGACACTCCAACATCTCCACCATGGGCAAGACTAAAGAGCTGTCTAAAGATGTCAGGGACAAAATTGTTGACCTATACAAGGCTGGAATGGGCTACAAAGCCATAAGTAAGAAGCTGGATGAGAAGGTGACAACTGTTGGTGCGATTATTCGGAAGTGGAAGACGTACAACATTACTGTCAATCGACCTAGGCCTGGAGCTCCATGCAAGATATCACCTCGTGGAGTCTCATTGATCATGAGAAAGGTTAAAAATCAGCCAAGAACTACACGGGAGGAGCTGGTTAATGATCTCAAGGCAGCTGGGACCACAGTCTCCAAAAAAACCATTGGTAATACACTGAGACGTAATGGTTTAAAATCCTGCAGTGCACGCCAGGTTCCTCTGCTCAAGAAGGCTCACGTCCAGGCCCGCCTCAAGTTTGCCAATGAACATATTAATGACTCCGGGAGAGACTGGGAGAAGGTGCTGTGGTCAGATGAGACCAAAATTGAGCTCTTTGGCCTCAACTCAATTCGACATGTTTGGAGGAAGAAAAATACAGAATATGACCCTAAGAACACCACCACCAAGTATTATGTTTTGGGGCTGTTTTTATTCTAAGGGCACAGGCCAACTTCACCGCATAGACGGGAAGATGAACGGGGCCATGTATCACAAAATCCTGGGTGACAACCTCCTTGCCCCCGCTAGGGCACTGAAAATGGGTCGTGGATGGGTCTTCTAGCACGACAACGACCCAAAACATACAGCCAAGGAAACAAAGGAGTGGCTCCATAAGAAGCATATCAAGGTCATGGAATGGCCTAGCCAGTCTCCTGACCTCAATCCCATAGAAAATCTATGGAGAGAGCTGAAGCTT
>CM067484.1:14432636-14489894 GCA_034552555.1 Semaprochilodus insignis | reverse complement strand
AAAGGAGTGGCTCCATAAGAAGCATATCAAGGTCATGGAATGGCCTAGCCAGTCTCCTGACCTCAATCCCATAGAAAATCTATGGAGAGAGCTGAAGCTTTGCGTTTCCAAATGCATGCCTAAAAACCTTAAGGATTTGGAGATGATCTGCAGAGAGGAGTGGGCCAAAATTACTCCTGAACTGTGTGCAAACCTTATAACAAAACTACAAGAAACGTCTGACTGCTGTGCTTGCCAACAGGGGTTTTGCTACCAAGTATTAAATGATGTTTTACTAGGGGGTCAAATACTTATTTCCTTCAATGAAATTCAAATTAATTTTTATTTCTCATTTCATGTAATTTTCTCAGTTTTTCTTTTGATATTCTATGTGTCACCATTAAAATAAAGCTGGCATAAAATTATGAGACGTTTCATTTATTTTTTTGTATTAAAACTTTTAAAGTCAGTGGGGGATCAAATACCTATTTCCTCCACTGTATCTGAAACGGTGTCACTTGGTCAAGCAGAAGTACAGTAGATGGGTGTGCACGTTTTCCTCTCATTCATTTGTAATGGAAAAGGAATCTGGAAAAATTTGTTCTTACGCGGAAACCTTGCATCTGACCAAAAGACTATATGAAAACACACCACTCCTGATCAGACTGAACATTTTGGAGTTGGAACAGTGTCAATATCTCAAAAACTGTGGGACTAGTTAGTGGACACAAATCCCTCGACCAAAAAGCAGAATAACATAAATGGGATAACAATACACTGCAAATCAATGCGCAACAGTAATAATATAAGAAAACACATTTCTTCAGATTTAACACTATTCAGTTATTATCAACATTAGCAACTACTTCAACTAAGAAGCCTCATGTAGGTTCACTGGTGGTTTGGGGACGTAAATAAATGCAAGGCAAGTTCCTCTACAGAGAACCAGTTCAAACCACTCAAAAAGACTTTCATTTTAAGGACTTTGTGAAAAATGGATGGGATTCAGACAGAACAACTGATTAAATTGTAATAGGCAAAGTCAATACATGCCTGATAAAAAATTATAATTACATTTAAATAAATAAAACATGAATTGCGTGTTGGCTTATAGAACTATTGTCAGTTTTGTGGGAATCACATCAGAAACTAACCATTTTTCTCAGCAGTTTGCCACCCGAGTAAAATCTACTGGCTATAAATTGCACCACCAAAGCCAATTTACCCCTGAAAATAATTCTACTGTAGGTTTAGACTTCACTTTAGGTTTAGCTCTTACAGAGACTCGTCTGTGTTTGTTTCCAGATGTGTTATGTGGGAAATGTGATTAATTTCTATAAGTATTTATTTTATGTTATTGATTAGCTGCTCTGCGCTCGTGTTAGCTGCACTTGCTCAGCGAGGGGTCAAATCTCTCCACTACGCATGCGCAAAAAGGAGCGCAGAAAGTGTGCTTGAGCTGACAGCTGCTGCCCTGATGATATCGACGAACGGTAAGAGAGTTTTTATAATAACGCGTTTGACGTGTTTTGCGTGGTTTTAATCATGAATAGACGCGTCGCGGTCGGTCATACCGAGCTTTGCGGCTTTAAATTCAGGCAGCACTAGCGCTGCTGTTTTGACGCTCTTCATTCAAGCAAAGCTGTTTTCGGCTAACAAATCTGGGGCCGCGTTCCAATATGCGCACTTGTCCTCTAGTTAGCACGCTTAGCTGGAGTGTAGAATCCGGGAGCAGCTTGAAATCCCTAATCGTTCTATTCAGGACACGAGCGCGCATATTGGAGCGCGGCCCAAGTGAGTGTCGGCTTGTATTGCGGAGAGGACAGGTTGGATAGACGTGAAGTATATTGCTAAATTTCAGTTTTATGAAAATATAAGCCTCTGGTAATATTTGGGGAAGCGTTACAACCAGTACGGACTTCTAAATTATTGGTTTTAAGTGCCAGGGACGAATGCAGTGGACGTGTGAGCTAACTTAGCTAGCTGGCTAGCTAGCTAGCTTAGATAGAGCTAGTAGTGCTAACGGTGCTCTCTGGTTCACAGTGTCCAGCGGTAACAGCCTCCCGCAGAGCAACCAAGGGAAAAAACATAAAAAGAAAAACAAGAAGCACCGCAAAGCCACCAGAGAGATCGTCCCCAGCTTGGAGCTCGGGTAAGCTGCGCCAGTCTGGAATTTGGCCCAGATTTTCTGCGCCTGGGTTTGCTGTCTGTGTGCATGTGTGCGTATGGGTATGGGCTAAAAATACATGCAGGCGGTTGAGGGACTCACTTCTCCAGATATGCACATTGACTCATGCCCTCTCTCCTCCTCCTCTTCTTTCTGTGTCTATTTTAATGTAACCTCACACAATGCTCACATTTAAAGATATTGCAGTGAGACAGGTCATTCAAACGTAACAGCTCAGACACTGTTACATAAAATAGGGTGTCTTTTCATCCACCTTGTTTGAGTGCAGGTACAGATTGTCAGGAACAGTGAGTTGCTGCATTAATAGTAAAGTAACAAGTAAATGAATAATTGAATGCATCAGTTTCCACACGGGTTTCGTTTCGTAACGAATGCACGCGGTCTGTATGTAAAGTGTTTGATTAACAGTAGTCTGCTTCCTTGACTCTTATCTTGTACTGGCTTGGTTCGGTCCATGTGGCTGTGCAGCAGTAGTAGTGTACACTTGCATGGGAGGATGACCAACACTACCCTCTGTGGTAGGGCTCTTCTAAAAAACGAATTCCAGTGATTTTCCAAAATTTCTGCATAATTCAGTTTTTGTATTTGACACCTGTGATTGTACTCCGGGTGTGTCATACAAGGGTTCTGTGGGGTCCTGGACCACCTAATTAACCTCTTACACTGTGAAAAACACTAAATCGATATTCTGAGGTGGTCCCTGAAAGTACATTTGTGGCTTTATGCTGCCATTGTGTAGCTGCTTCACTCACAGTTGGTGAGCTTGTGTCTTTCTTAACTAACTAGAGATGCAGCACTGGTCTGCCTCGGGGTGGCGCTGTAGCAAACTGGTGCAGCCAGTTGGTTCTTTATAGCCGAGTAACTGGAGCTGTGCCGGGGGATCCTTTGTAAACTTTACAGTATTAAGCAGGACGTTTTCAGCTATGAAAAGAGTCATTTGTTACTCATTTCCCCAACCTGAAGACTGATGAGATGTGTGGAGGAAACAGTACCAAGCTAGAAAAGAGCAAGAATTAAAAACAAGCATTTTGTGTAATTGAAGCTAGCATCAGTGCCACTGTGGCAGGTGAGCATCTGACTAATATCTGGATCAGTAATCCTACATGGGATTTGCACACAGATTGTACTGGAACATATTGCCAGGATCCAAAATGGCCTGGATACGTACGATATTCCTTGACTTTTATGTTTATAATGGTGAAATGGTTGTAAAATCCAAAAACCTATGTTTTATTTGCACACTGTTCTGCTTTACAACATTCTGCATGTACCTTTCAATGATGGCATTGCAGAAACTACATATTAGGGCATCTTATCTCAAAACTGTTATAGAACCGTGTTTCAGGGATCAGGCAGCATATTTATACACAATTTTGTGCTATAACTGTCTGTGGGGCATTAAATGCTTGACCTGACTGGTTCCTATCAGTCTGTTCCTAGTGCTGTGAACAATTTTGGCCTCTCTAGAGCAGGGCATTTCTATCAAACCCTTTGACTTTGTTTACATTTTAAAGGGGCACTCTTTGCCAGAAATGGCTAAAAATGTACCAACTGCTGCATTAGTCATAACCATGTCGGCTCACCTCCTGCAGGGGCACTAAGGGAGAGATGTATTCCTGATTCCAGATGCTTTAAGTAAGGGTTCTATGCAGAATGGAAGTGTGGTGTGTGGTTTTTTTTTTTTTTTTTTTTAAAGCTGTATTGGCTTTTTACCAATAACCCTAACTTTTACCATGACTGGATGGTTGAAAACACTCATATCCTTATGATTGGACTGTTGAAATACACCCGCTCTGTCCTATCAAGACCTCTACTGGGATTTTTCCTAGCTAATATTACATCTAGGAAGCCATATATCACTTAAGCGTTCATTAGACTGTAGATGAGTGGCTTCCTCAGCAGTCAGGGTTACTTTATCGCTGTAGGGTAGCGGTGAGGGGCTTCTCAATGGGCATATTTGTGCAGTGCAGGCTGAAGGAAAAACATAAAATGGATCCAAAACTATGGATTTTGTTAAACATGATAAGGCTGAGAAATGTAATACCGCTCAACACATTATTAAATAACGTGACAAATAACGATAAATTCTTCTTAGACATTTAGGCTGTGGTGCCTCTTGTAATGAGTGAATTACACAGAAACAACAAAGTCGTGAGTGGAATTCCTCTTTGAGGAAAGATGTTAGTTGTTTGTTGTTGATGTTTATGGGGTATAATATACTGCATTACCCTTTGTGCTCTGGGACTAACATTATTTTAAAAAGTTACAAGTCATCTAATGTTCTCGACAGGAAATATCAAACGCCTAAGTTAGAATGATCTGTTTCAGCTTCATAGCCTTGGCCGCTGAGGTATTATATAAATTATTGGAAATATGAAATAATAAATTATTATACTGGTATTGGTTTGTGATTTGACCTGTTTGTTAGAGAGATGAAAAGTCTGAAAACAAGAGCACAAATGTGACTGAATCGTTTAATTCATTATGCTCATTTATTTCTTTATTTCATCCACAGGCCTCAAATCCCGGCCTCAGATGAACTGTGCCACATCCTTACTATCCATAGACCCGCCACTCCACCAGACACAGCCCCCTCCCCTCCTCTGAACCTCTCCCAAAGCCCCCCAGACCTGCAGCCTGCAACTCCCATCCCTCACTCGACTCCCATCCCTCACTCAACCCCCATCTCAGTCCCAGTCACAGCGCTTCCTTCACATACCATACTACCATCACCAGAGACATCCACTGCTTCCATAGCTCCTTCACTGGGCCTGCCTTCTGCGTTTTCCACAACTCCTCCTACTCCGTTAGCACCATCCAGCCAGACCACCCCGCCACAGGCTCTCAGCCCGCCCCCACCAGACTTTACACCACCCCCAGCAGAACTATTAGGGTCAGATGATGAAGAGCAGGAGAATCCGTCAGATTACTGTAAAGGTATGACGTTTGCCAAAGTAATGGCTGATTTATTTATTATATCCAGTACCAGTCACAAGTTTAGACATGACAATTGTTAGCTTAATGCTTTGATTAAGAATAAAAATGAAGACACCAAACTATAAAATTACACTCATGCAATTATGCAGTCACCTTAAACCTGTCTGAAAGATGTCTGAAAGTTTTACAATGCAGATGTACAGTATATGCCTTTTGTTATTTTAAAAACTTTTAAATGTGGAAATTTGGACTAAATCTTCCTGGATTCGCATTTCAGATAGTGATGAAACGGTTACCACGGCAAAATTCCCAATGGTTAATATTACCATTTCAGATTTTAATCATTAAAACCATGGTCGATTACCGTGATTTGAAGAACTCTCGTGCTGTCCAGTATCAAGTTAGCAACGGTTTCTGCGAAAGGGGTGAAACACTTCAAATCTTATGATTCATCTTGGTGAACACACATACCATTCTAGACAAAACACTAAGTAGGATGTTTAAGTAGTTTAAATCAGCTTATCGAAAAATGCTGACTATAGCTGCTAAGAAATTGTGACGAAGGAGTTCTCAGAAGACACTCAAAAGAGACAAGGTCGAAGTCCAAATTCTGCTTTAATGAAAAGCTCACGCTCTAATCGCCACTCTATCTTAGGCTAGCCCTCAGCTCTCAGGGGGTAGTATAGTGTAATATAAGCTGCGCCCATGTAGAATACCAGCCAGTACGCTGTACTGATGACATGTGCACGCTAAGTAATAGTCGACCGGCGGTTGTTTTTAGTTTAGCCTCAGAACTAGCTGAATGGCCAGTAAGAATTCATTTCCATGTGTATTTGTATTTGCATATTATTTAAAAAGAACATATTCTGAAATGACAAATATCATAAAATTTTTTGGGGGGTTTTAGTATAAAACTTTTTGATTAGTAAAAAGATTGTAGTTTGTGTATCAGTACATTATCAGCACATTTTACCGTGATAATACTGATAACGGTGATAGCTGTGATTTTGGTCATGAAAATGTTCATACCGTTACATCTCTAGTTACAAAAGACCCTTTTATTTCTGTTGGATTACAAATGCAGTGAAATATATAAAATTCACATAATTTAGTCTAATCTTGCTGCTCTTCGGGAACACAGTGAATGTGTTATTAAATATCTATTGGAAATCAAATCTAAAAGTCCTTCTTTTTTAGTGTCATTGTTGTAATGTTACAATTAATCACCAAAGAGATCAGATTAACCTTAATAATTGTCATGTTTTAGGTGGCTATTACCCAGTGAAGATTGGAGACCTGTTTAATGGAAGATATCATGTAGTCAGGAAGCTAGGATGGGGTCACTTCTCCACTGTATGGCTTTGCTGGGATCTTCAGTGAGTAGACAATTCAGAAAAGTGTTGCTTCCTATTCTAATCACTAATCTGTGTACTGTGCTAATTCATCTGTTTTCAGAGTTTTTCACTTTAGAATCTTGTACAGTGATTAAGTGAGATTTTAACTTAACGATAAATCGCTGACGTGTAAGGCTGATTGCTAGTTGCAGTCTGTCTTTTTGAAAAGGCAAGTTTAGATTGTGTATTGTTTACAAAACTGTATACATATTGCATTCACTTTGTGATCTAGCCAGTTAGCCTTAAAACTATAGTATCTTTACTGTCAGCCCCAGAATTGTATTATGCCCCTGGCACACAGTTTTACATGTGTGTTAATTTTTACATGTGTCTTAATGTATGTCTGTATATTTGTGTGCTTGTGTGTAGGAGGAAACGTTTTGTGGCCCTAAAGGTGGTTAAGAGTGCACCACATTATACAGAGACTGCACTGGATGAGATTAAACTACTGAAATGTGTAAGTGTTTGTATGCATGTTTGTATAAGAAATAGAATTGTATGTGATACAATTTGTTAAACAAGTGTTACGTGTATATATATACATGTTCTTTGGTCTGTCTCCTTGTGTCTATCAGGTTCGAGATAGCGACCCCTCAGATCCTAAACGGGAGACAATAGTTCAGCTCATTGATGATTTCAAAATATCAGGGGTGAATGGTGTCCGTATCCTCACAAACTTGCTTGGTCAAGAGGTGTTTCTTTAAATTCACTGTTATATTTGGTGTCAGCACGTTGCTAACTCATCTCACAGTTTTCAAAATGTTGAGCAACATTCAAGATCAGATACTCCCTGGACTGCCATGCCCACTTCTTAGAGCCTGGCTACCACTAGCAGCCACCTAGCAATTCTCTGGCAGCCACCTGGAACACTACAGAAACTAGCAGTACTGTGAAATTGCTTAGCTGCATTTTCTTCAGGAAATGGACTTTTCTAATCTTTTTTTAGACTTTTTTATAAGCCTTTTGTCATACATTCTCACACAGCAGTTATGAAGTTTATAGCTGATGAGTACGAACAGTAACCTATAGGATGAACCCCTTAACTGCTTAAACCTTCAGATGTGTGTATGGTGCTTGAAGTGCTTGGGCACCAGTTACTGAAATGGATCATCAAGTCCAACTACATGGGGGTGCCTCTGATCTGCGTGAAGAGCATCCTCCGTCAGGTATGACGCAACCTGGCATAGGTCAACCAACCAAACGGCAGTTTACCGAAGCCCGATATCGTCTCATTTTTAATATTTCTATTTTAACACAATGCACTGTACAAAAGTCAGCCAACACCATTCATTTAAGTACAAGTTCTCTTGGTTTAGCCTGTAAATTAGGTAAATGAAGAATGAAATTTAACCGCTCTGCTTTCTGATCGTTCTGCTTAGGTTCTACAGGGTCTGGATTATTTACACACCAAATGCAAGATCATCCATACGGACATAAAGCCAGAGAACATTCTGCTAGATGTGACGGATGTGTATGTGAGGCGGTTAGCAGCAGAGGCCACGCTGTGGCAGAAGGCTGGAGCTCCTCCCCCCTCTGGCTCCTCTGGTAAAGCATGCAGCCCCCTCTCTCTACACGTGATGGAATCTTTAATATACAGTTACTAACTCAGTTATACAGTTTGGACTGACTGACTCTGTTTACACTACTTACTATATATAGTACACCTTTACTGACTCTGTACATGTTGTTGGTTAAATTTACTGTTACGGATTCCACGTGCTCTTCATTTTGTACAGGCTTTACCCTGCCCTACTCTGCTCCTTCCTTTTATTTTGTATGGGGCAAAACATGTGAGAAAGAAACCCACCAAGTTCATAGAACTCTTGTTTGTCAGAAAATGTGAAGACCCAAAGAGCTTGTATAGTCTGCATTTGCAGTCCATATTGTATCACCCAATCAAATAATATTAAAAGACAAAAAAAACCTACAGAAAAGGGAAAATTGAGGTTGTTTTGCAATGTGTCTTGACTTCAATAGATCAGATCTTGCAAAAACAGGATGCTCTTAATACATGACTGATCTGCATGTTGTCTCTTTGTCTTTCCGGTGCTGCTGTGTCTTTGGTGAATATTCCAGTCATTTTCATTTTCTCTCTCCGTCTCTGTTTGCTTTCTAACTGTGTCCTGTTGTTCTTTTTCTCTGTTATTTTTTTTCTTCTCTCTTTTTTTTCCCTCCCTTTCATCGTTGTGGTTTTCTGTCTCCTCCCTCCTTTCTTTCTCTTCTTCTGACGGCAGTTAGCACGGCTCCAAGGGATAAACAGGTACGTTGAGAGTGCCTGCTTCTATGAGGTGATCCTGTAGGTTTTTTGGTGCAGTCACATGACTTTGCTCTAGCCTGCCTGCCCCTCTCTAACCCCTCTCTGCTGCTCTCCACTCTCAGTGGGCTTTAATGCACTGGAATACTTTCACGTCTACATGGCCATTTCCACTGATTTGGGAGGATGGGGTGGTATGAGGAGAGTTGTGTTACCAAATGTGTCATTAAAAAGTCTTTCTGTGCTGTGAAAGCAAAGGGTGGGCATTCGGAATCAGCCAAAAACAGAATCAGATGATTTGTGCTCCTAACATGAGTCGGCTCATCTACATAGTGATTTTATGATGTTCATGATGGTAACCAGCCAAGTACATGGGTGCTGCATATATCTTTGAATTAAAGATTTCAGTTTAACCAATTCACTCTTCAAGTATCTGCATTGTTTAAAATAGTGTTCATGCGTAGTTGCATTTTAATTCTACACATAATTAGCCATAAAGCACTACATATTCCATATTAGCTTAAGATGGGCTGTTTATTTTTCTATACAATCATGAACATTTTATTCACAAGCGGTAATTAATTTGTGTGTTATTAAGTTTAATGTGTTAGCAAAATGAAAATGGTTAGCAAAATGCCACTTCACCTGTAGCACATCAGTGGGGTTATGTTGTGTTTGTGCCAAGCTAATGGTAGCGAACACACTAGTTTTAATAATGCCTAGAGCAGTTTTGATATTTGAAGCTTGTAAGACATGCATATAACAGTCTTTAGTAAATCCTTCTTAGCCTGTTTGCCTGGCCAGCTGGTTGTTAAACATAATCGCAAAAGGGTTGTTTTCTACATATCCACACAATTTTTGGTGGCAGAAAATGTATACGGTAGTCCGTTCTCTGCTGTTCTGCATTGCTCGTTTAGACAAACTCTGACCCCTAGGAAAGGGGCCTGATACAGGCAATAAACATCCACATAGGGCATGTTTTCTGTCTGTGTTTCATTCATATTATTAATATTATACATTAGTGTGTTTGGTTTGTGTGCAATGTAACAGCTGCGGGTAAAAAGTTAATAAGTGGTGACATATTGGTTAATGAAAATCTGCCTAAAAACAGACAGACTCAGCCTGTGAAGAACCCAGTATTGACCGTTGATTTCTTGATCGTTGCATCATCTTTAAAGCGCTCATCATGGACCACTTTTTTTTTTTTTTTTTTAATATGACATCAAAAGAGTTTTACTGGTACAGTGTAATGACTCAAACATACCATGTCATGCTGTCAGTGAACACAAAGCTAATCCTGAGGTGGCTGTTTTGTCAATGATTTTAATCTGTGACCGTTGCTGTTTACAATGATTTCCTGGGAACAATGGAAGATGTTTCAGGCCAGGTTTCGGTCTAGCATCATTGGGCTGGCAATTGATGTCAAATTGTGCAAAAAATGTAAATTGAGTGTGAATATTATGCAAATTATCATTCTTTCAATGTCACAAAGTACGCATATACATACTTTGAACATAGCTTGGATAGAAATTGATATAAAAAGAAGAACCCAGTATTTAGGTTTTAAATCAAATACTGAGACCCACTAGACGTGCATAGTGCTACATGCTGCCTTCTGATTTTTACTTTTTAAGTGATATTAGAGACAAGCCCAGTTGTTAGTTGCATGATGATTATATTGGGGGGAAGTGCAAACTATAGGGTCAGGCTCTGTAATGCTCTTGTGGTTCTTTATAACTAAATTTACTCTGCCTGGCCAAAAAAAAGGCACACGTTGTTTCAGCAACGTCATACAAAAACTTGGTCACTTAGTACGTTCATACAGCCCTGACCACCTGAAGCAACTCCAGATCATAACACTGCATCCAGAAACTTGTAAAGTATGCACTATGCATGATGGGTGCTCAGACTGAAGCCTTTTTTCCCCAGATTAGCCTCATTAACAAGTGTTTCTTTTTTTTGTGACTACACAGCTGTTAGTTCCAATCCTGTGAGTTCTCGTCATGTGGAAATGCTCTTATTTTCACTGTTAAACACAGCCAGGATTTCTACTGCTATCCTTCCAGGTTTTAATGACCCGTTGAACAGTTCTTAACCCGATTTCAGTCTTTTCAGCTTGTTTTCAAGTTGTTTTCTTTGCTTGATGCCGGTCAATAACTTTATTTCATGATCACAGGATACATCTTGCAAATATTACACATGGTTGTAAGTGCTCATTGCATTAGTTTGGTTAAAAAACATAAACATATTAATCACTGCAGCAATTATTCAGTCCAAACCACAGCTTTTATTTTGGCCAGGCGGTGTAGTTTTTTACGATGGTTCTGCAAACGATAATCGTTTGTCTAGATTTACATTGTTGTCTAAGCTCATAATCCAGCCTATATTGGCTCAAGACTGTGTGCTGAAACACTTGATTTGAGTTAATGTGGTCTCTAAGCAGCTTGAGCTGCATGATTGGATCAAATGCCAGCAGACACTACAGCTGTGGATGCACCCCATTGGGTGCTCATGGTGTAGATAATGGAAATGTTTATTTGATTTGAATTATTGTCTAAAGGGTGAGCATGAAAACTATCCTGCTTATTGGGTGTTCAACCCCTTAAATGGCCAAGACCTGGGTCCACAGTTTTACTGCATCCCTCTATAACCTAAGAATAAGGCCCAATCCCATTTCTTATTTTTTGCTGATTTCAAGGGGGAGGGGTTGAAATCTTGCCCCTATGAATGGGACAATCCCTTCAAAGCTGAACTTTTTAATCACCAGCTTCATGATCGAATTTCCCCATTCCACCTTAAATGGTGCAGCAACCTCAGGTACCAGAACGTAACTGCTGCACTATTTAAGGTGGAAAGGGAAATTTTGCTATGTAGCGACAGAGATCTCAGCGTATTACTAGTGATTTTTACGGGTTATGAAGAAAATGACCATAAAAGGCCATCGCAATGGTTATCTTGCAGTACATTGGCTTTTTAACAGAGAAAATACTTATGCAGCCATCTTGCCAATGCAGGGCATTCTGGGTATTTTCTCATAACACTCCGTTTGGAGTGTGCCTCTGAAAAGTCTCCGTTTGAAGGGCCATGTAGTCCTAACACTTCGCCCTACCCCTCCATCTCAACAACAATTGGGGCAACCTTGCCCCTAGACGTGAACGCGCAAAACGGAGGGGTAGGGCTAAGTGTTAGGGGTGAAATGGGATTGGGCCTGAGTCTACTACAATATAGGTCTACTCTTGTAGTCTGTGTAGTTAGTATGTAATAAGCCTGGGATTGTAAAGGTGTAACTGTTGAACCATTTGCCATTGGTAGACTGCTTTTTTGGAATGGAATGGGCTTTTGGGTCATTTTCCAATCAGTGGAATTGGTCTTAGTATTCCATTCTCATATCTGCTGACTGTGCACTGGGTCCCCTCACTAACATGTATTCGGCTGTCGTGGAAGTGTCACCTTGCATGACGCAGTGTTTCAAGCCAGTAAGACTTCCTCACATCTTTTCTTTTTAACTTGCTTTAACCCAGCTGCAGTCCTTTCTTGAGTGAAACCTGTCAGAACGAAAGATGAATCGATTCAAGCAGGTCTTCTCGCAAGTCAGAAACTTTTAATCCACAGAGTAAATTCACGAGAGGAGTTTTCCCTCCTGGCATATAAGCCAGTCTCCATTTCCATCACATCGGTTTATCATATTCCTAATGCAGCCTCTTGTACGTCTGAGGAGTAATTTCACAAACCGCCGAAGACTGTTCAGAATATGAATGAGCGTCAGATTGAAGTAAAATAGCAGGAGCATTTCCATAGGGATCGAGAAGAAGTCAAGACATTTCTGAAGCGTCTCTTGTCCTTCTTTGCTTGGCAGGGTATTTGAAATGGCATTGACTCAGTTATAGGTCTACTATAAATTAAATAACAGCATAACTACTGTGGTTTTGGTACATAGTATGGTACCACTTCACAATATGTTAAGATACCTTATAAAGCTTATTAATGGTTATTAATTAGAGCATAGGACATAAATAAGGCAAACAGTGGTATATTGTCTAGTGAATCAGCTTTCATAAAATCTCAGATCTTGCTGGTTATGTGTCTTGGTCTTCTCTATCAGTTAGCATTAAGCCTTAAACATGACCTAATAATTATTAATCATCTAAACCATTCATAATCCCTTTTATAAGAGGAGTCTTATTGTAAAAGGATACCCCAAGGGTACTAAGTATACTAACATGTATTAACTCTAGTATACCAGTCTCTTTGTGAATCTGATCCTTGCTAATTCACTGTGTGATAAGTTGTTTGAAGTCCTGAAACAGCTGAGGAAGAGCGTTGCGCAGATCATCTTAAGTTCCCTTTTTCATTTTCTTCCTGTTTGCTTCTGCTGCGCGACCTAAAATTTGTATTCTTAGAGGCCTGTTACCTTTTATCTTGGAGTTTTCACCACAGTAGCAGACAAATAGGCTTTACGTTCATAGTAAGGTGCATGCAGAGTGCCGTCATTTACACTCCTGATCTGATGAGAATCCCACCCAGTGCTCATGGAATTCATATTTCAGTAGATTCTGGGACATTATAGCCCTTTAAAATTCTTATCAGCCACAAAATGTTATCGGCTGGTTCCTCAAGCATTTTTTTTTAACAGAGCAGCTGGCTTAATTTGTTCTTCATGAACATGTTTATATAATAGAACATAAGAAGTCTTAAATATGTGTTGACTTTTATGGATATTGGTTGAATCCTTGATTTTTCTTTGCAGTGCGTCCTTACATTTGCAACTGTGTACTTGGGGAGCTTAATTCACAGGCCTCATTCAAAGAATGGAGTTAGAAGGAAACCCAAGAGAGTATTTTTCAGCTAGAACTGTGAGAGGATTTTCAGAAGTAATCACAATCAAAGTCTGTTTGTACTTTAAAAGGAGCCCTGCCTATTTGCCCAGAGCTGAAACTTCTTTGAGGGGAAAGATTTCAACTACAGCTCATTCAGTATGCTCTTTGCAGAAGGTTCCCTTCATTCTGGAGGAGAACTGAAGGCATGTTACAGTGAGGCTCTTCGAGCTACACGACTTCTGCCAATCTGGAATGAGGTCTGGCAGTACTGCTGGCCCTCGTCTGGCATTCCCAGAATGCCTAGCTAAAACAGGGTTAGTAGCTGTGACTTCTGTCTTCTGTCCGTCTGAAAGCTGGTTTTGCACTGGCCGTAAAAGTTCATCGGGTCAGTTTAGTGAGGATTTCCCTGCGTGGGGCCCGAAACGTGTCGCAGCTTGGCCAGTCTGTCCACACAGCAACAGCACTGTCCTCCCAAAATAGTTCCTTAGCAGGAAATGGCCTACTGGTGTCAAATGTCCTCCAGCTTACAATTCTGATCCTGCTGCATCAGTGTAAACTCATAGCTCCCTGAGAAGTGACTCAGAAGTTTTGGACATGGCCTCTGTTAACTGCTAGACTTGTTTGACCTAATCCAATAGAATGGGCTTGGGCACTAAAGCGTTCGTCATGATGTTAATCATTTCTGATATCAGAAATCCACATGTCCTCTCCAGTGGCTATTTAAATATTTAGTCTGTTAAATGTTTCATGTTGGATACAAAGGTATAGTGCAGTATCCTCAAAATGTAGATTTGCATTGCTTTTTTAAAAACTACCCTAAGTTTTGGGGATCTCGAGACCACTCTGGTGGTAATGTGTAATTGGCCAAAATGCATGCAAGAATGCGAGTTGTACTTCGGGTAGATGAATCTGATGATTGCAAGTAAATTGAAGGAGATTTAAAGTAGAATGTTGACATCCAAACATCGGACCTTCTATTTAAAAGCTATAGTCCATCAAAACCCCACCCGGTGCCTCTGATTTTTCAGTGACTGAGACTTTACAGGACAACAGACAGCAGTGTATGCAGCCTGCTGTTTTCTCCTGTCTCAGTAATATGACTTAATTCAATTTAAATGGAAAAACGTGGTGTGGCTTTAAATTACAATGACCTATTTTATATGCTATCTCACTATTATATATACACCACCCTTTTTCCTGATGTCGATAATAAAACTGGCTGATACATATACTAATGATACTGGCTGATACCTATACTAATGATATTTCATTTAAAAAAAAAAATAGTAAGCTTTTATATTATGTTTTTAAAATGTTTTAATATATTTTTTTACTCTACAGAAAATATCATGATAAATATTTTGTCCATCACTAATCACGAGCAATTTGTGACAAGCAGGTGCAAAAAATAGCATGAAGCAAATAAGAGCTGTTGAAGGGCTAAGCAATTATAAAGCAGTTCAAGTGACATGTACTAGAGCAAAATTTCGAGCTATGTATGTAAAAACAACAAGGCAACACAAGGTGAGACAGTTGCTGGAATAACACCACTGTATTCCTGGCAAAGCCCCTGTTTGTAACAAATCACTTTTCGTGGCCTCTTCGATCAAACATGATGAGCTAACACATTACAGTGAAGAATCTATAGAGCTTTCAGCTTGTTGATGCTGCTGGCTTGGCACTGTCATGTAGTGGGACCTTTTGATTTGATACTTCAGCCTCAGATGTGTCTGAAATCTAACTCCGGTTCCCCCAGACTGACCTACTGCTTCTCTCCCTGTGTGTGTGTGTTTGTGTATCTGTGTCTAGACGGGCAAGTTGTCGAAGAACAAGAAGAAGAAGTTGAAGCGGAAAGCTAAGCGGCAGCAGCGGTTGCTAGATGAGAGGCTGCAGGACCTGCAGAGGATGGAGGAGATGGATGGACTCGGGCCAGCCGAAAGTTCTGGAAACTCACGGACGCTCTGGAGGCTGAGTGAAAATGGAGAGGAAGTAGACGCACATGCACAGAGTGAGAAATGCACTCATTAGCAGCAGGCAAAATGTAAATGCTGTATTAATATTACTGTTCATTAGGGAAGAAGGGGCCCATGTTGGCTGTCCAGTATTTTTTCTCAAGCACGAAGGACAGCCACTAAAATAGGTTTTTGGATTTACCCTGTTTTCACTCCAGTTTAGTCATATCTAGGTCCATCCAGCGAGGTCTCCCCCTGTCACTTGATGCTGGGAGTGTAAAGGCTAGCACATGCCTCCTCCAAACACATGAACGTAATTAGACAGTTCAACATGCTTGGAGAAGAAGACCAACTGACAATTGTTATGCAGCTCTCAGCCATCTTTCCCATCAGTTATTTGTTATATGATTTGTCAGGTTTAGGCACTTAATACAGAATTTCAGGCATTTTCATTCTCCGAATTCAAGTTGAGAAGGGGCATGGTTTTGTATGAAATAACTGCCAAGGGGTTAACAAAGATTGTCGCAGAGGCAAACCCTGGCAGGGGGTTTTTGTTGATATCAAACATCCAGTGTTTTACCATTAGTAGCCAGGGGCCAGATTTGCTCAAGATTTCCTAAGAAAAATCCTGAAACAAACACTAAGAAGGAAATTTTAAAATGCAGTTCGTGAATTTAAAAAGAAAAGAAAAGAAACAAAGAAAATTAAAACTGCAGTACCGCATTTTATGAATTTGAATAGATGTTGTAGAATGGTTGACATGTCATACGATAAGGGCGATGTATATAGCATGTGGAAATTAGGTGGATATTACAATAATTTAAAATAGGAGAGGAGATTTAAATGGTTTGAAACTGTATAAAGTAATTGGTAATGGTATTTTCCATAATGATATCTCCTTAAGTTCCTTCGTCCTTAAGTCATACAAAATAATCGTCAAATTTGCATGACTTAAACAGTGTCTCTTTTGTTTGTGCTAGTGAATGGTAATGGGTACTATCCAGCGGGCATTAAGGGCAGTCCAGAGCCTGGCTCATACTGGCCTGAGGATGGCTGTAACGGTTATGGACCGCTGCGCTTCTCCAGCCCCGGATCAGCCCTGTCCGGGACGTCCAGCTCTATTCTGTCTGCTACCTCGGAGTCTGCGCTTTCCACACTGTCTGGATACTCCACAGAGAGAGACAGCCAGCGGTCACTCTTCTCCCCCAACAGTCAGTTTCACTGGACTTTCATATATTTTACATTGGTTGTCAAAAGTTTGGAGCCACAACAATTTAAAAGCAAAGCTGAAGGATAGAAGCAGACGTTTTAACATAAAACAGCTTTTAGCTGATGATTTGGTGTATTTAGCTTCATTATTTAATACTTATCTTCATGTTCATGTTACTTTGCCTACGTAATCATGTGACATTAAATGCTCAAGACCCACAGGTTATTTATACACCTGGAAAGAAACCCAAGCTTCTGGAGGGGGAAGCCCCCCCATTTTATATTATTTATTTTATTTCCTTTTTTACAGTTTGCACTTCTGCCTACGGAATACATGTACACTGTACCTGTGAAAGTACACAGTACATTCTCCTTTTTGTTCATCACATCTTCAGGTGATTTAGTGTTTTGTTCTGCTGTTCGTAGCTTTCAGTGCAGCAGATTTCTTGGTAAACCCTCTGGACCCTCAGAACGCAGATAAAATCCGCATCAAGATTGCAGACTTGGGCAACGCTTGCTGGGTGGTGAGTGCTAACAGTTACTCTCATTCGGCTCCAATTTAAACTGAACTCTGAAATGTGACACAGACTGAACACAGAGAGCTGAACAGCTGATGGGGGGCCAGGGATGCCATAAGCATTACAGATGATTGCATAGAGAGCAAGTTTCAGTTTCTCATTATAACTTTTGATTATATTAATGCTGTTCTTTAGGCAAACCTGTCTTGTACCAATGGTTTAGTGTCCCATTGCCAAGCACATAGATACAGATTAATACATGGCTACATCATCATCAATAAACAGCCAAGATTTCTTTTATCATCTTTATTAACTGGAGTAATCCGGCATCATTAGCAGTGCTCAAATCTAATGAATACACTTACCTTCCTGCTGGTTCATGCATCGTAATCTAAATCCTGCTGCTGTCCTTTCCCCTGCAGCACAAGCACTTTACAGAGGACATTCAAACACGCCAGTACAGAGCAGTGGAGGTGCTAATTGGGGCAGAGTATGGCCCCCCGGCAGACATCTGGAGCATGGCGTGCATGGTGAGATAAAGAATTAGGCATGATATGGAAATAGGGGCTGATGTCGATGTCTGATTGATCTGTCTACAGTAGACACTGGGACTACCTGTATTAGCATTAGGGGGAAAAAAAATGAACATTTAATCAATAGACTTGGAAATGCAGCGAAGTGAATAAAATACATTTTAGAATTTACTAAATGTTCTGTTCTTCTATAGTGTAGAAACACACCATCAAATATTACTTTGAAATATTTTCCTAATGTTATCTATATTAATCCATCTACCTTTTTTTGGTACCTCTATGTCCACATTACTAGCTCACTACTTTACAGAGGTGTAAATCTCCCTGCACTGATTTCTAATTGTTAAAGAATTTCTTTAGGAATTTCATTGATTTGCTGCTATTTAGAAGGATCTTTTTAAGAGCAACATGATTTAGAAATCAGGACACATTTCCTTCCATACATGAAACCTAATATTGCTTAATATTATTTTTCACCGCCTGCTGGTGCGCAGTGACATAATAAAAAAAACAGAAGATGTTTTAGAGCCTGGCATTACATTTAGCCCCTACATTTCGATCAGAAATAGAGGGTATGCATGTGACGCTGTACGCTATGTAGGGAGTCCATGCTTTAAAGTTAAATATTAAGTTAAATAATTAACATCTTCCATTTCCATGTATATTCTGTGTAACTGTGCAGTTTTTGTTAGTGTTTATTAAAAACCACCCATGAACTAGATTTGGAAGGTTTACCTGGAATGAAGAAACATTTAAAGATCACAATGTCCACAAGAATTTATATTTTACCAGCTGCTTTTGATTTAAGCAGATAATTACTTGTTTCATTACCGGTTTCATGATTTCCCGTACTGAACGCAGGCTTGTTAGTGAATGTTTTCTCACTCAGTCTGACAGAGGGGGCATATTCTGACAGGAAAGTGACATCAGCGCATACCTTCTAGTATGGGAAAACAAGAATTGTCTGTTAAATGGTATGGTATAATAATTTGTGCTCATAAATTGGCAAACAAGGAAAAAAAAGAATGGATATTAACTTTTTTTTTTTAATCAATATAATCAAATTTAAATTCAACATCTAATTAAAATGTAATTATTTCTGTCTTTTCTTCAATCTTTCATACATTTTTCTATTTAATTAAAAATGCTACAGTAATAGACCTCTGGAACAGGCTGGAATTAGACCTGGCTACTGTGAGAAGAGGGTATAATACCTGGTGTAGTGGACAGTAAAAGGAATACAGTATGCTTCTTTTATTTGTATATTTAAGGCCATACTTTATTGCGTATCACATTATTATAATTGATTGTGATCAATTATGACATTCAAGAATCTATGAATTTCCATATTCAGATTTTTTTTAGGCATAAATTCAGCATCTGCCTCTGTAAGCTCTGGCTATTAGGGGGGAAAACTGTAGATGGCTGCTCATGTTGTCCTCAGCTGCTCTCTTTATCCAGACTCAGTGCTGCAGTCAGTGTGAATGGGGTGGCTGTCAGCAGTGGTACTGATGGTGACACCATGTTTTTTAGGCGTTCGAGTTGGCCACAGGAGACTATCTGTTTGAGCCTCATTCAGGGGAAGACTATACTCGAGATGAAGGTCGGTGTTGTTTTTCTTTCTCTTGCCTGTGAGACTCTGTCAGTCATTAGTGTGGATACTGTATGTATTTATGAGCTGAACTTTGAGCCTGACTGTGTGTGTGTGTGTGTGTGTGTGTGTGTGTGTGTTTTTTTTTTTTTTTTTAATTTTTATAGATCACTTGGCTCATATCATTGAGCTCTTGGGCCCTATTCCTACTCATTTTGCTCTCTCTGGAAGATACTCACGGGAGTACTTCACCCGCAGAGGTAAGATGAAAACAGGCTGAAGGTCACTGCTTTTTCAGAATAAAAGTTAGATAAAGTTACGTGCTGTTCACAGACAATACCAGCTGAAGCCTCTGCTGTGTGGCAGGAGCTGCCCAGCTGACTGTCCATGTCATGTGCTTTGACAGTACAATCTAGCCCTGTCGTGATTCGCAAGTTCTCTTGTTTTGAGGAGGAGGGGAAGGGGAGGATTTAAAGGGTTTCATTCCAGACCTTTCATTTGAACTCGGAGCCTGTCCCAACAAATACTCATTCATCAGCTCACTTTTACTGAAATTTAGAACTAGTCAAAACGTCTGAAATGTACATTCTGCCATGAATTTGACGCTTGATATGTATAAACATAGTGTTGGAATTGAGTTTCAAAAAAAGCCAGTCATCACAGGTCATGGGTTTTCTGACCATGAATAAACACGTGAGGAAAGCTATTGACTGTGAGATCACAGCTTCACTCGGGGTATAATTAGTTCAAAAACAAGTCTGGGGAAGATCCCCTATTAGCGAAGCTCTTATTGCGTACTGTGACTAAAGCAGCAGGTCTGTGTATGTACGTGCAGCTCTCTGGTTTCTAACCTGCGGCTACTGAAAAGGTTTCGTATGTCAGTAACTCTAGTGATCACCTGTTCCATCTGCGAGCAGCCCACACTGCTTCATAAATCACCAGCTGTTTAGAAAATTTGCTTAAGCACATTTGCCTACTCTGCACGGCTGCATAAAACCGGTTGAGTAGCAGCTTATGTGACAGCCCTAAATCAGAACTAATTCTGTGCTGTTTTACCAGCACTTAGCCAACACTGTATTAATATTTGGCTGGCATTTGGAAAAGGTCCAACTTCAAGTCCTAATTTAAAACATACCTTCGCAGTAAATCTGCAGTGCTTCGAGAGCAGTTATTTGAATGATGATGATGCAGTTTTAATTCTCACATTAGTCTCTCCTGCTGTAAGAAACGGCCTGATGTATACGTCCATTAGTATGTGCCACGTCATAGACCTATTACAGTTCAAAAGCCCTAGTTTATGTAAGTACTTTGAAAGCACTTAGAAGGCTGTGCATGGTTTATAAAAACATAGCATGAGTGTTGGCCAGTTATGTTGGTTGAACATGTTATGGTGTGTTGGTTGGTGTTAGACTTTTTCAGGAATTTTTCAGAACTTGATTTTAAAAAAAAACTGCAATAAAATGCTTGTAACACATCTTCTAAAGTCCACCTCACACCAAGCTGCAGTGCTCGCATTTGTACAGTAGACTTTTAGAGTCTGTTGTGGCTTTTTAATAGAGTGGGGATTACATACCAGGATTTACAATTGTGATCTCCTTTGACGGTTGTGCCACTGGGGAACCCAACATGGATCACTTCCTGTTTAAATGTGACAAGAATAACAAATTGTAACAGAATATACATATTCTTTATGAAGAAAACAAATAAAAATACCGTATCAGTCAACAAAGCACAGGTTACTTAAAACTATTGGAATATAAAACGGAAGTCTAAATATATAAACGTATATCAGACTTCTTAGACCTTTATCTACAGTCTGTCCCTAATAGATGGGTGATCCTGCTATTAGGGGGCCATTTTAAGCATTTTTCTGAATCTTCGAACACAGTATTAGAAATGAATTAAACCATCTCGGAGACAAAATATGCAAATGCAGACTACATGTGGACACAATGAAGCAAAATTATATCATACCTGAAAACTTTTTTACCACTACAACTATTACAACTACAGTGTGTTTTAGTTAATGTTTTTCAAGCTGCGATGCACTAAATCCAGTTACACTCACTTTATAATAAAACATGTAGTTCGTAGTTTATGATGCCCACATTTATCCTCTGAAAAGCGCACTGTGAGATCACGATAACGATAAACCGATGATGCCCAGCCCTAGTAGATGCAGAATATTCCAGGCATTTTCATAGGCGTCAGTGTGTTCTGGTAACAGGTTTGTGTGGATGTTGAGGAACAGTATTAAAATGTACATTTTTCATAATCTGTAATGGATGCCTCACAAAAAGAAATGTTAAAGCTTAAAATTCAAGCTTTTCTTTTTTTACTTTCAGAAACATGCACTTAGATGGTTGTGAATGACACTTTACCTGTGTTTAAACTGTATTTTACTGTAACATACAGTACATGTAAATAGAATTCGAGTCGGACTGATACTCTGTTTAATTATACGTGTCTCTCTCCAGGTGATTTGCGGCACATCGCTAATCTGAAGCCATGGGGTCTTTTTGAGGTGCTGCTGGAGAAGTACGAGTGGCCGCTGGAGCAGGCGGCTCAGTTCAGTGACTTCCTCCTCACCATGCTGGAGTTTGTGCCAGAGAAACGGGCTACCGCAGCACAATGCTTGGAGCACCCCTGGATCAACTCCTAACGCACATACCCTCACTCCCAAAACCACTCTCTCACTCCGCCAGTGCAGTTTGCGTCTTGAAGGTCAGCTTGGTACCCTGTCCGCAGGTACACACCTACTTTCAGAATGTATCGTCAGTGTTAAAGCAAGACTGAAAAGAAAAAAAACAGTACTCTGAGCACACAGTATTCTTAGCTAGAACCTCAAATCTCTGATTTTTTTTTTTTATATATAATATATATTTAAGAAGCTTTGATCTTTCGAGATGTCTGTAGTCTGTCGACGGTTTTCATCGTATGGTCATCTCAATGTGTAGGATGGTCACATGTTTATATGTTACAATAGTGCCTTGACATGCCCTGAATTAAAAACAGAAAAAAATGGAGGAAAAATAAAAAAAGAGAATCCTTCACCTTTTATATTTGTTCGCTGTGTGAGGAATGCTTGTTGTTTGTGAACATGCAGCACTATATGAAGACTTGACAGAATAAAGAACTATTGAACCTGTGTACTACTGACAAATAAACCATCACTCAGAAGCAGCCGTGGTAGAGGGTTTTTGTTTGACAGTTGTAAATATAAAATATTTATTAACAGTAATACACTGTATGAACATGTGAGTTTTAGACCACATTGACAATCCAGGATGTATTTCATTTAACCTTGGAAATAAAAGTTTCAGACTTTTGCCCAAGAAAATTTGACACGTTTTCAATTTAAGCAAGATGGTTTCTCAGTCCTTTCATTGAAGGTTGTGTTGAGATGACTCTCAGGTCAATATTTTACTTTTCACTCAAATTTTAACATGGTCAGTATATCAATTAAAACTGTATTAAAGCAGAAGTAGCAGATGTTTGGAGTCCACTGCACCTGACCATACACATTTAACTTAACCATACTACTGAAACAGTCTGAGAGACCAGGACAGACCCAAGGAGCGTTTTTCCATTGAGACCAGCACCTGCTGTGATTCTTCACCACTACAGCTTTCCATAGACGGGCACTGGACTACAGGTCTCAGTCCTGTAGAACCTGCTCTGGCCACAAGGGGGCCATCTACACCAATAATAACACTCATGAGTCAGTCCTTGGACCAGTTTTTGGGGGCAGGCTATAGAAAATTAGTGACGACCCATCTGCCACATCTTGCTAATACCACCATCTGTTAAACAAATGTTTAACCAGCTGTACCACATACAAACACATTCCATCACAAGTTCAGATATCCAGTAAAAACACGGGTGGTAGCAGCCATGACTTCTACACTGCAGACAGATCGCTTGACAGTTTATGAGCACCGTTCAAACATGTTTTCTCAAATAATCAGGTGACTTTTCCAGCCTCGGAAAAGGGGTTCTTTTAGTCTGCCTGAAGCTTCACTTGGTCATTGGAAACCTCTACAAAGCTAACGTAAATTTTTCAATCCATCGCAATGAACCGTGAGTCCGTTCAGGCACAGCACCTCTAAACAACGTGAAAGTTCATCTGTGGCAATGTGCAGAAAGAGGCTACACTTCAGAGTTACAGGCCTGCTGAGGTTTGTAACCCTATAACGTGCATGTCTGTAGCTCTGGTCACTTTTTCCTGCGCACCACAGTCCAGCCATCATCCTCTTCCTCAGCAGCTGTAGATGAAGGAGGCTGCTTGTCTTTCATCGCTGCACTGCTGACCGACGCTCCTGCTCCAGCCTCATCGCATTCCATAGACTAAACAGAAGAAGGAAATGTAAACATGGCTTATCTGTACTTAGCATGATGCTAACTGGCAACAAGCTTTTATTACATGTTCACATTAACATTCTTAGTCCAAAAGTTTTAGACATCTGCTCATCCAGCATTTCAGGAACAGTCTGTTCCTCTGGGAAGGCTTTACACTAGATGTTGGAACACTGCTGTGAAGATTCGATTGCTTTCAGCCACAAGAGCAGCAGTGATGTCAGACACTCATGTTGGATGGAGCTCCATTGCTCCAGAGAACGCAATTGCCCTGCTCCAGATTCCAGTGCAGGGGGGCTTTATACCACTTCAGCACATGCTTATTGATGGGCACTGTGCCTTAGGCCAGCTTTTCTCAGCTCGGTTCTGAAGGCCCAGTGGCCGGCATAATTTTGTGCATTTCCTGCTTAAACACACTCACTTGTATAACCCAATAATCGGTTGTCACTCAGCTGATTAGCTGGATCAGGTGTGGGAGCAGGGAAAACACTAAAAGGGGCAGAGGACCTCCAGGACACACTGCCTTAGCCTCATGTGCTGCTGCTCCAAAGTGTCCCACTCTATTGGTCAGTGTTTCTATGGAGTATTATACAAGCTGTGTCAGCAAACAGAAGGCGTGTCTGGAGACTCTGGGACAAACCATAGTGTAGGTGTGAACATCCAGAATAACATGAATAGCTCAGCGGGTAACACCACTACCCACCAGGGATCCACCACCACATGTGGGAGTCTGGGGTTTGAATCCCGGTCTGGGTGACTATGCTGTGCTACACCAATAAGAGTCCTTGGGCAAGACTCCTAACACTACATTGGCCTACCTGTAATATGATTAACCTTGTAAGTCGCTCTGGATAAGAGCGTCAGCTAAATGCCATAAAGGTAAATGTAAATGTAAATATACAACAGAGAAATGAAGCATTATAGTTCTTCATCTCCAAAATAGTTGTGTTACATATTTAAATCGTAAGTATTTTGGCTGAGTGAGTGTTGACCTTAAAAGCCTTGCTTTCTTTCTTCATCTCCCCATTTCGTTACGTAAAACCTTTCGAATTCATAAATGTCAGCTGGACAAACCTCTTCGTCATCTTCACTCTCTTCTTCCTCCTCTGTAGGCGTTTTCACAGGTGTGACCTTTGCCCTCCCGGCAGACTTTTTCTTCTCCAGCTGGTTGATGTGCTCTCTGACCTCGGCCACTTTCCCCTGCTGACACTGCTGAAACATCACGCACACCTTCTGTGCCACCTGAATAAAGGACACAGAGTCAGCTTCTGAGTTTAAAGAGCCACCGTACAGACTCAAGAAAAACACCGCAGGGTCCGGCGTAAATGTACTACTGATCGTTTCAATTAAGAGATTTTTTTTCTTGCGTTTTTTAGTTTCCTCAGTTGGATTTGAGTCAGACTATACCAAACGATGCTGATGTCAAGTGATCCAATAAATCAATCAGGATTAGAGTAGAACTGTCCAGCCCCACCCCACAATTGTCTTTAGTTATGCTTGGGTGACTACCGACTAGCCAGCTAGCAAAAAAACCTTTAACTGTGTTTAAATAACTGACACAGAGCTTCATTTAAAACGTGAGGCCACATCACAGCCATAAAGCCACATGACAAAAGCAAATGCTGTCGCTGTTTGGAGGATTGGTAAGATTCTTACCTGCAGTGGCCACTAACACTTACACTAGCGTTTGAGGTCACCTGTCATATTCATAATTGTAACACTCATACAGTGTAGAGTGAAATGCTATGAACTAGACACTTTGATTAATATTTATATAAGTAAACCAAAACTTTACTTACTATTCCCACTTATTTTGGGAACAACATAAAGTTAGGACTAACAATATGGAGGTGTTATTAAACAAAAAAATTTAACATTTTGTTTGTTGAACTCTGTTGTCACAATTTACTATGAATATCTGTTTAATTGTAGTTTTCATATTTGAGGCACTGTGGATGTCAGTTTCTTCTGAATTTATTCTCAGTGCTGCACAGCTTTTTTATACAGCTGCACAATTATCATAAAATCTGTTCAGCCTTCAAAACTTCTTCATTTTACAGCTTCGTTTGAAGCTTTAAAATGAAGAAAGGAAATTAGTTTGTTTGAAAGGAAATTAGTTTTTATCAAAAGATTTTATATACAAATCTTCAAAGAAAGTGATTTTATATGAATGAAGTCTGTGACCCCAAACCTTGTCAGTGGTAGTATGCACTTAACACTCTACTGGCTACTGCAGTCACTTCTGTTTAAATGTAATTTTTCAGAGTAAGCGGACATCTTCTGCAAAGTCTGACTTCTGCCAGAAAATAAAAGCTATAAACAACATTCAACGAGATCGGCCCCTTTAAGAAAGGCTAATCTAATATAGAAGTATCACACAGAAGAGGGGAAATATGGAAGTGTATTAATCATGAGTGTACTCATTCTTTGAAAAGCATGAGTGTTAATTGCTGGTAAGAATTGTAAAAGGTATCAAACCTGTGGCAAACTGCCGTCATCCACCACAGTGTCAAACTCGTTGTTCATCAGATCAGACAGGAAGTCCTCCACTTCATCCTGTTCCAGGTCATCTGCACACATTTCACAGACCAATGATCTAACACTGGAGTCATTTCTCCTCTCCTTCTTTTGTTTCCTCTTTCTATTCAATGACTGGGCAAAAAAGCTTCATTGAAGAAATGTGGTGCCCTGAATGACCGTGATCGGAGGTCAGAGTTGGTGAAGGTAAAAATGGACTGTAGAACTCACAGCTGTTTCACATGACCAGACCTCACAAGATTTGGACTACATAGGTGTGTGGACATAAACTTACTTGTTAGTGAGGCTAATTTAGAAAAATGTTTGCTGGGGACCATAAAGATTGGACTCTGGAGCAATGGAAAAAAAGGTCTGACAAATCCAGACTGACCTTACTGTACAAGCCTCTGGAAGCAGTGCTATGATCAGGGGTTGCTTCAATTTGT
This sequence comes from Semaprochilodus insignis, assembly GCA_034552555.1. Classification (NCBI taxonomy): domain Eukaryota; kingdom Metazoa; phylum Chordata; class Actinopteri; order Characiformes; family Prochilodontidae; genus Semaprochilodus; species Semaprochilodus insignis. The sequence goes on along the minus strand of CM067484.1, from coordinate 14,463,203 downwards.
GTCAACTCAGCAACGTTATGTGGTTATAAAATAAAGTCAGCTGACCACCTCAATGTATTAAATCACCAGAAATGTTCTTCCCTGATGGCACAGGCATATTCCAGATCAACGAAACCTAGATTCATCAGGCTCAGGCTGCGAAAGAATGGTTCAGAGACTAATCACTTTCACACATGAATGGGCCACCACAAAGTCCTAAACTATACCCCACTGAAAGTCTTTGGGATGTGCTGGAGAAGACTTTACAGAGTGATTTGACTCTCCTGTCATCAATTCAAGATCTCGGCATTAACATTAACCCTGGACGGAAAATGAATGCTGTGGCGTTATCTAAGGTTGAATGTGCACTGCAGTCTAACAGTATGAGACAGTGTGTGGCTTCTTTCTGTCATTACGGTATAAAACATATAAACACATGTAGTATAGATTACAAACAGCAGTGTAAATGGAAGCAGTAATTTAACACTTACTATTGTCATGAAAATACTGCTGAACAGCATCAACCATCCACTCTGCCTTCTGCTGACTGTACGCTCCACCAAAACCATTATCCACCGCTATCTACAATCACAAAAGCACCCATGCTGAAGTATACATTCACTCTTAAGAACATCATTCTTAGCAGATTTCTTAACTTTTGACAGTGTAAGCTCCCTCATGGACAGCTGTACACATGCATTCACTGACAAGCTAGATACGAACCAGCAATGACAACATCAGAGAAGAAAGGAGAACAGTGTAAGAGGTAGAGCTTTATGCATGGAAAACATAATCTATTTCACATCCACACTCCTAGAATTCAACAGGCTGTTTTTGTTGCTGTGCTTTTAAGTCTGATTATATATATATATATATATATATACACACATACACACACACACACACCAGAGGTTTTCCACGAAGCAGGATTTCTCAGTTAAAAGTCAAGTCAAAAGTCAATTGGACAATCCTCATCTTCAGGCGTAAGTTATCTGGCTAACTGAGAAATCCTGCTTTGTATCCACTCCTTATAGTGAAAGGGCGCAGTTAGATCATGTATGCAGATCAGTCTTAAATTCTACGAGACAAAGAGAGGTTAGAGAACGATCATGAAAATAATCTAGGGTGGATTTTGGCACTTAAAATCACACAAACGCCTTCGGGGGGAAACACTATAGGAGAGATACAGGATGTAGTAGGTTTTAGGCTTGCTTTTAAACATCCCTATGAACTTCTTAGAACGTTACTTGTGGCCGCTCCGGCTGTCTGTACGCACAGCAGTAATCCGGAACAGCCATTTAGCTCTGATAAACAGGACTAAAGAAAGTCTGATCTACATAAAGCTAAATGTCTTTTACAGAGTATAAAGGACGCTTGCTGTTTTCTCCGCTTTCAGAAGGAGCTCTGATGCTGCTGGTGAGCTCCAAGCTAAGCCAGTTAGCATTCAGTTTAACCCCGCAGTTAAAGATGTAGTTCTCTTCTCCTACACCGTCTGATTAAGGGTCAGTTAGAGGAAATAGAGCTGCGTGTTTTACTGTAGTGCTACTCACCTGTAAGACCGGCCAGGTGTTCAAAACAGCGCTCACTCCCTCTCTAAACAACTCACGTGTAGATGCGACCCGCGCCGCCATCTTTACCAGCACAGACTCAACTCATCGATCACAGCTCAACACAACTGCGCTGCGGGAGCCAGGGAAAACAACCGATACCCGATTCAACTACCAAAGCTGACACATAGAAGAAAGAAAGATAGAAAGAAAGAAAGAATCAATAAATGAATGGCAGAAAGGCAGGAAGAAAGAAAGAAAGAATGAAAGACAGAGAAAGAAAGAAAGAAAGAAAGAAAGAAAGAAACGAAGAAAGAAACGAAGAAAGGAAGAAAGAAAGAAAGAAAGAAAGAAAGAAAGAAAGAATAAATGAATGGCAGAAAGGCAGGAAGAAAGAAAGAAAGAAAGAAAGAACGAAAGAAACAATGAATGAATGAATGAATGAAAGACAGAGAAAGAAAGAAAGAAAGAAAGAAAGAAAGAAAGAAAGAATCAATAAATGAATGGCAGAAAGAAAGAAAGAAAGAAAGAAAGAAAGAAAGAAGAAAGAATGTCAGAAAGAAAGAAGAAAGAATGTCAGAAAGAAAGAAAGAAGGAATGTCAGAAAGAATGTCAGAAAGACAGTCAGAAAGACAGGCAGAAAGAAAGAAAGAAAGAAAGAAAGAAAAAAGAAGAAGAATGAATGAATGAATGAATGAATGAACAGCAGAAAATGTCATCTGCAATCTAATCGATGGCGATTATTCTGGCCGGGATGCTCAGAATTTTACACAGGAGTGTAAGAACATACATAGAATATTTAAAATCTGTTTAAACAGAAACTCACAGAACAGCAAGTCATATAATAATAATAATCCTCAGAAAGGAATATATCTTTATTGAACTATATATATATATATATATATATACTTTTTTAAATACAATGAATAAACAGAATTGTACAACATTTATTGAAGATATCTCTAAACATTTCTGGATTGTAAGTTTCATCATAATGTTGTATTCTGTAGTGAAACCGGTTATTAAAATTAAAATAACAAAAGCAAAATATCAGCATTTTGGTTATCCTGGAAGATTCAAACTGACCCATGCAAGGCTCCATATCACTTTGGTATTGACCGATAATAAAAGCTAAAGGCAGTCAACAAACCAAGCTGCTGCACAAAACACACTGAGGCGCAAATATTAATATTGCAGTCATCTCAGGAATTATTAATTATTTATATTAATAAACACAGATTATCAAACAAGCGGAGGCTTCGCTGTGAATGCTGCAAAAAAATAAAGAATTATTGTGTAATTGTGGATGTACGCTCTTAAAAAGATGTTTCTTTAATAAACACATTGGCTCTGTATAGAACCCTGGACACTTAAAGAACCCTCTGCATGCTTAAATGATTCTTTGCATGGTAAAACTGTTCTTCAGATTGATGTGTTGTTTAGGGTTCTATATAGCACCAAAAAAGGGTTCTACTATGGTTATGATGTCAGGCTTGTACAACAGAAGAACCCTTTTTGGTGCTACATAGAACAACACATTCTCCAACAATATGAAGAACAATTTGCAAAAAACGTTTAAGCTTGAAATGGTTCTACGTAGAACCATGAACACTGTTCATGGTGAAATCGTTCTTCAGTTTGATGTGTTGTATATATAGATATATATAAATATGTAGATATGGTTCTATATAGCACCAAAATAGTTCTGTTATTGTTATCAAGCTTGAACTTGGAACCCTTAGAACTTAATGCTATACAGAACCATATACAACAAGCATCACTCTGAATAATGATTTCACCATGTAAATGGTTCTTTGGGTGTTTATGGTTCTAAACAGAATGTCTTAACTAAGCCAGGAACCCATAAGGAACCATCCTTGTAAAGAGAGTAGGATGCTGGAACTCTGATGCATGCTGTGGGAACAGAGGTGTTGTTGACAGAACAGCCGTGAATATATAATAAAGGTATAAAAGGAAGATTGTTCTCAGAAACAGCCCCGATCAGCCCAACAGATTATTAAACATAGTAAATGTGCACTTTGATCAAAGTTGCTGCCATAAATCCATCTGAGATATGTGCTCAACAGGGAAGAAATGAATGTACTGAATTAGTGAGGTGTACGTGAGGTGAGATGCTCACAGTCAGACCTTCAGAAATCCAAGCCTGATGCTTTTTCCCCAGTTATTAATTCTGTAGGAATAGCCCACTGCTCTCTGACCTGACCTCTACCTGCTGCATCTGAAACATGTAGTCAGTTACCACACGATTCAGACACACTGTTGCCTCAAAACACGCTTACAATAAAAGCTGCATTCTGTTCTACATACAGTCATCTGCAGAACTTTATTACACCCAGGCTAATGGTTTATCTTCTCAGTGAACAGAAGTCACCACATCCTCTACAGAGAACATATTACACACGCTATACAAGCTCACTTTACTGCACTATTTATATTCATTTGCTAAAAATAAATAAATAAAATACGGATTGTGCCATAACATTTGCACAGGTCACAGAAATAAATAAATAAATAAAAAAGAAAGAAAGAACAAAAGAAATAAAGAAAAGATAGGTATGACAAAGAAAGAAAGAAAGAAAGAAAGAAAGAAAGAAAGAAAGAAAGAAAGAAAAGAAGGATAGAATAAAAAGGAAGATGTGACAAAGGTATGACGATAAAAGAAAGATTAAGAAAGAAATTAAAACAGAAAAGAAGATAGGTAGGACAAAGAAAGAAAGAAAGAAAAGGAAAGTAAGAAGAAAGAAAGAAAGAAGAAAAGAAGGAAGAAAGAAAGAAAGAAAGAAAGAAAGAAAGAAAAGAAAAGAAAAGGAAGGAAAGAAAGAAAGAAAGAAAGAAGAAAAGAAGGAAGGAAAGCTGGAAAGGAAGATCAGCAGAACAGAAATGAAAGAAGGAAAACAGAAGGAATGTTCTTTTAAAGGACCCATATGATGAAGTAAATATTTCTGCTTAGTGTAATAAAGTGGAGAGTCTGATGATGTATATGAGGATATGTATGTAGTTTAATTGCTGTAGTATATTTAGCATGTTATGTTTTGTTATTACAGTGATGATAAATAAACAGTAACTGTGTATTAAACGTGTGTGTGTCTCTGTAGAGGAAGTGTTTCTCAGTACCACTCAGAAAATCAACACCGCATTATTTGACCAGGAACCCCAAATGACTGTCTTTGAACTCCACTGTGTTCTGATCATTTCTGGGTCAGAATTATTGTCTGTGTCTCAAACCCAAATGCTGCAGATACAAACTAAGAAATTGATTATTCCTTCAGTTTATGCACATACAGGCGGAATGTAAATCATGGTAGCGCGAAGCTCAGCTGCTGAACATCACCAATAAGCTTTCAGAACTTACAGTGCTACACAAAGTCCCCCTTTTATTCATTTAATTCCAGCCAAAACAGCCAATAAAGGGGAAACCCACTGACTTTCAAAAATTCTACCTAACCCAACAGCCGGGATGTAAACACGCTAATTCTCATTCCGAGTGGTTTGAGGTGAAATGCTCTGTTCTAAGGAAACCAGACGTCCACCACTGAAATCACCCCCACAGACAGTTATTACATGACATGGCTAGATACACTGTCTGGTGCCTGAGATACTGTTCGATGACGGTTTTGCGATAAAGGTTTGGCTTAAAACCTATTCTAATCCAGTCATGGCGGCATGGTACATGCAGGATGAGGCAAAACAGTGCCCAAAGAAAACTCAAGATTAATTAACTTTATTATTTAATATTTTATATAATATTTTACCATCATCAGCACATAATACACTCAGACTGACTCAGAAGGCACATGTATGCTGGGTGGTGGTTTTGGATAGTAGGTAAAATGGCTATATCCGTGTTGTAGACATGATGTCCCCTGGTTCCCATCACCACCACTGTAAAGAAAACCGAGTCTGTAAGCTTCTCTATAATTAACCAATTCACATCAAACCACTCTGAACCACTCTGCTCAGAAATGCTGAAAAATGATTGGACCTCCCCTTTAAGTACAAATGATTCATTTTTCAGCATCGGGGAAAAAAGTCCAACAGAAGCCTCAATGACTAAATATAATATCTGTTGTATTTAATGTGTCCAGATGCTGCCTTTATTACAGCTTCCATTCTTTTCATGGGATGGAATACGCAGCCACACCTCCAAAGTTCAGTCATGGAAGTTGGTTTAACATTTTCTGGTTCTCACCATCTAAATAATCCCAACACATTTTGTGGTGTTGAGGTCTGGACTCTGGGGTGGTCAATCCATTGTTCTGAGAACACCAGCAGCTTTTTTGTTTGACGTGTCTTCTTTTCTCAGGCAGGGCTTCTTAACAGGCATAGTGTTGAGTTGTCGTCTCACAGTGGAAGGATGGACAGAAACACCTGTCAGATCTGAAGCAAGAGTGGAGCTTGATTCTCTCCTCTCTCTCAGTGATGAAAACTGTAAGTGTTGTTTATCTGATGGGGACGGTTTTGGTGGTCTGTCAGGTCTTCTTTATTCATGCGTTCTATGTCTAATCCCCTCAGAAGTATGTCCTGAAAACAACAGCATTGATTGACCGTTTTGACTGGAAGTTAAATGAAAAGGTGCTCTCTGACCTTGGCACAGTACTGCATGTTCAAGGCCGAAACTGAGAGAATGAAGATAACTTTGTGGATGGGAAATAAAGATGAAATAAATAATGAGTGCCTTTAAGAAAGCAAACGGGGCACGTTCTACATCACAGCGTACACGTTAATTACAGCAGCCCTAACAGGCAGAAACTGAATACATGAATGAGAGCATTCAAAAGTGTGATCCAAAATAATAATGGAGTGCATAAATAAAAGAACAAACATCAGGTTTTGGGCCAATGATTGTATTGCCTGAAAACAGAATTCACATTTTTTTTTGTTCCTCCTGCCACAAAAAAAGAAAAAAAGAAAAAAGAAAAACGAAAAGAAAAACACGTCCAGGTCGGGTTTGTGCGGCTCCTCAACGGACGTCACAGAGAGAAGGCTCCTCCAAGAAAAACCTTTCTGCAGTCAGATAGGTTGTGTGGAGATAACAGTCAGCCATGTTCCTGCACTGTATTGTCCTCCAGAAGGTAGGGTGAACATGGTGATGAACAGCAATACAAGTTATACCCTTTTTCACAAAGCTCCAACCCACACATGCTTCACTTTGGTGGAGGGGTGGACTATTGCCATAGCAAGAACACAAGAAAAACCCATGTTAAATAAACCAAGAAGGGTATACAGCATTCCATTTACAACACGGTTCGGTTTCTGAGGGGGTTATGAGTCCATCTCGTTGGCTTGATCTAGACATGGCGACTGTCAACAGCTGCATAAGTAATCAGAATCCTCTTTCAGGATGGACTGAGCTCTATAAAGAAGTGTGATGTGCATTTACAGTGGGTATTGCTTTGCTGTTTCATGTTTCTATGCCTTTTTTAAAATGTACATATTTATACACCAGTGGACTACATGCATCAGCACCTCCCACACTCACTTACACATACATGAAGAAAAGCCCAAGGACAGAGGCGTTCCAGATTAAAGGGGGATTCCAGTAATCCCTCAAGATTTCTCCGTAATTAAAGAGTTGGGATGTAAACAAAGTCATTCAGAGTGGTTTGATGTGAAATGCTCCTTACTGATTAAGATTCCTTTACAGTGGTGGTGATGGGAGCCAGACATCTGCTACCTCACAGAAGGTTTAGATGTGAATTAAGGTGGTTATGCTGCCTGACACTTGAGATGCTGGGTAACTCTGAGAGAATGTTTTGACATGAAGCACGTTTGTTTAAAATCTTTTTATGGCGTTCTAAAATAGTCCCTTAAAGAAGCGGCGTGTAAGATTTAGATCGGATCTATTAGCAGAAATAGAATATAATATACAAAACTATGTTTTCATTAGTCTATATCTGCCTGCTACAAGTCTACAAGTCATTGTGTTTTCGCCATCTTAAAATGAGCCTTCATATCTACATAGGAGTTCCAACAGAGGCTGCCCAGTAGCCCAGAACAGACAAACTACACACTGGCTGTAGAGAGTGTCTCTTATCTTTTCCGCAGCTTGAATTTGATGGCATTATTGCACTGGAACTGGAAGATGCAGAAAGAAGAAGAATCATTGCCGAAATGTCTTACAGTACCACATATTTCTCTGTAGCTCTTTACATCAAATTCCACATATGTTTTGATCATTTACATCTACTTTTCATCTTCTTACTCGCCAACTTCTTGTCTGGATTTTCCCGTTCCACCTTACATAGTGCAGCAGTTAGTATTATAACATCTCAGGTGCCAAAATGTAACAAATGCACCATGTAAGATGGAATGGGAATATTCGAACCAGAAGTTGTCCTTATTGGAAAAGGAAAAAAAACAATCAGGATGTTTTGACAGGGGGAAGTAGTGATAAAAACATTTAAGACAATAAAACACTGAAAAGGTTAGTACACTGTCCTAATGCTATGAGCACGCTTGGTGGGAACACTGGTGCTAGATAACGATTTTGTGTTGTGAGGAATTTAAGAACTTAATTTTTGACAAATGAAGGATCATGCTTGTTATTTAGCAACAGCATGTAATCAAAACTGGAACAGGTGACCTAACAGCCATCGCAGGTTATCGGAAAGGGAGAAGTGACGGGGGGTTCAGTTGATTGCTATTGGCAATCTCACTGCTAGAGGTTACACACTGTTTCTTTAATAAGGAAATGTGTTCTTTTCAGATATACCTTCACTGATGGCTGTCACTGATGGCTGTCATTATCAGCCATACATTATCAGGACATGCAGGTCCACTGGCCACTCTGGACAGCAGAAAAAATGGCTGTCCATTTGAATCACCACCACTATAAATAAATCTGAGCAGATGAGTTTCTGTACAGTGAAACATATCATCATAAACCACTCCCAGTAACTCACTTTACATCCCAACGACTGAATTAAACATACATTTTGACTGATGGAATTTCCCTTTAAGGGGGACCAACCTTTGGCTCTTTAAACCATACTGAAAAGAAAATTTAAAAAAGTTACTTTTAACAACAATAACAGCAATAATAATGATAATAATAATAATAATAATAATAATAATACTGATCAAGTGTCTGCTAGCATGAAAAAAACGCCTCATCAAAAAGGCCAAAATGTACAAAAAGAAACATTAAAAGCATAAACCCACAAAGAAAACCATACAACGCTCCGTTATTACTGGCTCAGAACGTGCCTCCGTGTAGAAAAAGGGGTTTCAGCAACACTTCTAATAAAATCTCATGTACTGGGCTTCATAGGAAGGCAATATAAACAAGCCTTATAAATCTGTGCACAACAAATCTGACTACAGATCTCGCAGTTTTTATCACAAACACAGAAATCCAAAACGGGAGTTGGGGGGTGTTTGGGGTGGTGAATCTGGAGAAGGTTCCGGTACAAATCCTCGCTTATTGCGCAATTTTACGGTTATTGCAGGATCCTGGACTGGAGGTGAAATTCTCATCAGCCACAAAACGCCACTTTAGCCCTTCCACAGAACCCACACTGCAGACAGCTTTAAAGCAGAACAGCCACTTTCATGGCCTTTAGAATCAAAGGAACGTGCAGAAAACCAAGTATCTCGACCATGTAGGTCTTCTAGTGGACTAAGGAGACGTTCCTCATTAAAAATATGAGAACACAATAACAATAGTATCAAGGACAACTAGAACAAACAAACAAACATATTTAAAAATGACGTCAACAAAAGGAGGTTCCTCTCATTGCACTGTCCACTGCTCTGATCTGCAACAACAGCAACAACAACAACAACAAAAAAAACAGTCTAAGGCTATTTACAATGTACCTCAGTCTTCCACTTCATTTCACATAACATTACCCTCGATGAGAGTCTACTTCTCATGCACTCACTCACGTACATCCGCCAAATAATCTCCAAAGGGGCAAGAGGGGGTACAACCTAGCAGACACACGAAACCTCTAAGACCGCTTGAAATATATATTGTGTAAAAATTCCACTATTATTACAGTCAATGGAAGTAAACAGATGCACAGCAGAGGGCTGGATTTAAGGGAAAGGTTTGACCCAAAATGCTAATGTGGCTAGCAATGAATGGAAGCTGGCAGAGTGCTCAACACCCCCTGGTAGGCTCCATCCCTTTAGTACCATTCTGGCAGTGTAGTTTGATGAACAAATTTTAACATGTGAGGCCTTCACTAGCAAAAATGCTTCATATCCTGAGCTTTACACCAACTAACAGGTGTAACATAGTCACACAAACACCCATACATATATGTCTGTCACTCATACTTCTCCTCTGATGGCAAAACACTCAAAACAGTGATTTTAAAGGAAACTTTCACCATTATTGTATAATTAAATGGTTCAGATGTAAACCAAGTAATTCAGAGTGGTCTGATGTGAAAAGTGTAATAACTCTAAAACCCTCCTCACAGGCAGTTACTAGATGGAAAGATTGACACACTGATGTAGAATAGTTCTGACGTAATTTTTGAAATCCATGCATAGCAGAGAGCTACACACAGGTCGTTTTAAGGCAAAAAAAGTCCCCCAAGACAACTTAAAAACATATCTAAAAATTACATGTGTTGTGAAAATGATGTCTTGTAAAAATATCTGATTCTGTTTGTTTCTCTACATTTACATCACATCACTCCGAATGGCTCTGATTACATCTCAACCACTGAAAAATGTGGTGGAATTCCCTTCTTTAAGCCTCAAAGCCAGGCCCAATGTAGACACTGCCCTCTACAGGCAAAACAGCAGGTATCACACTGACACACCAACACAGCCTGCAAGATCTACCTGGACCACACATCCACAATTAATCACTTTCTGACAGTCTAAGTACAAGATAAACAGTATCTCAGAATACTTGGGGACATAATGAGAAGGAGTAGCAAACGCCTCTGCAGGAAACAACAGAGGGGAAGCATATGTGGGTACTACATAGGAAAACCTCGGGAAGTGGAAGCTCAAGTGATTTCATCGTAAATCTCTATTAAAGGGGGGAAATCTTTGGTGAAATCCTCTCCTAAGTTGTGTTTTTTTCTTCTTGTGTCGGTTTAGCCGTGTTGTATCACGCTGTGAGATCAGAGCAAGTGTAGCAGAGTGATTGTGAGGGATGGACTGGGCTAGAGACAGAGAGAGAGACAGAGAGAGAGACAGAGAGAGAGACAGAGAGAGAGAGAGAGACAGGGTGACGAGTGGAGAGGAAGACTAATATGAAGGCTCTTGCACCTTCATTCACTTGGCCGGACAGACTGCCACAAACTTTTCAACAGTTTTTCAACCCTGTTCTACATTCATTGCGAACCCAGGGACTGGGATTATCATTATGGTTTTTGCCACTTCATACGTTGGTCTTTATGGAAACTCTATTGCAATATTACTTATTGTTCAATCTGACCCAGCAATGTTCCTAAATGTCTGCATAATTAAAGAGATGTAAGCAAAGTGGTTTAATGTGAAGTGGTCTATTCTAGAGAAGCCTACAGAGTCAGAACTGTTCACAGTGGTGCTAAATGGAACCAGATGTCTAAGGACTGCTATGCCTCCAAAACCTACTTCAAAAATGGCCAAACAGTCAGCTTCAGGCCTGGGACATTGTTCTATGAGAGTCTTAAGAAGGTTTTAGCCTAGAACATGGACTTTTCAAGAGGGTTGAGGGTGTTTGAGGGCATCATAAGGCAAAACAGGCCCAAAGAAAACAATCAAATCAAATTTAACAATGGTCAAAATTGGACATTATGGATCATAAATAATGTTGTATTTGCTATGTAGCCATCATGACCCCTGGTTCCCATCACCACCACTTCAAAGAAACCATAATCTGCCTGTTTCTCTACAACAATCTACCAACTTGGTTTACATCTCAATTATTGAATTACACAGACATTTTGAACATTTGGTGGGCTTCGCCTTTAAAGCTGATCCGAGTCGACAAAGCCGCTCTAACACTGGGCGCCACGTCAACAACCAACTGCATGTGTACTCACTGCATTTATAGTGTTAAAGCTGACATAATGACAGCTTAGAGGGAAGAGAGAGGATGACTGTTACATGTACAGGCAAAAAGGGAGTGCATAATCATATAACACAAACAATATAAATACAAACAAAAACAAACAAATCTTCAATCTGCCCCATGTAAACATCTAGTGACCCCCCCTTTCTAAAGACACAATGCCACATGACAGTAATGACTCGAAATGAAAAACAGGGATCCCTTCATCATCATCATCATCATCATCCTCCTCCTCCTCCTCCTCTTCGGCATCATCACACGGAGACACGTCTCTCCGTTCATCTTCTTTTACTTCTTCTTTCATTCATCTTTAGCCCCCTCGCCCCTTGCGCTGATCAGAAGAGCAGGCTCTGCCGCTGAGAAATGCTGTTGACTGAGAGAGAGAGAGAGAGAAAGGGAAAAGCGAGAGAGAGAGAGAGAGTGAGAGATTGATTAAAAGAGGCAGGATGAAGTTAAAAAACACTTCAGATACTGTGTTAATGAAGACACAAACAGAGCCGTCACCAAAAGGACTGTCAGAGGATAAAACATGGAGGGGTGTTAGTAGCATGGCTGGACATAAAGATGACCAAATGATGACACTCCCACACTTTATCTCTCTCTCTCTCTCTCTCTCTCTCTCCCCCACACATTAGCTGTTCAGCCTGGGTAGTGTGCTATACATATGATATTTCATATTTACATTTAGACTGTAAATAAGGGAAGCAAAGGCAATTTAGCTTTCTTTCATATGAACCCATTTAAAGACAAACAGACGAGCACACAGACATACACGAGCACTTACATAGATCCTAACCATAGTTCCAGCAGAAAGCTAGAGAATATACACAGGACACCTCCCCCCACCCCCCATTACAGCAGCAGCGGGGGGCTTCAGCACTAAAGGGCACATTAGCAAAACCCCTTTGCCCTCCGGACCCCATGGGGGCATCACTCACACCAAGCAGCTCAATGAGCCACATGCCCGTTCCCACACTGCACAATCTGGAACCTTCTGTGACGTCAACAGCGCTGCGGCCAGAATTAGGATAGCAGGCTTCTGTCAGCGCCATAGAGTCATAACCATAGAAATACATATTACATAAGCCAAAATACCCTGGAGTACATCACTTCTTTTAAAGGAGACATTTGTCATGACAAAACTGCAGTTTAAGTATTATTAATAAACACATGTGTTAATGTTACTGTATCCAACAGCCAAGAACCAGTGCAAGTCTATGTCACTGCAGTGTATTTAATAGAGCGAAATCATTACAATGGCTCCTTGAAGGCCAAAGCACACAGATGCGTGACTGGGGAAGAACATTCTAGAACACTGTGGTCACAGGTGAACACTGTACAATGGTATGCATGCGGAGAACATTCTTGAGCAGTGCAAGTCACGGAGAACATTTCAGGTAATTGAAGATGAAATGAGATTAAATGACAGGGGGTGGGGGGGCAACATTATAGAACAGCATGTACAGGGAGAATATTATAGAACAGTGTGAATCAAGGGGAATATTTTCAGATCATTGTAGATGTTGGCGGAACATTCTAGAACAATACGAACAGAGAAGAATTCCACAACAGTGAGTAGGAGAGAACATTTTAGAATGTTATGAATAGAGAAAGATATTCTACAAAAAGATGAATGGGGGAGAACATTCTAAAACAGTATGCATGGTGAGAGCATTCTAGAACAGTGTGAAAGGAAAAGAAAATTCTGGAATATTATGAATCGGTGAAGATGTTCTAGGACAGTTTGAATGGGGAAGACATCTTAGAAGGGTGTGTATGGGGGACGTTCGAGAATGTCATGAATGTGGAGGATGTTCTAGAAATGTTTGAATGGGGAGAACACCTTAGATAGGTATGTATGTGATATATATTCTATAACAGTTTGAATGAGGGAGAACATTCTGAAAGGGTAGGTCTGGGGGAGAACACAGTACAATGTTATGAATGGGGGAGATGGTCTAGAGGACTTTGAAAGAACATTCTAGAACAATAGACACTGGGATCCAGAACTGTTCTAGAACAATGAACACTGGGGTCCATAACTGTTCTAGAACAATGTTAATGACTGAAAACATTTAAGAACAGTATACATGGGAAAGATGTCCTAGAAGTTCAAGTTTGTATGGAACATTCTAGAAGAGTTTTAATGGAAACAAACATTCTAGAAGAATGTGTTTCTGGGGAAAACATTCTAGAACAGTATGAACAAGTGAAAGCATTGTACAATATGGTACACCATATGTCTGGGTAGGTGCTTGTTGGGTCAATGTGCTCTGGCCTCACTACAGATCTATGTGTGTCAGCAGCGGCCCCTGTCGACTATCTAAATCTCTGTCTGTTCCATTAACACATGTATGGGCGGTGAATCAGAGCGGTGGGCTCCAGTGAATTATTGTCTTTCTCGCCTGTGAGACTGCATCAAAGAGGAGCCGAGGTGCTTGTGTTAGTGACTAATGAGCACAGCAGGTGGACTGAAGAGGCTTTTTATCAGCTTCCCGCACGACCCTGCCAGATGAGTCACGTCCAACAAGCAAATCACATAAACACACACTCTCTTATCTCAGCCACAGGAAGGAGACCCAGTGCTGGCATGAACGCTCGTTAAAGGAATAGTCTGACCAAAAAAAAACGCATGTATGCAATTTTCCCCTTAACCTCAAAATCTACAGGAGGCCCTGCCACCCACTTTACCCCTCCAAAGTTGAAAGACACAGCCCCACCAAGAAGCTCTTTCACAAAGTTACTGCACAACATGATGACAAATATGCTGCCTGATGCCCGAGATATTGTTTTACGATACTTTGGAGATTTGAAGATTTCGGCCTGAATCCTATTTAAATAAAATAATATACACTCATCGTCAAAGGAATAGTTGCACCCAGAAGGAAGTGCCGGATTGCAGTGCTACTGGGAAGGATATGGGCAATATTTATTGAGCTACACATACAGAAGTAGTGTCTCTCAGTATGGCGTTGGGCCACCATGTTTGCTAATGTAACATGCCAGACGTCTCGGCATGGAGTTGTAGAGGTTCCTAATGGTGTCCTGCGATAATCCATCCCATGAAGCTTGTTCCTGCAGATTTTGTGGTAGGGGTGGAGGTGAAGTGACAACAGGCCTTCTGGACCTGTGACGTGTGACAACAAACCGTTCATCTTGGTGCTGACCACGGTGCCTCCACACACACAGATTCAACAGGTCGTCTCCACCAAGACAGAAACTGGGCTCGTCACTTAAGACCCGCTGACATTCTAAATCACTCCATGACAGTCTGGCATAACACCATTGCAGTCTTTGGTGACACCATTGCAGTAGTTGCCGTGGTGTTAAGGGCAGTCTTCGTAAGGCCGCTGCCTGCTGAATGTCCGAATCGTTGCTGTTGGGTTAGCCAGCTACGGCGATAAGGCCCGTCCTTGATTATGTCACATGGGCGGCCGAGCATGAAACTTGAATCATCTGCATGTCTCATAATGTCAACCTACCCACCAAGTTTTATTCCTGACGATGAGTGTACATTCATGGTGGAGAGCTACATAAAAGGTACAATAGTCAACATATTTTTGGCTTTACCACTATTTTATCATCATTAACATTACATATATAAAAATCAGGAGTGTTTTTTCTGGTGGTTTTGGATAGTAAATAAAATGGCTACATTTGTGGTGTAGACACAGTGACCCCTGGTTTCCACCACTAGAAAATATAAATTTGAATCACTATGTTTCTCTGTAATGAACCATTTCATATCTAACCACTCTGAATGGCTTTGTGTGTCTTCATGGCCAAATTCAGTAAAAAAATGTGTTAGTATAGTAACTAACCATGTTAGCCAGTTAAATGTGAGGTAAGCAATCTGGTGTAGTACTTATTGTTATTTAAAAACATTTTCCTCTGATTATTTTACCATCTGAGCTACAATTTGGTATCTGAAACTTGCCAGTTTGTAGACAGAATTTTAGCTATACTCTTCTACATTTATTTTAGAGATAACATTTTGCACAGCACCAGAACCACGTGAGCATGGCTTCCAAAGACTACTTGACAACCCACACATGCACTTTGCACAATACTAACAACTGCTGCATAGACTTTCATTATTAGTAGTCGTACTGCAGCAGCACTCCTTTAAAAGACTCTTTCCAGCTCCACTCGAGGGGATCCACCGCTCTGTTTTGTGTTGTAGCTTGACACACTTGACTCAGCTATCGAGGGCTGGATAATCAGCTGATGGGTTGAATGAGGTGTGAGAGCAGGGAAACAGCCTTTGATGATTAGCATACGAGTGTACTAGAGCAGAGAAAACACAACAGTGTGATGGGCATGAGGGCTCAATGGTAAGGCCTTCATGCATTACAGTGATGGAAGCACTCAGGACTTAACTTGCTGTAATGACTCAAGATCATCTCATATACAGAATGCTGCTGTTGATTATACCAAATAAATGACAGGTTAATGCTAACCAGTCAGCTCTCACTAGCAGTTATTTCGACTAATCAGCTCTCACTGGCAGTAATGCCAATGAATCAGCACTCAGTAGCACTAAAGGCAACCAATCGGCTCTTAGTAGGAGTAACGGCAACCAATCATCACCCAGTAACAACAATGTTAACCAATCAGAACTCAACAGGAGTAATGTCAACCAATCAGCTCTCAGTAAAAGTAATGTAAACCAATCAGCACTTAGTAGTAGTAATGCCAACCAACCAGCACCCAGTAACAGTAATGCCAATCAAACAGCTCTTAGTAGCAGAAACGTTAACCAATTGGTACTCAGTAGCATAACGCTAACCAATCAGCTCTCAGCAGGAGTAATGTCAACCAATCAGCTCTTAGTAAAAGTAATGCTAATCAATCAGCACTTAGTAGTAGTAACGCCAACCAACCAGCACTCAGTAACAGTAATGCCAACCAAT
Organism: Semaprochilodus insignis; assembly: GCA_034552555.1. Lineage (NCBI taxonomy): Eukaryota > Metazoa > Chordata > Actinopteri > Characiformes > Prochilodontidae > Semaprochilodus > Semaprochilodus insignis. The sequence continues at coordinate 14,446,722 of CM067484.1, read as the reverse complement.
CAGCTCTTAGTAGCAGTAATGCTAACCCATCAGCACTCTGTATCAGTAAGGCTAACCAATCAGCCCTTAGAAGCACCAATGCCAACCAATCAGCTCTCAGTAGCTGTAATGCTTACCCATCAGCTCTCAGTAGCAGTAATGGTAGCCCATCAGCACTCACTAGCAAAAATGCTAACCAATCAACACTTAGTAGCACCAATGCCAACTGTTTGTGCTGAAGAGCAGAATGTGTATGTGATGTTGGGCTACTGCACTGAAATATCTGCATGTCATCAACTGCGTTTGTAACCTTACAGAAACAAATCTTAGACTATTTAGTATGGCTAACCATAAGTAGATCTAGTCCCAATGTCTACTAGTCATAGATGATTCGTTATCAGCAGATATGTTCATGAAAAATGTACTACATTAAAATCAGCACACAGTTCCCATGCTGGAGCATCCTTACAACATTCAGTCAGTCAGTCTGATTTACTTATTTAAGCTGTAGTGCTCATTAAAATCCACTCTCATGCACAAACACATCCACATACACACACCTGGAAGACAAGCTCACGCACACTCATGGCTCATTCTGAATGTAAACAGCAGACACCAAATGGAACAACAGGGATTTCAGTCAATTAAACAAATGACCATTCAAAGAATTACAACAGCATCACACCCGGTCTTTGTATATGCGCAATGTCAGCTTATAGATCTGTCTACCAGGGAGATGCTTTTGCATCGGCTAATGGGGTGACAGCACAAGCAGGAGCACTGAGGACTTTTTATGTCACTTTGAGTTGTCTTTCTCTGCTGATTCTGTTTGTGAAGCTGTGCGAACTGGGGAAACGGCACTAACAAATGTCCTGGTCGTGCTTTCGTGGTGAGTCTGAATTCATTTTTCATGACAGCGGGTTTTTCCACTGGTTTCTTCCTCCTCAGAATAACTGAAAATGCTGACTGAAACCAGACTAAACAGAGGCAAAGGCAAATAATGTGGCCAAAACAGTACACCTCAAACTTAGGGTGGGCAATATAGCATTGTTGCAATACACAATATTCATTCTGTGGACAAACTGGAATAGGCAAAAAGCATTAGCGATAAAATTACAAGTACAAGACTTCAGATCATACAGAAATACACTATTTACAGAGGAATAACACTGATTTTGCAAAATGTATACATCATTCAGTGATTAAGATGTAAACAAGGTCACTCAGAGTGGATAACAGGTGATAGGGCAAATCTAAAACATTTCAATTTCACAATACATGATGTGTCAGAATATTTTGTCAGACATCTGATCAGTTGTAACAGAAGAAAAAAGGCCAGTAGTGCTACACTTTAAGAAATACTATCGAGGACAATATGAAAATTTGTGTGTAATATTTGTACATACAAAATTCAGTTAAACAGGACTAATTTGGCTCTCTTTATAAAGAAACCTGTTGTTGGTCTACAAGTACAGACAATGTACACAATATGTTCTGAAAAGCATATTGTATTCATAGTATTCCATTGCTGTCATGCAATCACGATGCTGCCATTTTGGTAGGCAACTCAGAAGCTCAGTGAAGTAAACTGATTTTTGAAAGCATATTAAATTATATCTTTGAGTGTTTTTAATTTAAGTTAATTTATTTCATTGGTGTGATTTTAATTAATTGGTTGCAGAATATATATATATATATATATATATATATATATATATATATAAGCAAAGACACGCCTTATTGCTGTACCTGACTGACCCAACAGCCACGATTGCGGACATACATCCACAAGTGATGCCCTCCATGAGTCATCCTGCTACAGTCAGCACCACTGGCCGACGGTTGCATGATGCAGGAGTACGTGCACGCAGACTGTTACGACGATGACTGCCCTTAACGCCACATCATCGTCGCCAAAGACTGCAATGGTATTGTGGGTAATAATGGCTGCGGGTCATGTTCAGTGACGAGTCCCGGTTTTGTCTTGGTGGAGATGAACAGCTAATTTGTGTATGGAGGCACAGTGGTTAGTGCCAAGATGAACGGTTTGTTGTCATGTCCCTGGTATCGCTCCACCTCCAGCCCTACTGCAAAACCTGCAGGGACTGTGTGAGAATATTCAAGCTGCATGGGATGGATTATCGCTGGACACCATTAGGAACCTCTACAACTCCATGATGAGACATCTGGCATGTTGCGTTAGCAAACATGGTGGCCCGACACCATACTGAGAGTCACTAATTCTATATGTGTAGCTCAATAAATATTGCCCATATCAGTCTAAATTTATCATCATTTATTGTTCATGGAAATCTTTATCTTCCTTCCAAATGGCACTGCAATCCCACACTTCCTTCTGGGTGCAACTATTCTTTTGATGACGAGAGTATATAAAATCTTCTCCTCTTTTTTCCTTTTTTCTGCAGACTGTATTTATACTCTTCATGTATCTTTTCATGGTTTCTGTGGTCGTTCCAGTTTATTTTGCCTGCAGGACTGTAGTCAGGTGCTGTTGAACATGGTGACAGGGTCTTCTTAATAAGCCATTCAAATAATATGGATTGTATTGTGACAAAATTCAATTCATAATTGATAATATATTGTCATATTGCCCATCCCTAGGATGGACTGTAGTGAAAGGGTTCATTTTAGAGAATCTTATGCATTTAATGATTTCTTAATGATTTTGGTACAGTGGTGGTAATAGAAACCAGGGGGGTCATGATATCTGCAACATACATTTTATTTACTATCCATAACAACCAATGAACCCATGAATGTCTTTTGAGTTTTCTATTAAATAGATTATGGTATATTAGTGGTGAATCTGACAAAAATACATCTCTAAATACATTCTCAAACCTTTTGGAACATACTGTCTTGGGTATCAGACACTGTATTCATTACCATTTCATGTTAAAACTTTCTGTGAGGTAGCTTTTAGGAGCACTGCCATATTTAGACGTCTGGGTCCTATCATCACCACCGTGAACCATTCTGTTCTCCGTTTCTCTAGAACAGAACCTTTTACACCAAACCACTCTGAATGACAGTTTACATCTTAAACATTTATTTCTTTATTAGCAATTCTAAAAAGGCTGGGTGCTATAATGCATATATTTAACACCTACTGGATATTTTCATGTCCAGTACTGCTTTCAGTTCTGAGGTATGGACCAACAGAAATGTTCTAAAATTACCTGGGGGAATGTTGTTCCATTGGCTTCTACAGGAAAAAAAAATCTTCTCCTATAAAGTCACATATTTTGGAGATACAAGGTTTTATTGCGCACTACTGCCTTAAATCATCAGGCTCAGCATATCAAGCCCTTTGAAATCATAGCAATAGAATGGTTTAGAGGATTTTTGTTTAATTACTGTAAGTAGGACAGAGTAAATGTTGACAGTGGGGAAGGGCACAAGGACAGGAGGTACTGATGGAGATTCTTGCCTCGGGCTAGGAACAGAAAAGCAATTTATGTACCTAAGGTGTGCCGGAACCTTAGACATCTTTGCAAAAGCTCTGTAACACAACAGTGCAGCAGATTAAGTCGAAATGTTAACAAAAGCAGAATGACGAAGCAGTTTGACTGAAAAAAAAAAANTGGCGGCAAGCTTTGGCAACTTCTTTACATATGAATGAATGATTAAATCAATAACTGAACTGAATATATCAGCCAACATAATGTAGCTGAACATATCAGTAAGCATCATGCTGCTCGCATTTGCTGAAGTCAACAGTGCGACTGTGACTTTGAGTTTGTGAGCATTGCATTGTACAGAAGTAAACTTCAAATTAAACTTGTCAGGTTCAACACGGCTTCAAATAACCATTAATTATTAAAATAAACAACAAAAAAACCCTTAGATGTAGTTTTTTACGGAGGTCCTGGTGGCATGGTGATTATTTTTTAATAAGGTGTGATGCTACAAATGACTATATTCAGGTCACATTGAGGCCGCAATTTACTACATTAAGTCCACAATGAACTACAATGAGACTACAAACTATATTGAGGGTACACATTTCTATATTGAGGGCATAAAAACTATATTAAGGCCACAATGTACTATACTGAGGCCACAATGTTTGATTTTGAGGCCGCAATTTACTGTATTGAGCCCATATTTTACTTTTATTATACTTTTTCCCTCTGGGTCATGGGAGTTGCTGGAGCCTCTCTCAGCACTCGCTGGGCAGAGGGCAGGAAACACGGCATGGTGGCGCAGTGGGTAGTGCCATCACCTCATAGCAAAAAGGGCACTGATTTGATTCCAGCCAGGGCATCCAAGGTCCTTTCTGTGAGGAGTGTTCTCCCTGTGTCTGCTTGGGTTTCCTCTGGTTGCTCTGGTTTCCTCCCACAGCCCAAAGACATACGAACTGAAGATGCTAGATTGCCCCCTAGGAGTGAGTGTATGAGTTAATGTGTATGTCTGTGTGTCTGCCCTGTGATGGACTGACGACCTATCCAGGGTGTTTCCTGCCTTCTGCCCAGTTAGTGCTGGGATAGACTTCTGCATCCCCCCTGTGACCCAGAAAGATAAGTGGCTCAGAAGATAAACGAAAGAATGAACATTTTACAAAATCTCATGATTGCTTTCTGATTAAGAATTACCATGGCCACAATAAACATTGCTTTACCGAATACACACAATATAACATACACCTAATATATATATATATATATATATATAATCATGCAGATATTATATTTATTACATAATTGCATACTATATAGTTATATATTATATAATATTAAATATTACTTATATTAATTATATTTTATACAGCAAATGGACGTCTCTTTGAACAAATAAATGTATGTTGTGAACAACAACAATATCTCAGTGATTTGCTGATACCGGCTGACACAGTCACACATCATGTGGATAAGCAGAGTACTGGTACTTTTTCCCTCCACTTTAAGCACTAACCACCAATAATAAGCGGTACGCCTTTACTGGACTAAAATACTAACATATGGGTCTTCCTGGTCAGTATGTTCTCCACGCGGAACCGAAAATGTGTGTGCTTATGTGTGTTCACACTCTGTCTGGCAGTGCTGACTTTCTTTCCGTCTCTCCACAACGGTTTCAACTGTGAGTGCGTGTGCGCTTACTGTCAGGCAGCGTGAGAACTCTCTCTCCCAGACAGTGGAAATACGAGTGTCTCATTGCTTCCTCTGCAGAAATGCGCTTCTTTCCTTCAAACTGAAACAAGAGCACGGTCACAAAACGAAGAACACTCACAGACACTGCACTGTCAATGCACCAGCCTCACTCAAATCCCTGGACTGAAACAGTGCATGTCCCACAGTTCAAATAAAATACATATAGCGTCCAAGCCAGCTGTTTATCGTTTATCACTAAACACAAGCAGACTGTGTGGAGGGTAACCATAAGCCTTCACATCAAATAGCAACATTATCAGCACAGATATTCACAGATAAGCCAGTGCTTGCCATACAGGATAAAGGAATGATTTAATGTGTTACAATAACAATATCAAAACAGATCAAATTTGCATCATCTCAGATTCATAATGCTAATAGTCTTTCATCAGTTATTAGCAGCATTAGTGTTTTATCAGACAATCAACTGGTGCAATGAATGCATTAGAGAACGATGTGTTTTAGCAGGAGAGCAGTGAGGACAGTAACAGAGGGATTTCTTGTACCTGCAGCAGTTTGGACAGCAGGTCCACTCCATCGTTGTCCAGCCTATAAAAGAAAGATCAGAGAAACACAGAACACACAAGTCCTTTACCACGGTCAATTGCTGTGTTAGTTGGACTAAAGTCAAGACCAGTGGCCAGCAAGTATGTGCACATAGGCAACTGGGTTTCAACAGATTGAACTCTGCTTTAGTGTCCTCCTCACGTTACCCTTCATTACGTTCATATGGCACCCTGGCATCATCCACGCAACACTCCAGGAGGCCCATGTTCATAAACACACAGCTGATACAGGAAGGAACAGATCAGTGCAGCCAAAGGAATGTTTGATTTGTTGGGCCAAATTTATTCATTTCTTCAGTAGGTACACTGATGCATGAAGCAAGAACCAATGACAGTAAACCCAACATTAGAATAGAGTGTGTCATAAATACATAGCAATGTTTTTATTGACTTGCAGCAGAATCAGAAAATAACAGAGAGAGTTAGAAATTCAGAGCAGTGTTAAGATCTAAAAAATCACTGCATTTTGAAGGTTCTGATGTAGGCACGAAAGTACAAGTCATATTTTTATTTGCATGAACTGCTACTGACATAGAATTTTACTGTATATAATTTTCAGATAATGACCTGCCAGAAATGATCTGATACTGCTGTTCCAGACATGCAAATCATAGAACTTCCTAAGTGCACTCACAGTTAATAGGCACGAAAGTATAACATTACATGAAAAACACTTCAAATATGCATAGTCACTATAATTCACATTACTAATAGACAATTCTGGATTAATTTTATTTTAATGATCAAACAGGTCTTAGCAATTACCTATGATTCAAGTTCATTTCTGCATACATCATATTCAAATGACATTAAATATTTAAATAATGTTACCCTCACTAAATGGAACCAAAACATGACAGCAGCGTTCCGATTCAGACAGATTTTTTTCTTGTCAAGAAAAGGTTTTCAGGTTGTAAAACCTTGTGTGTATGTGCTTGTTAAGTTTTATCTTTCTTTTTTTTAAGGATTTTAAAATGCCACTGTGATCAAGTGTCATCAAGCATCATGATGCACGGACTAATACAAAAGAAAAAAAGAACGTATTCATTTTTATAGAAATTATACATTTAAATAGTATTTTTAACTAAACCTTTCTGGCAGTGCTACATGACAGTAACATGCCAGCAGCTGTATTTTGCATTATTACCAATATCCGTCAGCAAAATTTGGAGCTTGCACTGCTGTGTCTGAAAACATCAAATGCTCACATTACAGGTTATTAAAGACAATACCAATGATAGAATAATGAATCAATGATAAATCAGAGATAATTATTCATTTGCCAGCCGGGCAACTGGTTAAATATGTCCTCTTAAAAATTTGGTGCAGATCGCTGGTTAAAAGGAAAGAGAAGATGTATTAATACTGAACAACTCTAGTTTTTGCTTCAGGTTAAGTGCTTGTTGAAACGTCCCAGGACCAGAGCTACAGAAAAAGCAGGATGCAGTAACGTGGAGATGCATTACTTACCGGGGAGTGTGGTTGTGTAGACAGTCAGCACGGTAGCGGGGATAGTTATAGGAGATGAATTCCTCATTGGAGGTTATTCCAGGCCAAGTTTCCTCTGTAGGCGTGCCTGTGAGAAGCAGCAGGAGGGCTTATAAATACCACATACACACAGAAGAGGGAGAGATTGAGAAGAAGCTGTCTGATCCAGTGCCAAAATCAGCAGAGTGCAAGGTGGAGAGAGAGAGAGTGACAGAGAGAAATGAGGGAGAAGCGAAAATGAAGAAGAGGAGGAATGGAAAAAGAGAGAGAGGGAGAGAGAGACAGGAGGATGCAGTACCTAGCAGTTTGAAGATAAAGTGCAGCTCTTCCTCCACTGTAGATCCTGGAAACAGCGGCCGACCCGTAGCCATCTCATAGAAGATACAGCCAACTCCCCTACACATGCACATACACACTAAAACTCACTCTCTGCAATGCAACTTTGACTCAGTAGCTGACAGAGAACTTGTTTACACCTTTCATTAACATTTCCAGATCATGTTGGAGATACTTTGAACAGATTCCATGCATACTTTCAGCAAGGAGCGTCAATGCTGTGATCTGATGAGATCTGATTTCACTTTTCTATCTATACATTTGCTGTTTTCAAATGGTCTTCAGCTGCACTAGTCAGCAGCACTGCTATCCAGAGGACTTTTAGGCACGAGAAGTTAAATACTACACAGTTAAAGAAACAGAGTACAATATTAAACGATTGCATGGTCCTAAAACTGGTTACTTAAAGGTTCCTCAGATCGATGGAGAAAAGTGCTACAGACGGTTCTACACAGAACCTTTTTGAAAAGGTCTCCAAAAAGTGTTCTGCTATTTTTATAAGCTGACATCACAACTGACCCGATCAGACTGAGCATTCCGGTATGGCTGTGGATTAAGCATATAGAGGACTAAGGGTCAGTATGATTGTGGATTAGACACATAGAAGAGTGTGGGTCAGTATTGGCATGGAACAACACTGAATTTGTGTTTGGGGGTCTGCCTCTAGTATCAGTGGAGCAGAAGTATGATAGATGGGGTGCTGTAAAAAAAAGAATCCGATGGGGTAGCGGACAGAGTGGGGATCCTACAGGGTAGTGGATAGAGGAGTGTGCGTTCCCAAAAGCTGTATACAAGTATACCATTCAAGAGTAAGACACGCAAATCAAAGTCGATTTGAAGGTGATATTTGGATAATTGCAGAAGAAGGGGGCCGGACCAAATGGGGGCCGGGCTGAATAATAATAATAATAATAATAATAATAACTGTGTATCAGGCCTATCTGAGAATTGGGTGTGGCCTAATATTCTGATAAGCATGCTTGATTGACAGCTCTCTGTCAAGCACTCCCAGCCTCCTATGGCATTGAAGTGAGGAGACTAAAGAGGTTGCTGACTGAATCAACAACCAAATGAACAGATAAACAACATACAGACAGATAAGCTTATCCTTGTTAGGCTAGCTTTTGCTTGGTTGTTAGCTTTTGTTCTGCAAGGTTGTCCGACTCAAACACTGAAAAACAGTTTGGTTAAAGCTGTGTGGACATAACAACCCTTGTGATCGGTGACAATATTGCAATAATGTACACATTACCCAAGATTACGACTGTCCAGGTCATATTGACTTTTCCCAGACTGGAAAAGCAACAGTCAGAAACATGAGACTGAAATCAGCTTCCTATTTACCTGCTTCATGTTCCAATTCCCGCTTCTCCTTACATAGTGCAGTAGTTATTACTATAATGCCTGAGGCACCAGCATGTAGAGTGCTGTACCATTTACGACGGAATGGTAAAATTAGAGCAAGAGGCTCAAAAGTCACTGAGCCGCCAGCTAACTGCTGCAACATTTAAGGTGGAACAGAAAAGATGGAAGAAGAAGCACAACAGGCAGCCTGAAGCATCAGCATTACTACTTCAGCATTTAAGGTGGAACTGGAAAACTGGATTAAGAAGCTGTACAAGTATCATGAGGCGCTAGCATAACTGCCACACCATTTAAGGCGGAATGAAAACATTAGGTTTTTAAAATATGTTTTTGCCCTCTCTAGCAAAGATAAAGTTTAACCAGTCAGGTGCAGCCGATTACAGAGCAGTTCTTGAGCTCAGCTCTTCCACAAAATGCTAACGGTGAGAAAAAAAAATGGCACCCTTTTGCTAAGGTTAGTTTTGAAGTAATGGGTGGAGGCAGTCAGGCGGGCCAAATGGGGGATGGGAAGAGCTTTTGTAATGAGTTACCCAATTTACGTAACAAAAGGAGCCAAACCCGAATGGCTTGTTGTACTCCATGTTTTCTGATTTAGGCAGATGGATATAGGTTTCATTGCACTTCAAGACTTCAGAAGGATACAGGAAATGCATTCAATTTACAGTTGTGATGAAGGTAGAATCGTTGTAATGCATGCAACACATGAAACCTGAACATGATCTGAAAACACATATTGGTACAAGGTGTAAACAGCCACATAGGTTGCAATCAGGACTCCTCACCACATGTCGATCTGGGTTGAATAGTCTGTGCTGCCCAAGAGGATGTCTGGTGGGCGGTACCAGAGTGTGACCACCTCGTTAGAGTAGGTCTTAGTGGGAATTGACTTGGCCCGAGCCAGACCTATGGAGGAAAAGCAAAGCACAAATGGATTGTAAATGAGACCCGTTCACAGATCACTGCAAAAGGCCTGCTCATCCTTCAGCATTCAATAGACTGACTAGAGTATCCACAGTTAGACATTTGCTAGAAGGAAAAAAATACATATAAAGAAATAAATGTAGTAATTGAACTAGAACACAACAATTCCTATGACAAAGCTCCTCTGTAGCAGTGTCCCCAGCATCATTTCCAGGAGTTTTTTGGAGATTTTAACATGAAAATTTTGAATGAATCTACACTGCAGTGGCAACTGCTGTAAAATTAGTTAACTGAGTTCAACAACTACACAAATACAAAATCAAGTACAAATACTGTACAGTTTTCTATGTACAAAATTTTGTTGCTTATCACAGCAAGGTCAAAATGTCACCATCTACAAAATTTGGCTTCTTTTGACACCCAACATTTATTAAAATATGATGGCAATCTGAAGTTTTGCCAATACATTTACATGCTGCTGGCTCCAAAAGAAGTATAGTGCTTGAAGCCCAATTATTGCCATTTGTGATGTAGAAGAGTGTAGACAGTTATGATAGAGACAATTTATAATTTATATGTAAAATGTCTTATTAACATAACTACTTAATTAATTACTTATTGACTTATTAAATATACATGATTCAAACAAATCCCATCTCATTATTCAAAACAGCAAAATCTGTCTTCAAATTTGTGTCAAATTTGAGCAAATCCGATTACAAAAACAGTAACATTAACAAAAACTACATTAGCATAAAGCTCATCATATTTGAACAGTAAAGCGCAATGACAGTAATAGGTTCAAAGTGATAGGTTATAATGGGGTTTAACTTCTGCGCATCTTGTCACAGTGGAGGAGCCTATTTGTCTGTGTGTAAATACAGACCGAAGTCAGCTAGTTTCAGTTCCCCGCGGTCATTGATGAGGAGGTTTTGGGGTTTGAGGTCTCGATGGAGGACTTTGCGTCTGTGACAGTAGTTCAGCCCTCGCAACAGCTGAAACAGGAAGAGCTACAAACACAAACACGAGGTTAGCGAATACTCAGGAAATGGAGTGGAGCAAAGCACATATTTTAAAATACACTGAGAAGGTCAAGTCTGAAATAAACACACTTCATCACTGTGGCCATCAGTACTGCTGTGACGGGTTGCCATGTTTTAAAATGTTCAGTGGCTCTCACCTTGACGTTGTGCATGTGGATGCAGTTCCCACAGTCATCCAGGTACTGCTTCAGGTCTTTATCCTGAACATCACAAATATGGGATTAGAATGGATAGAAGGTAGGAGTGCAAAGCACACGACTTTAGGGTGTTTACAGACTCTGTGTTTCTAGAGATCTCAGAGTGCTGAGTAATGGTCTTCCATGCATATCACTGCTTTCAAAACAAAGCTTTCTTTTCACAAAATGGTACTTCTAAATAATCTAAATAATTTACATTTTTTATATAACAAGATTTTAATATAACATGATTGATTTTGGTTCATTTATTGTCAAATCTGACAACATTTTAAAGACTGGCTTTTTCAAATTATGCAAAAAATAAATAAATATAAAGTCCACATGTTTTGTTCTGACATTAAGGATATGCAAACAAGCCAAACAACTTCAAAACGCCCAAAAGACGTACCAGTTCTTTGGTGATTCTGGTGTTCAGCTAATTTGTGCATTGTGAAACGAAACAGTCTCAGTCAGCTTTGCATTTCTGGTTTATAATTATATAGAGTCATATAGGCTTAACATACGTAGAGCTAGATGAATGACTGTCTGTGATCTCGAGAAGACACAGCTAAGCTCACATCTTAAACTATGACAGCCTATGTGTTTTAATAGTGATTTCACTGTAGTTAAGAGGCTGATGCTAGGCATGCACATGAGACAGAGGTCATTTGCAGATTTGCACTTTAACAGCACTGTTCATTTAAAAATAGCAAATAAATATAAATTATTCACTGTGGTTAAATTTAAGAAAACCAACAAGCTGTAAACAGTGTAATGGATTAAAGTCTGCAGTAAGAATAAGAAGTGTGTAATTGGCTAACTGAGCATGTGTTGGGGCACATCGATGCCAGTGTGTGACTCACTAGATACTCAAACACAAGCGTCAGAGACTTCTGCGTGTGGATGATGTCATGCAGCGTCACAATGTTGGCATGTTTCAGATCCTTCAGCAGAGACACTGGAGAGAGAGAGAAAGAGAGAGAGGGACAGACAGACAGATGGAGAGGTTCAGACAACACTGCATATTCACTGTTAATACAGAGCACTGCTTAAGATCACTGAAGCAAATAATAACTGGTTTTAAATAATTTGTGATTGCAGGACAACGTCAGTATAAACTACAATTCAAATGGTTTGAATTCATTTTCCAATTAAAAATTGCTTCAATTTTATTCCACAAATACACAGTGCAGGCTGAAATACGAGACACAACACATAGCACTGTATAATTAGGTCTTTTAAGATGCTTTATTCAAAATCTCAAGTTGTTTAACAACACAAGAACATATTTAATGACATAAATGATACGCTATTATTATCAAGGCTCACTTGAGTCTGCAATCAAGATGATTTTAATGTCAGACTTGTCTCTGAATCACTAGTATTTGACTTGTCTTTGAGTCTGTAGTATTTGTACTCAGACTTGTCTCAGATTTGGCAGCATTTTTACACTGACTTGCATTGGATTCTGTAGTATTTGTATTAAACAATGTCATTCAAAGTGGCTTGATGGCTCTAGAGAAACTTGGCAAGCAGAATTGTTCACAGTGTTGGTGACAGGAACACTAAAAAGGACATGAAATGGTTACATATATGCGGCCTTACGTCTGAGACGTTGTTGTATGATAATTTAGCTATTTGTACTCTGACTTGCCTCGGACTCTGTAGTATTTGTACTCAAACTTGCCTTGCACTCGGCAGAAAATGGTGACACCAAACAATAGTATAGCATAGTAGGATTTATCACAGTGAGGATGTGTAGAAACAGCCCGGGCGATTCCTACGTTCTTTATCACCCTGGCCTGAATGCTGTAACTGTGTTAAGCAAATGCACTAGGTCTGGTCCAGAACAGCTCTATATTTAGCTGCCACAGTTTAGTACGGGGGAGTTTTGGGCTTTGTGTTCACGATTGTGACTCACCCTCTCTGATGGCAGTGCAGGGAGCTCCTTCCTCGTGTTCCAGGCGGATCTCTTTCAAAGCCACCAAGTTGTCAGTAAGTTTACTGCGACCCTTATACACCGTGGCATACGTGCCCTAAAAAGCAAACATCCATGTTATGCCTTAGAACTGACCATCATTCTTGTTTTCAGAGAAAAGCATGTTCTGATTATTTTTGCTTAAGTAAGAATTACTAACAGGAGACATAGTATCACTGACCCTAACCCTTACATTGACTGGAGCAAAAGATATTAACCAAAAATGACTTGTGTGGTGACACTAATGTATGTTTTCTCCTTATATGGAACAAAACCTTGGACCTCCAGAACGGTAACCTGCTGGTCCTCTCCACATTCTAACACAATGGAACTGACATTTTCAAATCATGCAAAAAATAAATGAATTTTATTTCTGAACATAAATGAAAAAAAAAACTGCATGATAATTGAGCACATCACCAGTGGGCAAAAAAACAAACAAACAAACAATAAAAATCAACACCATTATGCACATAGATTGCAACAATATGAGATTTTAAATTATTACCTCCCCTAGTTTATCCAGCTTCACATAGGTCTCCAATTTCCCAAACCCGATCTCCGACTGTAAACCAGAACACATCTCTGTTACTGCAGAACTGCACATCATGCCATCGAGTTAAAGCTGCACAACGAATTAACGAATTACTGTATTTATTGGAACTCCATTCACATCTTAATTTTGGCTTCATTCTTCATTATGCTGATACAACGTGCACAGACTTTTCTCAAAAGGGGAAATAAACTGATTTTCGGCATCATTCAATCCTCGAGATGTAAGTCATTCGAAGTGGTTTGATGTGAAACCATTACCAGCTCAGATTTTTGAAAGGAACCGGGAGTCCTGTAACCAGTAGACTTTTCAGCATATAACACCCTGCACATACAACTCTACCATCAATGGCAAAAGTATGCTTTTTATGGCAAACAATTATCTCAAAACTATAATAATAATAATAATAATAATAATAATAATAATAATAATAATAATAATAATAATTTATAGAGCACCTTTCATACCGTTGACAGCTCACACACACATACACACACACACACACACACA
>CM067484.1:14327976-14429708 GCA_034552555.1 Semaprochilodus insignis | reverse complement strand
ACACACACACACACACACATATATATATATATATATATAAACAATCTCTCAGGCATCAGGCAGCATATTCAGAACTATACCGTGTACAAACTGTGATGTAACTTTTTGAGGTACTGTAAACAACTGTGCCTCTGTAAGTTTCTCTACAACGGGGGACTTCACACCAAATGCACTCTGAATCTAAAACTTTTAATTACACAAAAAAATTGTAAGCGAAGGTTTCCCTGATTTCCTCAGGCTAGCTCAGATATGTTATTTAGGTACTACACAAAAACCAATACAAACTGTTAATATTATAGGGGATTTTTCATATTCATATTTTTCATTTTCATATATTCCACTTATTCAAACGGTTGATATGTAAACAAATTCAAAGTGGTTTGATGACTCTAGAGAAACTTGGCGGGTAGAACTGTTCAGTGTTGGTGACAGAAATAGGATAATTTAGCTATATTTGTGTTTGGTCCCCTTCACCACCGTTGTGAAGAAATCCAAGTTTTGTACACTTACCAATTTCATATTAAACCACTCTAAATGACTCTGTTCATTACTTGAAGACTGAATTATTCAGGCCAATTATTCAACTCAGCTCTACATGCATCTGAAATAATACTATACCATAAGACTTATACAACAAAACGAAGTAAGTATGGATTACAGCTGTCACCCATTCACATTAACTAGGACAGCATCTCACAGTCCTGCTCCTGAAGCTCCTCTACACTGTAGATTTTAGTACTTCCTCTGATCCAACACACATACACCAGAGCTAATACAAAAAAGACACATCTGTTTTCAGAGAAAAGCATGTTCAGCTCAACATCAGGCTGATGGGTGGTGAAAACCTGGAGAAAAGTTCAAACCAGAGTGCCGTAAGGCTACGTAAGGCTATGTAAGGCTACGTAAGGCTGCGTAAGACTACGTCAAAGCCTGGGGCTGTTTTTCTTATAGTGGTTTCGGCAAGCTTGTGTTTGCTGGCGGGTTCATAAACTCTGAAAATCTGGATGCAAATCTGCAGAAGTCTGCAAAACAAACTGCTCAAACAATAATGATCTGCCCACTTTGCTGAAAAGAAAACTGGTCTGTTTATAATAAATGTTGCTTGGTTTGACATTTTGTTTCCTAACATAAACTTTAAGCTAAAATTTAAGTATGGCACATGATGGGGGCCACTACATTGGACATGAGCATGAATCCAGTGTTAGAACAGGTAACATGGTAACGTGTACTGCTGAGGAGAGGAAGAACAAGGATTAGGAAAATACAAGACACAAAAGGTTCCGGTTAAGTCTCCTTTGGTGTTTCCCCACACTATAAGAAATCCTAACCCTCTTAAGAAATCCTAACCCTTTCACCATAAAATCCAGCCGTAAAGCTCTGCTCTGACAGGGGAACGCTCAGTGAGGATAGTTTTGCACTCTGCTGGGAGCTGCATCAATGAAAGCTCCTCTTATCCATATCAGTGTACCCACAGCCAAAGCACTTATAATAGTGTTGATAATGTGGAGCTGTGCGCTCTCGGCTTTGACCCTGAATAAATATGACAAGGCAAATACACAGACAAGAAAATACAGCGAGTGTGAGAGAGAAATAAAGACATTTCATTTATACACACACACACACACACACACACATATATATATATAGCTTGAGTATTCTCATGTAGTTCCTGCAGATTTTGCGGTAGGGGTGGAGTGTTCAATAGCACCCTGCACATGTTCAATCGATAATGAGTGTATATATATATTTGAGTGTATGTGTGCGTGTATATATATATATATATATATGCAGGAACTGCATGAGAATACTCAAGCTGCATGAGATGAATTATTGAATTAGGAACCTCTACAACTCCAGTCCCTTTTCTTCTCTGACCGACTGCCTGCTGATCATTTTCGGGCAAAGGATCACTAGCTAATTTAGATGCCCGGAGTACACATGTATGCAGAGTTACATTATTAGCAGATTATATCTTCCCGTCGAGGATTTAGATTATATCTTCCTGACGAGTACAGACGGGAAGTAATGAGCAGGACAGGAGTAGTGAGCAGGACAGAGAGTAGACAGCAGTAACGACACAGTGGGGTCAGTAGTACCTCAGGAAAGAGAGAGCAGTCATTATTATAGCAGTAAAAACAGTGAATAAACGGAAGTAATTACCAGAGAGACCCTGCGGAGCCGTCTGCTGAGCGGTTTGTCAAACAGCGGGCTGTTTAAACTGAACTTCTCCAGATAACCATCCGGTAGCCGGATATCAGCCGGCAGAGACAGCCTTTTATTAATGTCCTAAAGAGAACACAGACACACAAAAGCACTCTATATCAATAAGCTCTCATAGTTTTCCTTCCTCTGCATCACTGTGATGACCCAGTGTGATATGTAACCCCAATTCATCTGAATCATAAGTCTTAGAATGTTTTAATACTAGGTATTTTTCAGTAACCACTATGAAGCAAATACTTTAACCAATAAATTAACCAAGTTATTAACGAAAGTGTGGGGCTGCATACAGGCTCTTTAAGGGGTGTAATCTAGAATTGCAGGATTGTGCAAAAAACAGAGAAGCTCATCATTTTTCAGAAGATGTCTTGAAGATATGAGATTAGATTAGATTAGATTACATTACATTACATTAGATTAGATTAGATTAGATAAAATACAAAAAATACTCCACTTGCATAAGAATATCTTATCTTATATAACGCTGTACATCTTTTAAGATAATCCACTTACATATGACAGGGAACACTGAAGGAACATTCCAGAGTTTCATAAACTCCAAAAATGAATAGGATACAGAGAAACAAATTTTCTGTTGTGTTTTCATGTAAAATGAATAACTCGTAACAGCTGTTTCCACTGGAAATGAACTAACTGGAGGAGAGTCTGGGACTTTTGTGCAGTACTGCAAATAAACAAAAACCACAAACTACTATTAAACGGCAAAACAATGCAAACAAAAACCCACTGATGAAGGCTACAATTCAAGGCCCGAATTAGGAAATATAAAGCGTTGATGAGTGAGCAGAAGGTTAAGCGGTCACCTTGCGGAAACAGTCTGCTCTCTGCATAATTTACACTCAGCTACACCTGTCTGTCAAAGCCCATTAACACCCCTTTTACTGAGCTCCTTGCCACCAGCTGTGCTTCTGCAGTTCTAAAGAAAACAGCTCTTCATTTCATCTCAACTGCATGCATCATTTACAGCGCCCTGTTCCAGAAAAGGTCCTGAGAGAGGGGTTGCTGATGTACCTCAGTGGAGATTTTGCGTCCTGGGTTGTTCCGGAGCCGCACCCGGACTGGACTGTGCACCTCGTCTGACGAGGTAGCCGAAGCCTGGTCACTTTCTCCATCAGAGCCCATCTTCACATCTTCATGAACTATCTCTGCATAAACACACATACATGTACATGCAGGTTAGGCAAATGAATTTATAACAGTCTGTTTACTCATGGCTGTGGTGGTCTCACTGTTTGTGTCAAATCAGGATGTCCACTTCAATCCTAAGAGGTCACAGTACTGGACATTTAAGGCACTGTTCTTCTTTACTACACTAAACTGAATTGTAACTGCACTGAAATTCAGCACCCTCCGTCTACAGACTGACACCTTTCTACACACTCACCTGTCCTACAGGCTGCTCTGTCTAGCTCTCATTTGCTTAGAAACACATCACCAGGGCATTAAATTACAGAATAGCTCCATACTGAGCTGTTCTCATGACACACCCACACTCAGACTGGCTTTCTGCAGCTCTCCATCAAAATCAAGTCTGGTCAGGACAACATTTGCCGAATAAGAATCAGAATAAAGACATCATATCCGTGTTCAAAAACATCTTTTCAAAGGGCCCATGTCATAATAATGCTCCTTGACATTTTGGAAATTGATGCAGTATGTAAACACTTAACAACACTTTCATCTAATCAACCACTTTCCAGTCGACATATTCCATACACAGAGACTAAACCGCAAAAACAGCCCATGTTGAATTCAATGTTCCTGTGACGTCACAAAAACGTAGTTTGAAGTTTTGAAGTTTAAAGGAGTGTTTCACTTCTTTTAAAATGAAGCACAATACAAGGCACCCAATCACAACACAGCTTGTTTACACATATCAGTCTTACAGTCACCACAGTAACAAAAATAGTCTGTTTAATTCTAAGGAATAAAGAGAGGTGAAAAACCTCACAAATCATATGTGAACTTCAAAATGGAGGAAGTTACCTTCCTGTGGAATTACCTTAACTGTGCTTTGAATGAAGTGTCTATAGAGATTCAGTCAAATCACTCAATCCAGCTGCCTACAGTTGCTACATCTGAAGTAAGATAAGATAAGATGGCCACAAGGTGTTTTGTCGTCACTGTGCCTACACGACTGATCTTAGACAAATGAGCTCTGTTCTGATTGGCTGCCCTGCCTTGTTCAGAGAAGCACCAATCAGGAATTGGTACTGAAGTCCAGGTGTCGGTATTGGTGAGTGTAACTGCTGCTATCTCTGAACGAGACCTACAATGGACATCTTGCAAAACTTCAGCCCAAAACTAACATGAATAGGCTCTTTGCGAATGATGTCACGTCACTGCGCTGTGAACTGCAGGAGGGCAGGAAGTGATTTTCTATACGGGTAGCGCTATCACAGGCTCTTAAAATGCCTATGGTTTGTGCTGTTCATGGTTGCTTAAAATCGAGAACTGAGAAAATTGGAGGAGCCTTTATCAAGCACGAGAAGTTGTTGTTCATGAGGGGGGAAATGGTCAGCACAAGGTTGAATCTTCCTACAGGTCTCATATTCCCAGGCTCTCTGTCAGGGATAGTCGGTCAAGAACCATCTACTACCGCAGAACAGGAGATTTGACTGACATACAAAACGACATTGGAACAACAGAACTTTAATTCATGACAGACCAGCACAAAGCGATACACGGATAGCCAATCAGAATGCAGCTGACAAAATCCTAACAGCCGTCAGGATAATGCACTAAAGATACCAGACTTTCTGTTTACTCTGTGACTGAGTCGAGCTTCCTATTCCCCAGCTTCTTGCTCGAATTTAAGTGTAAATGGTGATTTAGGTGTTCATTTTGTTGCTTGTAGTTACTGTTTTAAATCTACCCTCAGTGCATCTTCTACAGAGGAACTGTGCAAAACACAATACTCCTCACCTCCTGACTGCATGAAGAAGCTTCCGCCTCGTGTAGTCTTGAGGAGCAAGTATTGTGTTTTACGTACCTGATCAGTGGCAGTGTACGGATGATAGATTAAAAACCTAGCTTAAATAAAGAACCATAGCTTAACCATAGCAACCACAGTTTATGTGGAAAGGTGCTGCGGTGTTGAACTGTTGTTGCTAGACGAATCCACAGGACAATAAAAGAAAACCCAACGACAGTCACTGTGGAGCACCTTGGTACCAAGGTCAACTCAACTGCTAACAATATAGCTGTACATCTAGCCTTTCATTAGTTTTCTTGAGAAGGACGTCTGGAGGAGAGGGTAGTCCTAACATCTACTGCCTTGATAGCAGAAAATCTTTCAGTTCAGTAAAAATCACTCCTCTTCATAACGTAAGGGTTACGTCCAGCATGTGTTGTGATTTTCTGTTTATATCTTTCGATGGTAATATCGTCTAAACTAGTATAGTATGGGCTCGCCTCCATCTCGTCCAATCTGTTTTTCACTTCCGGCCCTCCATTTGGATTTCACATGTCATCAGAATCACATGACTGAAAATAACCTATTGTTTTATTGTGCACAAGGTGCAAAAGAAGGGAAGACAGAAGAGAAAGATGAAAACAGAAGACCATGAAAGAGAGAGAGCGAGCGAGAGAGAGAGAGAGAGAGAGAGAGAGAGAGAGAAAGAGATTTCGCAGAAGGTGCGAGTGGTTCTAACTCTGCAGTACTGAGAGCTGCCCTGTTATTTAACGCGCACACACTTATCTGCAGTAACTCTCAGCCCAGCCCTCTCCCTTCCCCCGATGTAACCTCACACACTCCAGTCTCTCACCCTTCTGCCTGTATGTGTGTCTGTGTGAGGGAAGCAGTTCAGAGCTGACAATGCTGTATGACCTCTCTCTTTCTGTGGTGTTACTGAGGAAGGAGCTGAGGTCCAGGTGATGCTCTCAAGCAGCTCTCACTCACATCATTTTCATCAAGACATCTACACCACTTTAAGTACACCTACCTTGCATCTACAATCATAGTCTATTTTATGAGGTCTACTTACCGTATAGATGCAGCTTGTAGTTCAACAGTTACCCTTTAAAACCACACGTTACCCTGTTTAATGGTCAGGACCCCCAAAGGATCACCACTGAGCTGTAGCTGATCATTCTCAGCAATGCAGTGACAATGAAGATCAGTGTGTGTGGCTGGTGCAGCGTGTGCGTGTGTACCCAGGCGTGTGGTGTGGTTGAGATAGGAGCTGAGGCTGCGGCCCAGGCTGCGCGGGCGGCGGAGAGCGCTGCTGTAGGACTGCAGGAGTGAGTGCATGCTGAAGGAGCCGCCTGCTCCTCTCACTGACCCACGCAGACTGGCACTACCCCCACCTGGCATGGCCTCTGGGAGAGAGGGAGAGGGGGAAGCACACACAGAGGAGGAGAGGAGAGGAGTGGAGAGGGACACAAGAATAGATGGTGCATTTGGGATGGAGAGGAGAGAAGAGAAGCAAACAGAACAGAAAAGTGAAGCAAGTGAAGAGAAGTGAAGAGAGGAAAAGAGAGGAAAAGAGAAGAAAAGAAATGTGAAAGGAAGGGAAGACAGAGGAGAAGAGAAGAGAGAAGAGATAGGACAAGAGAACAAAGACCATAAGAACAGAGGAAGAAATATAAGAGAAGAAGGGAAGAAAGAAGTGAAGAGTCAATTAGAAAAGAGAAAAGAAAAAAGAAGAAAGAGCCAAGAGAAGAGAGAAAGAAATATGAAAAAGAAGACAGAGAAGAGAAGAGATGAGATGAGAGGATAAAGACAGAATAGAAGAGAAGGGTAGAGAAAAATGACAGAGAAGAGAAGAGAAAAGAAGAGAAGAGAAGAGCAGAGAAAAAAAGGCAGAGAAGAGAAGAGAAGAGAAGAGAAGAGAAGAGAAGAGAAGAGAAGAGAAGAAAAGAGAAGATGGAGGTGAAGAGGATGGCAGTGAAGAAGATGAAGGTGTTGTGGGATGGGGATGTGATGTAATGGAACAGCCAGAGAAATGAAATGATGCAGCATGTAATAAAACAGTTAAAAAAAAAAACAGATGGCAAAGGATGGCCAGCAGGGGTGGTCAGCAAGGAGGGTGTCAGAGAGAAAACAGAAGGAGAAGGACGGGAGAACGGAGAAGGGACATGGAGAAAGAGGGGGAGAAGAAAAGAAAAGGGAAACAGCAAATTAAAATCAAAGAAATCAACAGGGAAACACACAGAGTCTTAACATGCATTTAATTTAGCAACACACGTTAATGAACTCAGGATCAGCTCATAAGGAACACTGTCAGTGTTAGTGCACACATAATCAGCGATGCCAAAAACAGGGGATCAGCAGTTAAGCTCCAAATCAATGGCTATATTTCTCTCTGTTGTCAGTAATCGTTTTAATGACATGTGCTGCTCCTGATAAACAAAAAATGAAATGCAAGAGCAGCAGTTTATCATTTTATGAAAGCCAAATGGACTTCACCAAATCCGAGATACGCTGGGAACAATGCCAGAACAAGCAAAACACAATAAAGTGGAGCCACTGAACCGGTTCTAATGCACGCTGCCTAATCATTCACGGCAGGGCAATAAAACGGCAATATTGCTACAGTATAACACTCCCTGACATCCAGATATTAAAAGCAGTTATATAACCCTAAAGGGGACAATGTAAAGTCATTCAGAATGATCTCATAGAAAAACCTATCAAGTCAGAATTGATCACGTTGTGGCGGCAATGGGAACCAAATGTCTGAAGAGTTCAAGGTTTCTTAAGGCTCCTGGGGGAAAGACACTATGTGAAATGGTTATGAATACACTGCCTGATGCCTGGGCCATTGTTTACGATAGTTTGAGGCAAGATTATTTTTTTAAACAGGTTCATGGTGGAACATGCTATGGGGGTACATGCTGAGTGTGGTCAGGCAAAATAGTCTCCAAAGAAAACCTGTTTTTTCCAAATGTACCACCAGCATCAGCATTACACAGGAATACTCAGAAGGCCTAGGACATAAATGTAAATGTAAAAGCTGAATAATGGTTTTAGTTCTGTATGAGGGGCGGAGCAGCCTAGGAGTGCTGGACAGAGAGCTGTCAATCAAGCTGCTCATTAGCCATGCCCACACAGTTCTAAGACAGGTCTGATAGCTTTACTGGATATTTCATATAGCATTCAAGTTCAGTAACATTTTACTATGTGCTCCATGTGACTTTGACTACCATACTTGCTCGAGCTTGCTGGTTTCTTTGGGGTACTACTGGGAAGTATTAAGATGACAATTCAATATGAGTGCTAGCTCATATACAGTAAAATTCATTCTAAGGCTCTTAATGATCTTGTAATTCTGAGGATCCAGTGACATTCAGTGCTAAAATGTACGTAGACCAAAACTGTATTGTGTTTGGAGACATTTTGTTCGCCACGTTGTGTGAGATTTTCAAAAATCCCATTTATATTTGATAGCTTAAACTCCAAAGTTCCTAATATAGCTATGACACCAACTACAGAATCACACACAACTTCAGTGGTCTATTTAAATATCACGGATCAAATAAAGTGCTACACTGAAATTAGGAGGCAATTGGCTATTTAGCACATTGAGCCATGCACAATTACACTAATACTATGTTATTCTAGAGTACAGATGAAGGAGCCGCACTCAAACCCAACGCGAGTGCATTTACATCATAGAATTTTAATGAGAATTGTCCAAAACAATACATTGGCCAATTCCTTGTTTGGAGCATTCCACTTCTGATGTCGGCCAAATATAAAAATGCATCCTTAATAATGTCACTGTAACAGCTCATGACCTCAAAGTCTTTTCCCACCCACTGAATAATGTGTATTATGACTTCTATGTTTATCAGAACTGTAGATAATTCCTGTCTTATCTTGTCACCCAGCCCTGTAACTCTGCTTCAGAACAGTCCCGTATTTATGAAAACTGGATGTGCGAGTGAGTGATGTAGTCAGGTCAGCAAAAGAGAAGCCATTCGTTTGCAAGTGAGCAACTAGTTCATTCTGACAAAGCAGGCGGCTGACTGGTCAGAGGCGAGGAGCCATGCTGGTGTAAACATGCTGACTGGTCAGAAGGAAAATGGCAAGCAACAGCCCAAAGTTCAGGTCCATCACAAACACACACACACCTACACTGGCAATCTGAGCATTTACAGCATCCTCACTGCATGCCTGTCCCACAATGTCAGACAGTACGAACACAGACTGAAAACAAATGTGCGTGTTTAATAAGTGAAAGCAAATGAAGACTCAGCAAGACAACGCTGTCTCTCCATGGGCAGTCGCACACAAGACGGCAGGCACTATGGGTCATTTTTCACAGGAAGGGAGAGGCAGTAACAGGTTATCAATAATCTTGACAGATTTGAATATCTAATCAGATGCTGCTTCTGCAGAGTCTGCATTTTTCCTGCACTCTCTACTTCAATCATCATTCTGCGCTAATGACCCAAATAATTCACTGATACTGGATAAAGAATATGGGCTACTAGCCTGACATTATTAGCATTTACCTGGCACACAGACTTAATTCACTAGGGACTTTATAATGCATATGATCCATTCAACCCTATTAGTTCAAACTGTGGTTAATCAACATTCAGACCTTCAGAAGGATATATATTTAGATGGATTACTTCCTGATCTATTTAAACCTGAAATATTAACCGAGGTAGTAAGAAGTTAAATATACACAGTCGAGTCACATTATTATGACAACTTCCCACTTTCGATGGCAGCAGCTAACCCCTAAATTTACAGCTAATACATAAATTTCAGCTAAGATCTTTAAGCTGTTTTATTAATTTTAGATTTATTTATTAATTTTTACATTTGTAAAAAAAAATGTTTGTTTTTACAAATATTGTTCCAATATTTTCATGTCACAGCTGAAACACAAAGAGTTTAAGTCTGTAGGGGAATCCTTATTTTAGCCACACCCCTGCGTTTTGGAAGCATGTGCATCCTGTCCCTCATGGCCACAGGGTGAGAAGTTAGATCATATGGTTCTGAAGTAAATGTGTCTGTTATACTATGTTCTTTAGCCAATTATTCTTTTATTTGAACGTATTCATTTTTACTAAATAAAAATGAATGAACTGCCTTCATAACATGCACCATATAAATCTGTCTTTGTGGCAGCAGGATCTCTTCCATTTATTCACTGTGTTCATGGAAAATGAAATGAACATAGTTGTATAGTTCCGGTATACACAAAAGTCTGTTTATCTTTCTGATAACTGAATAACTCAAATGTTCAGCCAAGCCTAATATTTGCTTAGTTGTGACGTTATGTATGTATATGTGATAAAAAAGATATTGCTCTATTTTCTTTAAAACTAATCTGCTCATTGATATATGGATTTAGTACTGTTTTAGTGGACCTGGGGCACAACAGTTTTGCAGGCTTTAGAGCTGGGATGAATGTTTTTAGGGCTGGGATGAATGTTTTTAGGGCTTTAGAGCTGGGATGAATGTTTTTAGGTCTTCAGAGCTGGGATGAATATTTTTAGGGTTTTAGAGCTGGGATGAATGTTTTAGGGCTTTAGAGCTGGGATGAATGTTTTAGGGCTTTAGAGCTGGGATGAATACTTTTAGGGCTTTAGAGCTGGGATGAATGTTTTAGGGCTTTAGAGCTGGGATGAATGTTTTAGGGCTTTAGAGCTGGGATGAATGTTTTAGGGCTTTAAAGCTGGGATGAATACTTTTAGGGCTTTAGAGCTGGGATGAATGTTTTAGGGCTTCAGAGCTGGGATGAATATTTTTAGGGTTTTAGAGCTGGGATGAATGTTTTACGGCTTTAGAGCTGGGATGAATGTTTTAGGGCTTCAGAACAGAGATGAATGCCTTAAGAGCTTTTAGAGCTAGGATAAATGTTTTTAGGGCTTTAGAGCTGGGATGAATGTTTTAGGGCTTTAGAGCTGCTGGGTTGAATGTATTTAGGGCTTTAGAGCTGGTATGAATGTATTTAGGGCTTTAGAGCTGGGATGAATGTATTTAGGGCTTTAGAGCTGGTATGAATGTTTTAGGCCTTTAGAGCTGGGATGAATGTTTTAGGCCTTTAGAGCTGGGATGAATGTTTTAGGGCTTTAGAGCTGGGTTGAATGTTTTTAGGGCTTTAGAGCTGGTATGAATGTTTTAGGGCTTTAGAGCTGGGATGAATGTTTTAGAGCTTTAGAGCTGGGTTGAATGTTTTAGGGCTTTAGAGCTGGGTTGGATGTATTTAGGGCTTTAGAGCTGGGATGAATGTTTTAGGGCTTTAGAGCTGGGATGAATGTTTTAGGGCTTTAGAGCTGGGTTGAATGTATTTAGGGCTTTAGAGCTGGGATGAATGTCCTTAGTGCTTTTAGACCTGGGATGAATGTCTTTAGGCCTTTTCAAGCTGGGATGAGTGCATGAGTCAGTGTGTAACTGTGACGAGCTGCAGTGCTGGTGGGTGTAGAGCTGAAATGAATGTGCTTCTCTACATTGTACTGAAGTGTAGGTGGAGGTTTTGTGTAGTGCGTGGTACTGTACCGGAATCGCTGTGTGCTCCAGCGTCCTGCGAGCTGATGGTCTCGTTCAGGCTTTTCTCCCCAGTGCTGCCCCCCCGCAGCGTCAGGGACAGCTGCCGTTTGATCTTCCTCATGCGGTCCATCAGAGGGGGCAGGGGGGGCCGAGATGAGGAGGGTGGAGGGGCAGCCACTGTTTAGTAGCCCTGTCCGAAATACACAGACACACCCAGTCATAAATCTGCACACTACAGCCTGACCAGTACATCATTCAGGAGGTAAAAACTGTCTGGGTTCCACAGGATTTAATCTGCATCCATATTAAAAGGACTACTAACATCCCGCAACGTCTCTTACATGAATAGTCACATAGAAACGTCAAATCACAACAAATCCTCTTCAGTGAATGGAAAAATCCTTTTTTCTGCAGATTTTGGTTTAGTAGCTAAACTAAAATTTTGTTTGTTACTTAAATTTAACGTCTTGGGAAAAAAGTAAAACATAAAAAGACGTTAAAACACCAAATGCGCTATAACGTTGCACCGGCCACATTTTGTTTTACCTCGCCCAAACTGTTCAAATTCCGTAAACACTGTGTTAAACTGTGCAGATGTATGTGTAATAACCGTGCAATAATAAGTAATGAGCATGTAATAATAAGTAATAAGTATATAATAATAATAATAATAACAATAATAATAACAATAATTCGCTTTTATTATACAAAAATATTGTTTTATTATAGAATATTCAAATATTCAAGGTTTTCTTTATAAGAATACAATAAAATATTAAATTTTAAAAAATATCTGACAGCCCCACAGTAAAGCACTGTTCAATGTTCAGTTTTCACCGTATGAAATGATATTGGTCAGTATTGTTTGTTATTAAATCTCCCTTAAAATTGATATCAGTCTTTGCCTCAGTCAAGCCATGTGCCACATAACTCTGTATGCGTACATACCGGTCACTTCACACCCTGATAAAAAATGTCCCTCTCCCTGAGTTTACATCACACAAGATGGACTTTGTCCCTGAGGAAGCCCAACCTTTGAAATAGCAAACTCATTAGCGATTCTGAGACAGAGGGATGATTGTGTGGGTGGATGTGTTTATCAGCACTGGATGTTATTGAAAGTGATGGCGCTGCACTGTGAAGGCCTCACGCTGAGCCTCCAGCGCTGGACTGGACTGGTCTCACAGCGCGAGCCACAAACTCGCGTAAACACCATTTCCCTCGCCAAGGAGAAATGTTCACTTCAGAAACAATTAGCGCCAGTTCACCATCACACACTGTTCCAAGAGTGACTGGCTTTCATAACACCGCTAGCCGACATTCGCGGTCACAATCAACTTTGGAGAAAAACTCAAAGACCAGAGATCTTCACAAACACTGAGGTTTCAGAAAAGAGCTGGTGGAAAAGAACAGGAAACAGTGTCATTACTGGAGCAGTTTTGGGAAGTGCCATGTAACCTATTTTATTATATACATAATAGGTCATTAGGTACACCTCCTTTTGTAGTCTGAAAACTGGTCTTCAATGTTAAGGACCCTCACAGGTGGTGGCATGTTACTGTGTGTTGCTCTGGTACAAGTGGATCAGACACAGCAGTGCTACTAGAGTGTTTAAACACCTCAGTGTCACTGCTGGACTGAGAATAGTCCACCAAGAATCTTGTAGAGTTTAAGACGTTTACATTCAAAGAAAAACTAGCCCAGCACCAAAACTAGCTGAGGAAGCTAGTTTAAACCTCTAGTTTCAATACAGATTTGACAACAAACAACAAAAGTGAAAAGACTGTGCTGCACAAAGTTTACAGAAAAACGGTGACGGTACAGAGTTGAAACTGGCTTTGTTATCAGAGTTTCTGCACCATGTCCAGGATAGAAGGGCAAAATTTAAGCTGGTGACACAAAAAAGACAAATTCAGCTTTGCAAAGCTGGGTTTGGTTCAACAGCAAAAGCCATTGAAATAGCAAGAGCAGTTTCTTTTGTTTAACAACCACAAGAAAATGAAAGGTCACCTGGTAGGTTTCTCCAGCAAGTCTGAGGCACTGAACTGGGGCTGGTTGATACTATTGATGTTTCGCTTGTTTCTAGCTTTTGTAGGTGAACTACATAGTATTTAATGTTATTTGTTGTTTTTCTGATCCTGTTTCCTCACTGTACATAGGGATCAGAAGAAAGAGTGACTATTTCTAAAAGTTCCTTGGCTGGCACTAGCTTAGCTGCTCTCGGTTAACAAAGTTAGCAAGTTCAAGTTCTATAGTACATCAGCATTTATTTTCGGGTCCATGCACTCTGATGTAAAGTAGAATGATTAGAAGGGGAAGAGCTGTAGGGCGAATAAATCTAGCATTACAACACATGGCAGAAAGAAGAAGTAACACACTGTAAATAGTGCAACCTGAAAAAAATACTTCAATTTGTTACAAGCAATTGAGTAAGGTTTTCTGCTCAAAAAAGTACTTTCATTGAAAGAAACAAATTGTAACAAATTAAAGTAATTTTTATGTTGGACCAACAAAACACATTATACCGCACAGACTTAAAAAACTTCCCTCTTTCTTCTAAACACAAACAAACTATCAGGCCATTCCCTTGCACACTTTTTAAAGGAATGTGAACTCCAATTTCCCAACATATTTAGCAAGCTCTTTTAAGTCAATGCACTGTAAAAAGTGAAACGTAAAAAAATGCTCTTAATTTGTTACAAGCAATTGAATACATTTTACTCAACTCCAAAACTTACTTTAATTGAAAGAACAGTTCGTTCAAAATACTTAATAGGTCTAATAAACCTAATTCATTTGCTTGTACCAAATTAGAGGTTTTTTTTTTGGTTGGACCAATGAAACACTTTTTACAGTGTGGGTTACCTGACACTACCCGACTACATGGCCCTATCGCTCAGTCTTTTTTGGTTTTGTCGAGTATGAAGTCATCGACTTGAGTCTTGGGTCTGCCTCCAAACCTCCTGTGGTTTAATAAGAATATCAATATTATTGATAATGTTTCCATGCTTTCACACCGTCCTGTCGTCCCAGCACTAACAAGGACAAAACAAAACAGATGTAAACGAACGAGGACGAGCCAGAGTTGTTTTAGCCATGGAGAAAACAACCCATGTTCACAGTGGAAAAAAGTTAGGAGTGCTCTCTAGATGTGCCAAACGGCCAGAAGGCTATGCTTTTTACCCATGACTCTAATCACATGCTTTGGCAAGAAGATGAGCAACAATCTCTGCTGCAAATCCTAGCTTTTCCTCCTTGCACTTGCGGTGACCCACAAAAAAAGGACAACCGTAGAACATGGGATTTAAAATGCACATATCTAGAAAACATGCAGAGAACTGTGGTACACTGCCACAGCGGGCTGGGCCAGCTAATGTCCAACTCTTTCAATCTGTGTTCATTTATATGAATATCAGGAATGATATCTCCGCTGATGCAGCGCTCAGCTTGACAGCCTGCGAGTTTTTCATCCTAAAGAAGGCTAAACACTTCAGCCAAGACTAATGAAGTTTACTTTGCACTCATATTTTGGCAGCGACGCAGGATCTAAAAGTAAAGCCTACTGTAAAAGCTTCTCTACTGTGAGTCCGAAAGCAGCCGTTCCGAAAAATAACCTGCAGATCTAAAGTTGTACAGTACAGCTGGAGTAAGTAGGTCTGCTGGCAATAAATAAGCGGAGCACATTAACGCTCGGCTATTTTTACTCCCGTGTTCGTGCGTGCCTTTTAATCAGTGTTTAATTTCTCTCAATGGAGCGCGCACTCGGAGGCACTGCGAGCCCAACCAGTTGAAAGGGAGACACCGAAAATATTTCAGATAGTTGAAATGGTGAAGGCTGAGGTCGCAGAGGCACGCATGGCAGCGGAAATCCACAGCTGAAACCCATGACTAGAATGCTCTGAACGGCCCGAACAGCCAAGCTGCCTTTTGAATGGCCTGGCTGTTTGACTCCAGTGCTCTGAGCGCTGGCCCAGAGCCAATGATAACCAGAGCGATACGCAAGCTATCGTTTACCAAAGATAACCTCCATTAAAAGCCTCTCTGATCCGTATCGGCCATAAACAGACGGCCACTTTTTCCAACCCTGACAGGCCACACTGCGCACCGGGATAAAAGCGCTTATAAAACCAAATCACTCATGTGTATACCATACTTTAAACCTGTAAAACCAGACATTTACAAATGGCAAGTATAAAACGTCAGGCTAACCAGAGAAAGAGGATTATGAAACATTTACAAGCACCATATCATGGAAAACATCATTTGAATAACAGTCCTTATAAGAAAGTCCGTTCACTCTGCGGTCATCTGTTTCCAGCCATACAAGCCCAGGAAATACTGAAGAACTGAAAAACTGAAGGTCAAATTACAGTTTCAAAACAAGGCTTAAAATCACAGACAAAATCTGACAAAACCGCATGAATAGTTTAAAACATTTGACTTCAATAATGCAAAAATATGTGTTCCAGGTACTGCACTTGGGCATGTCTTGTTAGTGAGGGGGGATTTTACCTGCTCCCAGTTTTACCAGCAAACTCAAGGTGAGAAAAACATGGAGTTCTGGGGGCGGGGTCCAGGACCACCTAATAACCTCTTGGACCCCCTGAATGTCTCAGAAATATTCTTCTTGGGGGGGGGGGGTCCCTGAAAACAAACGTATGATGACATTAAGCTGTCTGTTAGGGAGGATGCTGAAATCCAGGGAAAGATCACTGTTTAGCCTGCCTCTCCCACAAAACAGTGGGCTTCTGTGTTTTGGTATTCTTATATAACTAGATAAGTAGCACTGGACTGCCTCAGGGTGGCGCTGTACCAAACTGGCTCACCCAGCTGGTCCTTCATAGCCTAACAACTGTAACTATGTCTGCATACCTCTGGCAAACTTTGCTGTAGCACAATCTGAAAACTTGCCCAATTCCCTGAGAGTCAGATGGAAAGCGAATTATTACTCATGACTCAAACTGAAGATAAGGAGATGTGTAAGACCTCAGGTAACATGTGGAAGGCCTACCAAACTAGAAACGAGCATTTCCAGAAGAACAACTGTTAAACCAAACAGTCTGGAGCCAATGAAGCATCAGACCCGCTATGGCACATGAGTTAGCAGCCAGTCAACGGTGGAGTAGCAAGCCAAGATGGGACCCTCCCACCAAATAGAAGGTAGCAATTCATACACTAAGCAAGCTGATTGGCTGTATTTAATAAAGGGCAGGACTTTCTCCATAAACAGAAACCATGTTGAGCATGACAAGCATTCAAATTCATATTTCAACTATTGACCGGTCTCCTCATTTATAACATCTCTGATAACAGCATCCTGTTCAAGTTTCAAAAAGCAAAAGTCCATACAGTCCATTTATTGGAACTACGCTGCATAAGCAGCCCATTTACAATGCACTGTTTCTGTGATGACATAACAACCAGCTAATATACATATACCTGCCTATTTGCCTACAGCAGTTTAGCTCCGCCTATTTGAAATCAAGGTCTAAGGAATGTTTCAGCTCTGAGTGCTTTTCTGAATGTGGCACAATACACAGCAGCCAATCAGAACCAAGCTTACTGTTCCATTCAGGGATAAAGAGAGACTGGAAAATGTGAAAATGAATTCTGACCATTTTTGATACATACAAGAACCCAAATGAAGTCGACATGAATGGAACAATAGAAATGTAGGATATGGTCCTATTAAGTTACAGTGCAGCGTGTCAGAAAAAAACCCAGAATCTCCACAATGGTCATTTTTAAAGGAAGGAAAGACGTTCTTAGGCATTATGTAAGATAATGTATTTTTAAGTAATTAAAAAAAATCAAATAAGAACAGTGAATGAATCAAAAGAGTAGCATTAAGAGCTTTGCAATATTTTTTGGGACTTCTTTGCTACTTTACCCTACTACACTACTGAAAACTTCTATTTTTTCATTTTATCAACTTTTTTTGAGTATGTTTATTATTATTTGACTATGCTTATAACTGCTATTTTTATCCTCAGTGTGTTACTTATCTATAAAAAGTGCTTTAAGTTATTATAATGATTATTATTACTAGAGAACACACAGCGTCTGCCAACTCGCACTGACCTTCATTCTGCTTCATTTTTTGTAAACAGTTTGATGCTTTGTTCATACCAACCATAAACTGTTTCAGATATGAGATAACGTCTTCTGCTGAAGCACTGGCCAGCAGTTGGCACCGCCTGCAGTAAGATAAGAGGTCAGGCTACCCTGTATTTGTGGGATGAGTGAAATTTTCAAAACAGCAGGCAAACAGATATATTAATACGCTATAGTAAAGGCTCAAAACTGAAGGTCAAATTACAGTTTCAAAAAGAGATTTTAAATCTCTTTAGATAAGATCTGACAGAAAACCTCATGAACAGTTTAAAATGTTTGGCTACCAAACAATACACAAATATGTCTTGCAGCTACTGCACTTGCACATATGTTGTCAACAAGGGGGAGGATTTACCTGCTCACAGCTTTACAAGAAAGATCAAGTTACGAGAAACATGGACTTCTAGACGGTCCAGGAACGCCTAATTAACCTTTTGGACCCCATGAATGCTTTGTACATATCAACCACAAACTGTTTTAGATATGAGATAATGTATTCAGCTTAAGCGCTGGCCAGAAGTTGGCACATCCTGCAGTAAGTTAAGAGGTCAGGCCACGCTGTTAGTTTAAGATAAGTGAAATTTGTAAAACAACAGGCTACCTGATCCACTAGTATGATGTAGTAAAGACGAACCACCATTTACATGCACGCTTGTTACGTTATGTGTACTTTATTGATGTTATAAGGATAATTTGTTTGTTCGCTGCCTTCCCCAAGGGCACAACCGCCCTTGACTTACTGTCTGTGCTAGGATTTGAAGGATTCCTCAGCCTACAGCCTGCACTAATGGAAAGAGTTCCCCTACCAAGCAAACAGTGACTGCTTACGTATACTCCAGAGCTACTTGGTTTCTTCATCACAGCAATCATATCAACAGTGCATGCTTAAATAGTTTTGCATGGTGAAATACAGTAGTATATTTTAAACAACGGTTCAACACCAGGGCTGGACTCGTCGGATAGACTGGTTGAATATTCATTCGTTAGGCAGGTATTTTGATTTTAATGTTGGAATTCGGACATTAGTTTGTTTTTTCATTGTATTTTTGCTCTAATATATGCTCTCAATAAACACAAACAGCTAAATAATGTAACATTTGAAGTCTGCTGGTGAAATGACTCAATGTTACGTTCCATAACACAGCTTTATTATTTTCAGTTTGCTGTTAACAGCACCAGACAATAAGCAGAAACATAGCCTCTCCAACACAAACAGCTATAAACACAGGACTAGTCTGCTCTACTCCGGAAAACCCACCACTCCACCCGTACTGGGGCTTTTCAACATAAAAGTCCTTTTATGAAAGAATCTAAAACAGCCCAAGATAAAAAAAACTCTCCTCTTTAAATAAAAGAACTACTTACAATGCGGTCCCAACCCCCAAGCTCTTCGATTACTACCAGTACTCCGGAGCTCAAAAAAATTATATTCTGGACAGTTCTGTAGCACCAAAAGGGTTCTTCTATTGCCACAAGCCTGAGATTATTGGTGCTGCGTAGAACAATATACAATGTATTCTCCAATTCAGTCTGAAGAAACATTTCTCCATACAAAGAACCATTTAAGCTCGCAAAAATGGTTCTTTAAGTGTTTGTGGTTCTATACAGAATCATTGTCTTTATTAAGGAACCATTGTAGAACCGTCTTTTATAAGAGTGCTGAGGATTACAAAGAGATTTAGCAGAGTAACCCAACGTCACCTAAATGACACCCATGACTCTGTGATCCTAATGTACAGATCTGCCTCTCAGACAACTTATGAGATGATGCACATGTCACAAATCGGACTATTATCTTTCTTTCACTCATAATGGACACCAGCACATGAACTTTGCATTAAGGAATAAATACATAATGTGACCTTTAGACTATCATCCAGCTATTCATTCACTAAACATATCAGTAATCAAACACTAAGACAACTGTTCACTGTGTTTGTCTTCCCCTAATTGCCCTCACTCAGTAAGCCTCGCTCTGGCTGGCCTGGCTTTACACCAAGGATCAAATATTTAAAACCTTCCAGAGTAAAAGAAGTGCTTTGTCTCGTCCCAATATCTCTATTTTAAGGGTCGGAAAAAAACCTAGCCAGGACATTTTTAAACATATTTTAACCTTGGGCAGCAGGTCTCTCCTGTTCCTGGTGATGTGTTGTAACTACATCCTGTACCAAGAGTTTCTAAAATGTCCCCATCAGCTGACCCAAAAAACTCAAACACTGCTAATGAATGAAAGTGAATAGGGAACAGTTAGAAGGCTGCAGATGAGGTCATGCTAACTGATCCTTTGGTAACATTCGCTCACTCTTAGCCATATAAGCATTTTTGGGGAAGGTACACACACAGTGCCAGCTACTGCTTTGCGAGCAGCTAAGCAGCCTGGCAGGATTCACAGGAGGCGGGTCACTCCTTTAATTGACACAAGTCGATAAGGCATTACGGATGAGGCTGAAGCTTATTTATCCACTTTCCAGGTCGATAGTGAGCTTGATTTTCCCTGGGACTTAAGAAGGAACAACCGTGACAGTTTGGTTAGATGAACAGCGAGTGTAGGGTAATAGGTGGGTTTGCTAAGCCTGACCAAAAAGAGTCTGATTTTCCGCAATACATCCTGGTTTCATCATGAACAGGTGGGCTGATATGGTGATACACCACAATACTTTATGGATATTTGACTTGCTTTACAATATTAAAATGGTCATAAAATGGTAAACTGTATTTACGTTGTCATATTTGAATAAGGGGTGTACATAGACTTGATATACCGTGCACCACAAATATAGATGTTCCTCCTTCAAATACAAATCCCAGCAATGAAGAAACAGCAACGAAAATGGTGGACTATGTGCAGTAATGTACCATTCCCGGCTGTGAAGCAGATGGACTTTTCATACCCTTCCCAAAGAACCAAACCTTTAATCTTCACAGCAGATGTTCATTTTTAAAGGGGGCCTAAATTTGTATCTTATTCACCCACTTCTTAATCAAACGTTCCATTACACCTTAAATGCTATAGCTTGTAAAGGCACCAGATCTTACCTGCGGCACCATTTAAAGTGGAACCGAAAATTCCGGAAAAAAAAGTAGGCAAATAAGAAGCCAAATGCAGCTCCCACATCTGTAAAAAGATCCGGGAACAACTTTAATTAAGAGTTGTTAGTTTAATCTGCACATTTCACATTTCAGTTTCTCCAACCTTGATATATCAATATCAGGTAGCTTTGCTCAGTATTTGACACTGAGGAGACTGAAAAGAGTGTGCTGGTTGAAGCAGATCATCTTTGTGCTTTTTCGTGTGAACATTTTCTGTGTTGATGTCCAGATCAAAAGCAAGTAGCTAGGGGATAGGGGTGTAAAATCAGTGTAAGTAACACTGTATTGATTCTCAAAAACACAGTATTGATTTTTTTTTATGAATAATTTACAATCAAAGATTTGTGTCAGACAGTGGTTAAACTCCCACACGCTAGATAGCAGCTTTATACATTAGCAGTAATCTAATGTATTATCTAGTGTAATTCAGCCATCACACTCTGCCTCTCCACCATAAACAAGAAGGGCAGGGAAGCATTGCTAACATCAGCATTAGGAAACCTATGCACATGGTGGTGTGTTTTGTGTTTCGCCAGGTTCTGGTAAATACATGACCCTAGCAGTTAATGTTAGCTACTAGCAAGCTCCAAGGAAACAGAATAGCTAAATAAACAGTACGAGCACCGATTTACATGGAGGTTCATTTTATTTTCCTGGGTGTGTCTATTCTATGTGGTCATCCATAAACCAGCCAATCAAATAAGAGCTCATCGAATTATTCATAAGCTCTTTAAAACAGGAAACAGCTTGTTTCATTTTAGGACTAAATCACAGGCTGTAAATGTGTAAGTAAAATCGCATTTTGGCATTTTTCACCTGACCAAAGCCGCATGCC
This sequence comes from Semaprochilodus insignis, assembly GCA_034552555.1. Taxonomy (NCBI): domain Eukaryota; kingdom Metazoa; phylum Chordata; class Actinopteri; order Characiformes; family Prochilodontidae; genus Semaprochilodus; species Semaprochilodus insignis. The sequence continues at coordinate 14,407,974 of CM067484.1, read as the reverse complement.
TTCTACGTAGACATCAGTTAAGACGCTGAATAAATGCCATCTTTAGCACCTTTATCGTTTTCCTGAAGTTTGATAAGAGCCTACTAGCAATATCCTCAAGTGGGAGATTTTCCAGTTTAAAGAATCTTAAAATAACTATTGGAAACTGAATATCCTATATAGCAGCCATATAACTGTTTTCAAATCATCATTACATTGGAGAGAAGGGATTACTTGAATGACAGAAATGTCTGGTCAGATAAGGACAACAAGAAGCTAAACACTAAAGATACCTTACTATCTTGATATCTTACTTCAGCTTGGCTCATTTTCTCTGGCCAAAGGGGTGAAAACTACAGTGTCCATTTTGCACTGAATAAACACAGAATCGCTGTTTGCCTGTCTTGATTCTGTTTGTTCAGCAAGAAGGAACATTAGTTAATGCTAGCTTGGATGTTCTTGTGTACTTATAGATCAGTGGCTGGGCTAACATTGTCTGATACCTAAGGGGTTCCCAATGGTTGTATGACTCATTTGCATAATGCATGCTTAATATTGTAATAAGAGAACACTGTAATGAATGAAAAACTATGAAAATTAAAAGTAGTTATTGCTATCAGAGTTTATACTTCTTCTCCTTGCCCAACTTTTTTCCCATAGAAATGAATGGGGGCCAAAGCACACCCAGCTTACATCACTTTTATGGATATCCGCTAGTAACTTCCTTATCGAGTTTCCTGTTATCTTATATGGACTTTCCTAGATATATGTCACTGCTGTCAGGACAAAACCAGTACAACACTTTTCTATTTTTGACATTTTGTTATATCATTTGAAATCACCTGCTCACATCATGCCAAAATTTTATGACGAACAGACCAATAGAAATGGCCCAGAAGTACTTTGCATAAATAAATTCTCCATAACTTCCATTATAATTATATAATTATAGTATAAGATTTGCTCCTTCTCCTGTAAAGTAATCTGTAAAGTAAAGTTGAAGATTTTGTTCCAATAGTGGCAATATACAACCATGCTCTGCATTAACCCTATGAGAAAGAGGGACATAATGATGAGCTACAGAACACCACTCAATGGCAAGTAACACAATATCCTCTAGTTTTAGGCTAGTATATTAACAATATCCATCAGTATATGCTGCAGTAATGTCACAAAGCTTGCCATAATAACAGTAAATATAATCTATTGCCCACCTTTATCATCCTCGTAGCCAGCTTTCACAGCCAGGTTCCTGATTAGTCAGAAGACGCCTCTCTTAGACGGGTACCTCATAAATAAATCTTATGATAGCATCTGTTGTTGCTAAGTGTCATTTGTGGTTCACTGCAGCATTCTATAATCCAATGAGCGAGGATTCAGCCCATTAGGTCCAACTTAATTATAATGTGTCAGACAAGAAGTGTGAATGGGACAACGTCAGGCTGTGAGGCAGAACTGTTTCTCAGCCCAGGCAAGTGTTTGATGGCAACAAGCTCAGTCATCACATTTACTGCACCACCACTGTGAAAAGAAATTCAGATTTGATTATTCATATTATGACTTGCCTTGAGTAGCAAAAAGAAAGGATAACTGTCAAATCACATATATATATATATATGTAAATGCATAAACTTCTACAATGTTTTACAGAGTCACTTTTTTAGAATCACTGTTTTTATGTGAGCTTTGAGCTTCCAGTTTAGGTCCCACGCAAATCTTGCCTATGCTAATATAGGCTCAATTACATAGCATTATATTAATGTAACTACATCACCTGTCATACAACTAGCCCCCCGGATACATGAGGTGGACAACATGTCACTCAGTATCATATTATTAAACACCACAATGCTGTTGTACTCAAGTTGTGTCTTGATATTGAACTCGGTATTGTCTCAACACCATTTGGTTTTCTGTTGTCTCGATCGCTACATCATTTCGTCTTGGTCTCTCTCGGTTGAGACATCATGTGGGCTCGTTCTTGCCTCAGCTATGGCATCTTCTGGTCTCAGTCGCAAACATCACGTGGTCTTGGTCTTGTCTCAGCCGCAACAATATTTTGTCTCAGTTAGGCCATGACATCATTTGATCTTGGTCTTGTCTCAGTTCCTCCATCATGTAGTGTTATCCTAGCCACAACATCATTTTGTCTTGGTCTTGTGTTGGTCTCTCTATCACTTGGTCTCAGTCGTGTCTCGGTCGCAACATTATGTGGTCTTGTTCTTGTCTTGGCCACAACATCATTTGGACTCGGTCTTATCTCAATCTTCACATCATTTGGACTCACCCCTGTGTCAGTCTCAATCTTACTTAGTTTTGGTCTTTGAAACAATTTTGACTCGTCATTAAAAGGTCAATAGAAACTTTCAACAAGACTTGCCTCTAGTGGTTTTAACAACAAAACTACTGAGTTATATTAAACTCAAACCACTACAAAATCTTTAAGATAAACAGACAAATGCTCATGGCCTGTATCCTTAGCTAACATTCCTAGCCCATTCACTTTTTTTCATTGCCAAGCCTACTGTATACTCATATTTCCATACTGTTCTCATATTATTCTACCTCAGATGTTATTTTTATTGTGTACAGACTGTCTACTTGCACTACTCTCACAGTTCAAACATTCATTTGTTGCTGCTCTCACACATACATATATATGCATATAGATATACTTATATTATGTGTATATATTTATTACTACTGCACTTTATGTAAATAATACTGTATTTGCACTTCTGGTTAGATGCTAACTGCATTTCATTGGCTCTGTACCTGTACTCTGCACAATGACAATAAAGTTGAATCTAATCTAATCTAATCTACTCTCTAATCTACTCTTGTTAGCTTAAAACAGTGAAGACTAACATTAGCTAATACCCAACATGATACATTCACTAAATGATAACTATAGCTGCACTGCACACAGCTTTAGTTGTACTGCGCTTGTGGTAACATGTATTCAGCTGCAGTAACCTTTCTGTGCCTCTTTCTTTGGACTAAGTGGTTGAGAAACTCTGACCAAAACGTAAGACATAGGCTCATCACTGCCTGGTGGAGTTTTAGACTCATGATTCTTACATGTATATTGAAACAGAGAAGCAATACAGCTCTATCAAAAATTCTGATTTACTATTTAACATTTACGCCTATTTGAAAGTTCAAAAATTAAAGAAATACAAAAACATAGGGAGAAATTTTATTTGGCAGCAATATGTTGAACAGTATTATATAATAGCATCCTATAAAGCTTGTCCAACCTAGCAACAGTTGCTATGAATGAACGCAAATGGAGGCACAGATAGACTTCAGTTTCTGAACCTAGAATTGAAGTCTATGTTAGGTTTGACTGAATATAAAGTACGGAAACAGTTAAGCGGTTAAGTCCAGCCCGTCTTTTGCTGCCGGCTGCGCAGCATCCTTATCTTTCCAGACTGGCATGAGTCTGAACACAAGGTGACATATTGTTAGAGGTGACCTTCTAAAAGCTCAGCCCTGCCATGAAGCGCTCTGGCAGCTTCATGCCAGCTTACAGATGAGCACAGATGCGTTCGCATTCTCATTATCACTGCTAGCTGGTGAAATTGTGATTGGGAGGACGGCAGCATGCAGAGAAGCTCACGAACGACGTAAGGAGTGGGTTATGTTCTGAAAATAGTCCGCATACACTCAGAAGCTGTGTAGGAGAAGGACAGAGGCATACAACTTACACATTCATCTGTGAAAAGTGCATCATCTGCTAGTTAAGGCAAACCACACATACAGAGGCATTTGTAGGTTCTGAGACCCAAACTCTTTTCAGTCAGTAAATAGACAGGTAACGGACAATTTGCACACTCTTTCTAATTAAACTGATGAGCCACTGTATCATTACATCTGATATTAGGCCTGCCAGGCCAAATTAACTTTGTTGCTTATTAGCTGTTAATACTTACTGTCCGTTTCTATGCTGGTTTTAACAAGCCCTCATCCACTTGGCCTTGTCAGTTCCCTGCTGCGGCCTTGTCAATTCTCAACACCATCTTAAGGGCCATTCAGTTACTTTAGTAGCTTAAGTGAAGGGTATTAGACAAGCACTTGAATGGTGAGGGATCGAACGAACACAAGTGTCGACTCAAGCAGCAAAACTTGCCCACAGTTTGAATGTGATCTAACACATTTCTCTTGGCAAATCTGAAAATAATGGCGACAAAGATTTAGGCTTAAGCAGGAAAACTCATTTAAACATGCTATAATCAGCACACAGCTATCTTCCATAAGAAGAACTGAAGTGAAAAAGTGAAGCACTTTTTCTCCATCTTTGTTGTCCTGCCATGTCAATTGTGGGTGACTGTGCTTCACACAGTTTGACTGCAGAAACAAATAAACACATCTTTGTTTTACCCTCTTTGATGCCAATTTGTTCAAGTACTGGAATCAGTAGCTGCCACTCTGCACAGCAGACACTGCAGTTCAGTTGGCATCACCTGGTAAACAAGGAGCCGCAGTATGTCTGGCAAGTCGTTTGTACATACCGGTCAGCATTCAGCTGATGCGTTTCTTCATGTATATACTTAAGTTTGAACATATATGCCTCAAATATTGCTTTGATTTTCCAAATACACTAGCTTAGATTATCCAGCATGTCATCACACGGTGTATCTGAGTGTTTAGGAATTCATGTAGTCCTTTAGTCATCTCACATAGAATGATAGTGCATGTAATATTGCATAATATCGGTGGCAGTCTAAGTCCAGTGTTTGTTAGCAACATTAGCCTAGCCTACCTATCCAGTTGTACACTAATGAGGCACACCAAACATATTTTGGATGAAGGCCTGCACCCGGGGCGAGTGATAAATCACAGTAATTTGATTTGTGACTGAACTATTCCTTCAAATGCGGCACTACTGGTACATGATCTGTTCAAAGCTCTCAGCCAAAACTGAGAAAAACAAATTATCATCATGATGCACATCGTCTATTATACAAATGCGTATTGTGATATGGTGCCCATGCACTTAAAGACCATGTAAAATATCCACAGCTACCAGCCCTAAGTTACCTAAGCCATGGAGGGGATTGCATAAGTAGTTCCTACTTACAGTTCACAAATGTGTATGGGAAAGCAGCACCTTCTTTAATGCACAACCACATCCATCCAAGTCTGCTTCTGGTTTCAGTCTAATCCTGCCTATGGTGACCGAAGAAACAGCCTTTTTGGAAGTTTCATTTTAGGCATGACTATGGTCGTTACCGACTAAACGATGACATGAATGAAGGGAATAAAGCTACACGGATTGTGATAATTAGAGTCTTTTATAGATTCAGTCAACCCCCCCCCCCCCCCGCCCCCCCAATGCAGCAGAATCTTAAGCAGTCTTCTTCACATCAGTCAACAGGCTAATTATAAGATCCGGTAATAAATTATTAAGAAGGTACTTCAGTGCCTCATTAGTCCGACCGATGTGGGCTACCATACTGATACATCATGTCCTTTGGTGTTTATGGACATTCAGTCACAGTCTCTACCAACAGGAGCTCTTACAGTAGCTCTGTTTTTAACCACCTTCTCCTTGCCCACTCCTCCTGCATAGGCCACCCACTCATCAGATGCGATGTTGAGTCAGAGGAGGCCTCGGTGACATTTGCCTGCCTTCGCCATCTCATAGACGATGAAGGCGTCCGCTGACTCAAACATACTACATGCAAGAGTGATACATCCTGATGTATCAAACCCTTTTTTAAACAAGCACGTCAGGTTTGCTTTGCACATCCCTGTTCCTGGATCCAATAACTCGAGCCTTTGTTTGCTGGACGCACCAGACAAATCATGGCCACATCTTTGCCATCTACAAACAGCCGAGTGAAGGAGGGCAGGAAAACACTATGTGGCCAAAAGTATGTGGACACTCCTCTTAACTATTGAGCCCAGGTGTTTTAGCCACACCCATTGCTAACAGATTGATAAAATCAGGCAAACAGGTAAACACTGGCAGTACTGAACACTGGGGAGTACTGAAGAGCTCAGTGGCTTTAAATGTCGTAGGGTGCCACCTTTGCCACAAGTCACCTTGTGAAATGTCTGCCCTGCTAGCTCTGCCCCAGTCAACTGTAAGTGTCATTACTGTGAAACAGAAACATTGAGGAGCAACAACTCAAAGAGAAGGGCTGCTGTAAGCTGAAATGCACAGTGCATTAAACAAATAGCCTGTCCTTTACTGCACTGATCATAACAGAGTACAAAACTGCCCCTGGAAGCAACAGAAGCAAGAACCGTACATCAAGAGCTTCACAAAAATGGGTTTATATTGTCGAGCAGCTGCACCCAAACTAAGATCACTAGGCACAATGCCAAACATCAGCTTGTGTGGTGTCACACTGCCACTGGACACTGGCACAGTGGAAACATGTTCCCTGGAGTGATGAATCATGTTTTACTACCTGGAAGTCTGATGGCTAAAGCTGGGTTTAGAGGATGCCAGGAAAACACTACCTACAGAAATGCATAGTTTCAACAGTCAAGTTTAGTGGAGGAGGGATAATGGCCAGGGATGTATTATTGCAGTACACCATTACCAACCCCTACAACCCCATGCCAAGAATTTATTGTTCCTGGTAACCTTTATCTTTCTTCCCAACAGCACTGCAATCCCACACTTCCTTCTGGGTGCAACTACTTTTTTGATGATGAGTGGATAGATAGCTATATAGACATATAGATATATAGATTGTCTATAATACTATATATAAAATAACTGTCTGTGAAGGTGCCTGGGGTTCTTTATCACCACCATTGTGAACAATTCTGATTTGACAAGTTTCTCTAAAACGGAGCATTTCACATCAAACCCCTCTAAATGACTTTGTTTACATCCTATTGATCATATTATGCAACAACTTTGAAACGTGGTGGAATTTCCCTTTAAAATGACGTTTAGGTATATGATAACAGCCAGTGTTAAGTAATGACTGAGATGAAGTAATCAGGGATGTGCCCTGGTGTGGGTGGGGCTGGTTGGCACACTGATTTAAGGGTTGGCTGCCACATGTTTCAGCTTGCCCAGATGTAGAGATATTGTTATAAACATATTTTATATGACATGCTTCACAGCATCTGAACACACACAACTAGAATGCAGTACTGTATAATATTCAGCAATTATATTAAATTCACATTCAAGTCGTTCATGTAAGCTGTAGGTTATATTTACTGTGCGTACATTTATTGTTGCTTTATAGTTTACACTCAGAACAGCACACTGTCAGGTCATTTGATCAATATCATGTGGAATTCGGTATGGGACTTGTGAGCTGATGCAAATAGCTGGGTTTTTAAATACATATTTGCTGTTGCTGCATAAATATTGTATAACTTCAACACTGAACAGCATTATGCTGAGATAAAGCGTTTTTGTAGAGGGATACAAATGGACACATTTCTGGAAGCAACAATCTGCCCTTACAGTACAATAAACACATCATCCAATATCAGTTTGAACCACAGGTTAACTCTAAACATGTATTTAAGCCAATATCTGCCAGGGCAGAGACGATATCGACATGATCACACATTCATAATGACACATATTCATACTGTTCATCATACTGCCAACCCCCTAGCTCAGAGAATCAGAAGTTGGACTAAAAGACATCTTCCAGTTCCACATCCTGCTCCTGGGGTCCTCCTACACCATACAGCTGTACAGTTCAGTGCTTTCCCTGCTGCAGAACATCCAATCCAAATCACAGAACAGACTGGCAATGAGCTGATGAGTTAAAGCAGAACTCCACCAATGTTTCATTTTATAAATATACCTAAATGGTTAAGGGCCAAGTCGTTCAGGGTGGACTAACATGAAATGCTCCATTTCTCTAGAACATGGAGGTGAAGGGAACTAGACGTCTACAAAATGTAATGCCTCTGAAAATCTCCTACACTATTAGTTATTACATTAAATAGTGACACTCACACTACATAATAGATGTGTTGGGATGAAGTTTTGCTTTAAACAGTACTTTTATTCACTCATTTTAATCCACACAGTGGAGAGATACATGCCAGGCATTGTGAAGCAAAACTTTTTTTAGATTTACGAATATTTAACCACCATGAACATTACATACAGAAGCTCATAAGACACATGGAGGATCACTGGTGGGTTTAGATCATAAATAAATGGCTATATTGGTGTTGTACACATGATGACCCCTGGTTACCATCACCACTGTAAAAATCTGTCCGTAGGTTTCATTGCAGTTAACAATTTCACATCAAACCACTCTGAATGAAACTGCTTACATCTCAAGTACATCTCAAACTCAGAATTTGGGTGGCATTCCCCTTTAAATTGGGGTTGCATGAGCTAGAATCACTATAGTGTGAAGTACAGGGGATTCTCCAAGAGCACTTACTGGGCTGAGGTGAGCCTCAGGACAACATTCACTGCATCATGAATTGTGTCTTTCTGCCCACTCAATTGCACAGTCATTGCAATGGGCAGTATTACGCAGATCACCCCCTGGTGCATTTCTATACACTGATGCGTTGCTTACATGCATCCAAGCCATGATGACCATCCACGCCTCCTTTGCGTGGCTGGACACCACGGTGCTTGATGCAACCTCAAACGCACGCGCTCGTGCCGTTCTGCTCTCATCAATCCAGCTAACAGTTTCCAGTTATAGCCAGCTCTGTTGAGTGGAATTAGTGCGGGCTAAAGTGTTAGCACAGTGATCTGTCCTGTCCTGCCGTGCCCAATCCGTTTGCACTGCTGCCGCCTTGCTGATTCGCAGCCATGCATTGCAATGCCAATCAACTACTCCAATGCATGTACTACCTTTCACTGATCTACCTATCTATCTAGTCCAGTACACTTGTCTATTACACTTGCATACAAGCATGCATGCTCGGAACATAAGAGTCTCTGTGCCAACCAGAGCAATGCGAGATCCAGATCTGTGTTATTCTTCGGGGGGATGCTGCTCAGCAATCAGGGCAACAGCGTTTATATATTGTACCTTAGTCTAAAGACCCCTCGTGCCACATATGGCGAAAAATGTCCGAGCCTGCTGGCCCGGGAGCCTGCTCTCTCTCTCTTACCCCGTGGACGAGATCCCGTCGTGCCCTTGTAGTCTTAGAAATGTCCCAAAGCCACAGTGTGCTCCCAATAGTCCTCGGCCATGACTCTCAGTGCCTTGGGGAGCGCATCGATTCCCTCCCAGCGCGCAGCATTCTCCAGAAAACACGGAAACCTTCAGAGCACCAGCTGTTCCTCTGCGCTTGGCCAAATCCGGAGCAGAGCAGTCGGTCCGGGGCTTCTGCGAATAGATCCGGAGTCACTTACTCGGGCCAGCCGGAGAGGTGGGAACCTGACTTGATTGCTTATTGGCCCAAAAAGACGAATTTGCGCAGTGATTTCTTACATTGTGGAGAAAGCCCACAGTTTTAACATTTAACTCGGGATGTTTACCCCAACACTGCTCAACGCTACAGCACTATTAAGGCCTAAGAATGCGACGCGTCCCCCCTATTAAAGTGGAACTGGCGCGCAGTGGGCTGACCCAAATTCCATTCAGCCAAGACAGACTGTACCATTCTCACTGTATGCTCAGGGGAGATGCGGCGAGATTCCTATATAACCAGAATTCTCCTCGCCAATAAGCAAGGCCGGCTTGTACCAGGTCCTGCCCGGGTTATTATCAGGAGGTGAGCTGCGTTACAGGAAAATGAAACGTATTCGTGTTTGGAGACTTTATTTTAAATTGTATGCCGTTGGCCAAGTTAGCCAGCCCTGGTGGAAAATACAGCTTGACCTATGCTTTGAGACCTGGTTGACTAGCTTGATCATCTACCAGCTGGCATGCTGGTGACTGTGCTGGTTCCCCTGTTAAATATAGCTCTAGCTAGTCAAGTTGGTGATCCAGCTCTAACCAGCTGGCAGAGCTAGTCATCAAGCTATAAGGAGGTGAACATAGGTCTACCAGTTCTAACCAACTGGCAAAGCTGGTCTACCAGCTCAAGCCAACTGGTGAAGCTGGTCTTCCACAAGAACAAAGTGAACAAGGGTTTACCAGCTTTAACCAGCTGGCAGAGCTAACCATCAAGCTATAAGGAGGTGAACATAGGTCTACCAGTTCTAACCACCTGGCAACGCTGGTCATCCAGCTCTGAGGAGCTGAACAAAGCTGGTCTACCAGCTCAAGCCAACTGGTGAAGCTGGTCTTCCACAAGAACAAAGTGAACAAGGATTTACCAGCTTTAACCAACGGCAAAGCTGGTCTTTCAGCTCTGAGGAGCTGAACAAAGGTCTAGCAGCTCTAACCACTTGCAACTCTCATCATCCAGCTCTGAGGAGCTGAACAAAGCTGGTCTACCAGCTCAAGTCAACTGGTGAAGCTGGTCTTCCACCTCTCAGGAGCCGAACAAGGGTCTACCAGCCCTAACAAACTGGCAAAACTCAAGTTTTGAAGAGCTGAACATAGGTCTACCAGCTCAAACCAGCTGGCAGAGCTGCACATTCAGCTCTAAGGAGCTGATCAAAGATATAAGCTGGTCAAGCTGGTTTAACTGGTTGGCCATCTTGGTCAAGCTGGTCAGAGCTGGATGACTAGTTTGAAGAAGAAACCAGATTGACCGTTTTAGAATTTAAGCAGTTTTTTTTTCTAGCAGGGATCATTTAATGTGCAATCCATGTGTGTCAATGTAAATGTCAGCTTACTGAGTTTAGCATAGGGTTACTGTGACTTTGGAGGCATGCCTGGTTATAGAATATGCATAAAATAAATGATTCATTATCTGGATTCACTTCACCATGTGGCCACTGAATATGGGGGCGAAGAGGGGAAACCGAACCTGGAAAGCCCTACAGAGAGTGCAGAGAGAGCATACAACTGTGTTGAGTGCCAGAGAGAGAGAGAGAGAGAGAGAGAGAGAGAGAGAGAGAGAGAGAGAGAGAGAGAGAGTATTTATGTGACTCTGTATGTGTCAGTAGCAGGCCAGTGGAGCCCCTGAGTGACTCACTGCTCTGGCATGCACTCACTAAAGCCCCCAGCAGCTCTCTTTCTTTCTCTCCCTCTCTGTCTCTCTCTTTATGTCTCTCTCCCCTGAAAATACTCTTCGGCATGAGTGTGAGCCTGGAGCACATGTCTTTTGTGCACTTTATTATGCTTTTTACTGCATCCTTCTCCACGACATGCTGTTCCAGAGAATGGGACACAATATTACACTTTCACAGTGCTGAAGAATAATATTTTTTGCAAAAAAAAAAAAGAAAAAATTTTAAATAGCAGCTAGAAGTACTACAAAGACATCGTCATGAGGTTTTTATTACCGAACAAAACTGACTATAAGAAAATAGAATTTTTACGTTTTATATTACAACAAAAAGAAAACATGCACCTCCTATAAGCAAGCAAAAACTTGGTCACTGTGCAGAGACAGTGTGCAACTGACCTTAATTAAATGTAACATTAGCTGCTGGCAAGTCCAAGTGTGTACATCCGACCTTGGCTTAATTAGTGGGAAGTTCCTTAGTGGGCCAGCAGTAGCCACTGTTCAGTAAGGCAGAGAATTGGTCATTTCTCATGTCCATTGCTCTCACATCAGGCTGCTGGGTTCATTTGAACTTTGTCTGTAGCAGTAATAGTGATACATAATAAATCTGATACATATTCACAATACATATCACAGTAACAGCTTACTGGGCTCTACTGACTGCTCTCTAATGGAGCCTGCAGTCAACCAGTGTCCTGTAAACCCCACGTAGGATCAGGACGCTGATGATAACTTCAGTGGCAACAAAATGTTGGTTCAATAATTGTTCTTTAGGAAATGCCTATTTCTAGTGTAGTGATGGATCCTCCACATAGTGACTGAGATCTTACACATCTCATGTTTTGTCTTTAGTTGTCAGATTTACAAATGTGCTGCATCATACAGTAAAGCTGTTCAGAGGTATTCCAAGCGCAGTTAGACTTACAAGGCTATGAGGGACCAACTGGGTGAACCAATTTGCAACAGTGCCACCCTGAGGCAAATCGGAGCTGCATCTCTAGTTAGTCAAGAACACACAGACAGCAGCTGATGGATTGTGGGTGAAGTAGCTAAAAAATGACAGCAAAGACGTCATAAGTTTATTTTCTTGGACCCCCAGAATTTTCAGTTTAAGATATTCAGGGGTTCAAGAAGGACACTCTGTATTTTGCCGCTTGCCTGTAAGTAGTGATGATTTCCACAATAACCTCAGTAAAGCGTAGTGTGACGTCATGAGAATGTTAAACATGGTAATGTTGCCCGTGCCTAAGCAACAATACAAGTAGTATTAGAATTACTATAACTGATAATAGTACAGAGTTTTACTGTGTATTGGAGTATAACTCTGACTCTGTCTGCGTGCACTTAACAGAAGAATGCCGTGTGATGCTGATCGGGGATGGCAGAAAGTGAGGAGAAAACATACAGTACCTGTAACCTCTCAGCCTCTCTGTCTCTCTCTTCGTGTGTGTCTCTCGTAGGTCAGCGTGTCATTGCTGTGTCTCCATCATTTCAGGACACCCAGAATCTCCAGCTGTACAAAAATCCTTCTGTAATCAGCCTGCATTAGCACTATTATTTGTTTGGTGTTTTCTTTTTTTTTTACAATTATAATAAAAGGGCAAATTAGTTAAACATAAAAACTGGTACAGTATTTTATTTATAATTACTGATTCCCAAAAATACCAGCGTTTAGATGCTGTAATCCCACAGTAATACTGCAATACTATGTACTGTTACAGTATTGCCAATATCACTACTATTACTACTACTACTACTACTACTAATAATAATAATGCTAATACTAATAGTATTACCACTACTATAACTACAACTACTACTAATAATAATGTTAATACTAATAGTATTACCACTACTGTAACTACAACTACTACTAATAATAATGTTAATACTAATAGTATTACCACTACTATAACTACTACTAACAATAATAATGTTAATACTAATAGTATTACCACTACTGTAACTACTACTACTACTAATTATAATGTTAATACTAATAGTATTACCACTGCTATTACTGGTACTACTACTACAACTACTACTAATAATAATAGTAATGCTAATACTGATAATATTTCCACTACTTTTATAATAATAATACTAATACTATTGCTCCTACTACCACAGCTGCTACTTCTACTACTACTAATGTTAATACTAATAATATTACCAGTACTATTACTATTACTACTACTAATAATACTAATAGTACTAGCACTACTAATATTTTTAACTATGCTAATATCACCACTGCTATTACTACTGGTATAGTAATACTGTAAAATGAAAGGACCTTAAATAACTGTACTTATGAGAGTAATAAGAGTAATTCAATGCCCGCAAAAAGTAACTAACATCAAGTATTATTCTGGTTTGTGGTCTGGTCAAACTTTGAAGTACCCATGTTAGGTTGATGCTATTGTAATTACCAGGCTTGTGGACCATGTTTAAACTAAGCTAAAGTACCATTTTAGGTTGATGTTACTTTGACTACTTCGCTCTGCTAAATTAACCTGAAGGCCCTGCTATTGAAAATTGTTTCAGAAAAAGGATGAAGCAGAGATTTGCTATTTTTCTTGCCAGCGAAATTAAGCTTATCCACCTTTAATGGTCCTGCAGTTACATTATGGAGATAGCACGCCATTAAAGGGAACCCTGACCGTTATAATACGGTGTACATGTTCGATACTATTCAGATACACTGTATTAACCAAACAAAATGCAAATCCTGCTAAAAACTTATTACACTAAATATATATAAGCGGGTTTTGTCTTAAGGACTAAGAAGGGTATGCATTTTGGACCCTGCCCCCTCCCATTGATGAAATGCCAGAGACACCTGCATGACAATGTTATGCAGTCGATGGCGGTCCGGCGAAACTAGACTTGACTAGTCTTGTTTGACATTGTCATAGACTTCAATCAGTTCAGTAGTGCTTAGTTCCTACTGCCCCAACTGTTGAGTTAAATTACTTAATAAAAACACAAAACAATATGTTAGTGATCATTACTGTCATTAGTTAATGATTAATTAAGATATTACTCAATCATTTAGTAATGATTACAAACGACTTAATGAAATATAAAAAAAACTTATTTCTATCAGTATTTGATAATTAGTTACTACTACTTACTACAGTTAAGTAAAATTCACTTGCCATATTGTTTTGCCATATTGTATTTTATTAAGTATTTTATCTCTTTTTGTAAAGTTTTACATTTAATATTAATACAAATCGTCACTGTCCAATGAAAAACATCTCGATTTTTGTTGATTTTTACTTTTATACATCATTTGAACACAGCAGCTGCTGTTTACGCTGTGTGGAAATTTCATGATGAATGTACCAACAGAAGTGGCCCAAATTCACTTAGAAAAAAGTCTGGTTCCATTGACTTTAAATGAGTTCCATTAAAGTTAAATCAGGTTTTTGCCCTCTCCTTTAAAGTTAACAAAATATTGCTATTACTATATTATTACTAATATTAAAACACCTACCTCTACTCTACTGCTAATAGTATTACCACTACTATATTAGTATCAATAATTGTAGTAATAATACTATTAGCACTATTAATAATGCTACTAATAAAACTCAACTAATATGGCTGTTAATACTATTACAACTGCTATTAATACTATGACTACTCCTACTACTACTATTACTACTACTACTAAAAAAAAAAAAAAATAAAAAAATAATAATAATAATAATGTGTTTAGAGCTCTGGCTTTCTGAAGGGAAAAATGCCTTCAGTGTTCCAGTGAGTCGCCTCTCTGGCCTGCAGCTGTGTTGTTGTGAAATCCCTGCTTGTGGCCATAAGCTCTGGAGCTGCCTGTGAATGTGTTCAAATGCAGAGACGTTCCATTCGTCATCGTTATCTGCCTGTACACGCGTGAAGAGGGGGAGGGCCAAGGGAGGGACGAGTGAGAGAGAGAGGCGGAAAGGGGTGGAAGAAAGAGAGAGGAGGATTATGACATGATTGGCTAAAGGGGGATTAAAACTCAGCCCAGTTGGCTGGGCTCCTTCTCTTTAACCACGCTCTGTGTGTGTGTGTGTGTGTGTGTGTGTGTGTGCGTGTGTGTGTACGTGTCTGTGTGTATGTGTGTATGTGTGTGTGTGTGTGTGTGTGTGTGTGTGTGCGTGTGTGTGTACGTGTCTGTGTGTATGTGTGTGTGTGTGTGTGTGTGTGTGTGTGTGTGTGTGTGTGTGTACGCATGCCTCATGTTTCACTGTGACCTATAGCTGCACATTCAGCTCACATCTAGGCAAACTGACATACCCAGCGAAGGAGCAAATAGAGTAAGAGAGAGATAGGGAAAGAAGGAGGGAGGAAAGGAGTGTGAGTGAGAGAGAAAGAGAGAGAGAGAGAATAACACAAGTGCTCTCGTTAAAAGAAGCACTTTGAGAGAAGGCGACGAGGCGTCGAAAGGGAAAGAGGAACTGACTGGTGTGCCTGTGGACACAGCTGCAGCTGGAAGTAAGCATGTCCATTCTGCTTGGGCCGACGGTCCGACACACGGGCTCGTTGTTTGACCTGGGACTTTCTAGGAATTCTAATTTTACTTTCATGTGCAGGCTGCAGATGTGTGTGGTTTGGGCTGTTGTGTATATGCATGTGTGTTTTACTGTGTAAGTGTTAGAGGTGGACGATACATATGGCTGATATATAAAATCAGGACATTTTCTCGATACACGATAGGTATGGCTATGTTGAGGTGTTGATATCCCTGAACTACAGGACTAATTACGCAGCTCTTTGGTGTTCTTTAGTTGTGATATCCTCGACATGCTGATAGCAATGAAACATTGCCATATTATCCCACCTTAACATTTCCTGACTTCTCTTTGCATACTAGCACTCACATGTATGACTCAAGCTCAGCTAGAACTGAAAGATTAATAATAATTATTATTATTATATTATTTTCATATTGAAACTGCATTTGGAAAAAGAGCTGTAGTTTATAACCTACAGGGGTGTCCAGCCATAGGACTGGTGTGGTGGCAGGTTTTCAGTCCAACAAAACAGGAACACACATGATAGCAAGGGTGATACTATCAGTGTTTCACATTTCTGAATGATCTGTGCTTGAGATGTAAACTGAAAAGCTTTTATACTTACACCACATCCTACATGTACCCCTCCACCATGAATGGATCAAAGTACATTTTTAGATTATTTAATTTCTTTTGTAAATGAGTTAAAGGGTCCAAAAAAAAAAAAAAAAAGGATTTGCCAAGCTAAAATCAAGTTTTCTGAACAGTGGTCAAAAAGGATACAAATCATTCACAAAAGATGAACAAAGAAAATAAAAAAGGAACAAATTAAAACTGTACATGAGGGAAGTAATTTAATTCAATTAAATAACAAAATCAATTAAATAAATAAATCAAAATAACAGGGCGATTTCTGATCCATTGGTAACAATCAGTCATTCTGTGCAAGGTGTGGGGGCTCTAAGTTTTTTGCCCTTCTGATCAGGCTTAAGCTATAGGCCCTTCAAAAAAATGGTGTCTCAAAACTCTCCCGGCCTTCTCTTCCCTAAAACTCGCCACGCCACTCTCTCTGTTCTGGGGCCTCCAGATAAGCCCAGGGCTCTCAGTTTTTAACCAATCGGAGTTGGTTGATCTCATGCTTGACTGTTCTAATCACCCTCGCTATACATCAAGTCCTTGTGGATTTCCCAAAAGACGTTTGTTCAGGAGAGTCACAAGGCCGTACCTTATCTACAGAGA
Source organism: Semaprochilodus insignis (assembly GCA_034552555.1). NCBI lineage: Eukaryota > Metazoa > Chordata > Actinopteri > Characiformes > Prochilodontidae > Semaprochilodus > Semaprochilodus insignis. Next base: position 14,391,217 of record CM067484.1, on the reverse strand, counting down.
GTTATCTACAGGGACCACTTGTTCTTACCGTACTACAACATTTACATAATTCTCCTTTACTGCTATTACCTCCAGCCTTGCACAGAAACTCTGAAAACATCTCTCTTGATTACATTATCAATACCAATACAGGGTAGAATAAGAGTGTATTTGAAATAGGACTCTAAACACCTTACAAATATAAACCAACACTTTTATCAGAAACTATCATAAAACAATGTTTTAGACATCAGACAGCATATATACAAGTATTTCATGTAGTAACTTTCTGTTAGGGAGTTGGATGTCTGGTTTCCATCACCACCATTCTGAATTCACTCACTCACATTTCTGACTCTGCAAGTTTCTCTAGAACTAAGCGCTTCACACCAAACCACTCTGAATGACTTAGTTTGCATCTCACGTATTTAGACTTCAGCCACACTGGTGGTTTTCTCACCACTGGCCTTTATTGTTTTAAGTAGGGAAACGGAACCTACTGTACTAACACACAGCTTGTGAACCACCTGTAAATGAGTCAGACATACATAATAAATGGTTGGAATGTAAACAAACTCAATCAGAGTAGGTTGATATGGAATGCTCTGTTCTAGAGAACTTCTCTGAGTCAGAATCGAGGAGTTTAATGGTCTCCAAAAGCTCCCTTACAGAAAGTTATTAAATGAAATGGTTATTAATACACCGCCTGATGTCTGACACATGGATGTGCTATAGGTTTAGTTAAAGGTTTTTACCTGAAAAGCATTTGAGAATCCATCCATAGCAGAGTGAGACACACAAGTCTGCACAAGGCAAAACATCCCCCCCGACCCCCACCAAAATGCCACTACTCCACCACCATCAACATTACATATAAAACCTCAGAAGACAGCTCACACCAAACCACTCTCAATGGTTTTATATACATCTCAGCAACTGAGTTCTGCAATACCTTTAAGCCAGAAAAGGTTGAGATGCTGGTGTTCTGCAGCCAGATTATTGATCTTAAAACAGTCACACTTAGATAGCTGAGCTCAGAGTGTGAATATGCAGGCTTAAGTGTGTAGAGCTCATTACTTTAACTGTGCAGAGCCTCATCAGCACAACAGCAGCCACTATAATCCACCACGTGGTCAGTGTAGAGGAGAGTGTTCTCTGTTCTCGTTAAGTACGCATGTGTGTATGTGTGAACAGGCCACTTAAAGGAGTCCCCTCACTTCTGACTATCTGTCAGCCTCTGTCTCTGCAGCCATCTGCTGATCAGATCTTCAATTAAAGCTGCAGCAGCTCAGCACTTCTGCTTAGACAATGTAATAGGTGCACGTTGGCATGCATACGTTCGGGTGGTCCTGGTGAAATTATAAAGAAAAACATTAAATTGTTAGTATGGATATAAACCTTTATATAATGTGTTGCATTTTTAATTACAGATAATTATTGTCATGTTACAATAAATTGTGTGTAATTTAAGATAAAAGTACTGTAGAAATAATATTGTAATTTTACTGTAAAATACAGAATACATATAATTTGTCATTCCAGTGATACTTGCTGTGATAACAGTAGGGTTGTTATTTTACAGATAAGTTTCAGAGTTTTTTATAGAAACAGAAATATACTGTAACACCCAATTCAATTCATTTTAGCCCTGACCCAGAAACCACAGGCGTAATTTACTGTATTTTTACAGTGAAGGTGTTTTTTTTTTACAGTAATCAAGGAAAAATCCGTAAAATAACAGTTTTAATCTGTAAAACCATTAATTACCTTTTCTGTAAATGTATTGTTTTTTGCCCTTTTTATGAGCTAAGCTATTTCACTTTTATTTTATGTTTTTTGTTTGGCAGTCTATCTTTCTGTCCGTCTGTCTGTCTGTCTGTCTGTCTGTCTGGCGGTGTGTCTGTCTGACCTGTCTGACTGTCTGTCTGTCTGTCTATCTATCTATCTATCTATCTGTCTATCTGTCTATTTATCTATCTAATATTTATTTAGTATTAATGTGTATACTAAAGTAAATGCAGAAGCTCCTGATGGGTTTCAGCTCTGTATAACCGTGTACAGAGGCTGTAAAGAGCAGATGAAAGCTGATTTTAGAACCTCTGTAGGCGTCCGCAGAGCGGCGCGGCAGGACTGATAGGATCTTTAATTAAAACTGAAGAGGCTCTGTACAGGTGCATGCACACCGGCTGCTGCTTGGCGCAAACTCTGCATCTGAACAGCTGCTTTCATCAAGCCTGCTCTACAGATCGGCTCTCCAGCTTTAGAAATGTAAAAGGTGGAGGCAAGAGTCCTACTTTTTGAGGATCTCCTCTTCTGGATGCAGGCAGTGCCCAGTCGTCAGTGCCAGTTCTCCACAGTAAATCCTTTCTGGTAAAAGACTGGGCTAAATCTGTGTCTGGGAAATAAAGCCCTTTGCCATGTGAGGTAGAACACGCTTTTCCAGGTACGAGGTGCTGATTTCTAACAGGAGTTGGAGTGGACTGTGAACTGTAAGCCATGTAGATGCACAGTAATTCACTAATCTGAGTGCTGAAATATGTGCTTACTACTTTACTGAACACTCCAGACTCTGACTCCATACTGTGCTCCAGTATTACATCTGGCAGGGTGCCAGGTCAGTTCTTAAGCATGAAATAAGTTCTTAGTTTTTGGGCGACGTTTCCAACTAGCTGATTCATCAGAGGGGAAGTGCACATGGTGAAGATTAGCCTGCGAGATCGGCCTTGTGCTGACAGACTTTAATGATGCAGCCTGGAGTTTTAACTTTTTGGCAGCACTTTGGAGGAAACAACACTGACAACCCACTAAAGATCTCCTAACACTTCTCTAGTTCACCCTGTTTATCTTAAACTAGAGAGAGAGAAAAAAACAGTGAAAAGGGGGCAAGAGGAGAGAGAGGGAGAAGGCTAAGGGGGAGGGAGGAAGAAAGAGGAAGAGTAAAGAAAAATGATGGATTGAAAGAGAGAAAAGGAAAGAAGTGAAAAAAGGGAGAGAGAGAAAGAAAGAGAACTAGCGAAAATAAGGAGAAGGGTAAGGGTGGAAGAACGGTAAAGAGAAAGAGAGAACGAAAGAGGGAAGCAGGAGAGAGACAGGTAAGAAAGAAAGAAAAAAAGAAGTCCAAGTCCACCTATTTATCTTAAAAATAAAGAGAAAGAGAGAAGAAACGCAGAAAAAAGAGAAAAAAGGAAAGTAAGAGTCAAAAGGTGAATGAGATAGTATGAGATATAGAGAGAGCAACAAAGTTGGTAAAATGGATAGGAAGCGAGAAACAGGAAAAGAAGAGAGAAGCTGAATACGAGAGAAAGAGTGGAAACATTAAGAGAAAAAAAGGAGAAGAGAGAAAGGAAGAGAAATAGAAGGAAAAGGATGGAAAGATAGGGGGTAGAGAGAAAGAAAGTACGAGAGTAAAGACATAGAAGGGTAAGGGGTGAGGAAGGATAAAGTGAAAGAGGATAAAAGAGGAGAGAGACAAGAAATAAAAAGGGAGAAAGAAGGAAGGGAAGAGAAATATACAAAAGAAAGGCTTAGAGAGAGAAAGACAAAAGAATTGGAGAGAGAGGTCTGAAGCGTAGAGAGAGAGAGAGAGAAAATGAGAGAAAAGGAATTGGAAGAGAGAGGGAATGAGGGAGGGAGGGAAGAAACAGGGTGCAGTTTGGCATTTTTACCCACTGAGAGATCAGGAGTGAGATTCTGTTAACTCTTCCCTCTCTCCCTCTCCCTCTCTCTCTCTCTCTCCCTCTCCCTCTCCCTCTCTTTCTCTCTCTCTCTCTCTCTCTCTCTCTCTCTCTCTCTCTCTCTCTCTCTCTCTCTGTCTTTATTAAAGCTTGAATATTCCAATATTAAATTAGCCTGGTGTTTGGTGGTCAGTTGGCGTGGCGGTGCGGCCTGCTGGGAAGGTGTATTACGCAGTTCAGATTGATTAACTCAGTCTGAAGGCCAACACCTCCTTGGGTACGAAGGTCATCACACCAGGGCCTCTTTTAGGAGATAGGCAAAACCAGTATAAGCTCTGTCAGTAGCTGAGCTGTGTTCACTCGGGCTGATGTGACAGAGAAAAGCAGGTTTCATACAGCTTCACAGAATCACTCTGCTGTATCTGATCCTCTAAGTGGAACTGAGGTTTAGATTCTGAGGAGGTGAGAGCAGGTTGTGACTGGATCAGCACCATCTAGCACGCGGAGAGGAGCGGGTTGCACTGAATTTGAATTACTGACCTGTCTTTGTTTCCCCCGCCCACTCTTTTCTCTGGAACCCTCTCTCCATCTGTCTCTCTCTGTTTCCCTCTCTCTCATTGTTGGTCTCTCTCCCTCTACCCTGGCCTCTCTCTTTCTCTCGCTTGCTCTTTCTATCCCTCTCCTCTCTCTTTGTTGGTCTTTCTCAATCTGCCGTTGTTCCCCCTCTCTCTCTCTCTTCATTTATTTCCTTTTGTTGATCTCATTTTGCCTGATTTTATCCTCTCTCTCTTTCTCTCTTGCTGCCCCATTTCTGTTTTACACCCCTTCCCTGTTTCATTCTCTTTCCCCCTTCCTCCCCCCCCCACCCCCCCACTCTCTGATGCAGAATGGAGTGGTGTTGTCTGGCGGTGTGCGTCGGTTCAGTCGCTGTTCTGTTTGCTCTGTTGGCGAGGCTCATCCCGGCTGTGCAAAAGTCCTCCTTTGTGGTATTGATGTGGCATGACTTCATCATCGAGCGACTCCGCGATAAGTTCACCCAGACCACACGACCTCAGGTGACCTAATATCAAAATTATTATTTGTTTCTCAGTGACAGCACATCTGTCTCTCACAGTGGAAGTGAACAAGTGTTTTGTAATGGATCACCACAAAAGATGCATGTGGTACCTTTGCACTTCTAATCAGTACTTTTTACTGGGTGTGCTCTTGGGGTCGAAGAAATATTATCTAGAACAAGCAAACAAGATGAACAAGCTAAAGAAAACCTGTTAAATAACTGTTAAATAAATAAGTTTCAGAACTGTTGCAGGTCTGTTTCAGGACTGTTGCAGCACCGTTGCAGGACTGTTTCAGAACTATTGCAGGTCTGTTTCAGGACTGTTGCAGTACCTTTGCAGGTCTGTGTCAGAACTGTTGCAGGTCTTTTGCAGTACTTTTACAGGTCTGTTCAGAACTGTTGCAGGTCTGTTGGAGTACTGTTGCAGGTCTGTGTCAGAACTGTTGCAGGTCTGTTGCAGTACTTTTACAGGTCTGTTCAGAACAGGTCAGAACTGTTGCAGGTCTGTTGCAATACTTTTACAGGTCTGTGTCAGATCTGTTGCAGGTCTGTTGCAATACTTTTACAGGTCTGTTTCAGAACTGTTGCAGGTCTGTTGGAGTACTGTTGCATGTCTGTTTCAGAACTGTTGCAGATCTGTTTCAGCACGGTTGCAGATCTGTTTCAGGACTGTTGAAGTACTTTTGCAGGTCTTTTTCAGAACTATTGCAGATCAGTTTCAGCACTGTTGCAGGTGTGTTTTAGGACTGTTGCAATACTTTTACAGTTCTTTTTCAGAACTGTTGCACATTTGTTTCTGAACTGTTGCACTTCTGTTGCAGTACTTTTGCTGGTCTGTTTCAGAACAGCTGCAGATTTTTTTCTGGACTGTTTCAGAACAGCTGCAGATCTATTTCAGACCTGTTACAGTACTGCAACAGTTGCAGGATCTTAGTGACTTTCTAAAAGCAGTGCTCTGTTTTTCACATGCCTGACACAGTGGAAATGAACAGTGGTGTTTTGTAGTGGATCACCAGTCACAAAAACACATGTTAACACCTTTGCATTGCTAATCAGTACTTTTACTGGGTGTGCTCTCTGGGTTGCAGACATGTTATCTAGAACAAGCAAATAAGATGAACAAGCTAAAAAGACTTAAATAATTAATAATGTTAAACAAGTGTTTCAGTACTTTTGCTGTACTCTTGCAGGGGTGTTTTAGAACCATTGCAGGTCTGTTTCAGGACTGTTGCAGGTTTGTTGCAGGTCTGTTTCAGGACTGTTACAGGTCTGTTTCAGTACTGTTGCAGGTTTGTTGCAGGTCTGTTTCAGAACTGTTGCAGGTTTGTTGCAGGTCTGTTTCAGGACTGTTGCAATACTGTTGCAGGTTTGTTTTAGGACCACTTCAGAACTGTTGCAGGTGTGTTGCAGGTTTGTTCCAGGACAGCTGCAGATCTGTTTCACAACTATTTTAGGACTATTGCAGTACTGTTGCAGGATATGAGTGATATCCTGCAACCACAATCCATTTCACACAAAACCACAAGACTTTGTTTGCATCTGTTTAAATATGTTGATTTTTTTGAAAGATCGGTGGATGCATGACAAGACAGGTTATTCTGGGGAGACACTGTCCGTATGGTCACCAGGAGTCTAAATTTTCTGCACTTATTTTTATAATCGTAATAACAGACAACAAAACTAAATATCTATTCTAAATGCTTTGCAGGATATTATTTTGCAGTTAATACGTTTGTTTATTTTTGTGCTAATACTGACATATAAAGCATAATATGTCGATATGATTCATGTCATTCCAGGAGTTTACCCAGTTTTAAGTTTGAATTACTTCCTGGTGTTCCACCCACTTGTTTTCACCCCGTACCTGAGTCATTATTCCAATCAAAAGGGAACTAAAAGGGAACTTTTCAATCAATTAAATGGTTGACATGTCAACAAAGCCATTCAAAGTGGTTTGGTGTGAAATGTTCAATTCTAGAGAAACTTACAGAGCCAGAATTGTTCACAGTGGTGGTGACAGGAACCAGACGTCCCTCTCTAAAAGCTCCCTCACAGTTACATGAAGTAGTTAGATGTATGCTGCCTGGTCTCTGACACATTCTTTTACCATAGTTTTGTGATGCAGTTTGTTTTAATAGAGAGATAGCCACAAGTAGTAAAGGTGTGTGTTGTAGACATGGTGACCCCTGGTTCCCATCACCACCACTATTAGGAGGAAGCAGTCAGCAAATTAATAATTTCACATCAAAGCACGCTGAGTGAGGTAAGCCTGATCCATGGAATTATGCTGATTTTTTAATAAGTGAATTTCCTTTAACAATTTAATTACTTGCCCACTTCTAAACACGGATTGATCCACAGGTTCAATTCTGACCTCATTATTACCTGTTTGCTCCCAACAGCGAATGCTAAAAGCAGTCCAGAAGAATGCCACTAAAGGAGATCCTGACAGCGCCATCTCCGCCATTGACCACTTCTGCAAGCATTCCGAATGGGCCATGAACGTGGGCGATGAGAAAGGTTTCCGCTTTTGCTCCCTCTATTCTCCATCTTTTCTTCTTCTTCTTCTTCTTCTTCTTCTTCTTCTTCTTCTCTCCTCCCTCTCCCACCTGTGGCGTTTCCCCTTTTCACATTTTGTTTACTCCCCTCCATCAGTCTATCACTCTCTTTGTGTCTCACTCTTCAGTGAAAGTCCTGGAGGCTGCTCATGGTATCTGCTTTATGAATGTGACAGCTGCTGGGTCAATGAGCTGTCTGCATGGCCGCACATGCTGGCCGCACATGCAAAAATGTGCTGTTGTTATTTGCTCTCTAAAGCAGCGCAGCGTAGAATTCAGTGCGGAGACATGGCAGAGATACCAGCTGCAAGGCAACCATGTTTTTCAACACAAGAATGATCAACCGGCCCTGCTCAGCTTTGGCTTGTTTACTCACTGCCCACTTTTGGCCAGTTTATTATAAACACTCACTTTGTAGCTTAGAGTCTGCATCTGTTGATGCACAGTTTCTTACCATAGAGCAGCTCTTGGCTGGATATTGGACCACTGACAACCTGTGGCTGTTATAATTATTATTATTCCATGTTGGTGTTGAAGAAAAACAGTGCTCTGTATTTAATAATGGTAGCCAACCAATAGCAGCAGGAAACCATGCAAACCAGTAGGACAGGCCGAAATAAGTTCTTGGGTAGGCCTGTGAAAATAGTGGGCAGACTAGTTTGGTCATAGGCCATATGTGCTCTTTTGTGAAATGTCACCAGGCTGTAGGTCATTTTGATAGTGATTACATTACACATTTCAATGCTTCTAGCATGGGGTAGTATCACCTAAACAACCAAAATACTGGATCAACATTAACACTGCAACAAAAGGCTATACAGCGTGTGTATGCTCACTACAGACCCGCTTGTCCAATAAAGGTGACATAACTAGGTTAAAATTAAACAGCTGAGACGTACAAAGATATGGGAATACAACACAGCAATTGTAATTGCATAATCGTCCAGTCATGAGATCACATGTGACATCCAGAGCTATGAGCCCATGAAGAGGGTTGAGATGCATGCCATGGATTTGGTAGTGTGTGTTTCTAATAAAGTGGCATGTAGAAGAAGTACAAGGTAAGGGTTTATAATAAAGGGGCCATTTAGAGGAAGTACAAAGTAGGAGTTTCCAATAAAGTGGCCAGTTAGTGGATGAACAAGGTATAGGTTTCTAATAGAGTGGCCATTTTGTGGAACTACAAGGTAAGGTTCTAATAAAGTGGCAATTTAGTGGAAGTACAAGGTAGGTGTTTCTAATAAAGTGGCCATTTAGTGGAGGTACAAGATAATGGTTTTGAGTACTGTCAGTGACTGAAGTTTTGTATTATATTGCTAAGGAACTTTAGTTCTAAACTTTTACACTGCTGAAGTCAGCGGCTGTATCCAAAATTGTTTCCAGCTCCCTATATGTAGTTCACTACATAGGCCATAATCTAATGACTATCACTCCCTACCAAGTGCACCACAAATACAGATCCTACACATCTATTTGTATTCTGTCAACTGATTAGTAATCAATGGCTTAGAGTTGACAGGCTGTTAATGGTGCAGAAAGGCCATTAATGATGCTTGAAGTCCACTATTAGACACATAATTGATCGCCTCCCTTAATGATCCTTCAGCTTAACTGCCTGTGTGTGTGCGTGTGTGTGTGTGTGGTTGTACTCAGGCTCTATTTTGGATTCGGTGCTCACTGAGGTGAACCCCAGAACGGTGCTGGAGCTGGGCACATACTGCGGCTATTCAGCGCTCAGGATCGCCCGTCTGTTGTCCCCTGGATCCAAACTCATCACTTTAGAGTTCAACCCAGCTAACGCCGCCATTGCCAAGCAGATCATAGCCTACGCTGGGCTCCAAGACATGGTGTGTGTATGAGAAAGATGCCAGACAGAATGCCAACTGTGTCCTAGTTCCATCTCTGTTAATATATTACTTCAGCTGTTAGCATTAGTTAGTACTAAACAGCCAAAGACACATAGGGCATAATTATTCAAATACTTACATTTCCCTTTGTTTGCAGCTTTGCCTTGGACAGTTTGAGGAAAGTTTCTGAAGTTGGCTTCTTATTTGCCAGCTTCTTGTTTGGCTTTTTCCATTCCACCTTAAATGGTGCAGCAGTTAACAACAGCACCATTTAAGGTGGAATGGGAAAATTCAAACAAGAAGCTGGCAAACAAGAAGCCAACTCCAGACTTGAGTCAGACACAACATAGTTAGCACACATGTACAGGTTGTTACTGACTATAGCCGGATGCAGCCATCAAAAATAAACTTTATCTATTAAGGTGCAGCCGACAACAGAGCAGTGGTGGTGATTAGCTCTTTCATATAATGTTAAGCGGAGCCAAATCTGAACGGCTTGTTGTATCCCATGTTTTCTGATCTAAGCAGCCCACAAAAACTGTCTGGGTTGTCTTATTTCACAGTCTGTGTGTGGGTAAACAGTCAGACTACTTAAACCTAACTTCAAAAGTGAGTTTTTTTCGTAAGTTCGCTTTAATGCAGAAAAGAAAAACAGATGGCCATCACTGCTGCCAGCAAATACCACATCTGTATTTATTAGTCTCTACATTTGTGGCTATGCTAGCGTCCAGGATTTCTTACTTCCTAAAAGTTGTGGGAAATATTTGTACAAAGCATGCTGGAATAATGTAGCTGTCAATTCTGTTACACTGATGAACCTGACAGATGCAATATTGCAAAAGAGAATATTACATATCATAAAAAACAACATTAACTGCAATCTCAAACAGACTGTCTGACACTGCAACTGTTATGTGTATGTGAAAAAAACAACATCCATTTAGAGACCTGGATTTTGTCCATATGTACACCAATGTTTAAAAACTAACAATTTGACAGATACAAGGTTTCTCATACACGCAGGAATAAACAGCACCCATTTATATGAGTTCCTTATTCTGAGATAGGCTGCAGAGCTGAGTCGAGTGAGTGTGGAGAAATTTGCTGCTATAATCTGGTGTGTTTCACAGAGGAAATTTGAAATTAGCATCCGAATAAGAAGCATGAAATAGCATGTGGGATTGAACCGTCACATGGTTTGACAGCATGAATCTGCATGCTAAACAGTCTTAGTTTAAAGCACAAAGAAGGGGTCTGAACACCAGCTGTCTTTTTTTAAGCCTGGTTATGTTTTTCAGATCACCCTGGTGGAGGGTTCCTCGGGTGATTGGATCCCCAAAATGAAGGAACACTTTGGCATCACAACTTTCGATTTCGTCTTCTTGGACCACTGGAAAGACCGTTATGTTCCTGACACTAAGCTGCTTGAGGTGAGACATGTGCCAGCATGTGGTTTCCTTGGCAGTCTTTCAGAAACTGTAGACATTCCACATTTATTTGTCTAATCCTACTTTGATCAAAAGTAATTAGGTTAATCAGGCCTCTGATAACATCTGAGCCCAGGAATATTCAAAACTGGAGTACAACAAAAATTAGGCTTGAACCAGAGCTACTTCTCTGGTTTCAGTGTTAAGACTCCAATAAAAGAGCATGTTCGTGAATAATTATGCTTATATCTGGCCATGGTGCCCTTACTGACCGCTGTATTAGAAACGTTTACCCTCTAGGTAGGGCTGAACCGTTTGTAGAATATATGTATTTCTGATTGGTGGAATATTCTCAGTCCAGCAGTGACACTGAGGTATTTAAAACTCTGTCTAATCCACTCATACCAGAACAACACACCACCATGCCATCAGTGTCACTGCAGTGCAGAGAATAATCCACCAACCATTTCAAAAAAAAGGTTCAAAGTAACAAAGTAGAAAAACATGGAGCATATTTAGTGGAGTGATGCTGATACAATGGACATTAAGCATACATACAAGGAGGTGTTCCTAATTAAGTGGTCAGTGAGTGTAATTATCATTTGTTCATAGTGTTGAGTATAGAACATTGTGAGAGTTCAAACCACACCAACATATGGTTGTGGTATAAGAGGAGACAGTGGCTCAAAGATGATTCTAAGAACTTCTGCTGGAATTCTAAATGGCTTCCACTTAAGACTAGAAGACTGGACCAACCTGTTTTGGTGAAGGTTGGCCTGAGGAATAGGAGGAGATGGGGAGCATAAACTTTTGTCATTGGAAACTGAAAGTAGAGATTGAACTTTGTAGAACGAGGAGATTTAGGCAGGGCGCTTCTCTCAAACTGCCATCTCAATAAACAATTATTTTATTGAATAACAAGTATTGACATGACGTGTGAATCAGGGTAGTAATGCTGTCATCAAGGACTGCTGTAGACCTCCAGGACTGGAACTGGGCAGTACAGCTCTGTAACAAAAACCCTTTCTACTGCTTTTCCCCAGGAATGCGGCTTGCTCAGGAAAGGCTCAGTCCTGTTGGCTGACAATGTCATCTGTCCAGGAGCACCAGAATACCTGGAGTACATCAGGAACAACCCACGCTACGAGAGCCGGTACTACCCAGCCCACCTGGAGTACACCAAAGTGGAGGACGGCCTGGAAAAATCAGTCTACCTGGGGTAGAGAGAAAATGATGGAGTTTCTAGCAATCTACAGCAGCTCTTTGTAGACACCTGTCCAACAACCACATGTTTGCAGGTGAAGTGTCAGAGAAAGGGTATTGCAGCAAAAAGAGAGGTTTGGTTCGGTAAGGTCTGGAAAACATTCAGCAAAGCTAGTCTTATGCCTGAAAAAGCAAGAATGATACCAGTATAACCTAAGACTTAACTATGCTTTTCTGTTTTTACATGTGCTTTCATATTAACATCCCAAAGTAATGTTAAGTGTTTTAACCATTGTTTACTTCAGTTTGTTGCATTTGGTCTATATGTGCATTATCTTCTCGTTTTTTGTTCTTTTTACTTTCTGATGTCACAGGAACGCAAAACGATTAAGTGATGGCCTTGCATTACAGTAGCATCATTTTGAAAAAAAGAGTGTTTTACAATCTTTATATACATACGTATGTTGCATTTAAAGAAATGTTTTTAAGTGAAAAGTTCTGTACGTTGTTACTCCTATCAAATAAACATACCCAGCATATTTTATGTACCGGTCTTAAATATTTTATACCATCCCTATGTGTGCCAGCCAACACAAGGCCTAAAGAAAATAGATTTTTATAAAAAATATATATATACGGCCAAGAATGTTTTAGAGTCATTTCATGGAATGCTTATTTAGCTAAAGGTGCCAAAAAGTCATCAGTTTTGCTACAGGAGGAAACTGAAAGCAGAACTAGACTATTCTCGTTGAACAACAATGTATTAGGGATTGTAGCTCTAAAGAAGAGATGCTGTTTTGATGGAAAGCTAAATTAGAGGACCCATGTCCTACATGTTTTTGCTCTTTATTTCCCCACTACAAGGTTTGGGTAGCTTTACATACCAAAAATAACGTTGTAAACATTTCCCAATCTCTTTTTTATCTCTTAACATCAAGATGTGTGTTGTTAAACTGTTTTAATGGTGCATTTGAGCCCCATATATGCAAATGTCCTTTGCTCTGACTGACCACCCTGTATTGTAGCAGTGGGTGAGCTTAGGCTTAGAAGTGGCTACTTCAGAGCATTCCATTCTATTGGTCAGTGCTTTTCTATGGAGATTACAGACTGTATGTGTTAAATGGAAGCAATGGACAAGCTATGCAAGCTGCATTGACAAAGCTAAAAGTAGACAAGTTAAGATAACCTGCAGATGTCTGTTTTACAAATGAAGTTAACTGAACACAGAGGACATGTGATCATCACTATTGGCTATTAATTGGGGTTTGAATGTCTGACTCCAGACGTTCATCAGTTCAATTGCTGGTTTGAGTATAGATTGCACCATATAGCAAGAGCAATGATTCCTGTACTGTTCCTAGAGTTGAGACCAAAACTCTGCATATTTGATGCTGCCATACATCATAATGACGAGATAACTGGTAGAGCCCTTCAAAAGTTCCTGTGCTTTGTTTTAAAAAAAAGTTTTGGGCTTAAAAAATATTTCTTGTAACTGCAAATGGGTAGGACTACAATGATCTAGTCAGGCATAAGTAAATGTTTTTTTGACATCACAGTTACAAATGATACAGAACAAGCTGTTTCTACATCTATGAATCACAGTATGTATGAATTTCATATATGGACTGAGAAGTAAACTCATGTCAAGAAGTCCTTTGAAGAGAATCCTGACCATGAAGATGTACTACATGCAAGTCTCTATATAGTGTACAAGCCCAGTACTATAAAAGGATGCTCTATAAAACAAGTAAAACGTCCAACTTATCGCTAAAAAACAGAAATGTCTTCTATAAGTAGGCTGCCATTTTTGTTACAGAATCAAATAGTTGCTCTCTTTCGTCTATTGACCAATGAACAGTGAATTAATAGATCATCTAGACTTTCCAACTTCACATACAACATTGTATTACACAAAAAACCCAGCGTCTTGTTTACAGTAGTTTGGTACTACCATATGACATCAGTGACCTACTGGTGGAGGGATTTTGTCATGTTTTATAACAAGCAAAAAAAGGGCATGTGGTTTATGCACGTTTTAATAATACTGGACATTACAAGTCTTACAAATCAGGGTTCCCCTGAATATATCAGGGGTTTATCAGTGTTCATGCACACAGTTAATCATCAGTATTATATTCTGTGTAGGAAAAATATAACTGATAAATCTTTTTACAAAAGATTAAAAGTTCTAGCAGTCAACGAAAAGCCATTTTCTTCATACCCAGTGACCTGGATTATTCCATACTTTGTTGAAAGTCTTGAAGTTCCCTTACCTGCACACAGTTATTAGTCTAAATCTGCATACAGTTACAGCGTTAGAAAGGCATAAACACCATCCAGTACACCATTCAGTCTTGAGATTTTCCACTGTTGAAGATCTTAGCCAGCAGGGACACATTGGACTGGGCTTTCTCCTGAATGACCTTGCTTTTCGCTTGAGCTTTCTGGAGGTTCTTTTTGGACAGGCCTTTCTTCTTCATTCGGTCCAGCCTGATTTCATCTTCTGTGCGCCGCTGTGTGAAGTTCCAGCTCTTCTCATCCACTGCCTCGCCTGTGTTCTTTTTCTTCTCCCTCAGTCTGTCCATAGTCTGGCTCTTCTCCACGCTGGCCAGGTAGAAGTTGGTCTCGCGCTTGGCCTGTGAGATTTCTGTTCTCATGCGCTGGTGATAGACCATCTGCTCATATGCAAGTCTCTCACTCAGGTGGCACCACTGGAACCTGTGTAGGTACTAGATAGCAAGACAAAGGGGGGAAAAAATTATAATAATGAAAACCAACAATGGACACTTACAAAAGGACTGGCTTCCTGGAACAGGAATAAAGCCTAATCCTGGACTAAAGGGCATTTTAAATGGAGATTTTCCACTGAAAGGAAAATAGAGTCCATGACTTGATCCCTGTATGGAAAATTGGCTTGCTATGTTAAAAAACTGTAGACAGTTATTCATCCAATTTCCTTTTTATGATTACGGGCCTTGACAGGCCGTTAGTTCCTCCGGTGCTCCTGTAACAGCCTCTTATCTCGTAAGTAGGCTGTACACTACTTGTTGGAACAACACTGGGTGGATTTGATTGTATTCAGCATTCAAAAAAAGCATTAGTGAGGTCTGGTACTGATGTTGGATGATTAGTTCTGGATCACTACAGCTCAATGCCAGGAGGCTTTTTACTGCTCTAGGGCGACCTAAGGGTCATAATTGGCTGCTCCAGAGTGTCCCATTCTATTGGTCAAAACTGTTCTATTTTACTCTATTCTGTTCCAAAACGTTCAGGTGGTGGTCAAACAAGGATACAAACATAAAATAAACATTAAACAGCATATCAGATGTTACATACTTTTACAGACCACAGATCACTGCTGAAAGGGCTCCTCTTGCGGCTGGCCATGGGCGTGTTGTTCAGTGTGACTGCTACTTTCTTAGCGATGCGTTTGTCTCTGAATTCCACCCAGCCCTCCACAAACCTCGATCCATTGCTACCCGCTTTCCTCTTCTTTCTTTTAATAGAGTGATCTAGAACAATGTATTCTCATTAAAGACTTGAAACACACATAAGAGCCATAATTATCACTGCCTCCACACTCTACCAATCTTAAAATAATTAAAACAAAGTTCCATTAAGTTTTATTCTCTTGCAGAACAGGCACCATTATAATTTCACCCCAACCTAAAAACACATAAGGCTCAAATAAGGAATGGACATGACATAATATTATTTAACCATTATAGTGATGAAGTATTCCTTCATATCGTTGATGTTTAAAAAACCCAAATATTTCCAAAATGGTACAATTACAGAGTAAAAACTTTCTACATTTTCTATGCAAGCTAATAGAAAGATGTTTTATTTGAAGCAATTCTGGAGCATTTCTATTGGTTCAAACATCATGAAACGTCAGTCATCCTGTGAACACCAGTGAAGGACTAAAGGATGACCAACACAAACTGTGCTGCAACAGATGAGCTACTGGCTCTGACTTTACATCTACAAGGTAGGAGGGTCTAATAGAGTGAACAGTGAGTAGACACTGTGTTCAAAAGCAGCAGTGCTGTGCCTGATTCAGTCATACCACCACCACGTCAGGGTCACTGCAGTGCTGAAAATTATCCACCACCCAAATAATACCTGCTCTGTGGTGGTCCTGACCATTGAAGTACAGGGTAAGGAAGTATACAGACAACCAGATGGACTAAAGTCTGTAACTACCAAGTTCTCCTACATGGTAAGTGAAGCTGATAAAATTGACAGTGAGTGTAGACACAAAGACATGGTTTAAATAAAGTGGTCTGTGAGCATGTAATGCTTTGGACAAACATTTTTACTAATTTGGTCAAAGATCACATAAACATCATTTACTCTAATAAAAAAAACAAAACAAAAAACTGTATATTTTGCCATCTCACCTTCAGACTGGAGGAAGACCCTTCCAATCTCTCCATACACGCCCAGCATGTTCCGCACGTGTTTGGGCCGCAGCCTTGGGGGAATATGGCCCAAGTACACAATGCCTGGGACGCATTTCTTGGCCTTGGTCTTCTTCACCCCATCATCACCATCTATCTGTTCTCCATCTTCATCATCCTCATCCTCATCCTCCAGGTTAGCACCTTCAACTTTGTCCTGTTCAAGTCCGTCCACCTGTTCTTTCAATTCCACATCTTCATTTGCACTATTTGTGCCTTCTTCCATTTCAACACTGTTTTCGTCCTTGTCGGCCATGACTTTAGACAGCTGAGGAAGAAGAGTAACACAATTTGTTTTAAAAGCACACAAGTTCATAGCACAATCACTTCAACGCCACCACCACGTCAGTGTCTATGCAGTACTGAGAATGAGCCACCATCTAAACAATGGCTGCTCTCGTGGTGGTCCTGTGTGGGGTCTATTAAAGAACAGGGTAAAAGGGGGCTAAAAATCTAAGCAGATGTACTACAGCCTGTTACTACAGAGTTACAAAGTGCACCTATGGAGTGTAGATACTTGATGTTTTTGTTACGGCTGATGGGTGTGGAAGAAATATGTGTGTGCACCTAACACAGTTTCTAAATGACCCAAAGACAGTTATTTAGTTCTGGCGGTTCTCTATTGGGTTTGTTTTGTATTGCTATTTTTTATTACAGTTTGTAGCGAGTGTCATTTGTGTCCCCAAAAAGGGCCAGGGACGTGTTTCAAGTTGAAATTCCTGAATGTCCCAATCTGAGGTACTGTTTAAAATGTCTTCGTGTGCTGTAGCATTAACATTGCCCTTCAATTTGGGGGAAAACAAATGACATTTGCCATAGACTGTGATGCAAAATACAACAGTATAATAGAATCCATAACCCTAGTCTTTGGAAACAGCCTCAGACCATTATTCCCCCTGCACCAAACCATACTATTCATTCCGGCAGGTAGCATCTGCCAAGCCTAGATTATTCTATCAAAAGTGTGCTTCATCACTCCAGGAGGCGTTAACACCACTCCCGCCAACACTTGGAATTGTGAGGCTTATGTGCTACTACAGACAACAGTCTGTCAGCTATTGATAGAGTAAAATGTGCACTTTTTTTTTGACAAACTGTCATTTTCATTCTATTCTGTGGTTTAAATGTCATGCTTCCTCTACTGTGTTTCTTATATTTATTATTATTATTATTATTATTATTATTATTCCTCCTTAATTTCTCCAGCTCCCAGAGAGAAGGAGCAATTCTCCACAATTGTCTAATGTCAGAAGAATTTCTACCTTCCACCTGTTTTATAATGACCTGCGGCATGAACGACAATAAAATTAGTACTGTTTCTTTTTAAACCCCTTTATTCATTACTTTTATCTTGTCAGGCTGTTGGACAGCCCTGCAGCAGTACAACTGACCCATTCCACACAGGCCTAGTCACAGTATTTATTACCAGAGTGAGGTAAACAAACATGCTTTTACTGGTGGATTATTATTTTGTATTTTCCATACATAAGATCTCAGAACACACGAATTAAAGCATCCTTACTCCGAGGTCGCAAGGCTGAATACAGCTTCTTATTCACCACAAATTCTTGTTAGAATGTTCTAGTCCCACCATAAATGCTGCCCCACCAAATTCGTACACGAACCCTGCAGCTATACGACACTATCTGGATAACTTTCAGGCCAGAAACGCTACTACAAACAAAAGTAAGGGTTTTACCTTTAGCGTCATGCAGCTCTGTTCTCCATTAGTCAGTCTAAACAGCAACAAAATGAGGTTCTCTCCCGTAACGTAACCTAGCTAAAGCTACACGTGTGGTTCCGTGCGGCTACACGTGACGTCATATTAAAGCGCCAAAAGCGGAAACGTCCATTTAAAGGAACATTAATGTTTTTAAAATAAATAATATGTATATCTATATAACTGTATGTAAAACAGACTTTAGTTTTGGAATATACTAAAGCGCAGAAACATGCCTTTTACACTGAAGATAACATTTGGTAAATGTTATAATAATAGTAATAACTTATTATAACTTATTATAAAATAATAATAAGTAATGACTCAGAATACTGACTTAATGTGTCTTATATATGACATAATAAGTCATTATTTTGAGAAAATATTTTAAATATTTTGAGAAAATATGTAGTAATTTTGACATATCAAGTAAATATTTTTGAGAAAAAAATATCATGAGATTCTAAATTATTTTAATAATTAAAGGGGAATTCCACCCATTTTGGTACATTTCTGAATAATTTAGTCCCTAAGATGTAGAGAAATGTATTCACAGTGGTTTCATGTGAAGTGGTTCACTGTAGAGAAACTTACACTCAGATTTTTCTTAATAGTGGTAGGAACCAGGGATCAGCATGTCTACAACTCAAATATAGTCATTTTATTCACTGTTCAAAACTACCAGCATAAATGAGCATTTTAAGTGTTTATATGTTACACCGAAGATGGTAAAATAATCATGACAAGTTCAAAGACTATTTTGCAGTGCAACACCTTCATGAATCCCTCTGCCATGAATGGATTAAATAAAATTACTGGATTTAAAAACATTTTGAAGGCAAAACTTTCACTGAAATATCATAAAACAATGTGTCAGATATCAGGCAGCATATAGCTAACCATTTCATGTAATAACGTTCTGCAAGAGAGTTTTTATTGTATTCTTGTATGTCTGGTTCCTATCACCACAATTCTGACTTTGCAAGTTTCTTTAGAACGGCCATTTTACATTAAAACACTCCAAATGGCTTTGTTTACATCTCAATCATTTAAGTACAGAGTTCCCCTTTAAGTGACCAGCAAGTTTTTGCACTATACGAGAACAGTGTGAAGATTTAGATTTACTGAATCTATTAAAATCAAATGATGATATAATGTTCCAATATAATTTATGTCAAGAACTATATAGCCTTCCTCACACTACCTGATCTCTGTTCATCTATTGCTATATTGGACGCTAGGGGGCGACAACGCGTCAAGAAATATTATTATCCTCTACACAATTATTGAGAGACGTTCATCACTTCTTATCAGCAGATGAAGAATTCAAGATTGTACCATGAATAGCCCAAGTTCAAGAATAGCAGTCTGCTGAGACGTGGATAATAAAAGCTTCTCCTTTTTTATAAGTTATATAATGTGTGGCTACTCCCTGTCTCAATAATGACATGGGATTTCATTAGGAGTTCATCATGGAATGATATGAGGGAACACATGGGCATTAAAAACTTACAGAATGACTCCATTTGGCCTTTTGTCAATTAATTACAACAACTGGAGTGTCATATACTCAGTGCAATTAGTGATGGAGATACATACCGAGCATGGAGCACTCAGACCCACCTACCATGAACCCTTTGCTCCTCAGGAGTGTCTATGCAAGAAAGGGTGTGCGTGTTGCTGCCTGGTGAGCTGCTCTGCTTTAATATGCATGGCCATGTGCCAGTCACATGTGTGTTCCTGCATTATTGAGGAGGAAGACTCGGGTTTTTTGCTGTGTGCTCTGCTGCATCCCTTCCAGAGGTCCTCCTATCAGTTTAAATATAACCCCTAAACATCAGGGCCACACTCTCCAGGGACCCAGCAGAGTGATGGCATGTTTTATATTAGACAGCGCTGTTATGTAAAGCAAAAACGAAGGATGAAAGGATCTCCCCTTTCTAACATCGACCTAAGCAACCCCCACCACCGCCCGACCCATCTCGCCTTGATTTATTGTCACCACTGCAAGATCATTTTCGGGAGGAGGGTCTTTGGATTGTCAAAAAAGTATATAGCTTGTATTATTCATAACATTATTGGCCAAAAGAAAGTGCGTGTTATGCAGTGGCGCTTGGCCAAGTAGTAAGCCTGACCAATGCATTGCAATGAGAAGCAGGAAACAGCAGCAGCAGCTCTATGCTGGGGCTGTTTACTGTAAGCAGTGGTGGGCTATGTCAATTAGAGCTAGGCCTTCACTTTGGTGCATAAACATGAGGGAAAATCGACCATACCATATTTCTAACTTCTGCTATCAGCCCCGTAGTAGTTTGGGCTTAGTTAGCCTTGTTTAAAATGACTTGAGAAGCTTGTCAAAGAAATTACATGTGGGTATAGAGCATTGATTCGGCTGCCATGTGTATTCCCAGTCAGTGAAGGCCTGGAGTGACAATTTTCCTTGTGAAATTTGTCCCGCCTATTTTAAATCAAAAAGGTGATTGGTTGATTATGCTGATGGTTAATCTAATGAGATGTGTCCAATTGACTTACATGTCTGCATGCTGCTGGCTTCTATATGGTTAAGTAAAAGGAACCTGGGGCAGTAAACAATCTAATATGCTGTTGTGTTGTTATACACAAGCATACAAAGAGATTAGAATATCAGTGTGTGCTTTTTATCCTTTTGTAACTATCAGAATGCATCAGTCGTCCCCACAAGCTAGAGAGTTAGCTCACTCAACCTTACTAGCAAACTAGCTAGCTGTCTTAGCAAGCAATATACAAGCTCCATATGGCTTCAGTTTTGCGTAAACTCTTAAACAAAACCAACTTTATTCAAATGTTTTTCCTCCAAATGTTCACTGCCAACAGTTCTGTATGAAACCAGATATTTTCGTTATTATGCTGTAATGCACTGAGTATGAGAACCATAGTCTTCCACCCTCTATTCTCTATTATGTTTGCCTTTCCACCAGTTCACCACTGTGCAGCAGCCGCATTCATGTGCATAAATTTGATAATTGCTGATGATACTAACTGCTGCAAAGCTGTAAGTGGACATGTCTCATAAGGCAGTGGTATCCAGCCCAAGTTCTGGAGTGCTACTTTACTGCAGAATCTAGTTTCTAGCACAATTTGCCAACCTGATCCAGCTAATCAACCTCTTCCCAAGTCCTTGATTGGCTGGATCAAAGTTAAGTGAGGGGCAGGGCACATACACACGTGGATGCTACATTGGCCACTGGATCGTGTGTCAGTGTCACCACCAATACTGGTTCAGACAACTTGTCATTTGTTTCTGGAAGCAAAAAGAGTCGTGTGCAGCTTGAGGCTACGAACTGTCCCAAAATCCAAACCAGATGAGTCTGCACAATATTTCTTTGTTGTATTTGGCCATTATAACGTTATGTTGAGAGGTAAATAGTTGCACACAGGAGCCCGACTATTAATATCTAAAATTTGGAATAATGCTAGCTAACTATGAAAGCTGATACTTAATGGTTAGCTAAACTAAATTGCCCATAATTATCATAATAATTTCCATCTATGTATACTGGTGTTTTGCTCTAAACTGATTTTATAATTAGCTTGTGTTGACTAAGGGACTGACAAACTGTAGTTAGCTGTCTGTCTAACTTTTCTCACACTTTGGATATTTCCCAAAGAGAAAGAGCTGAGGAAGCAGTGGGAAGTAGCTTTAATGCACTATTTCTGTATTTTTCCAGGATTTCAGATTTCAGAGCTGTGTTCTGAAAAAAACATCTTACAGACAATGTAAAAATGTTAATATACAGTGGCATGCAAAAGTTTGGGCACCCTTGGTCAACATTATGAGGGTTAGTTAAGCAAATAAAAGATTATCTAATTTCAAAAGTTGATGATGACACATTACTTTAGTATTTTAAGCAAAATAAAATAAAATAAATAAAATAAAAAAAACCCCAAAAAACAAAAAATAAATAAATAAAATAAATAACAAGGCAAAATTTGGGACCCCTTGTTTGGGGGATTTTCATTCATTCTTCCTTACAAAAGACTAGTTCTACTTCTGTGAGATTCTTTGGCTGTCTTGCATTTGCATTTGTCTTGCCTGCTCTTTTGAGGTCTGTCCACAGATTTTTGAAGACTGTAAGGACCATCAGCTTGCACCTCATGAGGTTGTCCAATGTGAATTTTTAGCCATGTTTAAGATCATTATCCTGTTGTAGAAGACATCCTCAGCTTCATCAGTTTTTTATGTGTAACATTTGCTTCCAGAATTTGCTGGTAATTAAAATAAATTATTTTTCCCTGTACCAGTTAAATATGCCCCGTGCCACTGTCTGACACACAAGCCCAAAGCATGATAGATCCACCTGCATGGCGCACCTTTCCTTTTTTCACTCTAAAATGATACAAAACAAAGATAATACACTACGTAATATATTGTAATACTGAATATTTAATCTTTAACCTTCTGCATTTTGAAGATCAATTCATCTTCTATTCACTCAAACAGACGTTTTGACCTGGGTTGCCCCTACCTGTACCTGCCACTGTGTCTGTGTTTCATTCAGAATGGCCAAAAAGTATTCAAGAGAATCAATGTTAGCTTAGCACTAACACACTTCTAGAATCTCTAGCAGAAGTTAGCATAATCATAGAGGAGTTTTTACTTGTTTATGACTGATGTTACACATTTACGGCCCAAACTGAGAAAAAAAACAAAAAACAGTAATACAGACAGTTTACCACAGTTAAAATTCATAGTGGGATTTGGCCCAAAGGTGATGAGTGCTGACATCACAACAAGGGGATAAAATGCATGGGCTTTCATTTACTTCCAAGGTAGAGCTATCTCTAATATCGGCACAAATGTTTACATATATTATGACATTTCTATGATTAAATCTGCTTAAACTGTCATATGTTAAATTAATGCAAACTGACAAAAAATGTGTGCAATTTGTATTTAAAAAATCTTCTCAAAGCATAGGTGTTTCCATATGGACTCCTGTAGCAGCACTTGTGCACTGATGGCAAACCCATTGAATCAAGTCAAGATAAGCTCCCCGCACATCTGCTGCTTGCTTTTCAGAGTATTTTTGTGTATCGTGTGAAAACTGTCTTGATAAAGCTTTGGGTTAGGCGCCTGTTTGATCCCAACGCATAGACGGCTATGATGAAATCTTTCAGCAATCCCCCTCTATCCTAATACCTCCCTAATGCTCACAGTTACCTGAAAACAGACTACATCCATAATATTGGGAAATATACAAGAATGTTGCTCTTCCACAGCATGACCTCCTATGAACTGTCTATCTTCATAGCTGTCTAAGTGATGTTTTGGCAAATTTGCTCAGTTTTCCCTCTTACTTAACATATAGAAAAAAATGTTTGGTGTTTTAACATTCTGTGTCTTCAATGTTATGAGCTGGCCCTAAAAAACGCTTGGCTTGAGCCCTGAAAAAAGTGTTGGCTGCCCGTCCAAAAGCCAAGATCCACCCCCTAAGAACTGAAAGTTTGTTACTATTATTTGTCGTTGAAAACAACATTCAACATGATCAACAAGAGGTTAGAATACAACATTGGGGCTATGCTTCTTCTTCATTCTCTCATGTTGGACTGATTTGATTTGATGCCACAGTGACTCATTATCTCATCCTGAACAAAGTGGTATTAGGAACAGGAATTAGCTGGTTAGCATGCTAACTTCAGTTGATATCTCTGCAACACAATTCCTAAATTCATAAGGTGTTATTTCTTCACATTCTGTTAATAATTATAGTTGGAATGTTTAAACAAAAAATCTTACATATTGCACCTTTAAATGAACATTGTGTAGTGTATTTTAATAAGACAGTTTGATTAATTAGCAAATAAGATAATGACAGGTACCAGATAAAAAAGCTAAGGTAAATGAATTTTTCATATGAAGTTTTCACACATAAAGGACAAAAGGAACAAGGGTTAGAGTTGGATATCAAAGGCAGGGAGCCCTATTTTTTCAGTGACAGTCAACGCTGTAGGAACAATATTGTTCGATTTATGTTTATGTTTATGTATATGTTTATGTTTATGTATATGTTTTATTGTTTCATTTTACATGATTAAAACGAATATTCTGCTATTTACGGGGCAGTTCAGACGAACCAAGGTTTCAGCCCTGTTCAACCCCTATGTATACCCTTTGATCTACTTGGGCTTCATTTCTGATTTGGGACTACGTCCCTAACATATACAATATATGGCCAAAAGTATGTGGACAGTTACCCATCATCCCTGCATGAACTTGTCGGATAGCCCGTTCCAAAACCATGGACGTCAATATGGAGAGCTCCCCTTTGCATGTATAACAGCCTTCAGTCTTCTGAGAAGGCTTTTCACAACATTTTGGAGTTTGTCTGTGAGAGTTTTTACCCATTCAGAGGTCAGGTACTAATGTTGGATGAGAAGGCCTGGCTCACAATTGTTGTTCCAGCTTATCACAAAGGTGTTCAGCAGGGTTAAGGTCAGGACTCTTAAGTTGTTCCAAACCAAACTCATGATAACATGTAATTATGGAGCTGGCTTTGTGCACAGTGACACGATCATGCTGGAACAGGAAAGGTCCTTCCTCAAACTACTAAGTTGGAATTATATGATCATCTAAAATGTTTTTGTATGCCCCAGACTATTATCTGTCCTCCACCTAACTTTTTGTTTTAGACACATTTCACAAAATGCATTTGACCAGAGCAGATCTATATACACCAGTTAACAATGAGCACGTAGCTTTCACTCTCTCACTCATCTTCTAATCTTTGTCCTTCTGGGTTGCAAGTCTGGCAGGAGCCTATCCCAGCCTTCAATGGGGGAAGACAGGAAACACCTGGACAGGCTGCCAATCCATCACAGGGCAGACACACATACATACACATTCACTCACACAGCAATTTAGCATCTCTAATTAACCTGACTGCATGTCTTTGGACTGTTGGAGAAAACATGCAAGGGAGAACATGCAAACCCCACACAAAACAAATCCTGGAATCAAACCCAGGCTCTTCTTGCAGTGAGGCGAATGGGCTACCCACTGCACCACCATGGCCCCCGGGCGTGTAGCTGAAAACATGTCCATGCATTTCTGTGTCTACTGAAGATTACTTAACAACTTGACACATTGCGCATGCAGTTAGCATTAGGGTAATTGGTGGGGTATGCACTACCATTACAGGTTTGCTGTATTAGCCTGATACAGTGCAAGTCAACAAACCTGTCTTGACTGACTGGCCAGCTGAGGGGAAGATTTGTGCTAAGTAGTTTTTTGGTTCAAACTTCACTTTAAAATGAGGAATCAAGTCTCAGCCAGCTAACCTGCAACTCCAGTGGTAAAATAAAAGGACTAAGAATAAACAACTGCAGCAGAATATACTCAACGCTGAAGTTCAAATATTGTATTATGATTCTAAGACAGGACAAATCAGCCAAATTGACAATAGAACATGGCTGATATGTACTGTAGACTGTAGCCAATGTGATGAGTGGCTTTTCATGGATGAGGTCGGTCTGGGCAGCTGTGATGCAGATGGAAGAAAACTGTGACAGACGTGAAACGTCTCACAGAGAGGGTTTGTGCGCCTCTCTGATTCCCAGAGTGAGTGACAACGAAAGACATGCATGTGACAGCACACTGTCCACCAAATCTGTAAGCGCACCAAACAACTTTAGATTTGAGCTGGTATGAATCTGTTAAGACAAGCAGTGAAAGAAACATGGATGAAGAGAGGGAACGAGAGAGTGAGAGAAAAAAAGAAAGAGAGAGAGACAGAGAGAGAGACAGAGAGAGAGAGAAATAGAGAGAAATGGAGGAAGGGAGAAAGAAAGAAACATGGAGAGAGAAGGAGAAGGAGAGAAAAAAGTAGAGAAAGATAAAGTGGTAGAGGTAAGAAGCGAGTGAGAGATCGAGAGAGAGTGTGAGATGGAGGGAGGAAGAACAAGAGAAATGTGCGAGAGAGAACGAGAATGAGGAACTAGTTAAAGAAAGAGAGAAAGATATTGAGAGAAAGAGAGAAAGGAAAGAAAAGATAGAAAGAAGGAACAGGAGAGAGAGTAAAGGATGGAGAGGGAGGGAGACAGAGAGAGAAAATAGGGAGAGAAAGAGATGGAGAGCAATAGAGAGAGGGAGTGAGATGGAGGGAGGAAGACCGAGAGAAAAGTGGGAGAGAAAGTTGGGAGAGAGACATTGGGAGAGAGGAAGGGAAAGAAAGAGAGTGAGAATAATGGAAAAGAAAAAGGACGGAAAGAAAGAAATGGAGATGAGCTGTGAGAGAGGGAGATGAGATGGGGAGGGAAGGAAAGTAAGAGATAAAAGAGAGAGAAAAGGATGGCAAGAGATGGAGAGAGAGAGATAAAAAAGGGATTTAAAGAGGTATAGAGGGAGTTAGAGACAGAGACACAGAATGACACCATAAGAGAAGGAAAAAACATAAGAAGAAGTGCTGCAAACATGTAAACACCTCACAAATTAGCCAGTTGGTATACAGTTCTGTAGATTGGGGTTCAATTCCCTGCCTGGGCAACCACCCTACACTATACCAGTAAGAGTCCTTGGGCAAGACTGCTAACACTACCTTCACCTGCCTGTGCAAAAGTAAACTGTAAGTTGCTCTGGATAATCGTGCTGGCCAAAAACTGTAAATATAAATAACTGTAAATTACACAGAGAACAATAAAGCACAGTAAATGTAATCTATGTATATAACGTAATTTAATAGAGGGATCCAAATGTGTTGTGTGCAACTTTGACTGTTTTTGAATTGCTTTGTGTTTCCCAGGAAATCATGTTGCATGCAACTCACAACATGCAGCTACTTGCATTAAAAAGAGTAATATTCCAAAATGTGCAACTAAACATAATTGATGGGAAAAGTAAACACACACTGAAGTATGATCCAGCAATGGTGTTTTCCTAAAAATCCTTCCTGGCATTGATCCATATCCACTGTAACATAAAATAACGTGTGCAGTTTTACAGATGTATAAGCAGGGTATGGTGAGATGTAACTAGGATGCAACAACCATCACGGCGTCAGTCGTGTGTCCTTATGAGGAATGAATGTCATGAAAAGTACACTCAAAGACGTGCTGAATTGTTGCCATTGTTTGGGATGATTAGCATTCACAAAGCGAATGTTTACTCACCATGTTATCAGTTAATGTGTGGAGACTCTAAAGCAAAACCAACCTTATAATTCATTGCAATAGTTAAGAGCTGTGTGCAGCCTCCTGCGACTCAGGAGCTCTGACCACGATGGGGTGAACATCAAACAGCATCACTAACGCCAGCCTGGGCCAAAAACACGCAGCCATCTGTTCCGACCCCTGTGACAACACCGGATATACACACACTCAGGCTACACATACACACGTTCCATGCGCTCGTTGACATAAGAGGCTCTTGGGAACCATGGAAAAAGCAGGCCACGTGTAATAGTTCTATTATTATATTCTATTACACATGCGTAGAGTTTTAATAACACTCATCATTAAAATAATAGCTTCACCCAGAAGGACGTGTGGGATTGCAGTGCTATAGGGAAAGAAGATAAAGGTTACCAAGAGCCAATGGTGCTGTCATTAACAGTATGACTCACTGCCCGCTGAATGTCCTCAATCGTGGCTGTTGGGTCAGTCAGGTACAGAGATAAGGCTTGTCCTTGCTTATATCAAAAAAACTTGAATCATTTGCATATCTCACAATGTCAAACCTACCCACTAAGTTTCATTCCTGTTGGTTGATTCCTACTGGGTGCATCTATTTGTGCAACTATTGTTTTGACGATGAGTGTATAAATTCAGAAAAAGATCATAAATAAAATAATAAAAATAAATAGATAGGAATAAATAAGAAAATAGATATGACAGATTCTTTGAATGGATCCACAAGATGTGTGAATATATATTTAAGCATGTGGCTGGTCTGACAAGATTAGCTGCAGTTTCCTGCGTATTACATTGTGACAGTGGAGTCAACCAATA
Source organism: Semaprochilodus insignis (assembly GCA_034552555.1). Classification (NCBI taxonomy): domain Eukaryota; kingdom Metazoa; phylum Chordata; class Actinopteri; order Characiformes; family Prochilodontidae; genus Semaprochilodus; species Semaprochilodus insignis. The sequence goes on along the minus strand of CM067484.1, from coordinate 14,363,311 downwards.
ACGTTTAATTTACAATGACTAGGACTGATTTTGTGAGAAACAATGCCACTCTATGCCTTCTGGAATGTCTAGATACGTCACTGATTGTGATTATGAGCCTGACTAAGGCATTTCAGTCGGATGTTGCCTGCAAGAGTCACTTTAAAAAATTGCTCCATACTAGAGATTCCACGACTTCAGATTTTCGGAGTCGACATTAAGTAATTGAAGATGACATCATGAATAAAACTACTGGAGAAGGGATTTAAAATGAAAACCTGAGTTTAAAACTCCATGATAAGCCAAATTCCACTGAACAGTCCCTGGATCGTCCTGATACCTTCCAGGGTACTGGAGATTTGCTGAAGCCCAGAATCGCACAAATTTGCATCCGATTTAGGTGCACCCTAAAAGTAGGATAATAAAAGAGTAGAAAAGAATAATAATAACAGTAGGATAATAAAAGAGTAGAAAAGAATAATAATAACAGTAGGATAATAACAGAGTGGAAAATAAGAGTAGGATTATAGGGGATTATGTCCCCTCTCCAACCAGACAAGGCTTTTTATTATAGCCTTCACCAAACTGGACATAACAACTTTCAATATTTGATCTTTGACGGCCAGCAGATCGGTGTACAAATGTTAGAATGAAGCCAACCGCGCAGGTTAGAAAAATGTGATGTACCCTATCCAATAAACCCTGGTTGTCATTGCTAGCCTTCGGGAAGCTGGAGATATGAACTTTGTCATCCTTAAGGCATTCATGTTAGTGTTTAATGCTAAATGATACATATCATGACATTTTTCTGAGTGCAGCAAGCAAAAACTCACCTTTTAACTGCACTAGATTTAATAAAATCATTAATTCATCATCTAAACCATTCATTCAAGGGGTCACAAGGGGTGAAAGAGCCTTTCTCAACGCTCATCAGGCAGGAAACAACCTGGAGAAGTCGCCAGTCTATCAGAGATACACAAATATACACACCTATGTGTCTTTGCATGTCTTTGGATTGTGGGAGGAAACCCATGCAGATTCAAGGTGAACATGCAAACTCCTCGCAGAAAGAGCCCTGGTCAACAGGCTAGGGAATCAAACCCAGGCCCTCACCTAAAGACTGCACCACCCTAATAAAATCAGACTAATTCTGTTTTAACTTTAATAAAACATGCTAGATGTTGTATACTGATGATATCTGCAATACTATAATAAAAATGTATATATTTCTGACAAAATATCATAATACTGCCCATTCCCATTGTACGACCAGCCATCATGGGAACTGCAGTTACCTTGGGGGCTAACATACTACTAGAATCCCATAAGGCCACTAGCAGGAACTAGAAAAGGCAATGAGGTGTTTTCTTCCATGTTGTTTATACTTACACTCAGAAAAAAACATGAGCATGCACATACACACATGCACACATACACACAGGTTTTAACTAGAGACCTACAGCTACGAGTGTGTCTGCAGAACTTTCCTCATTCCTTTAAAAATGCATTCACCTCAGTGATGAACGAGTGTAGCTCGCAGCTCTCAAACACACACACACACACACACACACACACACACAAGCGCAAACAGGTGAACACACGCTCATGAATGCAGGCGCACAAACAGGCACGCGGCCTCTCTGAGTGAACACGGTGGCACCCGCGGGGCTCCGGCCATTAAAGATTCATTTAGTGATTTGAAATATTGATTGAGGGAGAGAAGCAGAAGTGGAAATGAGCGGCAGGAGGTACTGTTCTCTCTCTCTCTGATAAACGCATAATGTGCCATGGAACAAGCCCTCCATCCCACCCAGAGCAGCTTTAAACACTGATTAGAATGGAAAGCAAAATGAAAAGTTGCAGATCCAAAAATCCAACACGGCCATAAAGCTGACTCTTAAGTCTATGTGTCATTATCAGTGCTGTTCTCTGATAATTTAGCCCACTGAAGGCTACTGTAATGAACATAGGAACAATGTGATTGGTCACTGCCAAGCTAATTCTCATAAAGTTCGTCCAGAAAGAGAGCAGAGGACGCAGAATGATCTGCGGTTTGATATGTCAGTAGTGTATATTGTCATTTCCTGCCACACTAAAGCATGAATGACACATTCTGTTTGATGCAAATTATGAAAAAAGCATCATGTCACCATTCATGCCACGTATGTGCAGTGTAAAATTTTAGCATTTTAAGAAAACAGAACCAGGGACTAGATTTACGAATGTGATATGTGCATTTCATCATTTTAAATTCATTTTTAAGGCAAAAAAAAAAAAAACATGAAAAATGTATAATCAAGTAACATCCTTACTGTTACAAGTAACTGTTTTGTTCTTACATGTGTTCTCAACCTTATGACAATATCATTCTTGTTGTAGGATGTAAGATTTAACAAGGTAAACACATGTACACACACAAAGACCTGTACATTGCTACTCGTGCTCATCCTTGTCTTTTGCTTGCAGCCATCAACAATTATCATATTTTCCAAGACAGATTTCTTCCTTTTAGCTGCTTCTTCCCCCATCACCTCTAGCTCTTGTTTGCTCAGTGTATTAATCTAAATAACAGTTAATGCAAATTCAAAATGTGTCTTGTGTTGTTGATGGTAAACTGTAAAATGCAACAAAGCCTAGACAAAAATATGCAGATTTAAGAAGAAATTAGGATTTTCTTGCCTTAAATAATATTGGGCCTCATTTGCCAATAAGTTTATTCAAATTTGCTCTTTGGAAAGGTCTTAAGAAAAAGTTGCACCTTTGTGTTCTTCAGTTTGAGTAGACTCTGTTCTTACCTACAACAAAAAAATCCCAAATACGGAACCTGCTTTCTGAAACCTACATAAGAAGGTCTTAAGAAGAAACTGCTTCTGACGAATGGTTGGTGAATGAGGCCCAATCTTGTGCACTTCTTGGTGTTTGTCTTAAGAACCTTCACAAGTTTTGTCTTTTGTGAATCCGGCTCTGGTGCGCACTGTGGTCCAGTGTGACTTCAGTATTAGCTTGCTCAGTTTGGGCTTAATAAATCCTCCCAGTTTCAGCAGTTAGGAGCCTGGCTTTGAACACTGATGATGCAGGTTCCATGTTCCTCAACATGATGCTCACCATAATATTCAGGTGTATTGGACAACACATCAATGTTTTTTTTCAAACAATGAATCCGCTTGTTAAGTCTGATGTAATAACCATTTCCAGATCCAGAAATACCTTCAGATCCTAAAATCAAACGTTAATAGTGGAACCTGGGAGCCTTCCTTCTTTAGGGAGGCACCATAGGGTGTTCAAACGGGTCTAAATACTTTCAAATTCAATCCGCTTGTTAAGACGTCCAGGTCCTCCACTGCGTTGGCTGAGGGTTTAATTTTTTCATCATGCTGCAGTGCTGGGTCCCTGGTTTTTTGAGTAGATCTGAGTACAAAAAAAACCCAAACTCATTTGTCATTCTACCACTTTCCTTACAATAAGAAAGAGGAGAGGAAATGGGTGCATCTTATGACTGACAAGTCTGACCACCGAAATACGAAGATTCATAGCAAGAAACCTGTAACCAGCTGAATGTAAGTTTGAACATAAACTGCTACTACTTTCAAATTTATGAGCTACTACATTTTCACCGATTGCACCATGTAACATAGTTTAAATGCAGCTTAAAGTTATTACTTCACATTTGCACATACCCTACAGTACCCAAAAATGTGTTTAATGGCTGGTAGATTTGATCAATGGGAAAATGAAACATGTCTTGGTTTGCATTGCAATGACTGATACAACAGATGGAACTAAAGCAAAGTAAACGTAGCATGGAAAGAGAAATGCAAGCGATTTGACTGCATGTGGAGACCACAGGTTTAATGCTTCCTGCTTGTATTGGGAAGCACTCCTAATTGGCTGCAGAGAGTGAAAACTTCACTGTGTGCCATAATGTTAATGTTTGATCTATAATCACTTTATGCATTGCTACTTAAGATGTAACTGTTACCTTAAGTGTCTGTAGTGCAACCAAAAACTGTTTATCGCTAGTTTAAACTACTACTCTCAAAGTCAGGATGGACTTTACACCTCAACTTACGCTCAGCTGATGCAACTGGCTGCTGGACACCAAATATGTCTTGGCTAATCCAATACATCTCAGATAAACAGGACAATTGTGTAAACGTGACTATTTGCTAAACTGCACAAGCGTTTTTGGAGTTGTTTTAGAGTCTTAGAGGATAAAAACAGGCTAGTGAGTAAAAGTGCACATCTCCACCTATAGCACTGAAGTAGCAGCTAGTACTAGACAGGACTATGGAAAAGGATGACATCATAATTTTCATATCCAATTTCACATTATTCATATTGCAAAAAACGATACTTGTATTGTTATCGTTTCATTGCCCATGTCTATCCCAAGTGATGAAGATGACTCTAAAGCCATTAAAGCCCTCATTCAGCCAACCACTGCATCTCAGCTTATATTTACTCAATGCTCAGCAGGGCTTGGACCAAATGGATCCTGTCAGTCACTTGGATACAAGTCAGAACAATTTCTGTAAAAGAGACAAATGTCCAGACATCAAATGAAAGCAATGGAAGTGTGAAATTATCACTCTGAATCTTGTTAGGCGAGGCTTTTGGTTCTCTAATCGCTGCAAGGCCTGGTGGTTCGACCGTGAAAGGGATGTAAGAGGAGGATGAACGGAGCCTTGGGCTCTTCTGTGGCCTTCGGTGTGTATGTGTGTGGACCTGGAGATAGCGCTGGGGTGAGGGGCTCAAACCCTGTGGTCAGACTATGAGCTTGTGGAGCATGGCAGGGAGGAGCTGTCTGCACAATCTTTCTCTGAACCAAAAAACTCATTTCTTATATGCTGTGTTCAAAATGCTGTCCTAATCATTGTTCCCAAGCACTGAGCCCAATATAGAACACTATTATAGGAAACAGAAATGGTCACTAATCACTATTCCCTACTTAGGAGAACTGAATAGAACACCATTATGGGGAACAGAAAAGGTCACTAATCACTATTCCCTACCACGGAGCCCAATATAGAAGACTGTTATAGGAAACAGAAGAGGTCACTAATCACTATCCCCTACACTGGAGCACTAGATAGAACACTATTAAATGGAACAGAAGAGGCCAACAATCACTATTCCCTACATTGGAGCACTAGATAGAACACTATTAAAAGGAACAAAAATGGCCAATAATCACTATTCACTATATTGGAGCACTAGATAGAACCCTATTACAGGGGACAGAAGTGGCCAATAATCATTATTCCCTACTTTGAAGCACAAAATAGAACACTACTATAGGGAACAGAAATGGTCACTTATCACTATTCCTTATATTGGCTCACTAGACAGAACACTATGATAGGGAACATCATTTACATTAATTTAAACACTACTGTCATGATGTACTATGGCATTGTAAGAGTGCTCTGGATATTTTTGACTATGTTTTCAGGCATTTTATAAAGTGGACTATTTAGTGAGCTCCACATAGTTTCAGACACAATCTTAGATACAACCAAGATAGGCTTTCTAAAATACAGCTTACTGTCCTGTTTCAGTAGTGAATTTTTTAATCCAGTGACTTAGCCAGTTAGGAAGTGACCAAAAACATGAAGCTCAATGGTGAGAGCTGCAAGAGAGGAGATATTTATGTTATGGATATGTCCTATTTTATACTGGCCTATTTAAAAAAGGCACATACACATAATCCTTTACTGTCCTCACCAAGAAAAAAAGAAACTTTTTAGTTTGTATGTTTGGGGCAATAATACACACAATAAAAGCACATAGTAAGGTTTAATTACATTAGCTTATCATAGACACCTTTAGCATAAAGAAACAATTGTCCTGTTTGGTAGAACATATTTTACCCTTATTAGACTTCTTTTTGCTGTATTAAGTTACATAATTCTTTTCATTCAAAATCTTTAAAACTATAATATGCCAATAATCTTACTTTCAAAAATCCCACAAAAAGCAATCCACATGTGTGCAGAGCTTTACTTGTTGCTTGCTTCTTCCTTCAATGAGAACAGTAAAGGCTATCTCTTGAAAGATTTAGTGACCTCTATGGGATTTTTTTTAGCTTAACACACCTCTGCCAATTGGTAGAGATGGCCTGATCTGGTTGAGTGACTCAATATAGTGACTCAAATGTGCTCTACTAAAATGTAATCAAAGGTTAAACTAGGTTAGACTTGTATTTGCGGTCAGGGTCATAGTTAGAAATTTCAGAAAGCCTGGACTGACTTGCCATTTATGTTAGTAGTTGTGACATGTTAATGCTGCGTTCAGGTGCATGAATTGCATGAGCTGTGACTTGTTTTTTTGGCTGGAGAAAGAAGTGAACTGCCACAATATAAAATAGTTAAATGTCACTTTACACATATAACAAATGGTATATATAAAAAGTAATTTTTCAGCATATATAATTTAACCACATTATATTGTTATATCATATTATATATCATATTATTTATAACCATAAATCTATGGTTCAAATATCTGGCCCATTCATTCATTTCATTTTCAACATTCATTTCATATCCACCATGTTTTGTTTACATCCCACAGAAGCAAGATGTGTGACCTGTATCCTTAGTCATTTCTTGAGTGTCCATTGGTCAGTTTCACACAAAATCTACACAAACACACAAATCCACCAGTTACACACAGTGAGAGGCAGATGGTGTGTATCTCAACCCCACTTCATATCTCCACCTCATAACTCCAGATGTGAGTCACGTACGATCCTGCGATAAAACGGAATGGAAAGGGTGACTCTGCAGATTCAGGAAACATGCATCATATTATCGTCACAGTAGAACCATGTATAGAAACATAGGAAAACATTGGGCATGTTCATCAACCCCAGAGGGTTAAATAAAAATGAACTAAAAATTACAGACACTTTTTTCTTTATTTCACAGAAATTATTAGGCCCAAGAAGGCCCTCTGGTTTCCCTCTGGCTGACAGGAGTCGCATAAAACGTCTCATGCAAAAACCAACATAGTTTTTGCGAAAGGGTATCAGATCTAAGAACTCCTCCAGCGCTGGGTTCCCTGTAGAACTGCAGTGGAAGTCCTTAGTACATCCATCATCTGTCAGCAGTGAAACGCTGTTAGACTTTATTCTTGGCTTTGTGAACAGAAAAATTGAGGAAACAGTAGGTACATACTTGAGTTCATATGATCAAGGTAAAAATATCATCATTTGAAAACCTTCCAAATAATAAACCCATACAAACTGTACTTAAAGAGGAAATTCCACTGATTTCTGAAAATTTCTGCAAGATTGAATTGTTGCACTGTAAACATTTTTTTTAAAGAGGTGGTGATAGGAACCGGGTATTGCAATGCCTACAACACAATAAAAGCCATTTTATTTACTATGCAGAACCACCAATGAATCTATACATATCTTCCGAGTTTGTTCTAGATATAATATCAATAATAGTAAACTAGTAATAAAAAAATGAATAAATAACTTAATTGTCAAAAAAGTAGTTGCAGCCAGAAGGAAGTGACAGATTGCAATGTTAGTTTGGAAAGAAGATAAAGGTTACCAGGAACAATTAATGATGATAAATTTAGATTGATATGGGCAATATTTATTGAACCACACATACAGAAGTAGCATCTCTCAGTATGGTGTCAGGCCACCATGTTTGCTAACGCAACATGCCAGACGTCTCAGCATGGAGTTGTAGAGGTTCCTAAACAATGTCAAACCTACCCACCAGGTTTCATTCCTTAATTAATTATGTGTACTTATTATGAGTTTTAGGGGCTTTAAACACTTCAGATAGAAGTGAACAATTCGGACTGGAATGGAGTATTTCTCATCAAACCCCTCGGAATGACTTTGTTTACATTGTAAACTTTATTTACGTTAGTTACATTATTTACATTGCAATTGATTAGAAATGTTGAAATGTTGGTGGAATTCCCCTTCAAGTGCATGGAACTGAGTGAATGTCATTTGTTCAAACGCATGGTTTAGCACTGCTCTTTAGGTCTATTTTGGAATGTCAGATTGTTGAGTCAAGCTCTTCTTCTGTCCTTGATCCTGATGGCTTTGACCACATGACCTAACGAATGACTAATAGATGATGTTTTAGGTAATATTAATTTCCTCAGGAATCTTGATCACTTTAGGTTTAGATTTGGCCAGACATCATTTGCAAATGGACACAGGGAGCTCGACAGTAATGAACGAGCAGCCTAACAGTTCATTGACAGTTCATAATTCTGATAAGACAAATGAGACCCAAAATGACCCAGTTTCCATTTATCTGTGTCACTGGAGAGCTGATTCGCCCCATACCCCCCCTCTCTGTCTGTCTGTGTTATTTGAGGATCAGCATTATTCTCCACTTTTAGATACCTCAAAGGGAATATGTGCTTTTCTGATAATCAGGGCTGGCGTCAGCTATAGACAGCTAGGGTCTCCATATTGCAAGGAGCTGCCACATCAGTGCTCCAGAACAACAGAAAGAGTACTTAAGTGTTCATTCTGATCCTTTGCTGCCACTGGTCATGTCAATACATGTGATGTATAATCACCAGAATTCCAAATGTGTATAATACCGTACATATTTAAATGATGTTTCTTCAAGTGTTTTTAGTAAAGGGAACTTCTATTCAGAACCATGGGTTCTATACAGAACACTTTCATGCTTAAATGGTTCTTTGCACGATGTAAAGGTTTTTCAGATTGATGGAGAATATATTGTATATGGCTCTATATAGCACAAAAACAGCTTTTTTTTGGATAATTCACCAAACTTTCCAGTCTTACACAGCCCCTCTCCCAGCTTTTGGGGAATGTGTCGCAGGTATCAGTTTCAGAACTGGCATTTATTGATAAATGTTAGTAAAGCTTATAAAAAAGGTAAAACATTAAATATCTGTTCTCTACGCAGTTTTCAATTAAATGCCTGTACAAGGCAAACCAATGCTTTCTGTTTTTATTCACATTTTGCCTACTGACCCAACCTTTTAGGAAGTGGGTTTGGACAAAACTACAGCTTCACAGTGTCTGTGGACCAGTTAAAAATGCATTCAAGGGGACCCTTTATGCTAATGTTCATATTTAAATTTTAGGGATCTAGTACAATACTAGAATGCTTCAGTTTTCCCAAAATGCAATATTTTTCTTGTACTGTACATCTGTATCACCCTCTGTCTCAAACACTCTGCTAGAGTACCTGTGTGTTTAAGCCTTGCCTCCTGATGAGCCCAGTGTGCTCTGACTGATCAGCTAACCCACTGTCTTCTGTTTGGTGTTCTGCCCCCACACACCACTGTGGTTATTCTTAGACTTGTGTCGGTTCTGCCATATCAGTTTGAGCCTGATCCTGAAAAAATCTGGTAGAACAAATTGATCCAGTCTACCTTTGCAAGCTAGACTAGAGCAGGACATTTCAGAGTGGATTTTACTATTATAGTTCTCTGTGTGATGTGTAAGGGTATGCCAAGCTTGCAGGTAGGTGGGCAATAAGGATTGTGTTACAAGATGAAGTTACACTGTAACAGAGAAAATGATTGGAATTCCAACAAGGCGTTTCAGGCAGCTGAGAAAAGTGGTTACTATGGGACAGAGTTTCTTCCTCTGGCGCAGTGCTCGACATGCTCGAAGAAAATACTCTCTGGTATTTCTACATTTCACTTTCCACTTCTTCACGCATCACAGTACATACATATATAATATATAGTTTCATAGATGGAAGTTCAAAAGTGGTTTTGGATAATCCATATAATGATTTTATTTATGTTGTAGACATGGTGACCTCTAGGTGCCTTAACAACAAAACAAACATTTACCACTCTAAAAAAACTTTAAATGGCTTAGTTTACTTAGTTTCCATTGAAAAAATCAGTGGATTTCCCCTTTGATGATTTGCTGATACCGACCGGTACACATCATGTGAGTAAGGAGAGTAGCACTGGTATGTACTGTGGGATTTAAAACTTTGCAGTTTACATGCACAAAAAGCTACAACACAGTAAAAGGAGAGGGAAAACCAGAGAAACATAAAAGGCCCCCTTTAAGGATATCAGTGGACTCAGACAGCTTGGATTTCTGTCCATAGCACAAACAGACTGCATGTTTACCAGTCCCACCAGGCAAAGTCTTTGAAACGTTTAGGAACGTTCAGCTCAGCCTCTGGACCCCCTGCAGGGAGGGGACTCTGTAACTGTTAGAAGACACTGGTTTTCTGACGCTGACTAGGGGAGCGGGAACCCTCTTCCCCGGGGCCGCTGAACCCAGTTCTTCTCAGCCTCGTCCCGTCCTCTGCCAGCTTCACCTCTCTCCGCTGCCCCCCACGTGAGGCTCTGCTGGAGCGTGCCTGGGACTTTGGAAACTTCTGACACCATTGTGATGTTGTGGCTTCTCCCAAGGAACTCAGAGAACTCAAGGTTCTTGTCCATAATGCAGCTTTAATTAGAACTCAGGACAACCAAACAGAATACAAGCAATACAAATGTTATTTTTCTGTTAGCTTTTACTGCTAGCGCTCAATATGAAGGTTGCCACAGCAGCATGCTGCAGAAACTAACTCCGCCCTTCAAATTTAAAGTTCCCGCAAAAGAACTCCAATATAATCAAAATAACCTAAAATTTATGAGCAAAACAGGCCACAGTCTTATAAACTGAAGACCACTGTAGAGAACAGGCCATGCTGACCATCCTAACAATGGAGCTGATATTTAAACACGGTGAATCTTGGCTTGAATGTGGAGTTCACAGCTTGTAGTGTATATAGGATTCAGATCCTTCAGTAATTACACTGCAACACTGCAAGGCTCTTTAACACACAAGGAAATCTCCTCAGATCTGTGTTTGGCCTCGATACGCATTTGGGTGAGAATGAATCATTTACGTATCGACACATTGTTTGTGGGCTGTTGAAACGGTGGAGGCACAGGCTAAATCATAGCAATGCTGCAAGAGGCTGCCTGGAAAAAAAAGAAACAGCATCCGTCTCGCAGTCAAACATGAGCTGATCTTTCTAAGCAGACGGGTTCGGCTCTGATGTGCTTCTGAAATGCTCTCCCCGAGCGCATGCAACTTTAATGTTCTCAGACCCTGTAAGGTTTCTCTGTTGCTTTAAAAATACAAAGCTTATCGGGATTAGAGCAGAAGCTTCAACTTTGAGGTCACTTACCCAGAAAGGATTTCCGCATTTCAGGGTGTCCACGGCCTCATAAACGGAAGTGTGCGTATGGTATATGATAGTTATATGGTATGAAATATGAAAGGTTTCAAAAAGGCTTTCATATAGCGTAATAAAATTCAATGGCTGTCTGGGATGAGACGTCCCTCTAGAGTGTAAAATCGGGCCGACATGATTTCTCTGTCTGCCTTTCTCTCCTCTACTAAAGTGATTTAGTCAGTACTATGTGTTCAACCACATTGAATCTGAATGCAAATCTCCAGCAATATGTAAATGCAGCTCTGTGTGAGGGGCTGTATGTGGACAGGAGGCTTTTCACAGCTACAGCAGTGCTGAAGAAGAACAGCCACATCACGCACAACCTTAATTTATGAAATAGAAATGAGAAGGCTTGCAGGGTATGAGGCCATTAAAACTGCATGTGCCTGGGGAAAGGGTTCCAGGTCCACATCACAACTCAAAGCAGTGTTTCATAGTTATCGGGTTCTCACTCTAACTTCTGCTTGTCCTTCTGTCGCTGTTTTCCATGAGCTAGCAGGTAATAGACCTTGGACTACTTCTTTAATGCTACCTACAACTACCTAGACCAGATCACGTGACTAAGGCCATACAGTAAATTACACAGAAACCTCAATCAATATGACATGTTTCATTATTTAGTAGGCTTTGTATTACAGCTTCCATACTTTTGAGGAGACTCACTTCCAGTTTCTCAAATAAAGCTGCAGCCACACCTCCAAAGTTCAGTCTTAGTAGTTGGTTGCATTTGCCATTTCTTGCCAGCCATCACATTCAGTGATGCTGGAGTCTTGATCCTGGGGTGGCCAGTCCATTGTTCTGAGAACACTGGCAGTGTCTTTATCTATTTCACATCAAACCACCCTGAATGGCACTGAAATCTAATCAACTGAATTATACAGGAATTTAGAGTTATCTATGCTGTTCAAGCTACTAAGGACTCATGGTCTGAATTTAAAGTAGTGTACAGTAGTAATAGTAAAATGCTCATAGTAAAAAGTTCTCATATGGACCATATGGTCTGGGGAGTGAATAGTATGGTATGGGACCTTTAAAAGGGAAACCCTCTGTCTGAAACAATCTGTTAGAGCTCCTGTGTATTAAAGCCCCGCCTCCTGATGAGCTCAGTGTGCTCTGATTGGTCAGCACCTCCCCTCTGTTCTGACTGGTCAACTGCCAGACAGCAGGTTCTGCCCCCACACCACTGTGGCTATTCTAACAATGGTGTTGGTTCTGCCATATCAGTTTGAGCCAGAGTCTCAGTAGAACAAGCTGGTAGATCCAGTTTGGTTTCAGAGTGGCAAGTTTTTACTGTTTAGCTCTCTGTGTGTGGGTGTGCCATGCTTGCCTGTAGGCTGTCGTTAAGTGTTGTGAGATGATGTCACCTTGTAACAGAGAAAAGGGCTGGAATTCCAGTGAGGCGCTTCGGCAGCTGAGAAGAGTGGTTTCTGTGGAAGAGAGTTTCTCCCTCTGGCATGTGCTTTGGGCTTTATCATGCTGCAGATCATTTACATGCACAAAAAGCACACTAAAGGGAAAACAGGAAAAGCATAAATGGACCCCTTTAATTAGGCTGTTAAGTATCAAACGTTTGACTGGGAGGTGGGACTCCCCAGGATTTCTGATTCAGTCATGTGGGCCATCCCAGCTTGTCCGCCATTACCTTTGTGCCCTTAAGGAGAGTGCTTAACCCCACTCTGCTGCCATGTGCAATAACACAAACGGGCTTTCTTTAATGGAGGGGTTGGGCTCAGAATTGATCACAGAGCACAAATGTGTCCAGCTAAAGGTCTGTGTATGCAGAGAACGTTAGTCTCTATGTGATACTGCTTGGTTCAGGTAAAGGTTGAGTTACAAAGAGACTCTTTAAATGGTGATGAAGTTTAAGAGACTGGTCAGTTAGAACTGACCTATAAAAGTGACACTCTGCTTTAGCTTCTCCAACTCTCTTTCCCTCTCCCTATCTCTCCCTCTCTCTCCCTCTTAATCACTCACTCGCTCTTTCTGTCTCCTTCTTTCTCTCTCTCTTTCCCTCCCTTTTTCTCACCCTCTCTCTCTCACACTGTCCCTTTCTCGTTCTCTCCCTCCTTCTCTCTCTCTCCCTCTTTTTTCTCTATCCTCTCATTATAGTTAACTTTAATTCTTTCTCCCTTTATTTTGTTCTCTTTTTTAATCTGCTCTCTCTCTTTCTTTCTTTCTTTCTTTCTTTCTTTCTTTCCCACACCTCTCTTTATTTCTCCCTTATATTCTCATAACTTTCCCTTCCATCTATTTCTCTTTTTATTTTCTCTTTCTCCCCTCCAGCTCTCTCCTTATCTTTCCTTCTATATCATTCCACCCCTCTCTTTTCCTTTATATCGTTCTCCTTTTCTCTTTCACTATCTCTTTCTACACCCTCTCTTCTTCTCTTTTACTCTCCTTTTCATTCTCTTTCTCTCACTCCCCTTTCCTTACATACCCCTCCGTTTTCTCTATCCCACTCTTGTTCTCTTATTCTCTCTCTGTCTCTATACCCTCTCTATCACTCTCTCTCCCTCCCACTCTCTCGCTCTTTCTCGCTCTCTCTCATGTCTACACATACTCACTGCCCCCCTCCCCCAAACCCCCACGCGGGTGCAGCGCGCAGGAGAGCCGTGCGCACGGGCAGGAGGGCAGAGAAGCGCACGCGGGGGCATCACACATCCACCTGAAATCTCCATCCCAGTTCAGTCTCTCTCCATCACCGAGTCGGTTCACCTCCTGCAGCCCGGCAGAGCGCAGCGCGCGCGCACAGCCGGACATGAAGCGCATCTAATTCAGCAGCAGCCTGTAGAGCCGGACACGCTGGACAACACCTGAGGACTTAACACGGCCATGAAGCGCTCCAGCAGCTGATCAGAGTTACTGGACACCGTCCGAGCTCGTCATGATGAGAAACAGAGGTGAGAAAGCGCCTTAATAACTTTGACACACGAAGCCACGTTTTTGGAGCAGCATTAGCGTTAAGGTACGCGTAAAAACGCATTTGTATGCCCGTAGCAATTAAACATTAATGCACTGAATGTGCGTCAATCAAATGTGGCAGTTCTATTATTATGTCGATGTCTGATGTGCAGTATGCTTTATGCACGCGGGACTGATGTGTACATCTGAGGGAAGTGAGCTCAAAGCGCACAGAGAGCTCGACAGAAAGCTTCTTCTACTATGCAACACTTTAAAGCGGGTCATGCGTTCAGATCTGCGGTGCGCTTGAGCTACAGACTGGCGTGCAGCACTCCAAACCTGTATGAGTCACTGCACCGCGCAGGATCAGTCAGACGCGCGAGCCGTGCCTGAGCTGTGGATGTGAAGTTTACCTGCAGCTCCCCTCTCCGCGCGCACACACAGTGAAAGGAGTCAGATTGTAAAGCATGGAGAGTGAGTATTTGGTGATGAGCAGCTATCTCTAATCCACATAAGCCAGTGGATGATGCGTGGCTGCAGTCTAAAGCTTTGCATGAATTTCCTTCATTCAGGGCGGAGAGCGCGGTGGTGCCAGTGCGAGATAAAGCTCGCTGTGTCCTGCGCGCGCAGCAGGAGAGAGAGCACGCTCCGTGTTCACCAGTTAAATACAGCGCAGTTCAACCGTCCGTCTCACAGTCACAGACCAGCACCGAAGATTACTGTGTGGAACTGAAGGAAGAACACGTGTAGCTCGACAGCAGAAGACAGACCTTAGGAGAGGGGTTTAAAGGGAGATCAGGGAGAGATAAACTGAGGGGTGGTATGTGTGTGTGTTGGGGGGTGGGGGGTTGTCACGGTTGGATCTGTAGATGCTGTTGCTGTTCTGAAATGTAGGATCAGATTAAACTCACTCTGTTACTCTGATATCTATCTATCTATCTATCTATCTATCTATCTATGTATCTATGTATCTATGTATCTATCTATCTATCTATCTATCTATCTATCTATTCATATTTTATCATTTTTATATTCATTCCTCCATCTTTCCTTCTTTCCCACCTTCCTTCTTACTTACTTATTCATTCATTCATTCACTTATTCAAACAAACAAACAAACAAACAAACAAATAAATAGACACTGGAATAATTAAGCCCCACCCACAGAAAAATCACCCCACTCCTTTTAGGGATTATCAGTATTTTTGCATTGAAAGTTAAACCGCGTCTTATTTATGAAATTCTAAGGTAAATGTCATGTGCACTGTTTTTCATTGCTATGACTCAATAAACCCCTCATTCTGTCAGCGCTGTGTTTCTGTATCAGTCATACTGAACAGTCTGCTCCCTACAGTCTGTCTCCCGCTCTAGTGCTCTACACTCTGCAGCACAATAAGGTCTACAGACCACCCACAGCTCTGTTGTCATCTCACACTAATACTCATGTAGGAGCGATGGTCAGCAGCTCAGTGCAGTGTGAGAGGTTTCCAGAGTCAGTCTATCAGCACCACTCCCCTGGGCAGTGTCAGTGGCACAGCGGACAGTGCTTAATGAGTGTCCACTACACAACTACAGGAAACCAGAGCAGCAGGTGAAGGTGCTTTTGGCCTTTTGACCCCCTCTCCAAGACCACAGACAGTGAGCTTGAGATGCAGTAATATCCCTGAGACCTCTGCAGGAGGTAACGAAAGATTTAGATCACATTAGTGTTATTACAGCAATGAGACGGATGAGTCGTGAGCAGCGTAACAGAAAGCAATGCAACTCTCCTTGTCTGGTAGAGAGTCTGTTTGCACATAAAAGCGCCTTGTAGCTCAGGGCTTCATGTCGAGATGGTAAATGGTGCTTGTGTTCCGTAAACACCCAAGGTACTAAATTATTCAAGATCAACTAACTGTTATTTCTGTCCGAACACACAAACATTAAGAATTGGCTTTGTTCATGCCAGGCCACATAGCAATCCATGCATTGGACATTGGGCTTTCTGTAACGTCTATAAAAGAGAAGATGCTGATTTAATGCTTTTGACTGTGTCTGTGTAAGAAAATATATATTCTGTAAATATATATGTCTACATAAAGAAATCAGGAGAAATACAGCAAATGCCAATAAGACATGAATCAACCTTCCAAGTGCTTGAACCAACTGATATTTGAACACAACAGCAAAGCCAATACACCCCTCCCTTAAGTGCCACTTCAGAAACCAAGGCTTTCATGGCTAAGCATTGTGAAGGTAAACAACGCTGCGCTAGCAAGCCCTTTGTAAATATTGTATGGCCAAATATCATGATATAACGTTAAAGTGAATGATGACAGAGCAAGTAATGCAACTAATGTTAGCTAGGTGGTGGGTTAGCAAACTGTTGTTGCAGTTGCTGCTGCAATGCTAACCAGCCATCACAAACATAAGCAACAAGGACAAAGCAATACTGACCTGTGATCCAGTTCTGTGAAAAAGCAAACATAAGATTTTCTCATTCCACCTTAAATGGTGCAGCAGTTACATTCAAGCATCTTCAGCATCTTGTTGGAATTTTCCTGTTCCACCTTAAATGCTTTGTCAGTTTGGCTACATTCAGGGGTCTTAGCCTCTTCTCCAAATTTTCTCGTTCCACCTTAAATGTTTTATTAGTTTAGCTTAAATGGTGCTGCAGTTACGTTCAGGTGCCTCAGGCACCAAAATGTAATTATAGCACCATTTAACGTGGAAGGGGAATATCTAAACCAAAAGCTGGTGAATAGGAAGTCAACTTCAGCCTCATGAACTCTCGAAGATCTCTCCACTGTTGAAACAATGAAACCTCACTGATGTTATCATGGCTCTTCGCTCTTACCTGATCTAAGAACTTCTTCCTCAGTCTTACTTCTTCAGATCTTCTCCTCTTCTCAGCCATCTCTCCTTCTTGACAATGCATTCAACATATAGATCCTCCACTTCCCCCTGTCCTGTGCATGAGCACGAATGCCCCCTGTTACTGATTGGCTCAAAGAGTGTTGTGACACTTGCTCCAGGCCACTTTGTTTATTTCTGTTTGCAGGGCCAGGGCTGCGTTCCAACACCAGATATGTAGTATGGATAGCTCACTGACTTTGACAAAAGTATATTCGATCTACATCACTAATTGCAGCTTTAATTCATGAGATAATCAAACGGTAAACAAATGCATTCAGAGTGGTTTGATGTGAAATGGTTCATTGAAAAGATTCCTTTAGAGATTTTCTTACAGTGGTTGGGATAGGAACTCTGAGTCACAATGACTACAGTGCAAATATAACCACCTCTTTCCAGTGTTTATATGCAATGTTGATGGTAGAATAACTGCAATTCTGAAAAGATATGGTTTCTTTGGGTACTATTTTGCTTTACAGCATCCTTCATAATCAATACATTTTAGGTCAGATCTCACATGGTAAAAAAGATCATCAGGGAACACCACTGAGAACAAATCTCAGTCAAAGTCAATAAGTTTCTCTAGAACGAAGCATTTCACTCCCAACCACTCCAAATAACTTTGCTTACAACTTAATGATTAATTCATACAGAATTTTGAGAAAACGGTGGAACCCCTCTTTAATGCTAACTCTGAAATTGAGTCAGTTCATTAAATAAAAATCAAAAGATAACTGCTTAAAATACAGTGAACAGCAGGGCGAAAAATGACCGTAGGAGCCCAATTTGCACCTCCTTCAACCAGTCTGCACCATAACGGAGCATCATTAGCTTCACAGATCTTTATCACAGGGCTGCCAGCTGGAAGCTGCTTACAGCCGAAGACGGTGCATAAAGCTGCTGTAACGAACACAAAACCTGGACCTCAGAGCCACGAAAAAAAGAATTTTGCTGTCTGCTGATTCACCTTTTACTTACTTTTCATGTCTAGATAGCTTGTGTGTGGGGGAAAAAGCCAAAGGAGGCTTTCAGCACATGGCCTGGTTTCACTTGTTAAGTATGATGGATGTGCTGATTTTTGAAGATCTTGCATAATCCTCCACAAGAAACTGTTCAGAATACTGCTTCCAGAAAGTACTGAGATTTACAAAGAGTTTATGCGCTCACTGGCCAATTTATTAGGTATCTACACTCATCGTCTATTTTTTCAGCTCCACTAATCATATATGTGCCCTTTGGCAATTGCAGATTGTAGCCCATCACAAGTCACTTGATGGGAATGAAATCAAGCCTCAAGTCTTTAGTGGAAAACTCATTAAGTACAGGCATTGCATTGTTCAAAAGCAAAGCTTGGTACTAAAACCCTGAAGCAGCTAAGCTAATTCACCTTTTCATGTTTCTTTTCATTTAAAGAATGCTGTTAGAAAAAACAGTAAGGACTAGCATTGCTGCCCACCAGCAAAACCAGCATATGTTGACCTCTGGATGCTGATATGCTGGTCATGAGCACTAGTACCACCAAAACCAGCAAATGTTGTGTTTTGATGCTGACATGCTGGTCAACCAGCATGACCATGCTACAGTGACCAGCTAAACCAGCTCCAGACCAGCATAAATCAGCATAGACCAGCATGATATACATGCTGCTTGTTTTGTTCAGCAGGGAAATGTTATCTGTAACTCACTAAAGCTTCAGCTTAATTAGATTAGTGTGCGACTTGCTATCCAAACTACATGCTAACTGTTTAAAGGAAAACTCCACCAGTTTTTTTTTTGTTTTTTTTTACGTTTCTACATAAGTTAATGATTATGATCTAAACAAGGCCATTCAGAGTGGTTTGGTGTGAAATGCTCTGTTCTAGAGAAACTTACCAACCCATAATTGTTCACAGTGATTGAGACAGAAAGCAGACGGCCACCTTTGAAAGCACCTTCACAGGAAGTTATTACAGAAAGTGGTTAGATATATGCTGCCTGATGCCTGAGATATTGGGGTACCAGCAGGGCATTGTGAGGCAAAATAGTCCACAAAAAAGTATGTTTTTTAGATTTTCCACAATTTCATCAGTTTGCTAAATACCCCATGGTATTCAGGGGTCCCATGTTGGCTGGCTGCTAACGAATATGGTGCTGATGCTTCACTAGCAACAAAATGTTTGGTTTAACAGTTCTTCTTCTGGAAATGCTCTTTTCTAGTTGGGTAGGCCCTCCAGGTGTTAACTGAGATATTGCACATCTCCTCATCTTCAGTTTGAGAAATGAGTAACAATTCTCTCTTGGCACCAAACTATTTTTCCTACTGATCAGCATAATCTAAAAGGTTTATTTTCAGGGAACCCTTCATTTGATTTTGAGACCTTCAGGGTGTCCAACAGGTTAGTAAGTGGGTTTTGGACACCCCACGTTCTTCTGCATTTCTCACATTGACTATCATCAATGTATGAAAACAAAGCCACTGGTGGTTTTGGAATGTAAACAAAATGTCTATATTTGATTTGTAGACATGGTGAGCCCTGGTTCCTACAGCCACCAGTGTAGAGAAACCTGGCCTATATCACAACAATGGAATTAGGCAAAACATTGAAACATTACTGGAATCATTGCACTTTAAGCTGGTTTGCCTCTTTCATAAAAAATATGTTTACCCCATGTAGCAATTCATTTTCTGTCCATGATAATGAAGGTTTAGCATGAATTGTATTCTGCTCTAAGCTGGTTTATTCTGGTTTATTGGTGATCTGGTGGTGGTTTAGCTGGTCACCCAGTGTGTTCATGCTGGCTCACCAGCAAACCAGCATCCAAAATACAACACATGACTGATTTGCTGATTTTTCATAGCAGAGTTAATAGTGGATTTGTACGTTAACACAGAATTCAGACATGGATAGAGTATCAAACACAACACAAACATTCATTTATAGCGGACATTGAATTTAGGCACAATGGGCCTGTGCGTCTATGATGTCTAGTATTTTATGTGACTTTATTTGCTGGGGATTTGGAGATGCGAACCTATTTTAAAAGCTGACACTGTATGAACCTTTGGTTTTGGAGCGGTGGGAGGATGGATGAGACTTCAAAAGCAGCAACCCTTTAGCAACATTTCTAAGGCATCTATTGGGAAGATGTAGTGCCCCTGCCTGAACTACTGACCCCATTACTGAAGACCGTTCCATCCAGGTCCAGAAGAAACCAGTGTTTTTTAAAGGCCAGTGTGATTCTGATCATGCTGGTTCTTTTCAAATGGAGTCCTTCATGGACTGTACAGCTGCTGCGAGGTCATTCTACTAACAGCAAGTCCTGGCATGCTGCATTGTGTAGCCCAGTGTGATGATGTTTAAGTCTGAAGAATAATCACACAATCATGAATTAATGTTTCATCTGGGAAAAGACATTGATGGTTACGAGAGTAGGAGCCTTGTGCAGGCTGGTCCATTAGCTGTGTGATCTTCCAGCCAGGCCTCTGAGGCCTCGTTCCGGTCCATATCTTTGCCACCACTTTTGTTCCTGCAGCCTGTAATTACTTCAGGTGTGTTGTGAGCTGCAGTAGATCAAAATCATTGACCGGCTGGAGGTCCAGTGAGAACTGAGGCCTAAAAGACCTCAAGGCCCAAAGCAACAACAGAATGGTTTATGTCTTACAGATGCAAAGGAGGAAGAGCGTGTAAAAGTAGAAAGGTTTAAATGCTGAAATGAGATTAAAAATATTTACATAAAAAACATAAACAAGTTAAACATATAAGCCAGATTCGATCGCCTTTAGAAAAGCCTGTCCTAAAAAAAATCAGGTCTTTGATTTGATCAGACTTCGAACAGTCCTTCAGTGCTTTAGGTAATGAATATATTGGGAGGCAAATTGTGAGGGATGAGTCAGAAATATGCTCCAAAAGTCCAACGTGTTTGCCCATGGCCGTTTTATTGATGGCTACTGTGAGTCATATTAGCAGCCTCTGATGTGCAAATGCTTGTTTTATGTGCTTTTTTTTCCTGCCTTTGAACCACGTCTGGATGTCAGGAACGTAAACACTGGTTTCATCATGTGGTGTTCATGTGGAAGAGAGCCTGTCAAGCACAGAAATGGAACATTTGATGTTTAGCACTAGTTTGTTCATGGCTTTATTGTTCAAGACAAGCATAACAGAGTGCAAAGGAACTGGTCCATTTATTACAACATTCATTTTTCAGGAGATATTTCAATCTACATTAGATATGTTAGATGTAAGATAATCCACGTGCATAAGGGAAAGGAATGGGTTGTTTACCTGTAGTTCAGAAAATTTATTAAAAGCTCCAAACATCCACCTGAAAGAGCTGGTGGACCACCAAAACTGTCCTCATCAGCTATAAACAGCACATACACACAGTGTAGAAAACCAAGCTCCACTCTTTCTTCAGATCTGAAAACATCTACAGGTGTTTCTGTCCATCCTTCAACTGTAAGAAGACAACTCACACCTTGTACCTGTCAATAAGCCCTTACAGAGAAAAGGAGACAAAGAAGCTGCTGGTTTTCTTAGAACAATGGACCCATCACCCCAGTCCAGCCCTCAGCATCGCTCAATGAGTTTGGGATTACTCAGATTGCGAGAAGCAGAAAATGCAACTTCTAAAGCTGAGTGGGATTAGTTTTACCTGGGAACGTGGTGTAATTTGAGTGATTACCGATGACCTCTTAACTCAGTTTATTAACTGCAGCCATTTCCTCTTCTCTTTCTCATCACAAGGAAAGCAGGACAACCATCAATTGGTATTTTTTGGACTCAAATCTATTTACACAAGAGTTTCAGCCGGTGCAATAGAGACTTGGACATTGGTGTAAGGCTGATACATCACATCTTAACAAGCAGGTTGTAGTTTACACAAGAAAATTATGATTTATTAAAAATAGATTTAGTTTTTGAGGCATCTGTTTAATTGCCTGCTTACATTTTCCTCCTTTTTTCCTAAATAATAAAAAGAATAACTTGTATGCAGGCATTTATAGATTATTCAGAAAGTATGACCATAAAGTATGACCCATATTGCCACATGCATCCCCCCTTGGGGTGGATGAATGTGATAAGAGACCCGTGCTGGGGGAGAAAACGTTTTTGTTGCAGAAAAAAAAAAGTTTTTGCTGCAGTGTTTACTGCTCCTGTACAATGGACATATTGTAACATAGTCGATATGCAGCCTATTATATGCCACCATCGCGACAACAAGAAAAGTGCCTCCGTGCATTATTGAAACCTTCCATTATGTTTAGAGGCTCCGAGTGATGTTCCATCAGCGTGAAAATCATATTTACGAGGTTGCGCCAGAGCCTCACGTCTCCTCGCATTACCGTCTGATTTGGAGCCTGTGCGGGTTTACAGAGAGAGAATTCAATTAGGCCTTAGCGAGTGATGAAACCTCTTTCAAAACAATTAGTTTGCAATATTAAATATGACTTTTCATTCCAAAAGACGGATGACAGCTCGTTGCGGCACACGCAAACACTGACACGCATGCACAAGCACTACATGCACACATCCTCCAGCTCCCCGATCACACTGGGGCTCACTTACTGCAGATGAGAGTAAGGGAGACATATTACTCGACAAATTCCATATTCAGTTTTCCAATTTGATTGCTATCAGCCGGGTGGTGATTTTAAGGGCTGTGGAGAGCGAAGGCCTAACAGGCTGGCAAAGCCATGAACCCCGAGGATGGGGAAAATGTGATAAAACTGGCCAGAGTTGGTTTTGCTGACAAATTCAATATCCACAGCCTAGTGTAAAAGCTATCAAAAGGCAGAGTGTGCAAAAGAGCAGCAGCTCTGGGGCCCTGCTGGAGCTATTTAAGAGATTGTCAGCACACATGCTGAAAAAAAAATTGACCTTGCAATTGTGAACATGAATACAGCAAAAGAGCCGTTAGGTTATTCTGTGGTAACAGGAAAAGGAACATGCTGTCTTGATAATTTGTATGTTTCAGCCTCAGAAGAATGGCAGACCAAAGGCTGAGCAATCTAAATCAAGATGTTTACACTGAAAAGGGTGATGCTTTGAAATTTGATTTAATTTAATTTTGTACATTATTTCTACATGACTAAAATACATCTAATACACCAATGCAAATGTTTCCAAAAGTAAGTAAAGCAAATGAGAAAGTGCATTGTTGCAATATACCTAATCAGTTCAATTCAATTTAACTTTGTCATTCAAGATTCAAGCGTTTATGGTCATATGCACAGAGAAACAAGCAATTACACTGTAAAATGAAATTCTTACTCTGCACTAACTCCCGGACTTCAAGTACTAACAATTACAGTACAAATACTAAGTGCTAAATAAGAAAGAAAAGACTAGAGGGAAGAAAAATAGATATGCACATATATAAATTAGGAAAATGTACAATATATGCTATATGAGTCTGAAAGGTATAGGAGCAGAACATTTGTACAGTATGCAGTATTAGAACAAATAAATGACAGATCTGTGCAATAGCAGTCAAATATAGATTCAAGTACCCTTATTAAGCATACATGCATCATACACATAGTGTACATAATGCCGTATAAACATAATAATACTTGTCCTTATATAGAAGTGATGCAAATGCAGCCTGTGCAGTTAAGTAGTCTGTAATGTTCTGGTGGACATCTCGTAGGAGAGAGGACTGAGCATGGACTACATTACTGGTCAGATGCTTGTGGCAGAGGAGGCAGGCGAGGTAGAATGGCTGTTGGAGGAAGTAAGGTGTTCACAGCTGTGATGGCTGGGGGTAGAAACTGTTTCGTAATCTGGTGGTCCTTGATTTCACGCTCCTGTATCATCTCTGTATCGTGTATTATACCAATACAGGGTTCTACAGTATAACAAAACACTGTCAGGCTACTTCTCCAGTGCAGTAATGAACAAGAATAGATAAATAGTATATACAGTGCAGAGACAAATGGACAAAAGCCACATTACAGTATGTGCATAGACAGTAAGACACATGCAAAATGTGCAAGAGCAGTAACTGTACGTCAGTGTTTCAGAGTACTACAACTGATGTGCAAACAGCGGTTAGCATATGCAGTAGAGTGAAGTGTGCCTTAGTGTAAGTGTACATATAGGAAAGTACAGTGTGTTGAGGTAGCCAAGTATGTGGTTGTAAACAGTAGATGGATATATAAAGTG
The DNA here is from genome assembly GCA_034552555.1 of Semaprochilodus insignis. Lineage (NCBI taxonomy): Eukaryota > Metazoa > Chordata > Actinopteri > Characiformes > Prochilodontidae > Semaprochilodus > Semaprochilodus insignis. The sequence goes on along the minus strand of CM067484.1, from coordinate 14,339,175 downwards.
TAAAGTGCAGGTACTGAGAATAGCAGCTCAATGTTCAGATGAACAATTAAAACAGTTAACTGTAAAGATTTACAGTGTGTAAAATACACAGCTCACAGCTACTTGAACAGTAGAGGTCTAGTTAAAATGCAAATGCTAGTGGAACCCAGTGTGTATGGGCTGGGGTGATCGACGCTAGATCAGTAACAGTCTATAGAACATCACTGTGTAAATGATGTACACTATGTCCAAAAGTTTAGGGACACTTGATCGTCACACCTATATGAATTTGTTGGACATCCCATTCCAAAACCTCTCTTCATTCCCAGTGTTCTGGAATGTTCTCTTTATTCATGCTGTTCTGTAGTGTCACTTACATTCAAACTGTTCTGCAATGTCCTCCTCCTTCATGTTGTTTTGCAGAATGTCCTTCACATTCACACAGTTCTGTAATGTTGTCATAGTGCTCTCTTCATTTCCACTGTTTAGAAATGTTCTCCCCTATTCATGCTGCTCTGCAATGCCCTTGTCTATTCACAGTGTTCTTCTATATACCTATTGTTCTACAGTGTCCTGCCCCATTGATATTGTTCTGCAATGCCCTCCTTCATTTTAACTGTTCTACATAATGTTCTTCTCATTCACATAGTTAGATATTCTTGTCTTCATTTACAGTTTTAGAATGTTCTCTCCATTCACACTCTTTTGCAATATTCTTTTCCATTCATGATGTTGTAGAATGTTTTCCACCTTTCACACTGTTCTTCAATGTCCTCCTCCATTCTTGCTGTTCTAGAATGTTCTCCCAATTCACATTGCTCTAGAATTTACTCCTCTATTCAGACTGTTCTAGGCACCTTTATTCCCACTATTTTAAAATTTTCACTCCATTCACACAGTTCTGCAATGTCCTCCTCCATTCATGCTGTTCTAGAATGTTCTCCCAATTCACATTGCTCTAGAATTTACTCCTCTATTCAGACCGTTCTAGGCCGTTCACCTTTATTCCCACTGTTTTAAAATGTTCACTCCATTCACACTGTTCTGCAATGTTCTCTGCCATTCACGCTGTTCTCGAATGTTTCATTATGTTGTTCCTGTTGTTTATTAAGCCCTTAAGTTCCTACAAACACCCAGAGCACCTTCACCTCTCTTCTCTACGCTTCTGTCCCTCACTCTCGCACTTTCTTTATTTCTTCTTATGTATCACCCCATCTCTTTTTCTTGCTGTCTTTTGGCTTTTCGTATTCCTTGTAGACACTCTGTCTCTTTCCTGACCTCCAGAAGTCAGGGAAAGAAGTCGTTCTGTGGCTGGCCATGCCATCAGTATAAATCAGACGGGTTCCTTTCACAAGTGCATTCACCCCTGCTCCCTGAGGCTCTGCCACCTACCATCCCATAATACTCTCCATTCACTCACACTGACCTGCTGATAGCGGTCGGCTTGCTAGTGGATGTGGCCTGGCAATCTGCAGCCTGTAGATTAGAGCCGAATTTAGGGGTCACCTCAATATCTTCCCACTTTCAGACTTTGTGTGCTCTGTACATGTGAGCTGTGAAGTTCTCGGAGAACCCGGATAAAGTTTAGTCAACAGTGAGCTGCGAGTTTAGTCTTCCACAGGGTTTAATCCAAAAACATTCTCCCCTGCAGGAAGGAAACAAAAACAGCTCCACCCTCTAGACGATCAGGACAGCATGTGTCAGGCATTATGTGTGGTGGGCCAGAAAAGAACAGGTCCCACTGTATTTGACACCCCCTGGCTTACACAATAATAAGGCTGACTTAAAATGTTAAAATGATGACATCACATAACAGAATGCAAGACATGAACAGTTGTTCTGTTAACTACTATTTGAAGTTCATTTAACTCTTAATGTTTACATGTTTACATGTTTACAAAACAAGGGAGTCCAATTTTCACATTTTCTTTATACACTCATCATTAAAAAAACAGTTGCACCTGGAAGGAATCAACCAACAGGAATGAAACTTGGTGGGTAGGTTTAACCTCGTGAGACATGTGAATGATTCAAGTTTCACTCCCGGTGACACTAACAAGGACATTATTGTTGTACCTAAATGTGAAGTCATCCTGTTGTGCATGCTTTCCTTTCTGACTCATACTGTGTTGGTATCATCCTTTGCAAGCAAAGTATGCCTCAGAAAAGAGTTCCAAAGCAATTCAAGCAGTTGGAAGAGTTGGAGAGGGGTCGCATCGCAGGGCTCCAGGAAGCAGGATGGTCTTATTGACGCATTGCGTACCATACCGGTTGTGCAGATATTACCATAGCACACTGTTGGCGGCAGTGGATAGAAGAAGGCACGCACCAGCGACATGAAGGATCTGGGAGACCTACACGAACTGCAGAGAGGGAGAACAGACAAATTGTCTGACATGCGCGGAGTAACCCAACAGCCACAACTGTGGACATTCAGCGAGCACTGATGCCCTACAAGAGTCATCCTGTTAGTGCCATCACCATTGGTAGGCGGCCGCACAACTGCAGACCGTTACGATGATTGCCCTAACACCACGTCAACATCGCCAAAGACTGCAATGGTGTCGTGCCAGACTGTCATGGAGTGACTCAGAATGGCAGTAGGTCATCTTCAGTGATGAGTCCCACTTTTGTCTTGGTGGAGATGACCAACAAATCCGTGTGTGGAGGCACCGTGGTCAGCACTGAGATTTGCATTTTGTTGTCATGCATCACACTTCCAGAAGGCCTGGTCTCACTCCACCTCCACCCCTACCGCAAAATCTGCAGGAACTGCGTGAGAATATTCAAGCTGCATGGGATGGATTATCGCAGGACACTATTAGGAACCTCTGCAACTCTTTGCCGAGATGTCTGGCATGTTGCGTTAACAAATAAGGTGGGCTGAAGCCATACCGAGAGACACTACTTCTGTATGTGTAGCTCAATAAATATTGCCCATATCAGTCTAAATTTATCATCATTTATTGTTCCTGGTAACCTTTATCTTCCTTCTGAATAGCATTGCAATCTGACACTTCCTTATGGGTGCAATTATTTTTTTGATAATGAGTGTGCATCTTTTTAAATGACCTAACATTCAAAGTTAAATAGGTTTTTGACTTCTCGTGTAAAGATACTATTTTGGAGACCCGCTTTTCTTTGGAAAGTGAAAATATTAACGTTTTTAGACCTGAATATTTGATTTGTTACAGGTGCAAAGTAAAACATGTATCAAGACTAATAACTAAATACTACTCCTGCAGTGTAAGGGGTTAAACTCCAGACTATCCTTTAGCACATGCCTATTGTTAAGTTTCATTTTCTTGTTCACAGGTTCCTCATGTAGTGGATGAACTCCTGCTGTAGAAACCGACCACACCATGACATCCCCCTCCCCGCCGCCGTTACTGCATCACCACCAGTGCGCTGCTGCCTGCCTGCTGAGCTGGAGCAACTGGCACTGTCCCACATGGCTCCTGTGGATGCTGTGGGCATGGCTGAGTCCAGCCTGGGCTCACCAGCACTCACATCCGCACTCTATCAAAATCCCTGGGGACATCACGCTGGGCGGCCTGTTCCCTGTCCATGCCAAGGGCCCCTCAGGCCTGCCCTGCGGAGAGATTAAGAAGGAGAAGGGCATCCACCGCATGGAGGCCATGCTGTACGCACTAGACCAGATCAACAGCGATCCGGACCTGCTGCCCAACATCACTCTGGGTGCCCGGATCCTGGACACGTGTTCAAGGGACACGTATGCCTTGGAGCAATCACTCACCTTCGTCCAGGCCCTCATCCAGAAGGACACGTCTGACATCCGCTGCTCCAATGGAGAGCAGCCAATCATACGCAAGCCTGAACGTGTGGTGGGCGTCATCGGGGCCTCGGCCAGCTCCGTGTCCATTATGGTGGCCAACGTGCTGCGACTGTTTGAGGTGAGGATAGAGTGTATGCAGGCCAACTATGATGTATATCTATGCATATCTAAAGTCTATCACAGGCTCAGTGACGATAACTATAACTGGTGTATATGTTTCACCAGTTAAATGAAATTTATGTGTGATAAACTGACAACGCATTTAGTATTGACACAGTCTTTCCATCATGTATGATTATATTTTCATCTGATGGTCCTTATCCATTTGCTTATGAACAAGACAATGGCCACTCACACTTAATTGCACATTCACCGACCATTCTTAACAAGAAACATATGCTTAAGCGTGCAGTAATCAAGAAGATTTTAACATTCAATAGTGTTTTCTTATTCGGGATTTGTTCTTAGGTAAGCAGAGAATTTATGCACACTTAAGAGCACAAAGGTACAGCGAACAGTCCAGTGTTTTAAGAACATGTCATAAACTTATTTCTTAGGACAAATGGCAGAAAAACACAGAATGCATTTATTCAGCATTTTAAATTGCTCTCTGGTGTCTACATAGAAGGTGTGTGACATTGGTGAGGGTGACAAATGGCAGAGGGCAGTTTTGCATGCCTGTTTATACCCTATGATTCGACCCTAGCATGTAACAAGCTGTTTTGCATTATATGGTGTGCGCATGAATATTGTGATGAGCTCTGCTGAGAATTGCAAGATTAGAGGCAGCATATATAAATGGACACAGGCAGGAAGACAAAATGAGCTTTGACATCAACACAAAATAACATAAGGTGGAACTGCAGATCTCCTCCTCAACCTGCGCTGGGCAAAGCCTCGAAATTGTCCAAGGTTTGAGAAACTGTCCAGAGCCAAATGTGCAGAGCAAACTAACATCTTTGAATTACAGTTGTCCAGAATCTTAAAGATGTGGGCACTCGAGTTGATATCCTGTTCACCAGCTTGTTTAGCAAATTTCTCGTCACACTTTAAATGGTTCCATGGGGCATGGGAATATACGGGAAAACCATTAAGATGCCAGCGAATAGGAAGCCAATTTCAGCCTCGTTCAAAGACGAACAGAAACCAATTCTTTGAAAATGGTATGAAAAGTGTCAACATGCCCTTCACAGCCTGGAAACACATTTCTCATGGCAACTGTACAAGCTGTAGCATTTAGGTTGGAAAGGAACATTCAATTAAGAAGCCGGTGAACAGGAAGTTAATTTCAGCCTCATTTAGAGGTGAATATCATCTATGTCTGCTGAGAGATGATTGGAAAGGGTCTGAAAAGTGTCGACACCCCCTTCACAGCCTGCATGTATATTCCGCAATTGCTCTTGATCACTTGTCGTTTTTTTTTGCTGGGCTGAAGCATGAGCTGGTATATGTAAATTTTGGGGTGGGGTGTCATTTTGGGTGGAGCCAGGACTGTTACACTGTTACAGTGTAGGATTTTAGAAACGGCTTGTTTTATAGTCCTCTTACACAGGATTTGTATTTGAAGGCGGAACAGCAGTGTTTCAGGTTCATGGTGCATCAGTTCTATGTACTGAACTCTCCTTATTCAAAAATAATGATGTAAATACAGTTTTCCATTCTACCGCATTTTTAGAAAAACTATAGGAAGGTATTGTTGAATAAGGCTAATGATATTAAAGATCTGTGACTTGATGATTGTTAGAAGTTCGATTAAAAAAAATCAATATTTGAAATTATTATCAACGATTATTATTGTCAACATCTCTGCCTGATGATATTGATATGATTAATATGATATAGTCTTGCTAATGCAAAAGTTATTAGTGCACCCTGACAACGTAACTACTGTATAACAGTGCTATCTAGCAGTTGGGGGTTTAAACACAACACAAAATGAACCACTGTCTGCCTGTCGTCTTTACAAATAAACTATTTATTAAAAATCCATACTGTGTTTTTGGGAACCAATACAGTATCACAAAACATAATATTACAGTACTCAAGTATATCAATATCTTCTTACATCCTTATAGAATACAGAAGTGTACTTATTGCAATGTGCACAACTCCATGGCAGCATTTATTTTCTGGCAGAAATCAAACTTTTTAAACCATGTTAGAAATCAGATTACAAAGGCAAACTAGGAGTAATAGTAGTAACCGTGGTGGTAAGTTAGTGACTAACACAAATTGAAATATATCCAATCGAACATCAATAGCATTTACTACAGTATAGTACTGTGACTAAGTGGCTATGATATACAACGAATCATTCAAGCCACGTGAGCAAAGTTAGACTGTCCAAAAGTCTTTTGTTTATGTGGGCTGTAAAAAGAAGGCACTGCCAAAAAAGTGCCCTAATTCTTATTGACCAAAGGGATCACTTGTTGTCAAATCCGCCTGACACAAAAGGGCAAAAGTCTGTCATTTGAGACGCCTAATACTGATGTTCGTTTGGCAGACAGCAGTGCATTCATACAGGAGCCTATAACTAAAAGCATAAACTAGGGTGACCATACGTCCTCTTTTCTGTACAGACATGTTCATGTGTTTTGGCACCTAACAAATGTCTGGACAGGATTTCTAAATCAACAAAAATGCCCAGGATCCAGCTTTTACTTTCTACAGATGCCATTCATTATCTGTGTTATTGCTTTGATCTTTCTCTTCAGGTCCCGCCTGCAAAGCTGGCACATACATGCAGGACAGCCAAGGCCATGGGGGCAAGCAGGCATATGACCTACCACTTTTTTCCAGGATGCTTACATAAAAAAACTCTGTTGACAAAGAGTCAAACACCTTGGCGGAACCAATCAAAATCTCAGAGCCAATTCAAGCTTTCTATTTCAGCAGAGGGCGGGTCATTGCCCAAACAGTAAAGTGTGAGCTCCTGTTCAGTGAAAGGAGGTTTTACTGCGATACACAAACTAATGCACAGTCAGAGTTTATGTTACTGTGTGAATTTACTAAACGACAAACTGCTAAACTTTCAGACCTACCTTGGCTGGTGCGGAGCTGTGTTTTAGCGTATGAACACTCTACCCGTATTCAGGTCCACACCGAACACCTAAACCATGTTAATTCACAAGGAAGTTAGCTAGTTAGCAGAGTTTGCTATCTGAGGCTGGACCCGGTGGCGTGCAGGTGAAAACAAACACAGACATTGTTCAAGAGACTTGTTTAAGCAGGACATTAAAAATGTATTTCATCACTTAGTAATTTTTCCCCTTTTGGAAATGAAATGTGTTATTTGTCCTGTTAAAGAGTAGCTGTTTATGTATTACAGTTCATTAACGTAGTAGCATAGTGGTTGTGGACACATTTGTCTATTTACACCTTTACCCCCCAGCAGCACCTACCTTCCACCCACCGCAGCTGCTCCATATGGTTACCCTGTCCCTAATGTCCCCTACATATATGGTCATCCTTCATTAACAGATGATTAGGATAATGATTGGATCTAGTTTTAGGGTTAGGTTTATGTTTTAATTTTATGTTTTAGATTTTATTGTTCAGTAATTTCTATGAAACTACAATTTTAATTATGCAGTAATTAGAGATGAGAAATGAATATACAGGCCCTTAGACTTTAAAGGAGCAATTTGTAAGATGAGTTGATGCAACTTGTCAAATTAATACTTCAAATTATATGGGGCAACATAGAAGCACATTGTGGCATCTGCCACTATGATATTAAAGGCAAAGCCCTTCTCCTCTATGTTAGCATTACCAGCTGTTTACTTACCTAGAAGAAACATTGCAAGTTCAGCATCAAACTTCATCCCTTTACTTTCCAAGAGCGCCTTGAGCAGTGGGTCGCTGATTCTGTTTATATCACTTCTTTCTTTTGCTGCTGAATGTGGTTTCTTGCTGTGAGTGGGCAGAGGTGGTCACAGGCTGCGAGCATCAGCCATCATTGTGTTTACTGTTCCTTTCATTGGCTACCTGTCTATAAATGGTGAAACTTGGAGCAGAACCTAGACTGAAAGGAGGTTAGAATACATGGCGGGCAAGGTTACTTCTTCATCCGCTCATGCTGGACTGATTTGACTCGACACTACAGTGACTCACTATCATCTCTTCAGGAACAAAGTGGTATTATATGACAGGGTTGGTTCGGAGCAAACGGGTTAGCATGCTAACTTTAGTAGAAACCTCTGCAACGCAGTACAAAGAAAAGATTTGGGTGACTGCTGGTTTCTAGTTTGTTAGCGACAGTGGCCTTATAGCTCCCAGCACTAGGGCAAACGTTTAGGCTAATGGCTAGCCTACTTCTGGGGTAACTGTAAATTTGATATTTCAGCAAGTCATTCCTTACTCTCAGTTTTTAGTTTAATGTAAGTTAGGCCCTGTCCATTTGGCATCAACATGCATCCTAGGTGAATTGATTATAAGTGGACAGCACAAAGTGCAAGTCTGAATGGAGTACAATGTGTCTTGGCCTAGTGCTACAGGTATGAAGCTAATGTCTTGGAGGCACATTGTGATCCCATCATGCAAACCACATTCAGGGATACATATGACCACATAACATTTATGTGTCTTGATCCTACAAAACTGTCTTAATCAGCTGCATCAACTGCTGGTGATTAAGAGAAGAAAGCAGCTTCGATGCTCTATTTTTCTGTCATGTTAGCAGCATGTGGTCTAAACATTTGTAATAACCCTTTTCACGAACATGGACTTGCAGTGCATTTTTGTCTGAAAACAAAAGCAGGGAGAAGCTGATGTAGTAGATGTTTGTGGTACCCGTCCTCCAGTTGGGAAATATAAAGTGTTAACCAGTTTAAATCCGGGGTATACTCTGGGTGTTGGAGTAAAAAGGAAAAACTTGGAGGAAAAACTGTATTTTATGGTCATTCTACATCGGGTCGTGGTGACCCTGTAATCTCAGCTCCTGGCGGCCCTCCTCAGCCAAGTGTGCCCACACAGTCCTGCAAATCAGCTTTGGAGCGGATGCTTGGCCCACTGGCCTGCCATCCTCCGTGGGTGTGTGGCTGGGCTCCAGTGGCCCAAGGCCGCAGTTAATTGACAATGTGGAATTAGTCAGGGTAACTAATCACATTCGAGCCTTCTGCCTTTCTCCACTCCCTGCGGCTCCTGCTATCGGTTCGGCTTTTTTTTCCTGCCTTGGCGGCGACACAAGATAGAGTAGGTGGCAGTAAGGGTGAAAACAGCTGAAACTTTATTTATGACTTATGCTTTCCCTGAACTCCTCTGAAACAGTGTTGGGGTGGAGTTTTTTTGTTGTTGTTTTGGGTCTGTAACAGGCTAGTCTTGCATTGCCAAACTGTCTAGGGAGAGTCCAGCTCTCTTGGCAGAGTCTGGTACCTTTCGCCACTTAATGTGGCCGAGAACCATCTATTACTGCAGGAAAAGGAGACTCGACTGACACACAAAACGACCATTCACAAGCCTGCTACTTGGCGTGACGTATACAAGGAGGCGACTCTGAAAACTCGAGAGAAACATACAGGTGTAGGATGGGTGAAGCATCTGTGACTAAGGCTAGTCTTCATTAGGCTGAAATGAGCTCAAACAACAAAACTTTGATTCACAGCGGGCAAGTGTAAAATGGTACAGTGTGGATAGCCAATCAGAATGCAACTCACAGAATCCTGACTATTTGTCACTGAAGGTATCAGGCTGTTCACCTAGGCGGAGCGTGGCTGAGACTAGTAATGGGCTAGATACATCCAGCAACCAGCAACGCAGTACGTCCTTCCTGATAACCAGTGGCCAGTTCAACCAGTTCAACTGGAGTTCGGGGAGAGCCTTTACAATGTAACTGTATAACTACATAACAAAGGGACTATAACCTCTCCACTCAGTTAGCTTTGGGGTCTATAGCATCCCCTTTCAGCTATTTTGTGGTTTCTGGCTCTCTAATCTAGAAGTCTTCAATCCTCAAGAAAACTGTAGCACTACTACTCAGTGCTGTTCACGTTATGGAATGCTAGGTCATTTATTGGTGCGTCTTGGCCTGTCAATTATTTAATCATCTCGGACGGCCCAGACAGACCATCACTTGATCTACCGACAAACACGACCAGCTCCCACAGTTTCTTGTCCCCCATCTACACACAGATGGCACCTTCATTGCACACCCCTGTCTCTGCGCTGACCATTTCCAGGCGCTGAGCAGAGGCAAATTTGGTGTCACAGCACCCCTTACATGTCCTGCCATTGACAGCCTGCCACCATCACCCTCATTTGCAGTTCTGTCGTGAACAAGAAACCTGGATTGCTACAGACTGGAACCATATCGCCTTTAGCAACAAATCCAGTTTAGGATCCAATGACGGTTGGAGTATGGAGGGCTCCTGCCTTTCCTGTGGCGCAGCACATTGCCGCAACTGCTAGTGTGATGATATGGACAGCCATCACAGATGACACTCGATCACCCCTAGTAGCAGTGATACGAGGGACACTAACACCTCAGCGATATGTACAGGACGTTCTCCGGCCACATGTGCTGCTTCACATGGCACGGCTTTCCACTGGCATTTTTCAGCAGGATAAAGCTCACCCACATACAGCAAGGGTTTCCCAGGAATATCTCTGCCAGATTGCAACACTTCCTTGGCCTGCCTGGTCGCCAGATTTATTCAAGCATTTATAGGACCAGCTGGGACACCAGCTTTGGCAACCTACGAGTGTGCAGGATCTGTAGGCCACCTGCAACATCTGTGGGCAAATGTGCCGCAGGATGCCATGTGAAACCTGTATGCCTCCTGATGATATTATCCCCAGTTTTTTCCCCAATTTAATCTTGTCACATTTCACTCGATAACTCTCCCTATAATCACATAATACTACCAGGAATGATAAGATGAAGGTTAGCACATGCTTCCTCCAAGTCATTTGACCCAACATCATCCCTGGAAGAGAATGCTAACTGCTAATTCTGCTACAGTAGCTGAGAGATGCCCACACTGGCTTGCTGAGTGATGGGGGACAGGGAGGGCCACCCAGAGATAGGGTGGCTTCATGTCCAGCTTTATGTCAGACAGTCCCGTTTTTCAACTCCCAGTCCTCTGTCCAGCGCAATACCTGGATGGATGCCTATTAGTCCTCTTTTTGGGATGAACTATTTAAAATGTTCCCTCACGAACAATATTATGTGTCCCATTTGGCTTACATCCGTGTCAAAAGACATGCTCTGCATTTCATTGGTTTACCAAGGTCATGTGACATCGTGACTCGCCTACCGGCGAATCGCAGGTCAGCCCTCTAAATGCTAGTCAATTAGTAAGCTCCCGTCTGACTCACGAATGTCATCCATTCCACCCAATTAGGTGGGTATATATGTATATATATATATATATATATATATATATATATATATATATATATATATATATATATAGATAGATAGATAG
>CM067484.1:14231783-14327576 GCA_034552555.1 Semaprochilodus insignis | reverse complement strand
TATATATATATATATATATATATATATATATATATATATAGATAGATAGATAGATAGATATAGATAGATAGATAGGTTAGGTTATGATTTTAATTCTGTTCTCGTATCGTGCCTGACCCCCCATCCCCCTTTATGATGTCCTTCTTTTAGGGGTTATGAAAGTGGCCATCCTGCCCAGAGAGAGTGAGGCCAATAGTGCTCTATTGGACCCCCAACCACGGGTGGCTGTAGGATCACCAGGGATTAAACTTGCTGATCTCCTGATTAAACTCGCAATCTACTGATGAGAGAGTCAGTGCTTAGAAAGTTACACCACTCAGGAAGGATGATAGTTGTTGTCTTTGTCTTTTTTGCTTGAGGGCATGACACCCCCACTATGGCATACCCACTGCTATAAACTAGTCCTGAATATAAAACAAGAAATATCCAAACTGGCAACCCAAACTGCAGAAACACTGGCAGGCATTACAAAGCACCCCAACACATACCAACCAACTTCTGATCTATATTTCAAAAATAGCCATCACGCTCTGGACAGTTCCAGTGCGCCTAAGTATGTTAATGACCAAAAAACTGAAAAACTGTGCGCTTCATTCAAAAGGCCCATGCTTTTCACCACCATTTCATCATGCAGCTTAAAACAGATGTGTTTAGCTTCGTCTTCTGTGCTTTAGCAAGGCTTTCGTCAGCATGACATGCATTGTCTTTTACGCCGATATGATAATAGGAGCACAAAACCCCGACTCTACTTCCATTCCAACTGCATGAACGCCTATCAAACAATGATTTAACATTTCAAACTATGAGTAAGCGTTACATATGTATGAGCAAACGGAATAAGTCCATCTGAGTCAGAACGATCATACGCTGTTTTATAACGATGCCAGTTGTACAGTTATTGCTTGGATTGAGCTAAATTTGGGCACAGCATAGAGAGTACAGTCATGTATTTGAAGGTGAATTTGTTTAGCATTAAGTTACAAGCTTGTAGTGAACAAGGAAGCTTGCCCAGGCTGGCCCTCTCGACTCGCAGTTGTTGGCCAGTGAAGGAATCGTGATCTCATGTATGACCAGCACCAGTAAAAGCCCACATGCACACATTATTTCTTGGAAAACAAAAGAATCCTCGAGGTAAACAAGTGTTAGTCATTTAGCCTAGCTCAAAGACAGCCTTAAAAATCCCTTTCTGGAGGACATGTTTGGCCTCCATGCTGTGTAGCACATTGAGGCCCACCGTTAGCTGCCAGGGAGCAGAGGAGGTGTAGAATCCCTGTGACGAATTCGTCCATTTGCACCCAACTGTAAGCTCATTGAGGAGGCTATCTCTTCCGCTTCTGCCGGGTTTCCACCGCAGTCAAAATCCCATCCTACATGGCTCTTATGTAAGAGCTTGAGTTTGGAAGAAGGAGCGGTTTCAGGAAAAAAGAAAGCACATGTACAGCTCCCCATTCTTTCTTCTCCCCTCTGCTCGTCAGTACGAGAAAAGGGGGAAATTGATTTTATGAGAGGTGACTGAGTGACAGACTAATAGAGCTTTTTTTCCTCCGCTGCTGAAATGGAAGACGATGCCAGCATCACACTGGGTGTGGGTGTGTACGCAATCCTCAGGATAGAGATGCACTTTCACAGGCAACCCTGCTCAAGCTCCATGCCAGCGCTTCATTCAGAGTCTCATTACGCTGTTTTGCATTGTGACCTTCTGCCACACCCTAATAACCTTACCGGTTTCTACTTGTACAGGAAATGAAATAAGTGCAATTGTGTCTCTGACTCTTGCATACCACTGTACATATAGGAGAAGGCTCACAGTCTCTTATCCAAGTTTTCCAGATGTGTTACCGCACATGCATTTCCTTTGTAATTATAATTTTATTTATCCAAACATATTAAAGGAGCAGTGTGTAACTTCTAGCAGTCAGGTTGCATATTGCAACCTACTAATTTCACCCACCTCTCCCTTCTCCATAACCTATGGTGGCCATCAGGTTTTCTGCTATTCCCTCAATGCCTGTCCAGATTTCATTACGCTTCTTCGTGTTTTCACTTCTTTGACAGTGAGGATTCATCCTCCTTTGCTTTTTTGTGCTTTTGCTGCTAAATGATAAGTACAACTTCACAACACAAAATTATTAGCATTTATTGAGCACCGGTGTTCTAGCAATTTATTCTAACCATCGAGCAGTCCTACCTAGTGTGCTCATGTCATTAGCATAATGCAGTAATTCAGTGTTTCAGATGTTTTATTGTCTATTTAGAATGAACTGATTTAGACTATCAAAACATTCTACTTATTCTTTTAATGCTGGAAACGTTTTCTCATGAGTACATATACCACCTTCTTGTTAAAATTTTCCAGTCCACCTTAAACAGAGCTGCAGTTACATTCTAGTGCTTGAGGTGTTATAATAACTGCTGCACCGAAGTGGAACAGGAAAATTTGTTCATTTTAATGTTGAATTTACTAATTTAATGCTGCAAATTTACTGTTGTTACTATTTTGTGATAAGGATAATACACTATCAAAATGTCCTTCTTAAAATTTTATTTATGGAGCTTTTGATAAATGTGCACTACGGTAGGACATTTCAACAAGGATTCCTCCAGTCGGTGCAATAGCATCACCAAATTCAAGTTACCGCTTGAACCTAAAACTGTGAAACCTGCCCGAGTTTATCTTGGGTTACTGCCTCTGTTGGAAGATGACCTGCTCCTATGTAGATATAAAGGGCTCATTCTAAGCTAACAGATTTTTTTATTTTACACATTCATTCACTCTTTGTCCAAGCCGCTTATCCTTCAGGGTCACAGGGTGTATCTTAGCGCCTATTGGGTAGAAGGCAGGAAACACCCGGGACAAGTCACCAGTCCGTCCCAGTGCAGATCCACAGACACACACATTCACACATACTCTCACCAGGGTCCAGTTTAATATCTCCAGTTTGCATGACTGCATGTCTTTGCAGGACAGAACCGGGAGCACCTGGAGAAAACGCATACGGACACAGAGGGAACATGCCAACTCCACACAGAATTGAATCCAGCAAACTGAAAATATTTGTAATGAATTGCGTAACTATGTAATCAGTATTTATGTGTTTCAAGAGCCTAATGTTGGAGAATGCAGTTAGTGGAGCACCAGAAGTAGCAGCCTGCAAGCCGCCGTCACAAATAACAATCTATTTTTCGAAATTCTCGCGCTCGGATTATGCCACCGGTGAAGTTCTCAGCTGGCAGCTCCAAAAGACATGTCAAAAACACAACTCCATTGTTCCCAAACCCTGGCTGTGCCGTTCACAGTTGTCATGGAAATGTTGTAATCTCTGGCAGAGGCTCGTTACTGTGGTTTCCAAAAATGCTTCACAGTGCACCGATCACTGTTATATGCTAAATAGGGAGCGTTCAGAGACTGTACAGTGGCGTCTGCGGTTGTGCGACCCGTTTGGGAACCGTGCCCAGATCTTTGCCCGTATCAGCAATTCTGCTGTATTCGCAAGGCAGGAGGCTGTGGATAAGCTGTTTATGGGAGAGAATATGCAGCCGTCTTTCTAAAAGCTTTGTTTCACCCCAATCTGCCGTGTTTGCATGGAGGTGTGCAAGGTAATGATGCAAAACTGCAAAACTTTTGGAATGCTAGAATTAATTATTGATTGTTAATATTCAGCCAACTTGTGTGATGCTAAAGTCAGACACCACCTTTTCATTTTGTCATTTGTCAATGTCAGGACAAAAATATATGAACTCAACAACCAAATATAACCGTATCGTTTTCAGTATTTAGTGTGTCCACTCTTTTCCTTTATTACAGCTTCCATTTCAGGAGACTCATAGAAATATGCAAGGGTGTTTCTCCATATCTCCATAAGTTTTGTCCTAAACGTTAGCATCTTCTGCTTCTGGCCATCCAAGTAGTCCCAAACACATTTATGGTATTTGGCATACACTCCTATCCAGAGTGGCTTACAATTTGATAATTTCTTAAAGAGGTAAAACGACACTCTTTATGGAATAAAGCAACAATGACAGGGAGTTGTTGTGTAGTAAACTGCACCAAGCAAAGAGAAGATGGTTGAAGAATGTATAATATCCTGAGGGGATCAAAATAAAATAAAGTTTTATTTCTCTGATTTTCCTCACTGTTCTCTCTATATTCCCACTCTAGCTCGCTCAACCACTGCTGCTCTCTCGCTCACACTCGTTGAGCCAGAGGGGTCAACTTTGAATGGTGTGTTTAAACAGCAACCAACAAATCCTACTTATTCCGCCTTAGGGAATCCAACCCACTAAGTCTGAGTCATTCTGCCTTTAAGGCATCTAATGCAACAAATTACACTCATTCTGTCTTTAAGGGGCCTAATGTAACAAACCTACTCATTCTGCCTTCAAGGAACTTAACGGAACAAAGCTGACTCATTCTGCCTTTAAGGAACCTAATGTAACTAACCTGATTCATTCTGCCTTTAGGGAACTTAACACAAAAAATTATACTCATTTTGCCTTTCAGAAGCCTAACACAACAAATTACATTAATTCTGCCTTTAAGGAACCTAACACAACAAATCTTATTCATTCTGCGTTAGGGAACCCAACCCACCAAGTCTGACTCATTCTGCCTTTAAGGGATCTAACATAACTAACCTGATTTATTCTGCCTTTAGGGAACCTGATGCAACAAATTATACTTATTCTGCCTAACACAAAACTTTATTCTCATTCTGCCTTAGGGAAGCCAACTCACCAAATCTGACTCATTCAGCCAATCACAACAAATTATACTCTTTCAGCCTCTAAGGAGGCTAACAGAACAAATCATACTCATGCTGCCTTTAGGGAGCCTAACACAACAAATTATACTCCCTCTGCCTCTAAGGAAACTAACACAACAAATCTAACCCATTCTGCCTCAGGGAACCAAACCCAATCTAGCACAACAAACCTACTTATTCTGCCTTAAAGGAATGTAACGAAATAAATTTGGCTCATTCTGCTTTTAAGGAACTTACCTCAACTAATCTTATTCATTCTGCCTTTAGGAAACCTAAGAAAACAAATTATACTGATTCTGCCTTTAAGTAACATAACACAACAAATTATACTTATTTTACCTTAAATCCCGACAAATCATACTCATTCTGCCTTTAAGGAATCTAACAAGACAAACCTGACTCATTCTGCCTTTAAGAAACTTTATATGACATATCATATTCATTCTGTCTTTAAGGAGCATCAAATCCTTCTGTTGACTACCATCACAGCCTTGTGACTGGATAACTTACCAAAGCGGTTTTGCCCCCGGCTGCATGCGAACAAGTAATGTTTGAGCAGTGATTCAGTGATGTAGAGGTCTGGACACAGTCCAGTGATTAGTCTTGATCTTCTTGGCAGTGTACTGCTGTTTCCAGAGGGCAGTGTGTGATGTATTTGTTTTGTTTGTATTGATCAACATTCATGCTTAATCAAAAACAAATTACTGAGTCTAGATATTGGTGTACACCCCAAAACTTGTAATGATCCTAGACCTTGCTTAACCAATTGTTGTTGTCTTGATTTGTCTGGTTGGTCTTTCTTTGCTTCTTTTGCTCTCTAAGTAAATCCCCACTCCACATCCAATCTCAGACATCTGATTTTGGTGTTCTAGTCACCCTCTGAAGCCTAAAATGATCATTTTAAAGTCAGAAAGTTTGGGTCAGCGTTTGTAGGAGTTTTCTTACCACGTCATATGTCTTTATGTATTAATGTCATACACACAGGATCAAAAAGAAGGTACAGTTTGATGCTTAAGCCCCAGGGAACCTGGACATTTCTTTCTGATTCAGTTAACCTTCTTCCTCTAGGTCACAATATGCATGTCTTATGCACATCTTCCCACAGTCTAACAAATGACTGATATACTTCACTCTGTTTCTGTAAGCATTCTGCACTCTGACCAATCGCAAGGCTGACATCTCTGACCCCGCCCACACAAAACTAGGCCATAAACCAGAGGTGGACAAAGTACACAAACTATGTAGAGATACCCCAGGTAAAATATACCTCCAGGAAAAACGGAAGTTCCTCCGATTAGACCTGCACTTCAAATGTACTTAAGTATGGAGAATAAAAGTAGCATGATTTATTATGGTACTAATGTCCTATTATCATTTCTGGAACAAGACTCTTAATCAAATAGGTGAAGAGACTCTAGTGTCACTCTTGGTCCACCAGTCTTTAATAGGAAGTCATGAATTAGTGTGACACTGATGTCTATTCAAATAATCATAAGCACAAAACATTAAAGGCAAAAAGTTTCCATTAGGTGGAACCAAGCTCTGACCAACAGGTCAAAACAAGTTCAAACAAAGTTTGTACCTTGTACAGCGCTGTACCCTGATTGGTGGGCTCACCAATCGTTTGACATGTTACATCTTTCGTTTTGACATGTTACATTTTCATGCACACATAAGCCAAAAGGAAGGGCAGATTTGGCCATAATGTATGTGTGGAGTGAGAAGTAAGATGTCTGACTTTGGAATTTATAGAAGTTAAAGTAATACGTCACCCAGAATGGAAACACTTCAGTAAAGTACAGATACACAAAGAATATACTTAAGTACAGAAACCAATTACATTTACTTCCTTACTGTTCACCATTGCTGTGAACCTGGTGACCATTAATTCCTCCCCATAGCCTGACCTGCACGGTAAATTTAAAATACACAATATGCTACACTGAGATGTGCAGGGATCTGTCATTGTTCCAACATAAGTGAGTGCGTACGGCTGAAACAATGATGGTTGTCCGTACGAGGACAGATGTCTGTAGCGAAGCCTCTAATTAACTGCTGTGAATATACAGACTGAACCAGACAGCAGACAAAAGGAGGGGTCCATCCAGCATCTTCATTAAAACAGACCGTGTTTGCATCCGAGTAAAGGGAAGCGGCGGACCGCTGTATGCGATTATTCCAGTCCGGGGCCTGCTCGTCCAAGCGCTAACAAAGCCTCCGCAATCTCCTCTTTCTGTTCGTCACGTGTGTGTTTTTCTGATCGCTGCTTTAATGTGTTCGGTCCGGTTTGAAAAACAGCCACGGAGCAGTTTTCCGGTGAACGTTTTGCATTAGAAAAGCCTCGGCTCACTCTGCCTGGTTGACGCTCACGAGTGAAGGACTGTTCAGGTGCGACCTGGAATAGTATGACAATATCATGAAACACATTGTGTGTACAAACAGACACGGATGAAGTGACAATATCTGTAAATTTCGCATCCTTTGATGTTTCTGACAATGAACACCTGCAGCCGATTGAGACTCTTGTGTGACGCGGCTTCTGTGTGCACAGCCATGCCATTGGCTGACCTTGATGTTTATGCAACACAGCCTTGTTTATGAAGGTTAAATGAATCAGGGGCCAAAGAATTAAAAATGGCTGGTATATGAGCCTGGGTGCGCAATTTTTATGGGATGTATAGTTTTGTGCAAAAGTCTTGAATGAAAATTGTAAACCGTAACAGTACTGCAACTCAGTAACCAGTAATCTACAGTAAGATTATATATGAAAATAGTGACTTTTAATTTTACCAACCTATAAATATATTAATTTGTATTGTTATAACAAACAATATGAACATATACATCAATCAAGCACTCTATTAAATACACCTATTAACCATTTAATCAGATCCACTTACCATATAGGAGCACTTTGTAGTTTTAAAATTACAGACTGTAGTCCATCTGTGTATCTGCATATTTTGTTACCCTGTTCTTCAACAGCCACAACAACCACTGGAACACCGCAGAACAGGTGTTGGATCAGTCACAGCAGTGCTGCTGGAGTTTAAACAGCTCATTGTCACTGCTGGACTGAGAATAGTCCACCAACCAAAACTATCCAGCCAACAGCATCCTGTGGGCAGCGTCCAGTGACTACTGGTGAAGGACTAGAGGATGACCAACACAAACAATGCAGCAGCAGATGAGCTACAGCATTTAAAAACTGTGTTTAAAGCAGCACTACTGTGTCTGATCCACTTGTACCAGCGCAACACACACTAACACACCACCACCACATCAATGTCATTGCAGCACTGAGTACGATTCACCTGCTCTGTGATGGTCCTGTAGGTCCAAAGTGGCTGGTTGTTGTAAGTGCAAAATTTTTTGGACTGTGGATACTACTGATTAATGTATGTATGTTTCTTTTTTGCAATGTAATGGAAGGTTGATTGAGATGATGGTGAACTGAGCATGGTCAGGGAGTGTTTGAGGCAGGGGTCAGTCCGAGTTCACTTCCTGTTGTCTCACTGGGATAGGAACAAGGCTAAAGTCAGAGCGTCCTCCCCCCAGTACACACCGACATGATGTGGTGATGAGCAATGTGCTCAGTCTAGAACTTAAACGCACTGTCTGGGATTTCAAGGAGGCTAGTGTGTGGGGCTTACTGTGTGTGTGACAGAGCACGAGAGAGAGAGGCAGGGGGTGGCTTTGGGCTTTGGGACATTGCTTTAATGTCCTCAGTTTTTAGCGGTTTGTGGAGTGGGGAATGCCTGGTTAGTATCCATCTCCATCTTTCAGCTTCAAGGACCCAGATGCATGACTCTGGAGACCTCTTTGAGTATGTGACATTTAAGTGGGCGAAGAGATATAATGAAACAACACCAGACCTTCTAAAGTCAACTCCACGCATACAGTAGATTACAGCTATGTTAACATGAAGATGCTTCAGATGTTACCTAGAATAAAAGGCACCTCAGAAGGGCATCCCATTTACAATAATCCAGTAATAATGCAGTACAACAATATAATAATACAGCAATAATACAATGTTTAATTATATCCGGAAAATAATCACATTACACAATCATTCTACCATCTTAAAAAACATTTGCTTATTTTATTTTTTCCATTGGATGTAATGTTACTGCTATAAAGTTTTTTTTTTACACAACCCTTTTTTTACACAAATAAGGGCTGATTGAGTGTGTAGGTACATGCACAGTTAGTTTACATTAGTTTACTGTGTTGTGAATGTTAAGATGAAAAGGTATATTAACCCATTATTTCTCAATGACAGCTACTTTTAAAAATTGTTTTTGGATTGGTTAGTCTATAGCACACTTAGGCTGTAGGGTATCAGGGTTTTATTTGTATCAGAACAAACAGTAGGCTGGAAAGTGTATTTTGATCTACACTATATGACACCTGACCATCATGCCTACATGAGCTTCATTCCAAAACCATTAGCATTAATATTGAGTTGCCCCCCTGTAACATCCTCCACTCGTCTGGAAAGGCTTTCCACAAGATGTTGGAGTGTGTTTGTGTGAATTTGTGCCCATTCATTGAAAATTTGTAAGGTCAGGCACTGATGTTGGACTGATGTTGCATTTGAAGCTGTAGTTCACCCCAAAGGTGTTCAGGTGGTGTTCAGGTCAGAGCTCTGGGCGGTCATCTGGATTGGATCCATTCCAGACTCATCAAACCACGTCTTTATGGAGCTCATTTTGTGCACAGGGGCATAGTCATGCTGGAACAGTAAAGGGCCTTCCCCAAACTGCTGTTGTGAAGCAAAACATATAGTAATTGCTTAGCATTTCTCAGTACAGTGTAGCATTAACATTACTGGAATTAATCTGAAAAAACTGCCCCAGATCATTATTCTCCACCTAACTTTACTGTTGCTGCTATGCATACTGGTTGGTGGTGTTCTCTAACCCTCAAGACACTCTCTCCCATTTTTGAGGTCAGGTGTTTCAGCCACACCTATTGCTTCACCTGTTAGGAGAGAGTGTCTGCATATTTTTGGCCATATAGTGTGTATTGTACCATGCCAGAAAAGACAGAATGGGAGATATACAGTATTAAAAGATGGTGGATGTTTGCTTGACAATCCCCCACTTCACACCCCCATGCATTGGAGTGGAGATCTGGCCGCCTTACTTCCCTTGCTTGTTAACTATATTAGCTCCAGCACAACAGTAAAGAGGCAAATGTCAGACACTAATCATGTAGTTGCTAACAGATCATGTTTGGCGTAAGGTGGAAAATCATAAATGTGATTTTCTTAAGCACTATCATTATGGGCATTCCTGCATTGGGGTTAGTTTCAGTTCCACTTCAGCTCAGCCAATTCACTAGTTGACCTGAAATCCAACTGGGAGCTGAAATTCACAGATACCTTTTAATCAGATATGATTCATTTGTGTGATTTGCATTTATCACCTGAACTGACCCTAACCTGGAACTGACCCGTAAACAAATGCCATTTCATTTGGGGAATGTCAGGAATAATGGCAAATTCTGAAACTTTCCCTTGCAGATAGTTTGACGTTGTGCATCAAGTGATGCAAGCGTTCTGCTGAGAGAGACAGCCGACTGCATGGATGCTGCACCGTGAGGCCTGCAAACCAGCTTTAAGCGCAGTTCAGAAACAGAGACCCCTGTCACACAGACCCGCTGACTGGCGGTCACAAGGCGCGCGGCTTAATGACATTGTCTTTGCCAGGAGCTGTTGAACAGCGGCTGAACAGCCAGATAACCCATCAGGCAGCTGTTAGCTGTAGAATTAGAAAAGCCTTTCGGGACAATAAGCCTCTGGCAACCGCTCAGACCCGCAGGCTAAATTTAGTGCTGTACAGAGGGAAAGAGAATAAGAAAGAGACAGAGAAAGAAGAGGTGTGGGCAAGATTGTGGAAGAGCGAGAGACAGGGATGAGGATGCTCTGGAGCGTGTTATTTTTTTGAGGCACCCATAACAAATGTTTGATAATGGAAGCTTCTTGAGGGCTTCATTCAAAAAGCCCAATTGTAACAGGCATATGGAGGACTTAATCATTTACAGAGAGCGCAAGAGGAAGGACGACGTCTGATTAATGTGTTCCGCTCTTCTCCTCCTTCTTTTTTCGCCCAGTAAATTCACGGCACATCACAACAGCTCTTCGAAAATAATTCCGTCTCCATGGAAACTTTGGCTCGGGCGGCTTCCTCTAATTGCACTAATTGTGCGTTTAGTGTTTTGTAAGCGAATTAAAGTCTTTTGACGGCTTCCTTTGAGAGATAAACTGTCTGTTCGGTGTTGTTAGGACAACTCTTAAATGCACTGGTTTCTGTTTGAAGGACGTTTTAGTTCTTTTATTAGACGCTCTCAATACCTGCCTTTTAACCTTCTGAACCTGTTTTCCAAAAGCAGCTTTTAATTTACTTTTACTGTTGGAAACAAAGTTTAATGCAGTTTGGTGTAATTCAGTTCAGGTTTACTTGTGTAGCTCTAACAGACACTGTCCTGAAGCAGTTTTCCTGAAGAGTAGGCTCAGACCCTTAAAGGATGTCAAGTGAGAAAGTGGCTAGGAAAGCACCCTATGTGAATAAAACATAGATAGAAACTAAAACTCAAAAGGAAAACCTCTGTAAAAACATAAGGAATACTAAAAGGAGCAAAGACTCAAAAGGAACACCTCCTTAAAAACATAAGGAATTAGGGCTGCCCTCTAGAAGTTGACGAGTCGAATCGTCAGTCGGAGACCCCTTAAGTCGACTGAGAACCTTCAAGTCGACTGACAACAGTGATGAGTTTTTTTTTTTCTTTGTAAAACAGACAAAAGCTTACAGAAATGCACAAGAACTTTAAGAATTTAAAAAGACATTTTAATAATTATTAAAAGGGGAANAGTCGACTGAGAACCTTCAAGTCGACTGACAACAGTGATGAGTTTTTTTTTTTCTTTGTAAAACAGACAAAAGCTTACAGAAATGCACAAGAACTTTAAGAATTTAAAAAGACATTTTAATAATTATTAAAAGGGGAATAATAAATATATATTTAAGTTCTAGCTGGGCTATGACGCATGCTTGCTAAAAAATTTAATCCACGTGACAACATGCACTGGCGCTTCACCGTTGAAGGAAGCTAAAGCTGTGAAGCTGAGAAACACGAGTGGAATGATGTCTCAGAAAAAAGTCTGGAGGAGCTTTTGAAGAAGAGAATCCGAACAAATTAAAGCTAATTCTGCTCGTCATTTAGTCAGACGTGGAACACTGCTTCAAACGAGTGACTTGACTTTCGTTTTAGACATAATGGCTGTTTGCGGTGAAGGAAAAACGGACCGAAGATGTTTGTTTTATTATAATTCCATTATTTTAGAACCTAAATTATAGATATTTTTATTTATTCGTTTACAGCTAAGATTATTTTTATTTAAAGATAAGTACAGCCACTTAATATGCCTGCCGATAAACGAGAAATAATTATTTCAGCGCGGGTAATATAATAATTAAACGGTTCAGGTCTACCGTTCTCCTTTTCATTTACATATTGACTAATTTGGTTTCATTTAGGAGTTTATTATTTATGAGAGATGAAAGACCAAGGGTCATCCTAGTGAAGAAGCTGTTAAAAGTGAAATTAAAAAGACAGGCTATAAGCGCTAATTTTTAGCATAAATACGTTGCTTGCTGCCGGACGCTATATTCTGTAATTAAATCAGGCTCCAATTCAGATCGTTCATCATATGCCACGTCTCTTTTAGTTCAAAAATATGTTCCTGTGACTTTCTAAATGAGGAGGATATCAGATCTGAAACGTATGCCAATTGATTTACTGATTACTAGATAATGTATATGGAGAAATATGAACGAATAGTCGAATCGTCGGCCAGGACGGGCGAATCCGATTCGACTGACAAAATTCTGAGTCCGGTACAGTCCTATAAGGAATACTGAAATGAACAAAGACTCAAAAGGAAAACCTCCTTAAAACCATGAGGAATACGGAGAGGAACAAAGACTCAAAAGGACAACTTCCTTAAAACCATGAGGAATACGGAGAGGAACAAAGACTCAAAAGGACAACCTCCTTAAAACCATGAGGAATACGGAGAGGAACAAAGACTCAAAAGGACAACTTCCTTGGAATGGGTTCTGTTCCGGTTTGCACACCTAATTTTATACCGTTCAGTGCATTTTCACCAATAATAAATAGATCCAGAATCCAAAAAGTTTGTCACAGCTGCAACCAAAGAATAGCAGGTTCTTCAGCATGAACTGTGACAACCTTAGTGGGCGTCTCTGTTGTTGGGGAAAAGGCAACAACGGCAACACCCAGTGGTCAGCTGAAGAAACTCTTCTTATTACCACTAGTTAATCCGTACTTGCTTTCTGGATAAAACATCTGTAGTAACACCACAAATTGTTGCAGGTCGTCTGTGCTTTCTGCCATCTTGTTAATGCGGTTTACTACTGCTGTGCAGCACCCTCCGTTGATTATGTATCCTTTGACGTTCCTTGCTTCCAGTAAAAACATGTTCAAATGCAGGCTGGGTTCCTGAATTGTGCCAAGGAGAAGCCTGAACAGAACCAGTTTATAAAACAGGGTTCTTTTGGTGCAAAAGGCTAATGAGAGGAACTAAGACTCCAAACGCTTACTAAAATTGTGAGGAAGAACCACCAGGAAGAATCAAGACTCCAAAGGAAACACCTCCTAGGAGGATGGGGAGGAACCACAGAGAGGGACCAAAACTCCAAAGAAACAAGCTTCCTGAAACCATGAGGAACACTGAAAGGAACCAAATGAAAAACTGAAGAGCATGAAGATGAGAAACTAAGACTCAAAGGGAGAACTTCCTAAAAACATAAGGGAGAACCACTCAGAAGAACCAAGACTCAGAAGAAAAAACTCCTCAAAGCATGAAAAAGATCACTAAGAGGAAACAAGACTCAAAGGTAAAATCTCCTTACGAGCATGAGGAAAACTAAAAGGAATATTTTTGTAAGAGCACGTTGAAGAACTACTGATACGATCTAAGATTTGAAAACATTTCCTAAAAGCACAAGAAAGAATCACCAAGAGGAACTAAAAGGAAACACTTCCTAACAGCATGAAGAAGAACACTGAGAGGAACCAAGACTTAAAATGTAGTGTGAAGATGAAAGACAGAGGAAAACCAGGACTTCTTCTCCTACTCTGGGTTGCACTGGACTGTGAAGCTCAGACACAAAAAGGACAAGTTAACAAGCCAGTTAAGATCATTTAACCCTTCTAGCCTGCAGGGTTATCATTTGTTTATTGATATTAAGGTGTGTTGCTCTGTAATCAGTAACTGATGTTAAATGTAATTCAGAAAACAGATCTGGTGGACTTCTAACTATGTGTCACTTAGAATAGAGAAGATGATGAGTAGGGAGTTTATGAGTAAGAGGCAGAGTTTGGAGAGACAAGTTGGAGGGGTTGCAGTCATGAAGCTCATTACAAACCATGACAGAAGTTGGACGGTGATGCCACATTAATGTGTTATACTGACTCAGCCCCTTTCTGTCTTTATGCTCCAACACCTGGGAACACCAAGACTTCAGTGATCCAGTGGCAATTTTACCAACCCTACAAACGTGATAGATTTATAATTTAGCAAAGTATGACTGTACATGACCACATCACCAGTGGTGCAATAATGCCTGCAGCACTTCTAGTATTTGACTGTGGTTCAGGGCTGTGCACAGACAGGTGAGCAGGAGCTCAAGGAAAAAAGATTACATGTATGAGTATTGTACTTCATTTCATTTGCAGCAACCACTTTTATCAAGACAGACAGTCACCGTGTTTTAAAGGAAACCAAACCTGATTTTAGAAGTTCTTTACAAGGCAGCATAAATAGTAGCATAACTACCAGAGCAGGGATTTGAACCCCAATCTCCCCAGTCCCCCTCACTATGCCAGTGGTTTTCAACCTGTTGGCCATAGTGGTACCATTGGAGGTTGGAGACATATGTGTTCTGATCATATTTGATGTGATCATGTTATTTTAAATATGACTATTTAGGGTGACTTTTTACTTTATTTGTCAGAGTGGTAAAACTATATAAAATACAATAAAATGAATAGTCTGTCTGTATGAATAATGCTTTAGTTAATGACCAGTAAATGACTGATGTACATTAATTATCAAAAGAATATTTGCACAAATATTTGCACCCAGGAATCCACCGACAGGAATGAAACTTGGTGGGTAGGTTTGACATCATGAGACATGTGAATGATTCAAGTTTCTCACTTGGCTGCACATGTGACTTAAGCAAGGGCGGGTATTATCGCTGTACCTGACTGACTCTACAGCCATGATAGCTTACCTAAAGCAGGCAGTGATGCCCTCCATGAGTCATCCTGTTTGTGCCAGCACCATTGGCAGATGGCTGCATGATGCAGGACTGCATGCACATAGACAGTTACAACGACTGCCCTTAACACCTCATCGACATTGCCAAAGACTGCAACGGTGTCGTGACTAGGCTGTCATGGAGTGACTCAAAATGGCAGTGGTTCATTTTCAGGGAAGAGTCTTGCTTTTGTCGTGCTAGTGACAACCAACGAACCTGTGTGTGGAGGCATCAACATGAACAGTTTATTGTCACATGTCAAGAAGGCCTGGTGTCAGTCCATGTCCACCCCTACCGCAAAATCTGCAGGAACTGTGTGAGAATATTCAAGCCGCATGGG
Organism: Semaprochilodus insignis; assembly: GCA_034552555.1. Lineage (NCBI taxonomy): Eukaryota > Metazoa > Chordata > Actinopteri > Characiformes > Prochilodontidae > Semaprochilodus > Semaprochilodus insignis. The sequence continues at coordinate 14,312,118 of CM067484.1, read as the reverse complement.
ATGGATTATCGCAGGACACCATTAGGAACCTCTACAACTCCATGCTGAGACATATGCATGTTGCGTTAGCCAACATGGCGGCCTGACACCATACTGAGAGACACTACTTCTGTATGTGTAGCTCAATAAATATTGCCCATATCAGTATAAATTTATCATCAGTTATTGTTCCTGGTAACCTTTATCTTCCTTCTGAATAGCATTGCAATCTGATACTTCCTTCTGGGTGCAACTATTATTTTGAGTGTATTTCACCATATTTTTGTATACAGGGTTACTTGGTTAACACTTCTGTAAGCATTCCCCTGACTAATCACAAGGTTGATGATGACTTTGCCCACACAAAGATGTTTCAGAGTCAGAGAAACTTGGAGAGCTAAATGTAACAAAGCTAAAGCTGGATAATGATTTCAATTTTGTGTGCGTGGCAAAGCAGACTACGAGTATTAGACAGTTTTTAGATCAGGTCTCATCAGCAAATTTTAAGTCCACGCTTGGCAGTGGGCATGGTGACCTCAAGGCTCATGCTCCAAATCGTCCCATACTGTTGGTCAGTGCTTTCCTATGGAGATTATATAAGTGCTGAGAATGCCTGCAGCAATAGCTGAATTCAATAGTGTCTGTGTATTCTTGGACATACAGTATTTCTGCATGTAGGATGTATAGGTTGTACACTTAAGACCACAGAGGAACTGATGGGCAGAGAGCTGTTCCTGAAATATTTTAGGACAATTTTTTTTTGTAAATACGAGCCATGGCCAACAGGGCTGAATTACCCTTCACCCTGGCTCCCCTTGCTGTCTCTCTCTTTCTCTTTCCAACTTGCTCTCTCCATTTCTCTCTCACTGTCTTCCTCTCTTCCTTCTTGTGCCCGGCAGAGTTAGTCACCCCCACACAGGGACACTTTCCCCCAGAGAGAAACCCTACACCTAAGCCATGGCTGCCGACTGTCAAAACACACTCTGTCCAGAAGACAGCAGCCTCATACCCAAGGTCCAAAGAGCAGGCCTGTTATAAAACCCATGATCAGCTCCCTCCCTATCAGTGTAATCTTCTAGACCTCATTTACTGCAAGCAGTTTACTGGGCCACACCGTTTATGCAACATTTTTAATGCGGTTTTTAATTCATTTCTGTTTTCTTCCAATTAAGTGGTTGCCAGTTGGCTGTTAAGTAGGTCTCTCTCTCTCTCTCTCTCTCTCTCTCTCTCTCTCACACTCTTTCTATCTTGCTCTCTTTGTCTCTATGATCTGTAATATAGAACAGCCAGCGCAGGCAGACATATCTATTATTGTTTTTATTTGACCCACATATCATCTTTATGATCTGTGCTAATTTTTAGTTGCATATAATTCTGCAAGTCCAAGCTGCATTTTTAAATAGTAGTGAATTAGTACAACTGCTATTATTATTATTATTATTATTATAGTTTTAGGTCATTAGCATATAATAATATAGCATCATGTTATGACTGCAACATGCCCCAGCACGCCTAGAGACCATGCTCAGACTATTACCTGGGTTTTTGAAGCAGGGAGTAATGTAGGTTGACATTGGCCATACATGTGGCCAGGTGGAGTGCCATGGTACCTACCAACCTGTGTTGTTGATGAACTTCCTGGTATCATGGCTATTCAAACAGCCCTGCCATATTCCACCTATAGTATGTGCAATGTTTTCTGCGTCTTCTTAATCTACCAGTGCCACAATAACAATAATAGCAATGATAACCATCATGATCAGCAACATAAGGGTAGAGAATAAGAGACAGAGAGATAGAGAAAGAGAGAGAGAGAGAGAGCAAGACAGAGCAACTTCAACACTTTACCTTGCTTCCTTCCCACTGAGAACATGCTTCAGCCACAGGCTGCACATAGCATAGCTGATATTCCTTGCCCCATGTGCCCTCAAAGGCCTCAAAGGCGCAGTGCTGCATGTCACCACTTTGAGTAACACGAAGCACAAGCGGAATTTTCACAGCCTGTTTTGTCCTCTTTGATGAGTCTGTTGAGGAATTTTTTTTCCATCCAGTTTTCATCTTGGGGGTATTTGTAGCTGTGTTTAAAGTCTCTAATTAGCAGATCAGTCTAATTAATTATTATAACTGCTGCTCCAGGCTGCGACTAGTAGTTTGCAAGTCTGCTTTGAATCTGGGGTGAGAGCCAATACGCCCAAATGAAGTTTGAGTGTGTGCCGCAACTTCATTTGAACTTCAGCCTGCCGCAGTCTGTTGATGAATACTCGAGAGAGTTCCGGGGCAGATGGATCGGTTAGGCAGAGGAAGGGTTAGCTAGATGAAGGTGGACTGACAGACATTCAGTCATGTACTCACACAAGATTACTTTAGCTGACAAATATGTTCTGTGTGCATAGGATTATATAAGATGCTATAACCTGCTACTAATGAAACAGCAAGTGTCTCATGCATACATGCATGCACGCACAAACACATTGACACAGCAAATGCAGTGTATACAGTGCAACAGCTGAATGAATGAATATTTTGCATGTTAATACTGCATACTCGGCATAAAATAGTAAGGCTATTTTTTAGCATGGCATGCCCTGGAAATCCCCTTAGCTTTACCAAGGAAATAAAGAACTGATTGTTTATCTGTTGGGCTTGGAGTGGAGCACATTTACCTTGTCATAAATCATTTTAAATATATTTGAGGAAGGTTAATATAGCCGATACATATATTTTACAAATGAAAACATAAACCTGTTGTTAACTGTTGTTTCATACATTTATACAAAAAAAAAAATGAATACAATTGCTGTTTAACATAGAAAACCTTTGCAACCCAAATATATTAACCAATAGTAAAAAATAAATGTCATTAGGTAAATATACTGTCCACCACAAGGTAATCACTGCATCATGACGTTAAGCCTACTACACACTTTATTGCATGAATTATATGATTTATGGCCATTTTAAATTAAAAACTAGCTAAAAATCTGTGCTAAACAGGTTTTCTTTAGAAATCTAGAAATCTGCAGATGGTAAACAAGAACAAAGAACCTGGACCGATGCACACAGAGCTAAAAGTCAGATGAGCTTTATTGAACAATTGGATAGTTGAACACAGCACCAAAACACGACCAAACATGAAGGGAAAATGCAAGATCAGAGTTGAGGGACAGGCTAAGGTCAGAACCAGGGTAGTCAGGCAGTGAGGCAACAAGTGTAGAAGGAATAGACAAGGATAGCGGTCAGGGGAACGAAAGGAGGTAGAAAGCTAGAGAGTAGATCAAAATGAGAAAGCTGACAGGGAAGAAAGCGGTAGTCAATAAACAAAGGGAGTCAAAAGCCAGAGTCGAGAAAACACAGAGGAAACGCTCAGTAATGCGGGGTTTGGCAAAACTTGTGTGTGTGTGTGAGAGAGAGAGAGGGGTTTAAATACAGGTGTGTTTAAATGATGACAGGTGAAGCTAAACTAAACTTGGGCGACCTACACCGTGACTGATTGGATGACTAGGGACATGTGGGTGTGACATCATCAGGTAGTGCACTCTGGGAAATGGAGTCCCGGAGATCGGCGGCATCAGGGAGACGCAGAGGTGTGACACACAGATAAAAACATCACATCCCAGAAGCTCAATACAGTACTAAGACTAGAACTAAACTGATCAAACAAATGGCAGAAACAATCTCCATCATTAGCAGATAGAATAGCTTGAGGCTAGTAGACGCATTCAACCTAACGCCCAACAAGAAAGAATTCCCTCAGCTCTATAAGGAATACCTTCAGATATTTCGTTGTCATTCTTCTTCTAATTAGCCCATCACCAACAACATTTCAAGATACACCATGTTGCATTTTACCCCACTTTTGATTCTGCCCCATGCTCCTCCATTTTAGTCACAGCATATGCCAAAGTAATGCTTGTTGATTGTACAATGGGAGTTTAAACATTGTGTAGTATACTCTCTGCACTCAGGTCCAAAGTGGATATTCTGCCTGTGGAAAGCAAATTGGTATGTTTAAGTATTATAATCAATCAATTAAATATTTTCCATGTAACTCTGTTATCACATTGATCAGTATGCTGTTGTTTCTCCTTGTGCAAAATGTAACTTTTCATTGAGCTGCCAGTGAGCAATGAGGAGTGAAAGGGAAGGAGGGGTGTGGCCAGCACTGCAGTTTTCTTGATCCAAAAATTGGGTATCCAAAAATGAAACTTATCAATCACACAATTTCCACTGAAATACTGTGTACTCTGTAGTATGATATAAGAAAAAATGACCTCCACATTGCTTTTTATGGATACTGTGAAAAAGGGCTAAATGAAATATGGGCTTTCTTTGCTGCTATATATATAAAGTTGAAACACTTTATTGTGTTACCCTTGACTAACAAGCTGAGATGTAATCTCGCTGCTATTGTCAAATAAACTAAAGTAAACGAAGCAAACAAAGCTGTGGAGTTAGAGCTAACAGAAGCCATTACTGTGATTAAAAGGTTGGATTTCTCAGCTGAAAGAGAGAGGCAGAGAGATTTCCTCTGACACAGAGCCTCCTTTTGAACTGTGTGTGCATGTATTTAGAGCAATTCCACTGTCTGATCCCAAAACACAGCCTAGATGCATTGTGCAGATTTTAATTGATGCTCCGCAGAGCCACCCACGATTTTGCTCAGCTGCTTTGCAACACTGTGTTTGTAATGGGAGTCTGACTGTTTCGACTGATCTAATCTCTAATCTCTGTTTGATGCCTCAGGGAAGCATGTGAGATGTTTGTTTTTAAAGGCCTACCTGTGGTGGGTTAGTGGTGGAGGGCGGCAGCACATGTGCCAGTGCTGTTGGGCACATATTCTTGGGGGTATGTCTTGTTTTGGGGGTTTACATGGCAGCTTGCCCCACTCTCCTCCACTTCATTTGACTAAAACCCCTCTAATCCCCGATAAATAATCTGTCAAATGGCTTCCTCTCGTCTCCACACATTCACCCATTTACCTGTGTCCCCCTCTCACTGACCCACATTTGTGAAACCTCTCAGGGTAGCAGTGCTAATGTGGGATCTGTTTAGGCCTTCACACCCTCATGCAGTAACTAAAGATCTGGAGATATTTATATATTATATTAATTCATATATTAATTATTATATATTAATAGTATGATAAATGTTACAATAAATAGCCACACATACGCTCTTAAAAAGATAGTTCTTTAAGGATTTTTAGTAAAGGAAATGGTTCTGTTTAGAACCACAAGTTCTATGTATAATTATTTAATGCTTAAATGTTTCTTTGCATGGTGAGATTGTTCTTCAGCTTGATGGAGAATGTGTTGTTCATGGCTCTATATAGAACTTTTATGAAAATGACTCTGTATAGCACCACAAATGGTTCTTCTTCTGTTACAAGCTTGATACATGCGTAACAATACAGAAGCCTTTTTGGTGGCTTTTTGGAACCATTTTCAATAGCATGCAAATTGTTATTTGAGTGTACATGGTTTTATATTGAACCACTGACTGTAGAGTGTTTAAGAGTGTATTCCTGTGCAGACCAGGTCAAACACAAGCCTAACTCTAACTCTGTATTTTTAAGATAATGAAATTTGATCCTTTTTCTATGAGTGCTGTCATTGTATAATGGATAATCAAAACTGTGCGCCATATAGTCCAATTGACCAATCCTAAGCACCGCCTTATTTTCTCAGCCATCCAAGTACTGCTCAGAAACCATTGCTATCTACCAGTCACTCAAGCCTCAAGTTCTCTGTAAGCACACCATTATTACAGCTCCAAAGTAAGAGCCCTTCCCTGATAGAGTAAATAATGTTGTCTACCCATGTTTAGTGTCCAAATATCAATGCAAACATCTGGTCCAGTGCAATCAAAGGTAAGACATGAATGGTCCATTACATTTGCCCTGCCTGCTGTGGCAGTACGCTTTAGCCTAACATGGTTGGGGTTAGGTTTTTATATTTGGTGTGTTTTTCCTCAATAATGTTGGGTGTGTTTATGTAAATCCCAGGGGGTATTTCAGGATAGCAGGATATCTTGTTTTAGCCAGTCACTTGTTTTAGTGACTCAAAATCCTTAACTCAAACTAAAAAAGGACATTGGACAATGCTCAACTTTGGGCTTGGGTTATCTGGCTAGCCTGTTGTCATTGCAAGACACAGCATTGATGTTGCAAGACACAGCATGTTTGGAAATCAACTCTCGAAGTTGACTAGCCCACTTTTTCATTGGTCTACCCAAAAATTAATGTCTGCGTATCCCAATGGTATATAACACCAGCTACAGACGAGGAGCAGAAGAACCTCTTCACCAGGTTAGAGTGAACATCACTTTGGCTTGTTTTACTGGAAGCTGAAATTCCAAAGAACACACTTCATTAACACGAACCCCAGTTCCCTGACATATTTACAAGCTGTTAAATGTTAAATTAGTACTCTCTAGTTCTCGCTCAGTTCTTTTCCCAAAACTGGGATTATTGCTTTTTACACCTCGCCATTTTTACACTCATCGGCCATCCAGAGCATCTGATTACATCATCCTATTGCCTGAGCATAAATGTGATTACTTTTCTTATTACTTCTTGGAAAAGGAATTTCAGTTTGCTATTTTCTCTTTAAAATCCAACTGGAAAGTACAAGGAAAAACTCAATAGCTCTTTCAGAACTTATTTGCAAATAGCCAGTGACAGTAAACATAATTTGAAAGGCATTTCAGTATCCCTGCCTTTACTGTGATTGGCCTGGCTGGGGTTAATGTCAATTAAATGAACAAATGGAATCCTACTGGTTAGATGCGGATTAGGGGCTATTTGTTGGGCTGTGGGGGGTCATAATCCACAAAAGAAAAGGTTAGTAACCGCTGTCATAATGAATACAGTTGTATGGTTGCCAACTACATAATCTTACATCAGTACTGTTACATCAAGAAGTGTGATAAATGGTTCTTGGGGTCTTACCTGGGAATTAAGAGTGGTTTGTAAAGTGGGTGTGTTTGCTGACACGTCAGCAAAGCCACTTTGTTTTTCTCTTCCTAAGGATCAGTTGCATCTGAAACCTGAGTCTTATCTTTGCTTGTGATCTTATCTGACTCATTCATGAAGTGAATTGCCCTGCAAGCAGACATATTAGTACACTGGAGCCTAACAGGGTTAGATTAAAGTACGTCAAAGAACAATTAACATAGTAAGTAGGTTGTGGCTAAAGTGATTAACACAAATCTGTCAGTCCAACCGAACGGCAAACATAATAATAGGTCAGGGCTCCTGGACAGATTACACACATCTAGCCTGGGAATGAAAAGTGTAGACAGGTCTAAACCAGAATTCACTTGAAGAAAAATGTGGAGAATCATTCAGCAGGAAAAACAAATGGTGCTTTGAATCTACACATGATTTGAATGTGTAGAATCGGTCACACATGTATAAAATATATGACATCCACACACTTTTTGCCAAACAAGGAGCAATTGTGATGAAAGTATTTAATTCATGTGAAACAATTTAACATATTTGAATCATAAACCTTTTTTTCTGTGTATAATTAAGTCCATGACCATGCTGAACATGCGCACGCAGCTATTTATTTCTTCTTCTTTTCTCCCCACCCTCCACCTAATTCCAGTTTAACATGGATAAATCAAAATTAGATCTGACGTTTTGGCAAAATATATTTTCGTCAGCTTTTTTGTCAACTTATGCAGTTGGCCTAGCCTAAATAGTTGCATTTAAGATTCACAATTTACACTCTTCATCAAAAGAATATTTGCACAAATAGTTGCACCCAGGAGGAATCAACAGACAGGAATGAAACTTGGTGGGTAGATTTGACATTATGAGACATGAGAATGATTCAAGTTTCATGCTCGGGCACGCATGTGACGTGAGCAAGGACAGGCCTTATCGCTGACTGACCCAACAATGACAGTCAGTGAGCAGTGATGCCCTTCACGAGTCATCCTGTTAGACGGCTGCACAACGCAGGACTACATGCACACAGACCATTACGACGACTGCCCTTAACACCACATCAACGCCACCAAAGACTGCAATGGTGTTGTGCCAAACTGTCATGGAATGATTCAGAATGGCAGCGGGTCATCTTCAGTGACGAGTCCCACTTTTGTCTTGGCGGAGATGACCAACGAATCTGTGTGTGGAGGCACCGTGGTCAGTGCAGAGATGAGCGGTTTGTTGTCATGCATCATGCACCCAGAAGGCATGGTGTCGCTCCATCGCCACCACTACCACGATATCCGCAGGAACTGTGTGAGAATATTCCAACTGCATGGGCTCTGTGAGGGTCTGAGTGCACACATAAGGAATTTATGCCAATATGTCACATATAGCAAGTACGCAATTTAAACTTCATATTGCTACCATATCTACTTTTGATGACTAGTCCAGTAAATTGAAAACGAGAAAGCAGAATTAATGTTTAAAAAGCTTCCTAGGTGGGCGGTAGCTCTGGTGGTGAGTGGAAATCACTTTACATTGTGAAAATAATCATCAGGGACAGCTAGCTTTAGCTTATTTCAGCTTGTTATTTGGTCACATTAAGCACAATCCATTGTGTCACATCATTCAAAAGACACAGTGCTTACTGATTTCTGCCATCTCAGAATCTGACCCCATCTGAAGGAACCCTGTCTAAGTCCGTCACAGTGTGCCAGTGCCAGGCATGTTCTCTGTTTCCCTCCAAAACTCTGACCAATCATTGAGCAAAAAACGCTGCACGCACATGTGTGTCTGCAGAAGACTTGCTTTCTTCTCCTCACTTTAGTCTCTGTCTTTCGGTTTTTGGGACTGGTTGTTATCGCTTTAGATACTGCAGCTTGTTTACGCTGAAAACCTCTGGGGCTGATGAAGGAACAACACACACACACACACGCACACGCACGCACACACACACGCACACACGCACACACACACACACACACACACACACAGAGTCCATCTCTTGCTCAGACATTAGATAATTACACATGTACCAGGATGTATTTAATCTGACTTGTTTTTTTCCTGAAGTCTTTTTCTAAGAAAACAAGAGAACATTAAAATCAAGCTTTCAATAAATAAAGAATTGTGTTTCAAAAACTACAGAAACTGCTTTAATGACACAATATTGCAGGATTTGAGAAAATGTTTTTTATTATTATATTTCCTTGTTCTTACTGTAAAACAGACAGAATCTGTTGAAAATCTGCAAATCTTTGACTCTGTGCAAATTTCTAATTCAATCAAATACAGAAGTATAAAACTGTCATAATTAGATTAGCTGGTTACATTCAGAAATATATCAAATTAGGAACTGAAAAATGTTTTAATTTCCTATTCACATTGACTTATATCTATATGATATTAGCTTTAGAAACTAAATCTATTCCCTGGCCTGGAGAACATCCTTGTTGCAGGTAGCCTTCCCTATTTCCAGAATCACCATTTGTGTAAGACAAGTACAAAAGGTTTTTCTCCTTTGAATTTGATCTGGATGGAAGCCATGAGGCCATGAGGTACTTATAATTTTCTGGGTTGTTATCTTGAGAGGACTTAACTGATCCCAAGATCACAAAAGTAATTTTCTCCAGAACACATATTTGTCTTGTGATGTGAAGATAACAATAGTTGCTTTCTAGAGATCCTGACTGATCTTGATTGAGTTGTGATCTCAAGAAAACAACTTTTGTAATCTTTAGATCACAAGACAATTTAGACAAGTCACAAAACTCATAAAACAAGTCATAAAACTAGCTTATTAACTCTCTGCAATTCCATAGTTCTGTTCTGATCCTGCTGCTTCTTCCTGTTTCTGATCTTAGCAACCTTTTTTAATGTCTGTTTTTGCACCACACTTTCTCTTGCACTGACGAAACAACTTAGATGCATAATCTGCCAAGGCAACTGATTACAGAAGTAAGAACTAATATAAAAACAGCGTTATAAAAGCTTTTTCCTTAATCCTTTCATTTCCTTTATCACAGTGATGAAGGTTATTGGTGGGGTTTATTTTAAATTCACTGATTTAGCTGTTTTTCTTTAAAGCTGTTGTTCCAGAGTCATAAATTTCATTTTCTACATCTCCTGTTTATACCACTGCTGAAAATCAAGCGCATAGAGAAGAACTGGTAATACATCTACAGTAAAAAATCTCACTCTGTTCACTGACAAGAGACTAGGCTTCATAACACGTATGCTTGTTAAACTAACTTGACTTGCGTTTAGTTCAAGACTAACAAATCTTCTGCATCTCCTTTGCTAGATTCCTCAGATCAGCTACGCATCAACAGCCCCGGAGCTCAGCGACAACAACCGCTATGACTTCTTCTCGCGGGTGGTTCCACCGGACTCATACCAGGCGCAGGCAATGGTAGACATCGTGAAGGCGCTGGGCTGGAACTACGTCTCTACGCTAGCCTCCGAGGGCAACTATGGAGAGAGTGGAGTGGACGCCTTCGTCCAGATCTCCCGAGAGGCAGGTACAGTACTGTCACCAGCAGCATGAGGACTGCTTCAATGAGGATCTTCCCATCATCTATGCATGAATAATTCATAGATGACCAACTGTGCTTCTATACAGCCACCCTTTAGCAAAGTTTAGTGCCAAAGCATTCATCTCAGCCCACTTACACCGTGCTTCTAAATCTACGGCCTGCAGTTTGGCTGCATTATGAACTGCAGTTTCACCTCTCCTGATTGAACCTATACAATAATTAGGAAGCCATTCAGATGTCAGGACAGGATCAAACAAATACGCAGATAATTTTACTGAAATGGCTCAGAGATGAAAGCTAAAATCCTTTCTTTAAGAGAAACTATCCTTTAATTATGTTTATTTTATTAGAACAAATGATGGAGCAATCCATTTTCCATCACTACCAAAGCAGTCATAACATTTGGTAAAGTTATGTACACACATAAAATCAATATAGTTTTCATTATGACACAAAACGTTTACTTAATTGCAGGAAATATAGTGATAACACTATAGTGATAATTCTACGTTACATACTAATTTAAAGACTTTGGGACGCATTTACTTCAAAACAGTCAGATCTAACTGCTCACCACGAGGGACAGGGATGCAGTCCCTCATCGTGCTCTAAAATGTTGGGTCGTGGCTCAATAGGACTCCACCTACAGACTATAATTCTTTGCATTCCAGTAGTGATATGAAAATGTGAGACAGCATTTTTGGGAAAAAGCTTTTTTACTTCAAATTATTCCCATGATAAGTCTGAATATTTCAACTTCACTTTCAAATCACAAGAAAATATAACAAAAATATTGGACAAATACAACATGTATACTGTATATACATATATGTATATTTCCACAATTTTAAATTTAGGGTGTTAGGTTTTGGGACATACACCTAACAATAAAAAGTGCCCTATAAATGATGATTTTATGCATCCGTGCTGAAACGTTCATTTTAACTTTAATGTAAATGGACAGAACTCAAATACTGTAGGATGGTAGACATATGTAAATGTGTTGGTTTTTGTGACATCACAAAAAAACAATCAGTTAAAAACAGGCTGTTGTTGCAGCTGATATTCCATATATGGACTGCACAGACTGTGGAGTGAAACGTGCATTAACAATGTTAATTTCTATAACTAGCATTCACCTAAATGTCTATTAAATGCAGTTAATGCATTATTCTCACATTCAACACATTCAAGCATCTGCTACAAAGCGTAGGTGTCAGACTGGAGTTGCAGGCCTGTTAATCCTCACTTTTGTGTGTTTCCTTTAACAGTTTCACCTTAACTTTACCTTTGACACATTAGACACCACTCATCATACAAGGCATTAAACTGTACTGAATGAGGTGTAACTGTGCAGTGATGATGCTCCCCAGGCTTGAATCAAGTCTTGACCTACCTGAGACAGAGGCTTTTTGTATCTCAACTGAACCAAATTAGTTGTCCTATTAATATCCCGCACAGCACTGTACGTCCCAAAGTTCCCTAAAAGGTTGTCAAGAAGAGCATGCCCAGGACATCTGTATGCATTTATACCCATCTGCTGTCTCTAAGTTCTCTGGGGTCATTAATATAGATTGGAGCGGGTCACCTTCTGGAAGACAAATTTCAGCATCAGTGTCTTGTCCATCTTCTCCTGACACAGGAGGCCTGTGCATTGCCCAGTCCATGAAGATCCCCCGAGACCCCAAACCCGGAGAGTTTGACAAGCTCATTAAGAGATTAATGGAGACCCCAAACGCACGAGGGGTCATCATCTTCGCCAACGAGGACGACATCAAGTAAGTGAGGCTGGGTGAATGCTGGAGGATTTTGTAGTCAGAAATTCACAAGCGCCGTAAATCTGGGAAGTGATGCCACCGAAGCCATAAAAAATTTGAGCAATTTGTTTTATGAGATTGACTCATTACTGAAATGATGCAGATGCAAAAACGGCTCGCACCTGGGGTTTGATTGCTCCTCGTAAGGAAAATGGGGTTTGAAAGTGACAGTAAATGAACTGATATGCGTTTAGTGTCAGCGGATGGAATTGCCTTCCAACATAATCATTTGTGGAACATTCAGCGAGTGCTTGTTTAGTAGACTGACAGGCTACTGCATTTGCAGAGAGTAAAAACAAAGCCCAGTTTGAGTACAGCGTGTCTGCACATTTTTTTAAAGCAATAAAACAGTAGTAAGATGGACATGACCCCATATCCAGTAAATTAACAACCCCTGCAGTTGTTCTAGTTAAATCTTTTATGATACTCTGATTATATTATTTGTGTCAAAATGCCTTACTATCCACTGTATTTTTGTGTGACTTCTGTATATGAAGATGGGTGTGGAACACAGTCATTAAACACTGTCTTGGCGAAGCGGTGCTTTGGTGTTAAGCGGTGCTTTAGACAGATAGATAGATAGATAGATAGATAGATAGATAGATAGATACTTTATTGATCCCAAAGTTCCCAAATTTAAGCGGTTTTGTCAAATTTATACTTCACACAATAGAAGACAACATACCACCAGCAAATGCACAGTCTCTCCTTATCCCTCCTCACTCCTTACATAGTCTAGAAGAAATGTTGCTCTCCAAGAGTGTCTCCAGCTTCTGCTTTTGTTTATATCACTTCTTTTGTTTGCTGCTGCACATGGTTTGTTGACGTGAGTGTGCAGCAGTGGTTGGTGTAATGGTCACTTGCCAAGAATTTGAGCCATCATTGTGTTTACTGTTGCTTTCATTGTCTATCTGTCCTTAAATTATGTAGTAGGACCTTCAACATGGTTGACAAAAGGTTAGGAAACGCTGTCAGGGCAGTGATACTTTTTCATCCTCTTTTGTTGGACTGATTTGACTCGACACAACAATGACTCACTATCATCTCTAGAGGTAAAAAGTAGAGTAAAAAGTAGTGGGGCAAGCTGGTCAGCATGCTAACTTCAGTAGATATCTCTGCAGCACAGATACTATTGACATACTGTCAAAACATATTTCTTCAAATGTGTTTCTTCACATTCTCTGGATAATTTTAGTTTTATTTTAATCTATAAGTCTCACAAATTGCTCCTTTAGGAAGTTCTGGCACTACATGCTTGGTTCATGCCTGTCATGACAGCAGAGCAGAGCTAAATCAATGGCTTGAGACAGAATGTTTCGATCACAAACTGCATTAGAAAGCACAGTGATCCCCGGTGTTTCTCCTTCCACCAACTGCCAGCTGTGATTACCCATTGCTGTCAACATGATGTGGAATTGCTCTGTCTCATTTCAACATGACTAAAGTGATTTAATCTCACTTTATGAGCAAACTACCCTGTCAGCTAAACTTCCATAAAACAGCAGCGACATTGCTGTACCAGTATCTATTACCAGTAGCTATTCAGAGCTCCAAGCTATTCAGGTTACTCATAGCCTCCCTGCTGTTTGCTATAATTATTCCATAAAGTATATATAATAACTTCATATGTCACTTACCATTTCTTCATATTGCCCTTCCATCCGTCTATTGTAAGAAGAGAACATTTAGTGCAACTGGTTACGGATTCTGGAAGACGCAATGGTGCTTAGGAATATCGTGGATAGTGCCTACATAATCGGCCCTATTTGCTTTTCTTATCAAATGTTTAACGTTTGGTAATAGTTGTTCAGTAGCTAATTGTGGTTTAGCATTTAATGGGTGATGAAGACTTCACTAGTTTATTTTCTATTAAATGGTATTACCACAGAGAAAGTGACGTAGAGCGGCATATTCCACATTGGCAAAGGTAAAAAACACAGCCTGGCTGTTGTTACAAGGCAAGGGCTGGAGTCTGGGCATAGAGATGTAGAGGTTCTTTGATTCCAGCACATCTGGGAGTTGGGGTTGACGTATGGCCAATGACTCTAGGAGTTAAAATGATGGCATTCGATGATCCTTTTGACTCTGTGTTTTCATCAGAATCGGCTGGAGGTAAGTAGCGAGAATTTAATTACCAGCTTTAAACAATGCCAGCGCCACTCACCAGCTGCACAAACTCTGCTTACAGAAACGGATTAGATATCTTCTGCGCAGTAGATCTTGATTTTCATCATGATTTGAGATGCAATATACAATGATTAGAAAATTTCAAAGAATGAAAAAACAAAACAAACAATGTTTTTTACGCAGAACGTTGTAGAAAGAGGATGAAATAAAGATTTGCTCCTTTTGGCCAACTTCTTATTCAGATTTCCATTCCACCTTAAATGATGCTGCAGATACATTCATAAGGTAACTGTTGCATCACTTAAGGTGGAATGGAAAAGTCACATGAGAATCTGGCAAATAAGAGACTAAATTCAGCGTATTATAAATTATTAAAATAGTCGAGAAGTCAGTGTTATTGATACAGGAGTTCAGATGCAGAGTTGTCTGCAGAAAACGCGGAATTGTGCATCACAAGTTTAGAGAAACCCAGGATGCAAGGGGGCATTTACAATTTGCATAATTATGCATTTTCATTTATCTTTCATTCAAGGTTCAAGGTCATTCAAAGTGTTAAGGTTTAGGAATGTTCCTGTGCCAATTTTGTAGCTTCCTGGACACAACAACAACAACAACAACAACAACAACAACAAATAAACATATTTCATAACTAATTGAACATTTTATGGTTTAAATTATGACTTTAAAATGTTGACTTTAAAGCTGTCTGTTGTGTTTTTGTACTTAGCCACACTCCTGTAATACACAGCATGTTCAGTCTTTTTTGTTCTAGATAACCCTATTGTCTGGAACAGGTCGTGTTGCAGTGATGCTGTAAATAAACTAATATTGTCATAAATGTGATGATGGTGCTGCAGTAACAAGGGCACAAGTGGATTATTATTTGTCCTAGGCGACCTTTGTTCTGATCTGTTAGTGCTAGGCACGTTGGGGGAGAGGGGGCGGAGATGCAAAGCAAATGTATGGGGATGGAAAACAAGACCCTGCATATTTGGTTTCAAATCATAAGAAGCATAATTAGAGAGGAGGAGTCCCTTTGATGTTTTGATAAGCTAATATGGAGCACGTCATCTTTGACAAGCATGCAGTCATGTCTGCATGAAAATTAAATTAGGCATTGAGTAGTGGAGCAGAGAGAAGAGCATGACGAGTAAGAGGTTGATGCGCGTCCTCAGATCAAACGAGCATGACCCTGCTTTTAAAGGATAGTTTGGCGGAATGTAGCGGCAGTTAAATGGACAAACAGGACAAAAGCTGCAACATGCCACTGTTAGATGCTTCTATGTGTTTATATTTAGAATTAAAAACTAAGAAAATCTGTTGTAATTTAACCAAGGGTGGAAACCTTTGCATAAGGCTGTAGGTGTAGGTCCCTTGATCCATCTATAGAAAAAATCAGACAACAGCTCAGATTATACTGTAGGCCAACATTGACATACAGTTTTCAGTCATCCTCTAGTCCTCTAGCAACAATCAGTTTCTGACCACAGTGTTGCTCCTGTACAGATATTCTTGGGTGGTAACCCACTATCAACCGTGGCACTGATGTGTGTAAGACTCCAGCAACACTCTCACCAGCAACACACCCACTACCAATGCTGATGTCAATACTGTGCTGAGAACGATCCACCACACAGATGATATCTGATCAAGTGGTAGACCTGTAGTTGTCTCTTTCCAGCTATGGGGGACTGATAAATTGGATAGCAACAGGAAGGCTACAGTCTGTGAAGTAAAGTTAAAGGTGTGCTTATGTGGTTATTGTTTCTGATGAAACTGTAAATGTATCCTTGTTTATGTCCATTATTATAAATAACAGTATGTCAAACCATGTTAGACACCACATAACAGGTCTATTTTATATTAATTAACCTGATTTAACAGACATACTGTACATAGAAGCAGATACTGCAGTAGTCTCATTTGCATATCGTGAGTTGCATGCAATGGGGTAAAGCCAGCCTTAGCTTTCTTGTTAGCTGCATTAGCCTTGTAAAAAAACCCATTTCTGGAGATTTTGTAAAATGCAAAAAAAAAAAAAAAAAAAGAGAGAGAGAGAATCTATGACCTCGAATCTCGACATTTGTCAGCAAAAGGTGCAAAAGCCTACTTCTGTGAAGCGGAGGTGTATGTGGATTTTAGAGAGACATATGCCTTATTAACAGCACATGCTTGTAACAGCTTCATAAACACAGATCGTTTGTGTTTGACTGACCTGCCTGCATTCCATATCTGTCTCTTCCTGCACATCATGAGAATAAAAAAAAATCAGACAGTGATGACTGAGCAGTTCTGGTTGTGATTACTCTAGTTACAGCCGCAGACGGGACAGGAGGCTCTTCTGTTTTTCTTGTCCTTATAAAAAATGAAAAACAACAAACCTAAAATTCTGACATTTCGTGAACGTTGCAAGCCAAAGACGATTTGTGCAACGTGGTTTTTGACCCGACGTGCTTTGCGTTGTGTATCTGCCTGTAAAATGTCAGCTGTGGAAGGCAGGAGTGTGAAGGCTGTCTTCGTGTTCGGCCTTCCTGATTTTATCTCTGGCTTTCGCTGACCTTTTGCTATTCTGCTGTTATGCTCTGATATTTAAGACAGGTACTGTGGCTCTCTCATCTCGACAGCACCTTGTTCGTAGACTTGACAGCCTCAATGGCTGAAGTAGGGAAGGATGAAAAGCCCCAAGCGGAGATGGAGAGATGTAAAACATTTGCCTTCAGTGGCGGCACTCTGGAGTGACAGATTGTCAGTCTGAGGCTCAGGGTCAAAGATTTCAAAGCCTGAATCAGGAACTGCTGAAACAGGACAGCGCTCTGTAAGGCCTGTCATTTGGGTCAATGTATAAAATGTAAAATGGAGAGTTCGTGTAAAAGTACAGTTAAGCTCCCATATAGTGACATTTTATTCAGTTCATATTATTGCTGTCCTTTTGTCCTGTTTTACAGGGAAAGAACATTTCTTTCATGGAATTCCAACTTTTGGAATTATTGAAAGTTTCACATAACTACACTGAGATGTAAATAAATTCATTGAGAGTGATTTGAAGTGACATGCTTTATTTGGCAGTGGTGAATAGACCAGTATACCTACACATGACGTCTGAGATTTATATATTATGCTGATAACAGTGAAACAGTGAAAGTGTTACATATGAAATTTAGGTTTTCTTATGGGGACTGTTTTGCCTCACAACATCCTATATGTACCTCTCTGCCATGAATGATATGTTTTTTTGTCTATGCTCAGTTTAGTAATGCTCAGTAAACGCTTTATAGGGTCCATTAGAATAGATTTTCATGATTCTATGTTACCAAAACACTATATTGTATTGGTGTCATACTGTACATCTGTATTCACTCTTGTATTAAAAGCTCAGTTAGAGCTCCTGGGTCATTAAGCCCCTGATGAGTCCATAGTGTTCTGATTGCCCACTTTGTTCTGACTGGTCAACTACCAAAGTGCTACCAAAGAAGTAATGTACCAAGTTTGCAGGTAAGGCAGGTAATAAAGATTGTGTTATGAGATGATGTCATCTTATAACAAAGAAACGGGACGGGAATTTCAGAGAAAAGTGTTTTTTGGTTCTCTGGTGTGTACTTTGGGCTTTATAACTTTGCAGACTTTTTACATGTGCAAAAAGCTACAACACACTAACTGAAAGAGAACAAACAGAAAAAGCATGATAAGTCACCTTTAAAAATACATTTTAGGCCAAAAGCTTCTTAAACACAATGGTAAAACGATGACTCGGGCAACAGGCAGCATATTTATAGTTAAAGTATAATAACTTTATGTCAGTTTTAGCATGGGGTCCTAAGAAACACAAAAAAATATTAACCAATGATAAGCTCGAAATTTGAATTCACCCTGTACCTCTCCTCTTCATACAGCACTACAGGGGTTGGACAATGAAACTGAAACACCTGTCATTTTAGTGTGGGAGGTTTCATGGCTAAATTGGACCAGCCTGGTGGCCAATCTTCATTAATTGCACATTGCACCAGTAAGAGCAGAGTGTGAAGGTTCAATTAGCAGGTAAGAGCACAGTTTTGCTCAAAATATTGCAATGCACACAACATTATGGGTGACATACCAGAGTTCAAAAGGGGACAAATTGTTGGTGCACGTCTTGCTGGCGCATCTGTGACCAAGACAGCAAGTCTTTGTGATGTATCAAGAGCCACGGTATCCAGGGTAACGTCAGCATACCACCAAGAAGGACGTTTTCCTCCACCAGCATCACGTAGTGACCTGGCCACTATCCTGCAAGAAGAATGGCTTAAAATCCCTCTGACCACTGTGCAGGACTTGTATATGTCATTCCCAAGACGAACTGATGCTGTATTGGCCGCAAAAGGAGGCCCTACACCATACTAATAAATGATTGTCATCTAAAACCAGGTGTTTCAGTTTCATTGTCCAACCCCTGTACTTATGTCAGTATAGTATGACTTCTACAACCAATGATGCCTTATACATCTATTGAAAGCTGTTAGCGCTTTTGCATGCTTTGCATTATCTGGGGTGTAGAGTTCATAATTTCATGACCTGCATAATGTAGGGAGTTTAGAGCTATTTCAGATTCACCTGATCGCGGAAAACTAGTCCTCCTGGGAACAACAGCAGCCTCTGATATATCTTGATGCTTCAAACCAGTCCTGTCATGTCTGCTGCTGCTACATCCATACTGATGACATGTTTACACACATGCATAGTCACAGTTTGACTGAACTACTATTGGGACTACTGGGACTCTCTGTGCTCTTCAAAACCATACAATAACTTATCTAATAAGCAATAATTAAATATATGACATCATCCCTGCTGTAGGAGTCCCCTGGGCAGGTGGGGCCCTTATCAACTTGAGTAATTTGCTTATAGGTAGAACCAGCACAGCATTTAGGGGCACTTGACTCTGGTTCCTATTACTGTATCTGTATCTATGTATCTGTATTCTGAATCTGTACGTTTCTCAAGAACAGAGCATTTCACATCAAACCACTCCAAATGGCTTACCAAATGATTCAATTATGCAGTAATCAATGATCAAAAATCTAAACTATTTATGTTGGTTCATTCCTCATAAAAAAATGTTCACACAATAGGCAGCTTTCCAAATGGTGTAAATAAATAAATAAATAAATAAAAAGGACAAGGTTTTCTTATGACAGCAATGATATGTTGCTATTGTAGGAAAGCCTCTGGTTTTGCAGCATCACAAGCAGACCTGCACCTTGCAGGGATTCCTGATTGAGCCTTTAATCTGTGTGGCATGTTGCTGACAGCCTGTCTACAAGGCTGCCACGGACAAACGTGTGTGCTGCAGATTCATTCTTATTAAAGCTTGGAGGACTGTGAACAGACACACTGCCTATTAACAGAGTGTGAACAGGCAGCTGATGCTGGTACTGGAATTCAATAAAACATAATTATGTACCACTGTAAGTAACTCGCTCGCTCACTCAGATTAGAACAGACTGTCCTCAGGTTTGTGTGATTTAGCCAGATATTGTGCCTGTTCAGGTGGATAATCTCTGGAGGTTCAGCCGAGTCAATATGGCACTTCTTAGTGAGACAGGATGTGGGGGGGACTTCAGGGGATTTCAGAAAGTGACCACTCTCATTGTGTTTGATTCCAGTGGCGTACTCCAACCTGGAGAGAGTTGTTAGCATAAGCGCCAATTTGTTTTAATGGGTTTTGTTCAGTTCCCTAGGAAATACATGTCTAGGACATTGTCATTTTTGCTTGAGAGTTCCCCACAGTTCTATCCTCTGTGTGTGAGTCTTCTTTGTATGGGTCTTCTCAGAGATGTTCTCAGATTTGTTGTTCTTATGAAAGATTTATGAGTTTCATGTTTTTTTGCAATCTCAGAGCTCAGCTTTTTTGCTCCATCACTTTGGTGCAGGCAGGTGCTGGAGGCGGCTAGAAGGGCAAAC
The DNA here is from genome assembly GCA_034552555.1 of Semaprochilodus insignis. NCBI lineage: Eukaryota > Metazoa > Chordata > Actinopteri > Characiformes > Prochilodontidae > Semaprochilodus > Semaprochilodus insignis. The sequence continues at coordinate 14,291,779 of CM067484.1, read as the reverse complement.
CTAACCGGCCACTTCAAGTTCGTGGGATCAGACAGCTGGGGAGCCAAGAGCTCTCCAATCCTGGACCATGAAGATGTGGCAGAGGGGGCAGTCACTATTCTGCCCAAAAGAGCGTCTATTGAAGGTAATGACTGCTCAAATCACCAGCGTGTTTGCTTAGCTCAGCTCATTTGCATAAAATTGATCCTGTATGGAGAGGAGAGACAGCGCAGTGTGCATCAGCAAATGCTGTGCTGGTCATATGCACACATCTGTGTTATGATGTGTCATTTTATGTTAGGCAATGCAAGTGAAAGAGAAAACCAATAAAACAGCGTTTCTTGTATTTAGCATGACAACATGATGTACACACTTCCAGGCAAGTAGACATCATAAAAAATATACATTTTGGGCAAGCCCAAAATGACAAAACATTAAGCTTTTAATGGTCTGGACAACAAATCATTAAACGAACAGATGAAGACTTAGTATGGGGAGCTTTTCCTGTTCATTTCTTCAAATTGTGAATTGTGTGGGTAAATTTGCGGACAATCTTTTACAGAAAGAACAGTCAATATTGTTCCACTCACACTGATGGCTGTTAAAAATGGGCCTGTGGACTTTGGGCCCGTTTTTTTGCCCAGAGCTGTACACTATTAAAAGCTTTAGCATCACAATCTAAAATACCTTCTTTTTTCCAGGGGCAATGGTCGCCATAGGTAGTCCTGATTGATCACAGGCCTACCAAATCAATACAGAAAGATTTTTTTAAGCCAGTCGTTTTAAGATATTTAAGATATTTTAAGAAGTTTGATTTGTTTTCTAAGAATGCTGTCATTGTATCGTAGTCAATCAAATTATTATACTCTCTGCCATGCTCTGCCTCCTTTTCTAAACCATCCAGTCACTGCACAACAACTGTTGCTTTCCACTATTGTTTCAAACCTTCAGTCATTGTCAGTGTGCCGGTATTTAAGATTTGAAGCTCCAGCTCCAGTTCAGAGAGTAACTGGGGAAGTTTAAAAGTGCGATTCTTTCTACTCTTCCAAAGCTGGAAAAAGAACATTGCTTTCTGTCATTGTCAGTTTTACTGCAAATCAAAGGTCAGTGAATTACAGATGAGACATGAATGGACCATGAACATTTTCTGCCCGCATTGACAATTTGTAGGTTTTCAAGTCTGCTATCTTTCCTGCCTTGGTACAAGTCAGCTGTCTGATTTTAGCTCAACATTAGTTAAGTTGTGTCCATTTGGCAAACATGCCTGTAGCGAGCAGGCACATGCTTTACAGTCTTTATAGTAAAGGCTGTTGCAGTATTTGTTGTGTTTATGTGAATCCTGTATTTTGGTTGATTGCCAGAATACAGTGCTATAACCACAGAGTGGAAGAGCTGAAATAATTGGCGTGATGACTGAACAGCTGTCAGCAATACCCTTACGGGAAAATCTGTTTACTTGGTGGCCATCTTTGTAATGCCGCTGGTCAGTTATTTACAGTCATACGAGACAATACGCATCTCTTTAAATGGGGACCAAAACTGAAGGTCAAATTATCGTTTCAAAATCAATTTTGTAATCACTAATAAAATTAGAACAAAAAACACATAAATGGTTTGTAGCGTTTGACTAAATTACGCACAAAAAACGTGATTTTACAGTTTGTTCTGGCTACTGCACTTCTGTGCAGATCTCCACAACGAGGGGGCTTTCCCTGCTAGCTCCACAATATTCAACTTTCCCTACTTGTGTAAACAACAAATTGATTGGCTTATTTTCTTGAAGTGTGAGACGCTATAATGAGCGTTACAGGCTTTCCCATTCATATTTCAACCAGTGACCTGTCTCCTCATTTATAACGTCTCTGCCTGCACGTTAGGAAGTTGTAAGCTGGAACGTATGCATTTTCACAAGCCTACCCAAAACATCTTTCCACGCACGGCACTGCCCATGTCCCTAACCACGTTGTAAACAAGATTATTCTCATCCTACAACAGTGCCAGAGTCTTTAAAGTTAGATTTTCTCCTTCTGATGATGTAATTTGTAGGTAGGAGGAACATAAAAAACTACAGCTGGTGGGCTTTTTGTCAGCTGAACTCTGCAGGAAGACAGGTAACTAACAAAACAGCCAGGAAGCTGAATATCTAATTTTAGCTGTATAACTACAGTAGTATCTTCAACTCATCATTACAGAAGAGAAAACAGATTACTTGAATGACAGTAATGAGGAGGAGGTCAAGTAAGAAAGAGCAACAAGCTAAAAGCTGGCAAGTTGCTTATCTAGATCTGAATAGGGATGGAATCCCTGTGTTCCTTATGATTTTGCTTTTTTGGAGGTGTCAACTAGGGGGTGACATCATTCCCAGCTCTGACGTCTTCCGAGCTAAATAGAACAAACCATTAGGATTAGACAAACAAAAAGAACAATATAAACTATTATCGGTTCTGGCAACCCAATGAGGCGGAGGTATATATAGTGCTGTGCTGGACCTTGCATAACAAATTCATATGTAGTGTGAGGCCAGAGTGCCCCTTTATTATCCATCCATTATTCATTCAGCTTTTGACCTATTTTTGCTTGCAGGATTTTTTTCTGTTGATATTTAGTGTACTCATGATTTTGCTTTGAAAAGGCTCTGTTTAAGCCCCAAAGTATACTTCACAAACTCTCTTGCTTTGTAACTGAGAGCCTCTCTTCTTTTTTTGCCCAGGATTTGATCAGTACTTCACTTCCCGTTCTCTGGAGAACAACCGCAGAAATATCTGGTTTGCTGAGTTCTGGGAGGATGACTTCAGGTGCAAATTGACACGTCCAGGCATCAAACTCGACCCCGAGAAGAAGAAATGCACAGGTGAGGCTACCTGATAAGAGAGAGAGGGAACGAGAGAGAGAGCATTGAGAGCCATATCTTAAAGAGTGCCATTTCATGTTTGTGGCAGGGACAGGTGACTTCAAAAGCCTTTGATTCTTTCTTTGTCTTACTTTTCTGATCCCTCTTCACCTTCTCTTTATTTCATGCCTTTCCTTTTCTGCTGGTACTCTCAACTGACATCCCTTTTTCCGTACTTCTGATTTTCCCCGCCTTTTCTCCTCTCTGTCTCTCAGGTAATGAGCGGATCAGTAGAGATTCCCCATATGAACAAGAAGGGAAGGTACAGTTCGTAATCGACGCGGTGTACGCCATGGCTCACGCTTTGCACAACATGCACCAGGACCTGTGTCCAGGGGCCATTGGTGTCTGTGACAAAATGGACCCTGTGGAGGGACGCTTGCTGCTCAGCTACATCCGCTCTGTCAACTTCAATGGTGAGTCCAGATCTACATCATAACCAGACAGTGACATGTGCATGATAGTTTTGGAAACATAAAAAATCACACACATTTTCCCTCAGTCATTTTTGATGTCTGAAATTTGATTTTTTAAGTTAGTCACCTCGTGCTCTAGTGCAGGGCTTCCAAAGCTTTTTAATGCCAGCAAACACACATAAAGATTCTGTTTGCCCTGAGAGCAAGCATTTATTTTAACAACATTGCAGATTCTAGAATATTTCAGGTAGGGCCTTAAGTTCAAGGGCCCAATAAATGCCTTCAAATTCAAAGATCTCAATAATTACCTCATACTTCTAATATACTAGATAATACTAGGGATAATTCTTAAATATTATCACTAAATGAATGTATTTTAATAATAACATTGTATATGCAACACAACGGTATTGAGCATGACTGTTACCCGTAATCAGTGTGATGTGTACAGCACCATTAGCTGTAGCTGGTCCTTGTCAACAGCCTGTTTTTGAGCGATTGAGCGTGTTGAATCTGCATCTGCGGTCAGCAGTGAGAGAGGGTGACAAAGCAGGCATTTGAAACCCCCTGCATCCCCATACTAGACTGTAATGTTACCTGCTATACTGTCTTACTGTTATAAAGTAACAAGTGATAACTCTGGCCCCACAAAGCCCAGTATAGAGCTTTTATGAAAAAATACATTTGGTGTATAAAATTATTTGCACTACTTACCGCTGATGTTCTCTTTGATTGTTGTTCGTAATACCAATGGTACACAGTGCCACGCGTTTGTAAAATGATTATCAGTTTTAAAGGTGGGATTTCCAACGCTGTGCTGAGATGAAATCTCCATAGGCAGTCAGTATTCCACCAGAAGAGGTGATGAAGCAATCTTACCTGTTAACCAAAAGTAAAAACTAAAAGTAGTTTTTCCTCCATGTCAGATGAGTGACTAGAGCGAAACACGGCTTTCCATTTACTGTAGCTTTAATCAGTTGCAAGTGTCTAATAGGAGTGCTTTATAGATTTCTAGGTACATGTAGCTGCAGCCGGCTGCAAAAAATAGATTCAAAGCTTTGAGCATTGCAGCTTAACAATAGCCAGACCCTACACATACCCCTGGGTTTGCTCAAGGTCTGTTGAGACAGAGATGGCTGCTACCAACAACAGTTATATGTCAAACATGGATGGATGAAAGGTGCCGCTGTTTTAAAAAATGATCCACTATTTGTGGATGGTGTGGCAAGTAGATTGTATTGCTATGCAAATCAGCCCCCCACCTGTCACCTAGTAGGGCGGTCCTGTAATCTTTAAAATCCCTGGGTTGCCTTGTGTTTTGAAAATATGTTTGTGGTGGTGTTCTGGATTCACCTGACACTTGCTAGTTTGTGGTGAAGTTTTACACATTATCATTTTTAAAACTAGGCCAGCAAGTGGTAGAAGTGGTTCGTAGATAGCAGCAGCCCAATGGCCAAAACAAGCACAGCACGGAATGTCTGCCCATCTGCTCTGCAGCCAGGTCATTCTTCGGACTTTCCGGCATGTTTTTAATTCACATCGGGGACATATTCCCGGCCTGAGCTGTCCCTGAATATGTCCCCAATGTGAAGCTGTTCCCAAAAATGGGAATGCCTGGTCACCCTAGTTTGTTATGAAGCAGTTTGCACAATGCATATTGGTGTGGTATATGATCACATAACTTGGTAATTACATTAACCTTGTAGCTCCAGAGCAAAACTAAAGAAGCACAACAAACATGTCTTGGCTAATAAAGCACATTTGGGAAAACTGGGTAATTTTTTTTTCTCTGAACTATTTCTTTAGTCTCTGCAACAGAGTGCTGTTATCACTGTCCAGCAGGCATTTTTTTTTTTATCCAAAATGCCTTGGTGTAGCACAGCTATCCTGAGACGAGAGAAGCCGAAAGCTGTTGATAGGAAGTTACAGATGGTGATTCATTACTGTGTGAGCCTTCAGACACCAAGCAGGTTTGAGGCGTTGAAGCATTAGCTTTGAGTTGTACAGGGGCAGCTGTAGGTTAGCTGGGTGGTGAAGCGTATTGTGTATCCATTCCTGTGTCCTGCCCGCAGGGACACTTCATTTGTGTGCATAACTCTGGCAAATAGAGGGCAAGCTGCTCTCCGCCAACCACAGCATCTCTCTCTCTTGCTCTCTCTCCCTAACTCTCACTCTGTGTTCCTCTCTCGCCCTCCGCATCTCTGCCTGGCCACTCCCAATCCACCCAGCATTTCTGAAAAACTCTCTAACCCCACTTGGCCCATGTAAGAAGCTTTCTATGAGAGGAGAAGTTATCTGTTTAATTTTTTAGCCCGTGCTGGAGTGTGAGTGCCTTCACAAAAGGAGAACAGCACCCAAACAAGGAATTTGCATTATTTCATTTAGGAAAAAAAAAAAAAAAACACAGTACAGAATTATTCTCTTCCTGGAATTTCAGATGAAGAGATAGGTGGAAAGCCTCAGTCCCTTTGGCGCATCCATGATGACTCAAGCTGCTTATCAAAACGATTAGGAACAGCAAATCTTGTCAAATTATGCAGAGTAATTGATGTAATGCAGTAGATCATCCGCTTGGGATTGACGGACAGGAAGCGGAAAAGTGGCACTCGCAGACACGCTGCCTCTTGCAGGGCGGCCCGTGCCGTTGCAGCTGCCTTCCTGCTTATTCTCAGCTTGCTTTGAAAATCTGATCGAAGCCAAAAATAGAGCTCTCTGTATGCAATATTCATCAGGTTAAACTATGCATGAATGGATCATCCATACACAGCGGCTGGTGGCGGGGTAGAAGTAAGAGAACATAGAAAGCTCTGTGGGATTGAAGAGGCAGGAAACAGAAGGGACTAGGGACTTCCCTCACGCATACTGCCTCTTAATGCAGCTGCACTGAGAGGGCGTATGGTAGCAGAAGGGGGGGATTTCAATATACAGCAATGCCACACTTTGCTTTGCGGTGCTGCATTTCCAATTAAAGCTACAGTAAATGGACAGTCATGCTTTCTCTTTAGTCACTCATTTGACATGGAGGAAAAGCTAGTTTAGGCTGTTTTCAAGCTTTCACAACGCATTTATAATGCAACTCAATCGCAAGCTGCATTCTGAACATTCCAGCAAGGGGCTCTATATTCTCAGTCACAGACGCTCTGCCTACGCATAGACCGAGAGTCAGGATTCTGCCACTTTTCCGATTGGCTAGCCACACTGCTACGTGTGTTGTTTTGCATTGGTCTGATGTAAATCAAAAGATTTTGTGTTTCCAGCTAAGCCTCAGCCACAGATGCTGTGTTTTTAAGGGACTGTTTATATCGTGACTACGTTTTTAAGATTCCAAGTAGCAGGCTTGTGATTGATTGTTTTGTATATCAGTCAAATCTCCTGTTTGTGCAGCTGTAGGCAGATCCTGGCCATGTTAAGTGGCGAGGAGTACCAGACTCTGCCTGGAGAGTCTGTCAGTGCAAGTCTAGGGACACTGTAACAACAGTCAAGCCTGACCATACTGTCATGTACCGCCAGTGTGATTTCTCAACTGCCAAAGCAGACGAACAGCCGAGTCTCATGCAAAAATAATTAGCTTATACAGTATATGATACATTATCGCCTTTTCACTCCAGCAGAACAGGTAAAGCAGGTCTCTGTCCCCTACTGTGCATGCTTACCTGTTGAGGCTGTTGGAATAACAATAGATCCTGCTCTGAAATGGCCTCTATTGGCCACTTGAATACTGAGTGTTTTAATACATTAAAACACTCAGTATTTATACATTTGCATTCACGCCCTTGCATGAAGTATTTTTTTGGCCTTATTAGTAAGTGAGAGAGACCTATAGTCAGTGATGTCAATGCCATTAAGTGACCTTCAAATGTATTTGCATCATAACATTGTGTGTAGAGATACTGCATCCCATATTGAATCCAAAGACATGATCTGTTGTCATCACAATTTTATTTTGAAGAGATAAGATTAGAAATTAAACAACAAAAGCATTAAAAATTGTGTGCATGGTGTATACATGACTACAGCAATTAGCACGAGTGCAACATACCTTATCTGCTTCTAGGGGAAATCTAGGGTAAAAGGAACTGAGTGATTCCACTCAGACATGGTTATCACAGCTGCATGCTATTTTAAGTCAGGCAGTCCATCATAAGCATGCAAAACAACTCAGTAGCAAATGGTACAGTTTGCCTAGCATTCATTACAGTACTGACCCATCGATATCAAATCTTTCATTCATGTCTATACATGTCTTTTCCATTTTGAAGGCAGACTTTTATTCAATATTCTGTATTATGTTACATTCTCACCACTGTGAGGATGCGTCTGACAGTATAGGACTAATTGCATCCCACATTAATTAAATAAAGAATGCCGCATTTTATATTTAAATATGGGATTATGCAATATTATTAGGGTAGCCCTACGTGACTAGCATTCTGCTGAGTAATGGGAGAGAAGGAGGGTCATCCTGCACAGAAAGGGAGGCCAGTTGTGCTCTCTTGGACTCCCAGGTACAGGTCTGGATTTTGGTGGGAGCAGGACAAATTCTAGTTGGAGTTAGCGGGAGACCTCTACTCCCAGGCATGGATTGCTATGGCATCGCAGTCTCCTGATGCTGCTTCTCTTTAAGCACATGATGTGGAACACCTCCTGTTTAAAAAGGCCCTCTGAATGTCCCTTAATCCTTTACCTAATGCACAAACAGTTCAACACAACCACAATGATTGGCCATAATAGATAACTAGTTCATAAGCAGATGTATAGGCCTCATTTGCAGGTCAGAAACCTTGGACAAAGAAGCTGAAGTCCATTAAACAAGTCAACATTCATGCTCACACGTTCATTCTCCTGTGGAAATCAGTAAAATGTCTACAGCTGCTGTTCTCACAGTCTTTCAGCACCTCAGTGAGGGTGCAGGGTATGGGAAAGCTGTGCTCTCATAGTGAGGTCTACAGAAAGTAAGCTTTAATCTTTATTTTTTTAGTCTTTGTCTTAATAATGGTTAGTTAAACTGCATCCTGTATTTTTTATGCTCTTTGCAGGCAGTGCAGGCACTGGCGTGCTTTTCAATGAGAATGGAGATGCTCCAGGTCGTTACGACATCTTTCAGTATCAAATGACCAACACAAGCAACCCGGGTTACAGAGTCATCGGCCAGTGGACGAACAACCTCCGACTCAATGTGAGTTTCCTCCTATTTTATAAAGCTAGTTTGGACGAGCAAAGTGCAACTTTTTGAAAAGGCTGAAACCAGGCTGTTGATTTGTTGATTTACTTGTTGCTTTTTCATTTACTGACCTCTCAGAAATCTGCCTGAAATGTGGCCGATGATCGGGTTGTTTCTGGACGCACAGCAAACTGGGAGTTTAAAATCTACGGACCTCAGTCCTTATAAATGGGCTGCCAGCTAGATGGCAAATATTAAGGAAGTCTACTGTGTTTTCAACATTCTTGCAACATGCTTGTTATATTCTTCTATTAACATCCCTACTGAGCTGACATGTAACTGTTTTCAAGTTGCTTTGTATTCTTGTGGATGCAGAGATTTTTGAAAATGCAGGGTGCGGGTTTAGAGTGTTTATTAAAAAATAAATAAATAAAAATAAATCTGGATATGAATGGATGAGGCCTTATAGCTTTGCCTGCTAAAAGGGAACTGAAAGTGAACTGAAGTTTTGCATCACACTGCAAAGCCTTTATGGGTGTCTACTAGAGGTGAGTATTTGCAATGTTCTGGCAATAGAATAAGTAGGATGATACAGGGGTTACGGTTCAGTATATTGAGATACTGTAAGGAAACAGGAAAACTGTCATAGCATAAAAATCACACCACTACATGCATAGGCTTGCTAATGCTATCATAGTGGTACACACTTACACTACTTGTTTATGTTGGAGTAGAAGAGTCCAGTGGCTAACAACTGATTACAATGGTGCTATCTAGAGGTCAGGGGTTTAAACACACTGGTGGCAGTGTGTGCCACCAATCTTAACTATTCATTATAAATCAACACTGTGTTTTTGAGAATCAGTATAGTATCACAACACGTAATATTGTGATAGTCAAGTGTACTGATATTTTCTTACACACCTAGTGTCTATACTGGCAATGGCAAGTATGCATATCAAGTCAAAATGCAAACAAATCTAGCATCTATCCCAAAATAACTAGAGACTTAAAATGGTTCAGCATCGCAGCTACGTTATTGTGTTAGGTATCTCTGTTTAATCTGCTATCTTGGCTATTTAGCTAACTAGTTAGTATCCCTATCAATCAGTGACAAAACAAATGGTATTCATTTACTGACCTCTCTATTTTTTACAATGTCCATTTTCCCCTTTCTGTTAAAATCCTTATGATATTTACTGGAAGGACTGAAGAGATCTCTCTTTTACTCCACTTAATGGATGAGATTCTCCTCTTCCATTCTGAGGTGAAAGAAATGGGGATAGAAATGGGGCATCTGTCAAAAACAGTGCATCACACATTTTTTTTTTTTTTTGCTTTTCCACAACTGGTGTAGACAGCTTCATTAATTTTTATGGGAGTGTTATGGTTTTGTCGTCGCTCGTTTGCTTCGCTTCCTCTTAGGGCATGGTGTTAGTTTATCAAACATTTGTATGTAACATACGACACCCTAGGATTATGGCTAGCACCCGCTGTGGGGGTGCAGGTTCAATCTTAAATAGGCACCTTGGGAAATGACCTTTGTGGTGAAGGACAGCAGGTTCTCTGCTCCCTGCAACTCTATGACTGAGCAGTGCATTTAACCCAGATCCCCATAGATGTGCAACCTTTGCCAGCCCCTTCTTCACCTCAAATGGAGGAGTAGAATGCATATATATGCATATATCTTCTCAGTGAATATGCTGTTTTACAACAGCATCAATAATGTACTATTAGCCACTATCACAGTGATTCTCATGTCTTGGAGATCTTCTGCACCGCACAGCACAACAAAGTATTGCACAACTTATCCAGCTCATCACAAAAGCCATACTGTGATCCAGTAGGTCTTTAGGAGCCATACTTGTTGGGGCTCGGAATACTAGAATCTGTGCTGCACAGTGGGTCTTGAGGACTGGGTTTGAGAACTACTGCACTGTGCACACTATGAACCCACCCTGCTCTGTACGTCTCAGGTGGAGGAGATGCAGTGGTCTGGAGGCGACCGGCAGATCCCTGACTCTGTGTGCAGCTTCCCATGCCGGCCGGGTGAAAGGAAGAAGATGGTGAAGGGCGTCCCATGCTGCTGGCACTGCGAGCTGTGCGACGGCTATCAGTACCAAGCGGACGAGTTTACGTGTGAGATGTGCCCCTTCGACATGAGGCCCACGCCCAACCGCACGGCCTGCAGGCCCACACCCATCATCAAGCTGGAGTGGCACTCGCCCTGGGCCATCATCCCTGTCTTCCTGGCCATCCTTGGCATCGTGGCAACTCTCTCCGTCGTCATCACCTTCATCCGCTTCAACGACACACCCATCGTGCGGGCAGCCGGCCGAGAGCTCAGCTATGTGCTGCTGACCGGCATCTTCCTCATCTACCTCATCACCTTCCTGATGATTGCTGAGCCGGGTGCTGTGGTGTGCGCTTTCCGTAGGCTGCTGCTTGGGCTAGGCATGTGCATCACCTACTCAGCCATGCTCACCAAGACCAACCGCATCTACCGCATCTTTGAGCAGGGCAAGAAGTCAGTGACACCTCCCAAGTTCATCAGCCCCACATCTCAGCTCGTCATCACCTTCATCCTCATCTCTTTTCAGGTGAGAATTTAATTTTAATTATTGACAGGTAAAACAGCTCCATTCAGCCTTCAGGAGCATCTGAATATTAAATTGAGATGTGTTAGATTAGAGTCTGAACTTTTAGGTCCTTATGAAGCAAGTATGAGGGTCTTCACAGGATGTGTTGGTTTAGGCTACTACCAAGCGTAGAACATTCCAATATTCTGACCAAACATCTGAAGATAATGCCTCTAAAAACTTCCTCACGCAAAGTTGTTACATGAAATGGTCATAAATACTTTCTGCATAGAGTGTTAGCCCCCTTTTGCCCTGCTCTTCACTGGACAGGACCCTCACAGAACCACCACAGAGCAGGTATTATGTGGATGGTGGATCATCCTCAGAGCTGCAGTGATGAAATATCCAGTTCCCCTTTAAACTGGAAAAAATATCTAGTTAAATTGAACTCCATCACAAATTGAGATGTTTTTCCTTCTCCAGTAAAGCAGGGAGGAGAAACTCTTTCCCACAGAAACCACTTTTCTCAGCTGTCTGAAATGTTGGAATTCCAGCTCTTTTTTCTGTTACATGGTGATGTCACCTTGTAACGTAATCCTTATTGACCACCTGTAGGGATGGGACTTGTGGCAAGATGCCTTTCACTTCTCTGGCGGCTGACCAATCAGAAAAGAGTGGGCATTCTGACCAATCAGAGCATGCTAGGCTCATTGGGAGGTGGGCCCATAAAAACACAGGAGCTCTAACAGAGTTTCAGACAGAGGGTGAATACAGATGTACAGTATGAGAAAAATTGTGTTTTGGGAAAATCGAAGCATGTAAATCTATTCTAGCAGACCCAAAAAATAACATTATGAACAGCATAGTAGGTCAGTTTTAACTTCAGCACTAACATTTCTCCAGTTTACTGATAGCTGGTTGATAACAACGTTATGAGGAACTCTTGCTGAATTTAATCAAAATTCAGTTTAAACAAACCATTGAGCCGTTATAGATTAATGTTCACCTACTTTATCAGTTATTATATAATTCTAAAAGTATTATTCTTGAGCCTAGCCCTGGAGTCAAACCTTGTCCTGTACATCTTAGGGTTTCCCTGCTCTAATACACCCACTTCAGCACAGGATGGAGTTCCTGAAAAGTTGAGTATTTAGGTAAGATGTGTTTGGAGTCGAGAATGTACTAAAATGTGCAGGCCAAGTGGTCTAAATGGGAAAATAGTCCTACACAGAAAATCTAACTAAGCTTAACCGTTACCAACACCATATTGTTGGCCTACCATGACATGGGCATTACTCCACAGGCTGTTGACAATGTGCATGCCCCTTTTTCATTAAGCACCTGCCCTCTGCATGCTCCTGGTTGTGATACATTCCCTGGTTTGACACCAGAACAGCTGTCGACCCATTCTGCCTCTCTTATGTTTAGAAGGAACCACTCTCAGTGATCTTTCTAGGTTAAAAAACCCCCAAACTCACCAATCTTATCATCTTCTTTCCCTAGGGAAGAATTCTGAATTATTTCTGAATACAATGTCTAATAGAAAGGCACACTGTTAGACTCAGTGGGGTTCAGTTCATACTGTTGATGCTGCTAAGCTGCCTGCACATCTCATCAACTTGAGTGCTCAGCCTCACTTGGCTTGTGCAGCGAACGGGGCGAGCTCACTGATATGCAGCAGCAGCAAATTCTGTGTCGGTGTCATTCACAGATGTGTGACTAATGTGCCAGAAACGAGCAGGGGGAAAAAAGGACCCGCTCCTTTCCGCCATTCCGAAAAGTTCCAGGTGCTAAGTAGCTCCTTGTTATTGCTGATGTACACTTTTACAGGGGGAATGTTATTAAAGGCATTGTGGTTGTGGCTTAGTGTGAGCGTGATGTGCATGAGTCAGTGGAAGTGGGGGGCGCAGGAGGAGAGGAGATTAGCGGGCCATGGGCGGCGGATTGATTGACAGCAGGATGCGTTCCTGCCCCGCCCTCCCGAGCATGACAACTGAGGTGTCAACGAGCTCCGACGGTTTCTCCTGACAGCAACATCTGTCTCCACGACAACATGCGGCTGTTCTGCTTCCCCTCCTAGCCCTGGAACTTTCTCTTCCGGACGTTTCCAGAGTTACCTGACATGCCCCTGCGAACAGGTGGAGAGTTGCTGTGGTGGGCGCTTTCCTGTTTGGAGCAGGCAATGTTGTGTTCATGTGTCTCCAGCACCCAACTGCTGCAGTCTGAGGCGGCCTGCCACCATTACAGGCGAAGGATCTGGAATGAACGTGTGAGATCAATGAATGTTGCTGTTTACTGCATTTTCCCCACAGTGTCAGAAAGGTCACAACCCCTGTATTAAACATCATTAAGTTGAAGTTTAGTAAGGTCAATTAAAACAATTATCTTGTGCAGGTCTAAAGCAAGAAGTTTCTCGCTGCAGGCAAAGATCTGCACAAATCTTTCCCACAGTAAGAACAGAACAGATGTTAGCAGTTGCTCGAATTCCCACATCCTAATGAAAGCATGTTTGTGTTATTAACAGAATCTTTCATAATTAGAAGATGGTTGTTTCTGTTGCACTGAACATAGACCAAACCCTGCAAATAAAACTGCTTGACTGAATGGGACTACGGGCAATGATTAACTCGGCCATAGACTCATTTTTAGCGCACTGATGGCCCTCATGCATGCTCGGATGCAGTTCAATGCAGTTTATACAGTTTTATACTTTATATGTGATGAAGTACGGCTGATTTTTAAAGACATCTTAAAATCAAATTCCTTTGATCCTTTGATCTGTAAAAGATCAAACTTTTTCAAAAAAAGTTGTGTAAAATGTAAATCAAAACAAAGACGTGCAACCAATCATTCAAACCCTGTATTTAATTATAATAGTAGAAAGACACATATCAGATGTTAAAACTGAGAATTTTTATTGTTATTTTAAAAAAAGACCATTTGCCAGTGGCAATTTGATGCCAGGAACACGGTTCATGTTCACCGTTGTGTTCATCACCTCTTCTTTTAACAACACCCTGTATGCATGTGGAAACTGAGGATTGCTGTAGTTTTGAAAGTGATCATTAATACAGGATTTCGGGCTTTCCTTGGTCTTATTTTCCCTTTCATAATGCACCTAATGTTTACAGTGGGTGACCAGTTTGGACTGCAGTCAGGCCAGTTTAGCCCCCACACTTTTTGTTTGTTATTGTCTTGCTGAAATAGCCAAGACCTTCCCTGAAAAAGACATCATATGGATGGCATCATATGTTGCTCCAAAACCCATGTGTACCGTTCAGCATTAATGGAACCTTCACAGATGTGGAAATCACCCATGCCGTGTGCATTAATGCCAACTACCATACAATCATGGATGCTGGCTTTTGGACTGTGTGCTGATAACAAGCTGGACGATCCCCCTTCTCTCCTCTCCTCTCCATATTTTGATTCATCAGATCACAGGACACTTTTCTTCACTTTGCTACACTATTATTAATATTAAATGAGCTTGGGCCCAGTGCAAGTGGCGTTGTTTCTGGATTGGTTCATATCTGGTTACTCCTTTGTGTGGTGGAGTTTTAACTTGCATTTGTGGACCAGCAATGAAGAGTGTAACAAGATGTTCATTTTGGGAAGTGTTCCTGAGCCCAGAGAAGAGTGTGGATATGTCGGCACCTGAAAGCAGCAAAACAGGAGCATAAGCGTAAAATCCCTTTAAAGACAGGTGGCGTATTGCGATTGGCCAAAGTAATAAATGAATAAGTGACGTAGCATTGGAGTCTTCCTGGCAAAACTTGCAGTAATGCTTTCATTTCTTCGCTATTTTACATTGAGAAATGTTATTCTTAAATTGTTGCAGTCCCCCTCGTTACTTCTAAAAGACTCTTTACCAACTTTACAGGTCCTCTGTTGCCCCGTTCCAATTTTTTTGAAGCTTGTTGCTGACATTAAATGCAAATTGTGCATATATATATATATATATATATATATATATATATATATATATATATATATATACAGTAGGGTTTAAAGGGTTTAAACGTCATTGCATTCTGTTTTTATTTACATTTTGCAGTGTCCCAACATTTTTGGAAACATGTTTGTGTTTGAGTACACATACATGCACATCCTGAAGCTTCAACACCTATTGAAATGTATACACATACTGAATAAATCACATATTCTAGTAATATGATCTAATATTAAAAGAAGTTATTTTTTAATGAGACAGTAGTGCAGGATGTGTTACATGAGCTATCCTCGATGGCCACAGTATTAACAGACTGTTGAACTGACAGCTTGGCTACAATGAGGAGTCTTTGTTCCTCAGGTCAAATCTATTATACCTATATACCTATTGACCCTGATATTAGAAAGTCTCTTCAAAGCTGTACCCACTCTAGCATCTGAACACAGCAAAAACAGTGGAGATGATGCTTTCAGCACTCACCATCCTTGACAGAACTGTGATGGCTGTGGAGTCCTACGAGTTCCTGGGTACGACAATCACCAATGACCTGAAGTGGGACTACAACATCAGCTCCATCATCAAAAGAGCCCAGCAGAGGTTGTACCTCCTGTGTCAGCTGAGGAAGTTCAACCTGTCCACCATAGAATCTGTTATTGACATATCCATCACAGTGTGGGACAGTTCAACTATCAACTATGACACTTACAGTGTCATATCATCACTTGCATCATCAGGTCTGCAGAGAAGACCATTGGAAGTAAGCTACCCACAATGTTGGATCTGCACACTTCCAGAACCAGGAAGCGTGCAGAGAAGGTCATCACTGATCCATCACACCCTGGTTATCACCTGTTCCAGTGTCTTCCCTCAGGCCGGCGCTTTAGCCAAATGAGAATCAAGACAACCAGGCTACAGAGAAGCTTCTTCCAACATGCCATCATACCCATGAACAGCTGAACATTACAAATGCACAGTGCAAATCCACACTCCCCTTATTTATCTTCAATTACATAAACACATACGATCCATATACAATGAGGACATTTCATGTTCTTCCTGTGCTGTACTTCTTATTTATCTTATTTATCTTGGTAACCGTTTCATTCAATGCTACATCCTCCGTACTTAATGTTTCAAACTAGTGTTTCTTCTTGTAATCCACTTTTATAAGCCTTAATTTAATATGTGACATCCTGACTGCTGCACTCAGCACTTCAATATACATATACAACTGTAAGGTTTACAGGTGTGTAAGGTATGGTGTGTGTGTGTGTGTGTGTGTTTGAGAGAGATAGGAATGTGTTTTGTGCGAAACGTTGTGAACCATTGTCACGCTCAGTGCATTATGAGCCAAAAATAAATTCCTTATATGTGTGAACATACTTGGCCAATAAAGCTTGATTCTAATTCTGATTCCGATTCTGATCCTGATATTCCAATGCTCTTTGTGCTACAGCACCATTAGGAATGCTTACTTTAGTTCTCCTTCCTCTTCCTTCCACAGGTAGTAGGAGTGTTCATCTGGTTCGGTGTGGTGCCACCACACACCATTGTGGATTATGAGGAACAGCGACCACCAAGTCCGGAACTGGCACGAGGCGTTCTGAAGTGTGACATGTCTGACTTGTCGCTTATCTGCTGCCTGAGTTACAGCATCGTGCTGATGGTAACCTGCACTGTCTATGCTGTAAAGAGCAGGGGTGTCCCCGAGACCTTCAATGAGGCCAAGCCCATCGGCTTCACCATGTACACCACCTGCATCATCTGGCTAGCCTTCGTTCCCATCTTCTTCGGCACAGCACAGTCCACAGAGAAGGTGAGGAGGTGCTTCTATGTTGGTGCTGAACTTTGCTACTATAGTTTACGGCCTAAAATACTGTATGGTCACTGTTGTACTATGACTATGATATTAATAACCTGAAAATTGATGTAGAGCATGAAGAATTGTTGACATCATACCATCAAAGATTGCCATATGCCTGAGGAGTCCTGTTTGGTAAAACTGATGACCAGAATAGAATCCTTAGTTGTACCTATAACAAAACTTCTGCTTTGAACAAAAAAACTTGACCATCCATCTTATTGGGAGGAACGTGTAAACAGTGATTGGGGATGGGCCCCCACTAACTACCAACGGACTAATGCAGACGAAAGAAGGAAGCTACATTCCTATATACCATTACTGCTAGGAAGCCAGACTTCACGTCTGTATATATTACCTTCAGATCCATGTATGCATGCAACCACAGTCAGTGAACATACATAAAAAACACACAAAATTGTGACTTTTACTGCAAAGCATAACAAATAACACATTAAATACTAGTTTTAGGCCAGAATACCAATTTAAGAAGTATTTAGAGCATTTGAGTCACCTTTCAAGCAACATCAACTTAGCATTAGGCTAGCTAAGCTGTCTTTGTTCTGATGTTCCATTATTGTTTATTAATGCAAGAGAACTCATATTAGTGTAAATAACAGTAATAATAGTAAGTCAGCTAATATCTGTATCTTTCTGCTTGAATGTGATACCATCAAATATGTAAGGTTAGCTAACAATAACTGCCAGCTAACTGTATTGATCATCATAGATTTTGAAGGAAATGTTCCCAATGCTGTTGCACTTCAAGTTGTTACTGCTACAGCTCCACTTTTACCTACTGAAAGGGAATTACACTTCTGCATAATACAGTTGGTGAAATGATTCATCGTAGAGAAACTTACTGATTCAAATTTCTTTGCAGTGTTGGTGATAAAAGCCAGGGGTCATGAAGTCTGCAACACAAATATAGCCATTTTACTTGCTATCCAAAATGACCAGTGATCCTACATGTGTCTTTCATGTAGTAACTTTCTGTAAGAGAGCTTTTAGAGGCATTTAACTCTTCAGATGTCTGGTATCACCACCACTGTGAACAGTTCTGACTCTGTAGGTTTCTCATTAAGCCACTCTGAATGACCTTTTACATCTTAACCCATTAATTATGAAGACTAGGATCAAAACTAATGCATTTAATTTAGAGCATTCCTACAGAAACAACCTGCTACTAAGCCTTTAGCAACTACAGTTCAGGTACAGTATTAACTTCACTTTCTCTCAACCCTCAGTATAAAGCTTTCTGTTTCTTCATTCATTTCATATGTCATCCTCAGTTCCCTCAAAATGCAAGGAACCATACAAAGGATGTACCTGGACAGAGGAAAATTTACCACCCCCCCTGCACGAGCATCTTTCTCCGGCTCAGCTCAAACTCGTCAACAAAGGGCCGACAGTTTAGCGACTACTTAAGCCCCTAAGTAGAGAAATTATGTAAAATGAAGTCATTTCAATATGAATGTGCCAAAGTGAGGAGCAACCTGCCAGACCTGTGATAACAAGCCAAAGTTGTGTCTCACGCAATTTCTCTTTGAAGAGACCTTTCATATGGCAATGAGCAAACACAGGAAGGGATGAGACGTGCAGAAAAGAAAATGCTCCCTCCCCCCTCTTTATCTCCTGAAGACACACCATGACATGGAGACAAAGGCCCTGCTTCATAGCAGCGAGGGGTTTAATTGTGGTGGAAGGCTGATAAAGAGGAGCGTGGGGGAGCCGGAGAAACAATGTCTTTACCCGTCTTAATAAAGCTAAGAGGAGCCATGGCGGGAATTAAGAACCACAGCGTTAGCCGGCTGTGTGCACCCTCCGCCAGGTGGACCCCCACCAAGTCCTGCAGTACTGTTTATCCCTGCTTTTGCAGTGACACTGTGCTCAATATTCCATGCTGGGAATTGTCTTTGGGGTTTTATTTATTCATTAGCCCCGCTGGCATCAGTTTATACACACGCTATTTCAGCGTCAGTCCTGGCCTTTCATGTAATATCATGGTTTTAACAGTAGACTTAAATAATTGAAAGCAGTTTTAAAATAGGTCAGTCTCTAGGACTCATGTTCCGTCAGTGTGAGATAGCTGGTTCTGAATCACACCACACAGGGATTAGGGACTGGAAGTAAAGCAGGGAACTGATCAAAGATGTATGTATACAGTATAATCACATTTGTTGCTCGATATAATCAAGTCACAAAGATAGTTGTCTGATTAGTTAAACAAGATGAGCAGAATCATTTACCACATACAATGTGTTACTAAATACAAAAATACTCAGAGGCCTCGTAAATGATGGAGATGTTTGACACAACATCTGTGCATATAATGCATTGAAAGATCTAGCCCTCTGTAAAGCCCTATGTAAAGGTCAGTTTACTGGTTTGGGATTTTTCTAGGGCATTAAAATCCAGTTTTTAGGGCAGGGGTGACAAACAGTGGTCGCCATCATGGAGAGGAAAGTTCCAACCATAATCTAACATACCTCAGTCAGTTAACCCCTTCAGTTCCAGGAAACCTTGAAATAAGTGCCAGTCTAGAAATAAGTAGCTCTGATAAGTGTTTAAAATAAGTAGAAAATCCTGTTTTTCAGATCAAATTATTTGATATCAAACTTGCTGCAGCATACTAATACATGAAATAAACTGATTGCAAAACACACTATTAGCAAATAATTCAGTTTTTTGGTTCTTAATCTTAGCAAACTAAAAAAAAAAGGAAGAAAATGAATCACTACTTTAAGTGGAAATGACTGAACACTAGTGGAGTATGATGCTGTTACTTGGCTTATGTAGAAATGGGTAGACTTAAACCCATATTCAATTAAAACTAGTCCTAAACTTACTCAAAACTATCTCAGAGCAGGAAACAGGAAACCAATTTCACTGAAATCACAACCAGGACTGTAAGTGAAATAAGAAGTGGAACATTTTATGATAGCTAGTTAGCTATAGTTGCTGTTCCAGTAACAATAAAGTTCTAAAAAGCTGAGGTCACCTAAGTTTAATCAAAATATATTTCAAGGTAGGTGAAGCATGGTGGGCCATTGCCATTGAATGAATAGTTTTAAAATATGTGTGATTCTTGTAAGTTATGTGTGAAAATATGCGATTCTTATATCAAGCAATTGAACTTGAGTTTGTGCCACTGAATCTTAAAACAAATTAGAGAGAATGGTATAAAATGGTACTGCAGTTTGACTTTAAATTCTAAGGCAGGTCTACACTCACATCTACATGACTTACATGTTCGTTTCAAAGTATCTGCTGAATAACAAGACTTAAATGAATACCTGAATAATAAACCCTGGAGCCAAAATCTGAGCAGACAACTTCATAAACATTTAGCTGAAAATTGTGCTATGTGCATGTGGCTTTCAGATGTTCATCCAGACGACCACGCTGACCGTGTCGATGAGCCTGAGCGCCTCCGTGTCTCTTGGCATGCTCTACATCCCCAAAGTGTACGTCATCATCTTCCACCCTGAGCAGAACGTGCAGAAGCGGAAGCGCAGCTTCAAGGCCGTGGTGCAGGCTGCCACCATGTCCACGCGCCTCTCGCAGAAGTCCAACAGCGACAAGCAAAACGGCGAGACCAAACTGGAGCCGGACCGTATGCAGTAGCAGGTAACCCCAACTCCAGTCCCAGCATGTGATTTCTCAGAACGTAGAGTGCTGGTCTCCTGAGGCTCTGCAGAAGCCCTGAGCTCTGTGGACTCTGTGCAAATTTAGTTTAGATCTATCTTTAGGGCTAATTAGTGGCGCTTAAAGGTGAAGGCGCTGTGGCACCTCTCTGGAGAGAATGTCATATTAAAGGAGCCGGACATTACTGCACTCATGTTCAGGCAGTTCACTTTTGATCTACATCCAGGGTTTCTGCATACAAATATGCTGAATTGATGTTTCAAGTCAGTGTATGCAGATCTTAAAGTCATTTAACTTCATAAAATCTTTTTTATGCCGGTTGTAAAGTATATCATATCAGTACTGAGGGCTAGCAATGCAATGGAAAGGGCACGCCCCACTCCTCCACTCCACAACCTGAATTGGCTTCAACGCCTTTGTTGCAAAAGGCTTTATTCATCACATAAGTGTTGACTTTAAAAAACCTGAAGTTGTGCAGCTCCTACTACTTTTAAGCTACCAAAGTATCATAATTATTCCGCCGTAAATGGTCCTTTAGTTACATTCTGGCACCTGAAGTGTTATAATGACAAATTCTGCACCATATATGGTGGAAAAGGAACATTGGAGCGAGAAGCTGGCCAATAAGAAGCTGACTTCAGCCTCGTAGTTTTAATGCTAATAGTATTTTTGAGCTATCAAAATATCCTATCTAGAGTTTTATATACGTAGCAACAGACAGATATGCGTTATTGTAGAAAGTTTTAACAAGGATTCTTCTCCTTTCTGTGTCTTCCACCCGGTGCTATAGCCGCATCTACTCATTCTAAGCTAATGGAAACATGATTTGTAGTTACAGGTAATTATGCACTAATGAAACTGTATATCATTTGTGCTGCAAATCAATATACATGCTTTTCTGCATTTGTCACGCTGTTTAGAGTGGATATGAAATAAATGACTTTTGCTCGGTATTGTACACTGGTTTGCACCTAAAGAAATCAGAAGAGAGGGCCTGCAACAAAGACTCGCTGCTCTTGGAGTTTTACTCTTAATACTGAAACTGGATTGTTAGAAAATGTAATGCTGGTAATCCTGTATTTAAGGTGTTGCGAATCTTTAGGCAAGTGTCCCCTGGTCTATATATGCAAGACTAGCATATCATTCTCTCTCTCTCTCTCTCTCTCTCTCTCTCTCTCTCTCTCTCTCTCTCTCTCTTGTGCTCTCTCTCTCGCTCTCCTGTCCTTCTCTCTGCTAAGCTCTTTTAGGTTGATTTTCCACTTGCCCTCTATCTCTGCAGAACATACCCGCTCTCTCTTCCAGCTGCAGCACATCTCATTACTTCACTATTACTTGAGCCTTTGAAAAAAATACCACTAAGCTTGCATAAAAATTCCCAGAAATAGTGATAGTTGATATGGATATTCCCACACTGCATGAAGACATTAGGGCGTGTAAGTAACTTAATTAAAGTTGAATAATAAAAGACAAAGGAATAAACCTGGAGGCAGAGTTAGGACATATAAAGTAAACAACATTGTTTTCTATAGAGAGAATTTGAGCACAACAATATAATGGCAAAATGGCAGCTGTGTTTCTGAATTATCCCACATTAAATGGGATAATTCTGTGTTTTGAAGTATTCTGTAGCACAGAATGGAATCCGGTTTTAAGTATAAACAATTTTGCATTGTTTTTGTGAATCAACTTTCACCAGCAAAAAAATTAAACACAAAGTTACAGGGATGACACTAATGAGCTCAAGCCTGTGGTACGAATCACATGACCATAGTATTGCAGTAATGTGATTATCATCAGTTTTTTTGAGAATCGACAGTAACACAAAACATTATATTGGGATACTTAAGTATGTAGATAGTTTCTTACACCCATATTGTGTTTATGTTATTGTCAGTCACTGTTCACTGCCATTGCCCAAATACTTCATACAACCATTGTGAATTGGGAATCCCTGTGGAACTCACTGCCACTGATCTAGAGGCTAGTAAATACAGAGTGGAACTGTATTTAAAAAGCTAATTATCTGCACAAAGATCTCAACGACTAAATACAAATAATAGTAATATAGTAATTAGTGCTTTTATGGATGCTAGAGATTTGGTTGAACTACTTCCAAACACACCAATGGCATACAGTATTAATTGTGCTTATCATCCAGTACCTGGTCTTCCTGGTGTACCTGGTGTGGCTAATCAATATTTCATTATATTGATGTGCCTAAGACCTTTGCACAGTGCTGTACATCTGTGGTGTTAGCTAGTGTTAGTGATATCTGTCTGCTTCTGTGTTTTTCTGATTGTCTCCTGATGTTCTTTCTTTCATCACGTAAGCGTCTTTGGGTTCTTGTAAAGTATCCATCACAAAGCACTTGTAGGCTTTCAAAATTTACTTCCACCTTCAAGCTACATCACCAGAAACTACTGGCATTGCTGTAATAGGTGTCATAACAGTTAAATTAGTCATTTTAACCGGAGTGTCCCAAAGAACCTGTATGTTTTCTTGTATTTTATGTTTTATCCCCAGATCTCCACTTATAACATTTGTGTTTACTGAATTTATGTACCACAGAAGTCAGTTCCTCTTTATGTTCTCTGGCCTTTCCTTCAGAATTAAACAGCATGTTGTTACTGTGCCTTTAAGATTGATGTTTGGAAATGAGCTGATTGGCTGCTTTGTATTTTGCTTCATTCTCAGTCTTGCCCCAAAGAAACACAGCAAACCTGTATTTAAAAGGACATTGTGGTGCTTTGAATCCTCTGCCACGTTATGCAAGCATTGGAATGGTGGCAGCTGAGAATTTTCAGAGCGTAATTAAAAAAAAACGTTACAATTCAATGCTTACACGTCTTCTAATGTCTTCATTTGTTGCGTACACCACACTGTTGTGGCCGCATTTCTTAGGACTTTTACACATTGCTGCTGACACCTCTGACACATCCAAGAAATGAGAGAAACATACCTCAAGGCATTTCAGACTTCATTTCATACTGTTGTATGCTAAAATAGGCATATGTATATACAATGGAGGAAATAAATATTTGATCCCTTGGTGATTTTGTAAGTTTGCCCACTGACAAAGATATGAACAGTCTATCATTTTAAGGGTAGGTTTATTTTAACAGTGAGAGATAGAATATAAAAAATAAAATCCAGAAAATGACATTGTATAAAATATATAAATTGCATTTTGCAGAGAGAAATAAGTATTTGATCCCCTACCAAACATTAAGAGTTCTGGCTCCTACAGACCAGTTAGACGATCCTAATCAACTCGTTACCTGCATTAAAGACAGCTGTCTTAAATTGTCACCTGTATAAAAGACACCTGTCCACAGACTCAATTAATCAGTCAGACTCTAACCTCTCCAACATGGGCAAGACCAAAGAGCTTTCTAAGGATGTCAGGGACAAGATCATAGACCTGCACAAGGCTGGAATAAGTAAGTAAGTAAGTAAGTAAGACGCTGGGTGAGAAGGAGACAACTGTTGGTGCCATTGTAAGAAAATGGAAGAATCGACCTCGATCTGGGGCTCCATGCAAAATCTCACCTGGTGGGGTATCCGTGATCAAGAGGAAGGTGAGAAATCAGGCGAAAACTACACGGGGGGGGACTTGTTAATGATCTTAAGGCAGCTGGGACCAAAGTCACTAAGAAAACCATTGGTAACACATTACGCCGTAATGGATTCAAATCCTGCAGTGCCCGCAAGGTCCCCCTGCTCAAGAAGGCACATGTGCAGGCCTGTCTGAAGTTTGCCAATGAACACCTGGATAATTCTGAGAGTGATTGGGAGAAGGTGCTGTGGTCAGATGAGACAAAAATTGAGCTCTTTGGCATTCACTCAACTGGCCGTGTTTGGAGGAAGAGAAATGCTGACTATGACCCAAAGAACACCGTCCCCACTGTCAAGCATGGAGGTGGAAACATTATGTTTTGGGGGTGTTTCTCTGCTAAGGGCACAGGACTACTTCACCGCATCAATGGGAGAATGGATGGAGTAAAATCCTGAGTGACAACCTCCTTCCCTCCGCCAGAACATTAAAAATGGGTCGTGGCTGGGTCTTCCAGCACGACAATGACCCAAAACATACAGCCAAGGCAACAAAGGAGTGGCTCAAAAAGAAGCACATTAAGGTCATGGAGTGGCCTAGCCAGTCTCCAGACCTTAATCCCATAGAAAACTTATGGAGGGAGCTGAAGGTCTGAGTTGCCAAGCGACAGCCTCAAAATCTTAATGATTTAGAGATGATCTGCAAAGAGGAGTGGACCAAAATTCCTCCTGACATGTGCGCAAACCTCATCATCAACTACAAAAAACGTCTGACTGCTGTCCTTGCCAACAAGGGTTTTGCCACCAAGTATTAAGTCTTGTTTGTTAGAGGGATCAAATACTTATTTCTCTCTGCAAAATGCAATTAAATTTATATATTTTATACAATGTCATTTTCTGGATTTTCTTTTTGATATTCTATCTCTCACTGTTAAAATAAACCTACCCTTAAAATGATAGACTGTTCATATCTTTGTCAGTGGGCAAACTTACAAAATCAGCAAGGGATCAAATATTTATTTCCTCCACTGTATATATCACCTCATAGTTCATCTTTCTACCTAAAACAGCCTTATACAAAGAGAAGATTAATAAACTGCTGCCATTAAATAGTTGAACTTCTGTTCTTTTCATTGTATCATATTAACCCCGTTGGTTTGGTATCATGGATATTATCGTTTTCATTTTCAAACAGGATATTGAAAAGAAGCCAGCGTGCCACCAGTTATCTGTCATCATAATATGAGTAATAATGGGGCATAAGCAAAGCACTAAGAATGCTTACTCTGTATATACACACACTATATATTCATGGTTTACTCTGTTCCAAGCGCCTTGTACATTCATTCACTCTCCACTTTATGAGCTTCACCTATGTTGTAGGTTCACTATAGACCAAATCAGAATAGCCGTGGAGAGAAAATGCCCAGATGCAGTTTTACACCCTAAGATGTGGCTCTAAATTAAATAAGCTGTTTTGCCTTTTATACTGCAGTCATTAATATTCTGATGAGCTCTGCTCTCCTCTGATTGGCTGGTTTAAAAGCAACATTTGGAAACAGGCACAGGTTGGAAAATAAAATGAGCCTCAACATCAACACAGAGTAAAGTAAATTGTTACTCACAATGAAGCTCTCAGTTTAAGATGATCTGCTTCAATCAGCAAACAGTGATACAATCACACAGCATTACTGCTACTTACAGATCGTTCCTGGGGTTGTGATGGTAGTTAATGTGGAATTTAGGAATTTAGATAGTTTGAAGAACTGCCTGGAGTGAAGTGTGCAGAGTAAACTAACAACTTGGAATTAAAGTTGTCTAGGACCCTCCTAAAGACTGAAGTTGGCTTCCTGTTTTGCATCTTAAATGGTGTCGCAGCTACATTCAGGGTTTGGAGGGTTACTTCAAACATGTATTCTCTTAAAGATTATTCATAACCTGATAAAAAACAATGTAACCTAATCCAAAGGATTACTACATCTGAAGTAATCTGAATACTTTATGTTACATTTCGATTACTTGTCCTTTCATATAAATAAATAAAGATGAGAAAAAAAGAAAAATTTTCATCAAGAAAAAAATCTTTCTTTTAATTAATTTCACCACTTTATGTAAAGCGTTATGTAAAGCCAGAGTAAATGCCCATATCAGATATCTTCAGGAAAACACTGTGGGTCTGAGATCCGCCATATATATAGATCATATAGACTGGCTGACGCAAACCCCATGCAAGCACTTTTTGATGTTAGGTGGAGCCGAAAACACAATGTTCTTGATTAATATGACTTTTCTCCTCCTGCTTGTGCACACTGACATGATCAAAACTCGGAAGATGTTTTAAAAGTGTGAAAAGTCAAATAAGAATTTGGAATTATGAACTGTATTAGTCTGACTGCAGTCATGAAGGGAGGGAGGTCCAGCCTTTCAGAACTCCATCCCAAGTTCTCAGAGTTGTCAGTTGTCCCTTATACTGTCACAACATCACTATCTCAAAATGGTGATCGCTTAGCATATGCACTAATGGGGCTAAAAAGGTCAGTTTTGAGTTTAGGTTCACTTGAATTACTATTCACTGCTGCTGTTTTTGTGTGTGATGACAGGTGGACCAGAGTGACGACCTCGGCTACGGCGGACTGAAGGTCTACGTTAAAGGGAAACTTGACCAGAACTGCACCTGCTTGATTTTCATATGAGGTTGACTGGTTGATGAGGTTGACCAGTTGACCATAAGGATGTGGCACGAACTGCAAACGTAGCAAGCACTGAAGAAGGATGAACGTTCCTGGAAAGGACACTGTTCCTGAACTGCTTTACTCAAACTCGAACAGTCTTGATGTTTCTAAGAGACACTTTTTTTTTTTTTTGAGTTTTTGGTGGCAGAGGAGCGATTGGAACTAATTTCAGACACTTCTTGCTTACTTTTGTTACTGGCAAAAAAAGGATTGAGGAGTATGTTTGTAGTACGCCTGATCTAGCAGCGCAGCATGGGATGTTCATTGGCGTGTTTGTGCAATTGTGTTTTCACAGGCCTGTAGCCGACAGGACTCTAGAATCCGTATCACAGTGTGTAAACTCCCTTGACCTATAGACCACAGGTGTTAACCGGCAGTGAAGTCAAATCATCACTCATCTACTGTTACGAATCCAACATTGTGTTAGCATTTCAAGATTCCATCTGTCTCAGAATGTAGGGTTTCAAATCAGTCTGTATGTTTATTTCAAAGAAGATCTCTGCTACATATACGCTGACCTGTTTTTAACACAGAGTCAGTGCAGTGTAAGTTCTTTAATATCTTAATTTAGTGCATATCTATATATACACATATACCATTTATAAAGTAGGCCTATTTATTTAAAATATCTATGTATAAATATCAAATTCATTTTGATTAATTTTGATCAATCATCTATTTTTTCATTCTCAGTAAATAATGTTTATGTACATAGCTATTTATTCTTAAACTTTTTGGGCCAAAGATAAGTGTTGGTGCTCTTTGGAAAACACTTATGGTATTAAAGGAGAGCTACTGCAGTGCATTCAGACTCACTCAGCCCATCACATTCTAGATTATATTTCCTTTTTTAATATCTTTAGGCTCTGAAGATTTACAGCACTATGCAGAAGTCAGAGATCATGCTTCATTTATGCAATATCCAGTCATAACGGATATTAAAGGTGCAATCAGTGTTTCTGGAGAGCGATTTTTGATATTTGAACTCAATGGCAAATACAACAAATACACCCCTCGCTTCAGTGCTCTGTCAAATGCTCCACCCCCTAAATTAATGGACACGAATTTCTAAGATAAACGACACTGGACTAGCACCCTATTTTTTTAGATCTTCATGGCCATAAAACCCTTCATAAACATTGTACAGACAATGCTGCAATGCTAACCAGCTGTTATCATAAACATTAGCAAGTGGGATGAAACAACACTGACCTACTGGTTCGGTGAAACAGCATAAATAGGTTAATGTTCCCCACCTGAACAGCCTATTTTTCTCTTTCCATGCCTTTCAACTCTCTATGAAGTCAGCTTCTTTTTTTGCCAGCTTCTTGTCCAAATTTGTCTTGTTACACCTTAAATGGTGCATGAGTTAGGCTACAGTTCAAACCTTGTCAACTTTCAGAGGTCTTTCCACCATTGAAACCTCTTATTGAACTTCTTTCTCAGTCTTTGACTTTCAGGTCTTCTCCTTTTTGGCTGTTTCTTGACATTGCGTGGTGTTCACGCAGCCCCTTTCCTTTCCCCTGTCCTGTGCACGAGCACAAACTCCCCCTGTTGCTGATTGGCTGGAAGAGTGTTGTGACACTCTGCCCTTTGTTTATTTTAGTTCCCATTTTAGTTCCCACTTCCAGAGCCAGGGCCGCGTACCAACACCGGGTTTTATTCCATTGCCCACGCAGAATGGCCAGCTAGTAATTGAAATCATTGCACCTTTAAAAAAATGTAAGATGGTCTTTGACTTTTGCACAGTGCTGTATGCAAATTAGTATTACTATTATTATTACTGTTATTATTAATGTCTTTTTTAGGTCCATGAATGTACTATTTATAGTGCAGTTTTATCAAGCTGGTTTAAAAGCTGGTATGTAAAGTAAAAGACTGTACAGTTCAATAGTTTTTTCTCTCTGTAAATACAGGAAAGTGGAGATAATGAAGTGGGTCGGTATGGTACTATGTACTTATTCTGTGTTATGAAACTAGTCTTCAATTTGCATATGTTACAGAAAAAAATGTGCTTGCATGGGGTCTTAATTTTGGCATTTATGTTTTCTATGTTCCCGAAACTAGGAAAAACAAAACATTTTCTAGGCCGCCTTTGTATACAGTGGAAAGCTCCGGGTAGCATCTATAAATCTAACAAAATAATTACAGCATCGCGAACTTTGCCAGTTTGAGCGTATCTCAAATAATTTGACAGTTCTGCTTGTCAGCGTGCAAAGCAGCAGTGATATTACAGCAGCATTTCATTACAACTGAAATCAACTGAAGTTGCACCCTCTCGTTCCAGTCTTCACTGGGTTACTTTGTTCAAAAAGGAAGGAAAAAAATCCATTAAAGTTGGTGATTTTTATCCAACCTATGATGAAAACATTTGTATTTTGTTAGCTGAGTACTGAATAATCATGGAATACATTTGTACTTTGTTAGTTGAAAACAGAGGAATCATGAAATAAATGCCATACAACACAATTCAGCAAGGAACTTGTTAATTCTGTTACTTTTTAACTTATTAAGTAAAACCTAAACAGAGCTGCAGTGTGGGATTAACACGGTAAGAGTTAATTTAACATTGTCAGAGTGAATTTAACACACCTTCAATGTTCAGTCTTGCATTTTCTGCTTCTCACGATGCAAAAAAACTGAAATTGTAAGATAAAAACAAATATAATCACTGGTTTCCAATTGACCGAAGTAAGTAAGTTACACTGAAATAGCTAGACAGGTACACAGGACTGGTTAACACCGCAGGGATTACTCATTTCAGCCAGAGAAAATAAGCCCACTGTGGTAAAGTATCTAGGTAGTCAAGTAGCCTTCTTGCTAACTTTAGCATTTACTTTCCTCTCTTGATTTCTGCCACTCAAGTAACCTCTTCTCTCAACTCTCAACTAATGATGATATGAAGCCAGTAACTCCTGTTGAATGGCTGCAGTAATATATTGTAGCTTTGATGCAGAGTATCACACTAGAGGCCGTGATTCTGCCACGAGAAGTGCTCTGTATTGAACAACAGACAGACAAACTCATGGGGAAGGTCATCGCCAGCCCCAGGCTTCACCCTAATGGAGACACACCACACACACAAAAACATTCCTAACTAAATCCACTCCCTGACACGGAATATCACCTTAATCAACTACACCAACCCTTTACCTAACAGACAACAACAATTAAACAACATAAAATGTCCCTTTTTCAAAGGGTGCATGCGCCTCCCATGATCCTCCTGACATGGCCATCACCAAGCCCATGAATCATAAGCCTCAAGAGGCCAGTGCCAGCCAGAAGGATGTTGCTGCACAGCCCTCAATCTAAAGGTCAATCATCCCCAGCAACCTACGAGCTTGAGTACTTAGTCACGTGCACAGTCCCAGCCAGTACACAAACGTCACAGGGCACTTGCTCCTTAGTGGTGAGCACCCCCAGTCCTGGCCCAGAGCCGCATCCTCGCCACTGCAGTTCCTTCTGCATGTGTACAGGACAGGAGCTATGTGTGTCCCAGTCTCCATTGCACTAGTATGAACACCGCTTGTGCACACTAGAGCTCCACCTCCACTGCTGATGTGTGACCCGAGCTGGATGATGGATGCCTTTCAGTCTTTTAATGTGCCCCTCTTGGTGTGAGAGACCACCGCTGGCCACAATACACATATCAGCGAGCCCATGCATTTGACCCACTGCCTGCATCTGCCACTAAACCACCATGCCGGAATCTGCTTTCCTGCCGAATCAGAGCTCAACTGCTCTGCTGCTCTTCATGGCACTCCTGTCATCGCACCACCAACCTTAAGCCTTCTTGCCACTGGCCCTGCTACAGGGCATTCCTCTGCCAGCCCCGGTATTGAGTCTTGCCGGGCCGTCTTCCATGCAGAGCCTCACAGCTTCACATTGTAATGAGCCTTTCTACTGTAGTTTTGGGATGTCAGTGTGGTATTATCGAGAACAAGGGGTTTGTTTTTGCCTCATATTTTAAACTAGGCCTAAAAGCCCTGAAAGCGAGGTACAAGATGTTGGTGGCTGGAACCGAATTTCCAGTGTTCAATTCTGCCAGTGCTGCAGATAACAAAATGAAGTGCTTTAATAATGTAAGCACTTGGCTTTTCTCATTTCAATGTATCACAAGTTAATAGTCAATTTCGTGCCACATAAAGCCTTCATTCTGACCCCTATGCAGTCATCCTAGTAACAGATGGCCCTGAAAACCACTCACCTATCACAACCCACTCAGGCCAGAGCAGAGGGGCTCTCTCATACATTTTGAATGCTGCATTATATGGCATTGCTGCATGCAAAGCGTACCACTCATGTTGGTTTAGAGTAAATATTAATGGAAATTAAAGGGAATTATTCTGTTCGCTGTACATAACTCCCTAGAGCCCTAGTGCATATGTGGTCGGAAATGCATGGTGGAGCTGCCGTCAAAAGGAGTCTATGTCCTCTCTCTCTCTCTTTCTCGCTCTTTTTGTTGACACTACAGAGAAGTGCGGCCTGCTGTCAGAGCGCTTCATCTCTGGACCGTGCCCAAATCAAAGCAGCTCCGCATATACAGCCCATTAAACATAGATGATAGAAACAGAGCTCTAGGTGAAGAGAAGTTTGCAGTCTGATGGATGACTATGGCGGTGAATAGAGAAAAAAAGCTGAAAAAGGCAGAACGTTTCCATCTCTCATATCAGCGGCCTCCTGCTTAAAGGGATACTTCACCCCAAAATGCTAATGTTGTTAATAATGAATGTGAGAGAATGGGGGCCATTTGGCACCAACCCGTATAAATCTTGCTTACAAATGTGGTTTACAGGCAGCAGCCCTTGAAAAAAGGCCCTGTTTACACTAAACAAGGTAAATCTGCTGTTCCCTTAAAGTGAAATTACACCGATTATTCAAAATGTCTGCATAATTAAGATGTGAACAAAGTCATTCGGAGTGCTTTTAGTCTAAATGGTTCATTGGAGAAAACTTGGCTTTAAACTTTGCTTTACTACCACAATGGTGCTGAAAGTAATCAGGGGTCATAAATATCTCCATTTTATGTCCTGGTCAGCACAAGCACTGGGTCAATGCGGGACACATCCCTCAGCTCCCAACTTCTCCTGGAGCAAGACCACTGACCTGATGCTTCCACCTGACCCACTGTGGTTTCCTGTTAATGAGGCTGGTATGGGGCAAATCTGTCCCAATAAACTACAACAGTCCACTGCCCTGTCTGGAACTGGTACACCACCTCACCCAGGTGTTCTTTTACTACCCAGGAGCCCTTCCAGGGTGACAGCCACTTTCATAAAAAACACGCAACCACAGCTTAAACTATAGCAACTACATCAAACAACAATAAACAGCCCTTTTTACTGGACGTGTGTGCCTCCCATGTGCCTCTGGCAAGAATGCCAGAATATATCTGCATTCAAGCTGACAAAAAGTCACGATTTCACCGGAAATCCTGAGTCTGCTGACAAATGTCAGCTCTCAAAATGAGCTGAAGATACTAACACTTACTCTCTTTTGTGACTCTCAGTCTGTGTGCATGTTTAATCTTAGCTTATTTAATAGTCCGATTCATCTGCATCAAAACTAACAGGATTAGATTTCATTGCAAATACTAGCATCCTTTACAGTTAGATGGTGAGTAGAACACAAACTGAGGCTCTTTACTCAGGGGATTCCTGCACCGCACACATCTCCTCTGTAATCAGTTTGTTCTGATTTTCTCCTTAAGATATGCTTAAGAGCAGCAGCTGCTAAAGGAGAAGTGGAGTGTCTTTGCATTTTGGCTTATGATATCAAGTGCATTTGGAGGAAAGAAGGTGGATGTGCTGTATAAAAATCAGTCGTTTATATCAAAGACAGTGTGTTCAGTGGATTGTGTAAGTGTGGTGCATGTTTGTTTGGCAGCACTTTGATCTCACCTGAAAGCCAGTTTAAAAGAACACAAAGCAGGCTTTCCTGTTTTCTGAATCAGGCTACATTCGGCTTTTAAACCCCTGCAACTTTTTTATGCTAGCGACTGAAGAAAAGCTCTAATGGAGGATCTGTATGACCCAAAGCAAGGCTTCACTTACAGTTGCTTCCTGAGTTTGATTTTCAGTTGGTGTCCAGAGCAGTGAGGTTTTATTGTAATGGCTTTTATAGGAGAACACTGGCCTGGTGACACTGACCTGTGGCTTCTTGTACTTCTTCACTTCAGCATATGATTTCTGTCATTTTTCTTTTGGCTAAAAGCTATTGGTCTTCTGAGAATCTTCAACATCTTTCATTTTACTCAGCATTGGCCAGTGTTGACAGTGGTGGACAGTAACAAAGTAAATGTAATTAGTTACGTATTTAAGTTGTTTTTTCTTACTAAGGTACATCAAAAGTATTCACTCACCCATCCAAATCATTGAATTCAGGTGTCCCACTCACTTCAATGGCCACAGGTGTATAAAACCAAGCACCTAGGCATATAGACTGCTTCTACAGACTTTAGTGAAAGAATGGGTTGCTCTCAGATTTGCTAAAGAACAGTGCGTACAGAGCTTCATGGAATGGGCTTTCATGGCGAGCAGCTGCACCCAAGCCTTATATCACCAAGCACAATGCAAAGCGTCGAAAGCAGTGGTGTAAAGTACGCTGCCACTGGACTCTAGAGCAGTGGAGACGTGTTCTCTGGAGTGACCAATTACGCTTCTCCGTCTGGCAAGCTGATGGACAATTGTGGGTTTGCCAGTTGCCAGGAGAACAGTACTTGTCTGACTGCATTGTGCCAAGTTTGGTGGAGGGAGCTTGTGGTGTGGGGTTGTTTTTCAGCATAAGTTTTTTTTTCAGCATTCCTTGTATGTGTAACATACTTGGTGAAATAAAGAGATTCTGATTCTGATAAGTACATTTGAAGGTAAATACTTTAGTATTTTTACTCAAGTAGAGATCTAAAGGGAGGAACTTTTCATTTTACTGGGGGAATATTTCACCTTGGGGACCTCAACTTTAACTCAAGTGCATGGTTTGTGTACTTCATCACCTCTGGGTATTGATTAATCATGAGCCATGATGAGAAGATCTAGGGATAGATAAACGTATGCAGTTGCTGGAAACATATAGAGTAATGAAGCCTTTACTTGTTTTCTAACGGATCTGTCTGTTTTTTCTTTTCTTCACTCTGAACCTCACTGTGTACATACGTTTGCAAGTGTGCATTCTTGTGTGATGCTGTCCTGTGTTTCCGTTAGCTGTATTAAAGCATGTTATGCCAATGGTTCCTGCTAGCTGTCATTCATTAGCTGTGACTAATAAATGAAAGTATTTCTATAGTTTTGCAGGTTAGGACTAGTTTTTATAAAGAAATGGGCTGATAGGCTGTATAACATGGGTGCATAACTAGCACTTCTGTTACAGAAGGTCATATTGTTTTTCATTATTTCAGATTTAAACAGGGAAAGTGTCTGTCTTTGGGGAAGCTTATACACACTGCTGTACAGCAAATGTCTGGAAGTAACACATCTTACTGGTTTACTCTGACACTTCTCAAAATTACCAGAGATGGAAAAGTACAGCATACCTGTCATTTCATTCTTTAGATACACCAACTATTGAAGCCTGTAAGACACACACACATTTTTCACTTTATATATTGCAGTTTAAAATGAGGACTTTAAGGTGCAATATGTATGATGATGTAATCATGTTGTTGTTTATTAGTTAATAAATGGCAAAATGAACTAAATTCATAAACAGAATGTGAAGAAAAAGTGTTTTTGACGATATGTAAAAAGACATCTATGTATCGTGTTGCAGAGATATCTACTGAATTTAGCATGCTAACCAGCTAGCCCCAGCCCATCCTGTCATGTAATACTTTTTCACTACTGGAGACGCTCTTGGCAAGTAATGGAATGAAGTTTGATGCTGAATGTTTTTTCTGGACTGGTTATCTTACATATTACTCCTTTAAAGCCTAACTGCCTAGGACTTTATAAAACCATGAAATTAAACAATTTATACAATTTAAAAGAAATGTAAAAACGTGTTTTAGCTTTCTTTTCCTAATATGCATGTACATGTATATACTGTTCAGAAATTTTTTTCTTCTGATCAAATTATTGTTTGATAGTTTGATTTGACAGTAATATACTGCTGCTAATAGGTTGTCTTATGAAAATACAGTTTTGTACTGCACTTAAAAACACAGTACTGTCATTACAGCACCCAGATACTTATTGCTGTAAATATTAATTAAAGGAGGGATTTATAAAATGACACAACCTGATGAACTCATACTCCAACACATCACCAGACATGGTGTTACAGTTTGCACAGAAATACACAGTCCCTCCTTCTCCCCCTTCACTCCTTACTAGTCAAAAAAACTAGTTCAGCATCAACCTTTATCCCTTTACTCACCAAGAGCATCTCCAGTGGTGGAAAACAGGACCAATGTTAACTCTTATTTTGCTGCTAATTATATCTCTATATAACCTCTTTTGTTTTCTGCTGAACGATTTTTTTTTTTACAGATTGTGGGTGGTAGTGGTTGGTCATCAACAGCCTCACCAATCATTGCGTTTACTGTTTCTTTTTTTGGCTATCTCTCCGTAAATGATCTAACTGGGAGCATGGCCTCAGGGCAACAGTGCTACTTCTTTATCCTCTCATGTTGGACTGATTCGACTTGACACTACAGTGACTTGCCATTACCTTTTGAGGTGCAAAGTAATATTATCAGTCAGGACAGACTAGTTAGCATGCTAACTTCAGTAGATATCTCTGCAACATGACACGTCTTTGACACACACATTAAAACACCATTATCTTCATATTCTGTTGATAATTGTAGTTACTTTTGGAATGCTTAAAACTATAATTCTAAAAACCTTCAAAGTAACTACATGGAAAGCCTAATGAATACAGTTCTTCTGATTGTGTAGGCTTGTTAAACACTGCCCTCTTGTGGTGGGTGAACGTAAACCCAAGCAGATTTACCAGGACACTTCTCTAAATGCATTGCCAGAGACAGAAAACGTACAGCATAAATGTACTCAAGTGAAAGATGGGGCTCTGTTCTTTGCCAAAAACTTAATTATAATATATAAATGATAGTGTGGAGTGTGGAAAAAACATCTACTACTAATCTACTATATATCTACCTATTCAAGTACATAAAAGTATTGAAATGTATTAAGATAGTCCACACATTTAAGTACATTGTAATTACTTTAATGTTGTGTTAATGATACTGAGAGGTACCAGTCACTGTATGAACTCTTTTTGCCATTGTATGAACTCTTCCACTATTTGTGGAAGGTTTAATAGGAACTGGCTTTGATATGAATATCCTAATGTGAATTCACGGAGATGTTTTAAAAGAATAAATAAATAACTTTACTAATACTAAGCAATACTGAAAAACTGAAAACTCTCCTGACTCTTCAGGTTTGTAATGAGTAATAAAGGTCAAAATGAAAATGCTGTTAAAAGTTCAAGAATTCTGTTTCAGTGATAACTGAATAAAGAGGACCTTTCACAATAATAGTTTAATAACTTGCTATTTATAAGAAAAGCTTCTCATACTAAGTCACTTTATCTATTTTCAACTCACTCAGGAGCGCCCTCTAGAGTCAGACAAAACCATAAGACAGTTAAAAAAGACGTTTTCCTCACTACAATATCTCTGGTTCCACTGCTCTTCTGGGATTTTCCTTCGTGCCTCCTGCGACTCTCAAGAGGTCATGGCCTACAATTAAGGACCACTGGTTTACATTATATGTTTACAGCAAAATCCTGAAAAAGTAAATAGATGAAGTGCAAACAGGCTTTAAGACACTGTTCTCCAAATGTGGTCGTAGAGAGTGCAGTTCCAATCTGTATTCAGTAAGCTGCACGCCCCTTACTATAATACATCTGATCCAGCCAATCAGCGACTTAGGAAAAAGTTGATTAGCTGGAGCAGGTGTGGCAAAGTGTGGTTGAAACTAGGCTCTACAGGACCAGGGTTGGAGACCACTGCTACAGGATGAGGTTTGGAAAGCCCCAAATGAGGCACACAGAGATCAATAATGAGCAATAATGAGGACTGTCTGGGAATCACTGAGGACCAGTTTAAAAACCTCTCAGCATTTTCATTGTTGCTTTTCCTGAAGTTCTTGCCTGTAGGTTGGTCTGACAACCAGGCTATAACTTTCAAGTATTTCCTGAACAATGAACTTTAAAATGAGAACAAAATCCAATCCAAACAGTACCACACATTCTCCAGACAATTCGGTTTAATTCAGGAAAATTAATATTCAATTACAAAAGCATTTTCATCATAACGATAATTTACTCACTAACTCTGGTACATAGAGAATTCTTTGGCAATGAAGAAATACTCAAAACAAGAAACTGAGAAAAATTCACAAGTGCTGCATTTGAAGTTAAGACAAGCTACCACTGCCTGACCTGCTACTCTAAAATGAAGCTAGAAGTGCTCTCTGACTGCAGCGTCAACAAGTTATGCTCACAGAGACACTGGAAGAATTCAGCGATCCTGTCTATAGATTATAAGGTCGCTTACAAGTACATATGGCACATGCAAGAATAAGATTTTGAATGAATGAGGAGTGCAGGTCAGGAGTGGCAAGGACGAGGTAAAACGACAAAATGAAACAGCTTAGAGCTTCAGCAGATGGTCTTGCTTTGACTAAAGCGCCACACAATATGAGAAAAATGAAAAAACAAACTCAAGAGATCTAGGCACCCTAAGTCTTTAGCACATGTGAAATTCACTCCCCAGCCTCCAACATAGAAACTGTAGTGCACAATCTAGTGTTTCCCCCACTCATAAACACCAACAACAACTTGTAAAAGAAGTGGAAAGGTTTAAAAAGCAAGGAGAACAAACTGCAAAGAGGTCAGGTTCGAATGCCACTGCTTGAGGGGATGTAAAACCAATAGTGCAGCCATCAGTGGGGAAGATAACGCAATGAGCAGGTGCAAAGAACACTTCGTAACAAAAGCCGTAATGAGAGTTGAATTAGTGCATACATGCAAACGTTAGTGTGAACTTCATTAAAGTTTGCCCAAATAGGAACCACAAGACTGATCGAGATCTGTACGGACACATGCAGAGACAGTATTCCTATGCAGTCCCTTAGGATCTCAGGTCAGCAACTTGGCTCGGAGTGTTGGAAGCTGGGATCAAGCATGGAAAATATGGAGGGTCCTGAAGGACACATCTGAGGACAGTTGACATAGAGACATGATAGACATCCTGTGATTTGAAATCAGCTAACACTTTACTTCAATCCTGGAACACTGCATTGACATAGCTGTGCCATAAACATGCCGTGGCAGATGTCATTAGGAGTAACTAATGACAGATGCCATGATGTCCAATGTTGTGACAGTAAAATGCTGATACACTATGTAGCTGTCATGTACAACTACCAATAATGGTCATATGATGCAGGACATAATCTGTCATGACAATGCTCATGACATGTTTATGACATGGTGATGTCAAAGTTATGTAGCAGTGAATATTATCTGTAGTCTCCTTCATTGCTTCACAGTTTTTTTTTAATCTTTTCTAGCATTAACTCAGTTACAAATCATTAAAAATATCCTTCTCTCAATAATATTACAGATATTTTTTCTGTCTTACAAAACATACATACAAAAATCTAAATACACAATTCGTATTGTGCCTAAGGAGTGGAAGACCGCAATGGTGGATCAAATGCTTTCCGTTTTTCTTTCCTTTTCCTTCTTTTTAACCCTCACTCTGCCTTTTAGCAAATGCAACCAATCAGAGCTCAGCTCAGTCCAGATTCTGGAGTGGCCAGCCTTCATATCGGTATGGATCACATGCTAAAAACCACTAAACCAGCAAACACATTCCTCCTAGAAAAAAACAGCATAGACCAGCACTGGGTTGTGTTTTAGATGCTGGTATGGTGGCCACCAGCATAACCAACATGGCTTAGACCAACATGGACACTGTACTGGTCTGTGCTGTTTCAGTAGGGATTACATCCACAGACTTAAAGCCAATCAGAATGCTCTTCTCCTGCATTCGTCACACGGCTCACAATATGGGAGACACGGACATTCACTCGGAGAGGAGGCAGAATAGGTCACTCTTCAGACTTCTGACCATAAGGCTGCTGTCCACGCTATCCACATAGTGCACACGAGGACATAAAAAAGACACAAAGAAACGACGATGAACAGTTCCCACCAATCTCTTCCAATACTGGTGCAATAGTCCCATCATCATCATGGATAAAGGCGGAGAAGTGCTCAGTAAGAGCACAATACTGACAAAGCAAGGGAATATTTTTCCTACATGTCCAGCCACTAAAGGGCCCAAGGGAAGAGAGTCCACTGTCTCTTTGGGATTAGGGCGTGAAAACTCCATTACCCAGATTATCCCCTCTGGCCAGGAGCAGCACAAGGCAACAGGACCAAAGGCACAGCCTGCAAAATGATGATCACATGACAACTAACGGAATGGAAAACATTCACGCATCAAGCAGTGCGTCAGGAATACTGTTGTTTTAAGAGCACTGGACTGACTGCAGTCCATCACCGTTCCAGTCTCTTCACAGACAAGTGCCCCGCTACCTCTGGCCTGGGGTCAAAGGTCACAGGGTGACCTTACTGAGCCTGAGGGACAGGCTGGCACGATGCTGTGTGCGCGGGAGCGTGGAGCTGCAGCGAGAACGCAGCTGGACTGGCCGTCCTTCGGAGCCACGCACGCGAAGCACAAAGTCAAAGTTGGCGGAGGTGTTCATTGCGTAGAAGACGTTGGCGTTGTCTGGGATGACCAGCTCTGAGAGAGGAAGAGAGAGGGGGAAGTGTGAGGAGAAAACCAAAATGAATTTAAAAGCAGAATACAGCATTAAAGCCTTCCACACAGTCAGGTCCATAAACATTTGGATATCAACAAAGCTACTGTCATTTATTAGAGTTGAAATTAAATAATGAACATGAAAGATGCTTGAAGTGCAACTTTACTTTTGATTTTTAATTTTTTGTTGAAAGATTTTGGAATTATAACCATTCTACACACAACCTCACACTTTCAAGAGTTGAAAAGTAATCACAATTATAATACTATAATATAATACTGGTCACATGCATCTCATGAGAGAGGTGTGATCCCCTTGAAAAGACTGGTGCTAAAATTAATGCCGGGATCAGACTACACAATGTTTTAGCCTTTTGTGATGTTCACCATGTCAGATTAGGTGGCATCAATCATTGCCATGTCTTGGGTGGGAGACCTAACAATCATCAATCACGTACTTGCATGACTTCAAGAGGGAGGAGGGTTAAGTAACTGTTAATCATGGCTACAGAAGCTCTGATAGTGGTGGTTTTGTGTTCCGAAACAAAAAAAAAGAAAAAATGATGGTGAACTCTTTCCCTGGAGTCATAAGGGGAACAGTATGATCACTAAATGTACATTAAATGTAGCTAGATACCAGGTTTGCTATATGTAAAGGCACAGGTATTGTTGCCACAGCTGCGACAGCAGCATCCCTCTTTCCCTTTGCCATGTTTACGTATATGCACTGGTGAGCACTCTGTCCACCTAAAGGTTAACCTCAAGTCACACATCATAGGAGATGCCAAACTAGGCAGGAAAGTTTTTTTTTTTTCTGACCTGTTAAGACTTTTCAGGGTGACATGTGGCGTCCCAGACACCACACTGCTGTTCTTTGATTATGTCACACTACACTACATTCCCTGTTCGTTCGGGCCCCAAAATGGACATTTGCTTTAAGAAAATTGCCTGAATTTGTGTCATCTGAGCCCAGCATAAGGTAACTGGCTGGTCAAACAAGTTAAAGTGATGCATGTAATGTTTTGTCAGAGGTACTCATCATCATCATCAGCAGCAGCAGCAGCAGCAGGAGCAGCAGCAGCTTCATTACCGTGTATATATACGTCCTTACAGGGACAGGATGAGGTATGGAAGAGGATTTGTAGCTCAAATTACCTCTCTCATCTGAGATGACCTGGACCAGCTCATAGGCATCTCCCTGCTCCTCATCCAGGTTGTGCTTAGCCATGGCTCTGCTAATCACTGCTGGGGTTTTGTCCTGGTTGGTTAGCTAGATAAAAAGATCACATAGCCAAATTATCTAAAAGAAAATTTACAACTGGTGTGAATAAAATTAATTTACAACAACAATAACAACAACAAGAACAAACAACTAACCAATATGCTCTTGTATAGGTTTCCATTGCCCTGCTCCAGGCTGACCCTAATGATGCAGGTGTCGTGGGCCTGGGTGTTGTATGCAGGGGGCAGGCAGGGCAAGCTGGGAGAGGTTGGGGAAAGTGGGATGACTGAGACACAGCGACGATGAATGCAGGGGGCGGAGCCTGGTAGCGTAGGAGAGGCAAGAGATCCTGGGCCGCTTGCAGAGGACGAGGAAGTGTCCATGGAGTGAAGAGAGGTACACGAGGAAGACTCAGACATCTGGACATGGGAGAGACATGGGAGAGTAGAACAGGTTCAACATTAAGCCACAGTTATGGTGTGGGATGACATGAAGCTCAGTAAAACCCACTTAACCTTACTAAAACCAGCCTTGGGTGGCCTGGAAAATATAATATGATAAAATAAACACCAGTGCACAATAAATAATCATTTTCAAATAAAATGATAATGACAATAAACAGTTCTTCACAAACCATGTGTTTTCAATAGTCAGTGACTGTGTGAATATAGGCTATTTTACAATGGCGTTAACCATTGCTCAGCCACTAAGATTTTAGAACCAAAACTATTCAGCTTTTTAAAGCCAGAGGAGACACAGGAGTCTAGGTCAGATTTAAAAGTTAGGGGAGACTAAGAATTCTAGATCACATTGAGGGCTTTTACATGCACCAATAAAATGATCATTATCTGACGTCTGCAGTTAATGCAATTTTCCAGTGGTCATGTAAACAGTATACTTCAATTTCACAGATCAAATTAAAAGCTGTTTTGGATTTCAATAAATCTGATTACTGAAGTGACTGTAAATATGCTGAACAAATTACTACCAAAAAATATTTTTCTGTTATCAGATTACAATGCATAAGCCAAGCATAAACACTAAATTGCTGGGACAGCATCTGAGCTGATTAGTGATCCTTCTTTTTAACACCGAGCATGTTAGTTATGTGCATTATGACAAGTTTAAAGCATGTACCTTCTTCATTTGTGTGTGGAGATTGCGTGTGGGCGTCATGCCCTCGCTGTCCGAAGGGCTTGAGTCGCTGGAGGACACGCTGACTGAGTCCATGCTTTCTCCTGAGCTGCCAGTAGGAGGCGACCTGGGCGTTTCTCTGACAGGGGAGCTTGTTGCCGAGGCATCATTTCCCAAGAAAAGCCTAAATGATAGCAAAGAGACTGCAGTTAGTACAATACAAACACAAAACATTCAACAGTAACTGAAATGCTAGAGAACTGTTTGGTTCTCTTGACTGGCATTACAACACCTGCATTCAGTTTCTCTCAGAACATCAGTGTACACTAATTAACATGATGGTCTCCATTGAAAAGTTGCAGTGCTGCGTAGTTTAGAGTATTAAGGTGCTAGCACGCCTAACAGTGAACTGTCCAGTGCAATGGACCTCCAATTTAGAGTTTAGATCTTGCCAACTGCAAAAGATTTTTAGTCTCAGGAAGTTTACATTTTGTTCCTCACATACCTGAGGCAGGAAACCAGATTCTACAAAACGTGACTACCTGCTTAGGGTTTGAAAAACTCGAATTATGGGTGTAAAATTGCCTGGATGCATTGCAATGCATTAGTTTGAAGCTGTTGATTATACTGCTCCATTATATTCTATGACAACAATACTCAACAAAAAGTACATCTATTATCTGGTCAACATAAAATTCTCAGGACTTATAGTCAAATGCAAAAATTCACCCAAAGCTTGGTGTATTGTTTTTATTGTCCCTGTTCCACTATACAAAGCCCCATTTATTTTTTAATAATTCTGAATCACAATATTCACTGCAAAAGAATCTAACTGAATTGTGACAAATCTAAGATACCATGACATACAGAACTGATTCTTAAAGAATCGTAATCACGTGGATGGCCATGAGATTTACAACCCTAGTTGGAACAGAATAATGTGGAGGACTGGCCTTGTACTACTGCCCACTCTTCATGAGGTTTAGTGTAATTTACAGGACTTTACAGGAGTACTCACAGACTCAGTCTCTTCACCATGCTGGTGCGAGATTTGGGTGATGTGGGACTGCTGTCTCCCAGGCCTTCGATCTCACAGGACAGAGCATAGCTACAACACAACAGATCACAATCAGTTCCAAACTTGTACTGTATATGTGTCAGCCCTGTTTCTAAAAACCCTTTTAAAATAAATGTCCAGTGACACTTTCAAAAGCTTCTCCAAGGTCTTAATTAGCAGTCCAGCATGGCCACAGCACTGTACAGTTTAATGATCCTCTTGCATGAACACTCCTAATTCAGATCATTTGTTAAATGTTTTGTCTGATTTTGGAAAGGAAAGCATTGAACAGTCCAAAACTGCAACCTTCCTCAACTGGCAGAAAAAACACTGACATTAA
The DNA here is from genome assembly GCA_034552555.1 of Semaprochilodus insignis. NCBI lineage: Eukaryota > Metazoa > Chordata > Actinopteri > Characiformes > Prochilodontidae > Semaprochilodus > Semaprochilodus insignis. The sequence continues at coordinate 14,248,457 of CM067484.1, read as the reverse complement.
CCGCTAGATCAGGGTTCGTTAGTTCAGGCCCTGAAGGCAAGCATGCAGCAGAATTTGGTAATTCTATTCACTACAGCAAGTAACAGATAAGTCAAACAAGGCGAGTAAGAACCCTAAGACTTTGAATTTGATTGAATGTTGTTGCTGAAAGTTTACAACAGATTATAATTCTTATCTAAACAAAGGGAATAATGAAAGAGTAAAGGCGTTTACCTCTCTTCCTCTGTGTGTTGGGGTTGGGTTTTAAACCAGCGCAGGAAAGTTGTGTCAGGGTTGAGGCAGTAGCTGTTACATGCAGACTGCAAGAGCTTGATCTGAGCAATCACCTCAAACTCCTGCACAGACAGAGAAGAGAGAGAGACAGAGAAAGTCAGAAAGTCCATAATGATTTACACTTCATGGTTACTCTTCAAACTCGACAGAAAAAAGAAAAGCTCTCACCCTTCTCCTCTTCTCAAAGTTGATAAGACCACCCTGTGAAAGACAGAACGAGATCCGCAGTCATGATCAAAGTCTCAGATGCTTTTACACCATTACGATCCAGCAGCAGATCCGAATTCTAACGCCACATGCACTTTTTCCTCTCTTTATTCTGTCTCTGTATCACTGTATCAGTATAACTGATGTGAAAGTTGCACAGGCACTTATTTTCATGAGCTAAAGATTCTGACAACTGATATCATCCAGTAAAAGTTTAGATGTGACAAAATAATAGGTTTAGTTGGGCGGTGCTTATTGCATATCAGAGTAAAAATACCATGAAAGTTATGGCACATTTTATTATTAATTTGTTCGCCAATATGTTCAACTGGACAGAAAAAATAACTGTACAGTAACATGTGCATAGAAACGCCATATTTAATTCTATTCACCATAGTGGAACTTATGTTCATTTAGAAATCCAACATAGCATGCTATCCGAGGGGTGCTCAGTCTACATCTGTGTGCATAACTGTGATCACACTATAATCTACCACTCTACACATCTTACCTCCACCAGGTCGGGCAGTGCCGTGTCCAACATTGTCAGGTCAGTGAGAAAGGTACCAAGGTAGGGAATCGTCCCCTGCATGGCGCCCTAGAAGAAGCACATGAGGTGGTACATTAATGAAACATGACCAGATCCAACTTGGCATTAATAAAACCCCCCACAGCACAAGCATAGTTTGTTTTTATGACCCAAGCACATCATTTATAGGAGCAAATAAAGTCAACATGACTTGATCCTAGATCAGCTGTTCAGTACTCTTTTAAATAAATCTTCCCAGCGCAATAAATCCCACAGCCTTTCACAGCTGGAACCAGTTTAGAAATCATGTGCTCTACTCAGGCCCTTTCGTTCCTGATATTTTCCACCTGTATTGAGAGATCTGATCATCTGAAGAAACTGTAAGACGTGTAGTTGTTTATACATGGCAGCTCTTTGGGTCTCCAGTGATCACTATTTCTTGTCTGCATACATGTATGAGCTGTTAAAAGGATTTAGATCACATGGACATAACTTATGAACGAACAAGAGAAGAGACCAGAAAGAAACAATACACCTACATTAGTCTGTGCTGTGATGACCGATTTGATTGGGTAGTTCTTTGATGACATTGCATCAATTACCTTTAGTGTTCATACTGCAAATGTTATGTCATGTGATCATCCCAAAATCTTAAGAGAGTTTAAGAGTTTGGATAACAGGGCAACTCTGAAATGCACAGGGCCTCTCTGAAACGCACCTTGTTCACAGCCAGGCTGGCACTGTGTTACTGACTTATGATCAGATCACCGAATCTGCTAAAGCTACATGTGACCATAGGTTTCTGCATAAATACACACTATAAAGCTGGCCATCTTGCATTTCATGCCATCTACAAATCCACCTCTAATCTACACAGAACCATGTAGTACACGCTCACACCTATCCAACCTACCGCCTCTTTCTGCAGCTGCAGTCTCTTCTGGGAGCGTTTCTGATGCTCTTTGGCACAGTTCTCCAGACTGGCAAATTTCGACGTACCCTCCTGTGGAGGTAAGGAATAGTTAATATTTAAAGATTTAGTTATTAAAATCTTCTAACATATAATCTGCTACTCAGCTTAAACAGTTACCTGATACCAACTATTTCTATACTCCAACTAGAAGATACAGCCATTAGCAACATTAACACTCACCCTCATCAGCAGTTCTCGGCTGGTCAGGTAATTGTCCTGGTCAGAGAAAATGTCTGAGAGCTCCTCAAACATTTGCATGCTGTCTCTGCAGAAGAAAACACAGAAAAAGAAATTAGAGGTGAACTTGAGTGGACGACAGGGGTTATACAAATTTGTACTTAATCACTTCTGAAAAAAAAATGTGGCTATAGCTTTATGAGGGGACTAAAGAAGCTCCAGAATGTATTTTTTTACTTTCAATCAGTGATAAAGATCAAGTGATGTCTATAGAGTCAACACAGTTTCTGATTATCACCAACATCAAGTGAGATCAACACTGTCTGAAGGTTCCACCAATTAATTGTATGTCACATATATCACATGCAATCCATTGTTCCAGCTTTTGTTAGTTTGCTGCTCTCCAACTGTCCTCCTGTAGAGCTACCGCTCCACAGAGTCTAGCTCCAACCACAATCTGCCACAGCTTCAGGTAATTAACTTCTTCAGAAGCTCCTGATTGGCTGGATCAGATGCATTAGTGTTAGGGGAGGGGAGGGGAGGGTAGGGCAGTCTGGAACTAAACTCCACAGGGCAGTAGCTCTCCAGGAGGCAAAACAGGAAAATGCCTTAATGGCAAAAAATAGAAACGACCTGAACAACGCCTAGCAGATGAGACAGAACTTAAATTCACCTTGGATTAGCGAGACCTTTCCTCAGAAATGTAAGCTCTGTAGGATGGTCCTTATTAACTTAAGCGCCTTTTAGACATTGAGTTATAACTTCTTTCAGATTTCATCCAACAACAAAATCTAATCTAAAATGCAGTACAAATAAACAATCTACGATAGTTGGAATAGGACACTGCCCCAGGAACTACGGGATATCATTATAGCTCAGAGGTACAATCCATTGGAAGTCATGTTGAGAGTGAAAGCTAGATTGCTGCTCCCATCCACTAACAAATCCATGATTGAGAGGATAAAACAGAAAACAAATCACTTTTAGTAGAGAAACTATTTCCATAAACACTCTTATAACTGAAAATTGCTATGTGGTTCTTGACTTGGATATGATGGAATGAACTGCCACAATTTGAAGAACCTGCAGTTTTTAAGAATAAACAGTTAACTTTGCACAAAGTCCCAAGAGGAAGCAGCTGTGAGGAAGTGCTTTTAATATTTCAGATTGGAAGAGAGCCTTGGTGGGCAGAATGGAAACTCACTTGTGTACACAGGCCCAGGCTCTCTTTAGCCTGTAGATGGGGTTGGACTGCAAGGCAGAGACGACAGCTTTAAGAGAGGAGAAGTTCTTGCGGATTCTACACTCCTGAGAACACAAAACAAAAGCTGGCTCATACGACAGCTGTAAATCCTTCACCTAAAATACATACTAGGATTGCTAACAGAGACAGCTGGAGCTATTGGTCAGGAAGGTGTAGCTGCATACAGAACTTCATGCACAGGATTCATTTACATGTTAAAGGTATACTTGAGCACTGGGATGGGCTCTAGCATTCAACCCACAACCCAGGAAAATAAGACCATCATATTAGAATTATCCTGGAAATAAATCTGCGGCAAACTGGCTTTTTATTATATAATAAAACAACTGACTATACTTTTGTCTTGAGCAACAACAAAGCTTCTTTTTGACCCAGTTACCAAAAACTAAGACTTTCTTAAAGGCAAGATTTTATTAAAAGACACAGAGTTCCATTCAAACACAGAGGTGAGCTATAAATAGCGCGTGAGCATGCACACCTGTGCCACGTCAATCCAGCGCTGGATGACCCGAGCACGCAGGTGCGGGCGTAGGTGACGTTGGCGGAGGACGGTGCTGACCACACAGCCGGCCACTGCGTTAAACTGGGTTATGGTGGCGCGGACGGTGGGTGCAGCCTGCTTATTCTCCTTTTTGTCCCGCTGGGACCACACGGAGCCCAGACAGTGGTGAGGGATCACCTTCTTAAAAAGCAACTGAAACACACACAGGGACAAGAACAACAATAGTCAAATCCAATAATCCTTGATTCATCTGATATATAATAACTTTATATGCTATATTAATTCAGGACCCCTCACCGCATCCATGTAGGTGAGTTGTTCTGCCACCAGGTCGGCCCCGAAGGACAGGAAGTCCTCCTGTACTTCGATCTCCACCTCCTCATCTTCTCCCAGGCAGAAAGGGCTGTTACCATGGAAACCTCCTGTGGATGGGATAGTGGGGAGTGAGAACAGATTTGAGTCGAGTAGGAAAAGTTTGTTGACATATTGGAGGGTGTGGACAGATGGATGGACAGATGGATGCATTCAGAGTTAGCATAAACTTAAACTAAACAAGTAGATGAAAATAAACTGACAAGTAGAGGAACTGAGGTAGAGAAAGTCCAGCAAAGAGAGTGAGGAAACAAGTAAACACAGGCTACACACCCCAAGTTAATTAATGCCCTTTAATGTATTCAATTCCGCCCTCAGAGCAGATGGGATGTGTGCATGTACACTTTGGTCATAGTAAAATGGATCAGTATGTGGAACTAGAGCTTTCTGTGAGCTACCGTATTTCCTATCCCTGTATAAATGAATCTCCATGCTGCCTGGATGTCTGGATGCACCGTTTCTCTGTATTAAAAGGTCAATTCATCTTCTGATTTGTATTTTAATGCGGCTTTTGGTGGTTGGGTAGTGTAAAATCTCCTCCTGGCAACCAGACAAGAACTTTTAAGCACAGGGATAACAGATACATGGAGGTTAGTGGACAGTTTGACATGGCAATTGGACAGACAGGAGACAGACTGACCCTCCATGTCACTCTCCAGGCCAGCCTGGCTCTGCAGCTGCTCCAGCAGGCTCTGTGCCCGGCGCGTGGGCTCTGAGCTGGGCATGGCCTTCTGCAGGAAGCCCAACACCCTGCTCAGACTGGGGTATGACGGCGGCTCCTGGAAATCCTCTGGACACTGATCCAACCATGCTCGTAGGATGGATGCTAACGCACTGGGGGAGGAAGGATGCAGGTAAGGAGGTCATAGAGAAAGAGACAGAAAAAAGGAATTGTTTTAAACCCCACTGATTAATGTATGTTATTGTTATTTGCTTTTATCATTTCTAGTATGATAGTCCATAGTTTAAAATGTGTGGTTGAAGATACAGTGAAAACAATCTAATGACAGACAGACTGACTAAAGATGTGCTAAAGGTTCGAACACCCCTGTCAAATTACATGTTTTAGAGAAAAGTTCACTTCTGTAGGGAACACAGTTCAATATGGCAAACTATGCAAATTATGCAAATATTACAGCACAATTTCTATCCATTTGCCAAGTTTAACATATTATGTAACATACACGTTTGACATACTACAAAATAAAACATGATATATTTAAACGTTGTATTTTCCAAACCAATATTTATAATAATATTATACAGAAATTCAACAAATATACACCTACTGGCCACTTCATTAAGTAGACCTCCTTGTATCTATACTCACTGTCCATTTGATCAGATTCATATTTTAGTTTTTAGCACTTTTCAGTTTTAGAGTTACAGATTAGTCCATCATGTAGTCCATCAGATTGTAGTTTCTCTGCATACTTTATTAATCCCCATGTCACCCTGTTCTTCAATGGTCACAACTCCTACACAGGACCATCACAGAGCAGGTATTATTTGGGTGGTGGGTCATTATCAGCACTGCAGTGACACTGACACAGTGGTAGTGTGTTAGTGTGTGCTGTCCTAGGGTGCGTGGATCAGACACAGCAGTGCTACTGGGGTTTATAAACACCTCAGTGTCACTGCTGGACTGAGAACAGTCCACTATCCAAAACTATCCAGTCATCAGTGTCAGGAGGACAGCGTCATGTGACCAACAATAAAAGGCTAGAGGACAACCAGCTTAAACTGCTCTGCTTTTTCACAGTTTCACTTTTAATGAACGATTCTCTGAATTAATGAGTTGTCCATGATCCATACAGTAGCCACACAGCGTTACTCATGACTTCCTTAACTCCACCTTTTCCCCTAAATTGTCTAGTTCAATAAAAAAATGTTGTTGCAGCATTTTTCAGTGCTTCCATGGAATGTAGTCAACTTTCAAACTTCAACCATAGAAGCTCTATTTATAGTGTGTACAGGGACTACTGTATAATTACTGCAGGGAGCAGAGGACCATTACTGCAGAGTGCACAGGAAAAATACTGCAATCAGTGAAGTATATATATAATATAACTACAAATAGCACAGAAAAGATTACAATTCAATAATGAATTATAGTGGAATCATGTACAATAGTACAGTACAGATATTAAATAATTAATAGTAGAAAGTACCAGTGAATTATTAGTAATTAGTAGCAGACAGACAAGCAGACAAACTGGCAAGCATACAGACATGCAGGCAGACACGAAGGAACACAGACAGGCAGGGAGGAATACAGGCAGGCAGGGAGGGAGGTACACAGGCAGAAAGGGAGGCGTACAGGCAGGCAGGGAGGTACACAGGCAGGCAGGGAGGTACACAGGCAGGCAGGGAGGTACACAGGCAGGTAGGCAGACAATAAAAATAGCACAGTTATTGCAGTGTGTACAGTAAAATGAATATAGCAGATTTAATTCTGTGAATAAAGTCATAATGGTTGTTGTGTGTGGACTGTAGAGCAGAACTAAACATCACTCACGTTCTCACAGCTCCTCTGCTTTCTCCGTTTCTCTGCTGATTGCTTTCCCCGCTGCAGTCCTCCATATTCCCATACCTGTCAGAACACCCATACACCTGCGCATCAGTCTGGAGCATCTACAGCTACAGCACAGCATTCTAGATATATGATAAAGCCTTATATGATTCATAAGATTCATAGACCACTGGCAGTAAGGTGTCATTGTAATTCATTACCATAAAGCAGCCTGCTCCAGTCAGCACTTCTCAATCTAATCAGCCTAAATATATGTTTAACTGTCCTGTTAGAACTCCTTCCCCCACAAATCAGGAATATACAGTCAGGTCTATAATTAGTTGGATGTTACAAAGTTAGTGTTATTTTAATATCTACCACAGCATACTGGAGTTAAAATTCGAACAAATGAAATGAATATGAGCTCAACGTGCAGACGCTCTACTTTAATTTAAGGGTATTTGCAGTTTGCATTTGCAAATCCTGTGTACATTGTAGGAACAACAACCATTTTTAAATGCGTGGGTTGAAATCCCTTTGCAGTCAAAGGCTGCCTTGAAGCTGGGAATCCACAGACATCACCAGACGCTGGGTTTTTCCCCTGGCAATGCTCTGCCAGGCCTTTACTGTCTTCAGTTCCTCATTGTTCTTATGATGTTTTAAATTCAGTTTTGCCTTCTGTAAATGAAATGCATGCTTGATCTGATTGAGGTTAGGGAACTGCATAGGATTATGGGACTGAATATACTTTAAACAATATCAGATCTCAATATGGTCCAATAATATTTCATTGTGAAAGAGCTAATATGGTAAAAAACAAGGTTTGACCAGACAGCTTCAACATGTCCTCTGCCCTGTTTCTGTTTTTTGTTTTTGCTTATTTGTAAAAAACAAGATAGCTTTACTAAAGTTTAATAAAGTTTATCTTTACTAAAGTAAAGGAGCTCAGGAAAATGGTCTCGGCCAAGTAGGCAGTCAAAACTGGGCACAAGCTCAGCTCCTGAAGTAGTCTCTAGGCATGGACTTGGTTTAGTTTGTGCAGAGGTTTTGATTTGCGTGAAATGTCTCATGACTTCTTTACACAGTCCAATATTGTGCACTGAGGATATGTCTGATTCAGGGAATGTTATTTCCATCAAAGTTGACGACACACTTCAGCACTTGCTGTAATGGTCTTCCTCCTGTACGTTCTGCACTGTCTATTTACGTCATGCACAGTCCAATTGTTTCTCCTGCTCTAAGTCATTAGGTAATTTTGAGCTGTATTAAAGCAGGGAAAACACAAAAGTCCTGTCCTCAGCTCTAGAAAGCACTGGTATTTTGTATGTCGTATTGAAAGTGTTACTGTTTCATTAGAACAAAAGCTTGGCGGAACACCTGAGCTCCACTGCACTGCACTGTTTAGTCTAAAGTAGGCAGCACTCTATTGTATGCGCATACTGTCTGGAATCACTTCGCACTTTATTATAGATATTAATTTATTGCTTTCTTGTATACAATAATAGCTTATATAACTAGTGCTGCACCCTCTTCTAGGCCTTCGGAGAGTTTTATGTTTTGCATACTACATGTCTAAATTTTTAGTTCATTATATTTCATATCATTATACAGCTTGTATTTAGATTATGAGTACAGTAGTACTACTCTTATTTCATTAAGTTTTGGATGGAAACAAAAGTTAAAAATGGCAAACGTCGTGTCATTTAACTGAGAACAGATAAAAGTAGTAAAAATAGTAAAGTTCCTGGCCATTACTGGAACCTCTTCAAATCTGAATTACTATTAAAACCTGTCCAGTATCAAAAGTCCTCCAGATGCAGGTGTACAGGCGTGGCATGCAGTATGGGTTTGTTTTGTCAGGTGCAACATGATGGAAGGTAGTAACAACACTCCAGGGACTTTTCAGCCATTTAAGAGAAACAAGTCTGAAGTAAGTCTGAACATATTTTGGTTTTTATAAGAGTAAATCTAAATGAAGATGGTCACCCTGTCTGCAGAAACGTTACCAGCATTAAAATAATAAATTCTGATGTTTTGATATCATATTAAGCCAAGTCTGAACTGAATTAACATAAAAAACATAATAAAACATTTAAACCTTTCATGTTCGACTGTTGAAACTGTTTTAACATTTACTGTTAATGCACATTTGCCTTCCTATGTTTGTACTATTGTAGTGTTTATGCAAATTAAAAATGCTAATTGTATTTGTGGTTTACGGTATAAAACTTGGTAAAATGATTTCAGTCTATTTTGAGCATTTGCAGCACATTTTACCATTACTGTAATAACACTAGTGACATTATTTTGGTCACTATAAGTATGATTTTATACTTTTATATTATTCAATATCTAAAAATACAAAGGCTTTTCAGACGTTTGTTTAATATTTCAAACATTTTGGTAGTTATATAATATGAAACAGTAACAATATATTTCCAGTATTTTTTCAGCCTCAGTATCCGAACACCACTTTAAAATACAATCAGTTCTGGACAGTAGTTTTAGCTTTCTCGGATTCTGATTTTAGAATGATCTACAGCTCTACGCATCAATCTCAACACTAAGTGTGATTCCGAACTTTGGTTGGAAGTGTAACGTGTGCAGTCCTTCATCACACACACACACACACGCGCACGCGCACGCGCACACGCACACGCACACACACACACACACACACACACGCACACACATACACATACACAAAGCGCACACTCACTTGTCCAGCAACAGCTGCAGGACACTCTGAGTGCTGGCAAAAGTCCTGTATGTGGACAGGAAGATGCTGGTGTAGGTGAGGTCATTATCTCCAAATGCTGTTAGCAGCGTCTCCACAAGCCGCTCCAGTGTTCCTGCACGAATACTTCGGATTTTACATGTCTCTAACTGACTGACCGTATGACCTGGAGGCAAACGGTCACCCTCCGCCTGCAGAGAGAGAAAGAGACAGAGAGAGAACAAAAACAATCAGAACTCATTATTATTCTTTATATATTCTTATTATAACCATTTCCAACGTCATTTATTCCTTCAAATCATACAGGCTGTTGCAAGTCAATTTGGACCATTTCTATTGGCCCATTCATCATGAAATGTTCACACAGTTTGCTTCCAAACACAGAAACAGCATAACATTTAATTGTTTTCCCACATCTTCCAATCCGAAAACTCACAGACTAAAACTACAGACTGTCTACAACACTCCTCATCACTTCAGTGTGAATGGGCGGGGTTAAACTGGGCAGTCATGTGGGAATCTGTCCCATAGGCAAATTCAATATGGGCTCTTTTAGCAGCTTACCTTCTATATATAGACCACAGAGTGAACGTTATGTTTTGAAACTTCAACAACATTTACACGGTTCATTTTAGTTTATGTACTTATTTTTTAGATTTAGGCTTCATGAAGCACTACGTCACTGTTTGCTGTGATGTGCCTGAGCAGTGCGCGTGTGTTTGGAACTGAAGAAGCGAAAGGAGACAGAGAATAGCCTTGGCGCTGCTGGCACGCTACAACAGGAAACACTCCAATCTGCTTCTAATCAGAGCTCCCTTTTCTCCACCCTCCATTTCTGTCTCTAACACGCATACATGCACAGCCAAACGCGGCCATGAGCCGACAGGTCTTCCAAAAAACATTTCATTAGATGAAAAATGTGAAACAATACCTGTAAAAATAACTATAAGATTAGACTACAGCACTGCCCCCGTCACAACCTGGTCTGGCAGTAAGCACTGTGACCCGGATAATTTTATTTTTAACTTTTTTTGTTCTATTTTAGCTTTTATGATATCTCTCATAAGTAATGAGTGAAAGATTCGTGCTGGCTATAAAGCGAAATCTATTATGTTCTCGTGTTGTTTTAGAGGGGTGTTGGCATGAGGGAAAAGAGATTCAAAGGTTAAAACAACAGACACATACTACTGTACATCAAGCCTTACAACCAAAAAGGCTGAACTACTCTCAGATTAACACAAACCACTTACAGCTTTTAACGATTACAAACTTTGGAGCTAAACTTGATATACAGTTTTGAGTTTTTCTAAATGTTTTGGAGCATTCTTTCAAAGTGTATGTAGGCTTATGCTCCAGAAATACTCCAATTTCCAACCCTTAGTATCAAAAAGCCAGTTTTGTTAATGCGCCTTTAAGACTAAAACATGTGTATATGAGCTCTGTTGTGATTGGCCAACCTCTATTTTGAAAAAAGCAGACCCAGCTGAATTACTCTATTATACCTTCATCGTCACAAAAACAATAAAAAATAGTCCATTTCCATTTTCCAAAATAGCATAAAAAAGCATATTAAATGCTAGCCCTTCCAATATCCACATTCCTCTAGCCCGGATGTATTCTTTAGTCATCACACCAATTAACATCATATCAACTGCATGACTAAGTAATCACAAGCTGCATCAAGTTCTTGATAATGCTGCATAGCTGAAAACAGCAGCCACTCTGAAGCCACCCTGAGTCTTTTTCTGGTGACATTCAGAAACCACATAAGCAAGCCTGTTTGAGATCACGTAACATCTCAAAGCGGTTAACTAGTGGGCTATAAGCTTACAACGCCTGTAAGTGCAAAATATAAAGGGTTATTAATGTGGGAAACAACATCACTTTGCTGAAGTATAAGATCTATGCAGAATGTAAACAGTGTTTAAAAATGAACGTATCGTTCATTCAGTCCATTAAGTGCACATATGGAAACTAAGCTGCAAGTTTTGAAGGTTCGGTTTTTGTGATGCCAGCAGAACCAGATGACCTACATATATCCATCCATTTATCCTGCAGCAGTTTAGCTCCACTCATTCACACTTGAAATTGTATAGAGTACTTCGGTCTGGACTGCTTTTTGAAAGAGACATAATTCAGGGTAGCCAATGAGAGCAGAGCTCAGTTACATAGATCAGTCTTAAACGTCCAGTAACAGGCAGCCTGTTTAATTCTAAGTGACAAAGAGAGGCTATGGTCAGGTAAAATGGTCAGATAAAAATGACTGATTTGGTTCGTAAAGCCATTTGGGGCCTTTAAGAAGTAAAGTTTGTTTTGGCTTCACCAAACACATCTTGGTGAATAAACTATGTTCTGGGCTGTGTTGTTTTGACTTGATAATTCACTGAACTGTCTCTTTAACATCCTCCACTGTGAATCTGGGGGTGATGTAACTACACTGTGATCCAGAGCTGCTGCTCAGTTAAGACCTGCACCTCTGCAGTGCCGTTTCTGCAGTACAGAGTAAGATTGCTGCAGTAAATAACTGAGTAAGTCAGCCGGGATTGAAGGCTTCCTCTTACCCCGAGCCATCGCGCTCCTTTGTTGGCGGCCTGCTGGATCTGGACCCTCTTGAGCGTGACGCTGTAAACGGCCCCCTCCTCCACCTCCTCCCCCCAGTCCTGCACTGAACTCTGTGGGGGAAGATAATCAGCGTTACACCACCGCACCACAACAAAAACCCCACTGCATTATGCAACTTTTCTCAGGCAAATAAATGGATAATGACTCCAATGTTACGACTAGGAGAGTTAGAGTAGGAGAAAATAACAAGACAAAATAACCTACGTAGGAGCATGACAAGAAGAAGTGATAGAGAGAAAAGAGAGAGTAAGTGGAGTTATGAAAAAGAGATCAAAAGCCAACAACAGAGAAGGAAGGAACAAGCAGGAAGAAAAGAAGACACGAGATGTGATGAGAAGAGGGAATCTCACAATAGAAACAAAGAAATGAGAAGAGGAGAGACAGCAGAAATGAAAAAAATTAAGAAGAAAGAAATAAAAGAAAGAGAGAAAGAAAAAGAAAGAAATGTGAAGAAACAATGAAAAAGGGAAAAAAGAAAGAACGATGGAAAGAAAGAAGCAATATGAAAAAAAGTGATGGCATGAAAATACAAACTCGCGCACACACACCCACGCACGCACACACACTCGCGCGCACACACTCGCGCGCACACACTCGCGCGCACACACACTTGCAGTCAGTGTCTGTTTCTGAGTTTGTGTGGGTTTAGTTGTCAGTGGAGCACTGTGTGCTTTCATCACCACCATCTCCTTTCTAACAGCAGCATCACAGAGCGATGAGAGCAGCATTAGTCACAGTGAAACCCCACCAATCAGAGAGATCAGATACACCCCCGCACATCCAACTGTAAACACACACTCAAGATGCATGATGATACTCAGTAATAATGACACATACCATGCTGTTCTACTCATACTGTATTCTTCATCACGCACATCTGCTGTATTCTACTCACACATGCTACAGTTCACCACGATATGGAGAAATCCTTCTTTCAGCTGAAAATCATTTAACCCCCAGTCAATCAGCTGAGACATGTTTGGGGTTCACTTCTTTACTTTAGCTTCGGACCGATGAGGCTAATATTGCTAATTAACACTAGGAGTCAGTAGCCACCCAAATCTTTTCTGTAATCTAATTCCTTATCCTTCCTAATGCATCCAGCTTTCCATTAAAGGAGCAATTTGTAAGATGATGCATCCTGTGGTATTCATATTCCAAACAATAAGGGTAAACATATCACCGGAAAATGTGAATCCCTCCTCCCTTCTCACTCCTTACCAATTCAGCATCTAACTTCATCCCTCTACTTGCCAAGAGTGTCTCCAGCGGTGGAAAGCAACAACAACATTTTGCTTGTATTTATATCACATCTTTTGTTTTCTACTGAACGAGATTGACAAGAGGTTAGAATACACCGTCAGCAGCAGTGATGCTTCTTTAACCTCTTTGGTGGACTGATTTGACTTAACGCTACAGTGACTCACCATCACTTCTTGAGGTACACAATGGTATTACAAGCTGGGGCTAGGTGGATATCAAGGTAACTTCAGCAGAAGCCTCTTCAACATGATACTTGGACATGCCATCAAAACTCCCATACAAATCATTCCTTTAGTGTTGCGCAGACTTGTGGACAACGTGGAAGCAAAATGTGGACAGTGTCTGATCAACTGATCAACTACATAAGGAAGAAAACATAATTTTTCATAAGGTGAAGGTCCCTAAACAATAGATTTGAGGTGGGCAATATGGCAAAAATACTATATCGCAATACCTCAACAAACTTTCATGATGTGTCACAATTTTCTTTTCAGATATTTAATAAGTTGGAGCAAAGAAGAAAGAACCAGTAGAGCTACATTAACAAAGTACTACCAAAAACTGTGACTACATAGACTACAATAATTGTTATTCAATATACGTAAACTGTGATACTGTGTTGCACAATATTCTGTTAAACAGGTCTAATTTTGTAATGAAACATGCAGATGGTCAGTGCTATACACGTACTGATGATATACATGATATACATACATTATCATATTGCACAGCCCTAGTACAGATTTAAATGAGACATCATAAACAGACTGATGTGCCACATTACCACTTCTGTAGAAGAATAAGCTCACAGGGCTGGTTTCACGAACCAACTTAAACCTAGTCTTGGACTAAACTGTGAAGCCAATGCTGAATCACTATTGAAAATCGTTTTTGTTTTTTAATCTAGAATTAAGATTAATCTGGTTCTGGGAACCAGCCCAACTGCCTTAAAAAAAAGTCCCCCTCACTCTCTCTGACAGAAACTGGACAGATTCTACAATAGTACTGAACCTGTGCCGTATTTCTAGACTGAAGACGCCATCATTCACTTCACTTAGTGTTTCCTCTCCTCACACACATGGCTTGACTCACCCAGAGGGTTGGTAATGAGACAGTAAGTTGAACTTAGAACTAAGTACTGCAGTTACTGCTTGATCGGTCCAGTCGGGCGTGTTTGTCTTTGGTGGGAATACACTGTCAAGCTTAGACTGATCTTTGTAATTGACTGATATAAGCTACAGGGAGGAACGACAAGGAAGCAAAACAGGATTTCTATGTATAGTGGACCCCATGCTCTACAATAACTGACCCAGCACTTCTGAATTCATTAATGGGGAATTCCTGTCACAAAGAAAAAATGGAACTACTGCAAAATCTGCCCTAAACATAAGTACTCATCTCTGAAAGCAGCACCGCAGTAGTCTCTAAAGTCAGATATTCTGCTTTAAAGACTAGGAACACCCTGTGCAATAAACGGGATAGATGTCACTGTTTGCAAATATTAAAACACACGTCTAAAATGGCCCAAATGGCTGATTAGCCGCCTTACTTGCTAGCTAGTTGTAAGCAATGAACACTTCTTCTGCCAGCATATATACTAAAAAGACTAGAATTAACTACATAGCTAACGAATAAACACACATCACTCAGAACTTGGCCCCATGTTAGAGCAACAAGTTAGAGGTTAGGACTATTTTGTGACATGATGCCTCAACGAATGCTTTTACTGCTTTCCTATTAATATTTTTTTGTCTCAATGCACCCAATTCACATTTTGTTTATTGCAGCATAATATGACTATGAAATCCAAGATTATTCAAAATGACAGCAGTCAGCTTAAATAACTGTGATCATTTCAAATACTTGCGATTAGGCAATTAATAATAGTGACAGACCTATTTCACATAAGTTAAATAGCAGTATTACCCATACTGAAACTGAATTCTGTCTGTACTTTGGTTTATGTTTATGGATATTAGTGTCATACAGTGTCGAAAACCACATAAGCAATTCTAATTGTGAATACTTCACTATATACTTTAACAGCTCTGACTGGTGCTAATAAGTGAACTGGTAGGACATAAGCCTCCATTAGTCATCAGTAACATCAGGCTTGTGTCTCCAGTCTAAAACTAAAGAAGGAAACTTCAGGTATCAAACATATCTTGGCTGACTGAATACTTTTGTTCCATGGAGGAAATAAAAGGATGTATTTGATTTATGGCTGAACTAAACCAGTTGACCGGCAGTCAAAACAGGAGCCAGCGAGTCGAGATTCCCCCAGCCAGAAGATCAGGGTGAAGCAGGCCAGGCTGTCTGCGTTTGCTGGCTGTTTCCTGTACAGTGCTGGGAGATAAATCTTTGGCTCAACGAGTCATGCAGACTGCACCGCAAAACAATAGCAGGAGGTCAGTGAGCTCAGGCCCTGGACCCTGCTGAGTCCACACTATACACAGTGCTGCACCCCTTTGTACTGTGAATAAATGTTTTCCACAAGTGGCTTCGCGTCCCAGCCAGCGTCATGCTTCAAATGGGGTTGGTAGGTGGGTGCAAGGGGTGGGGGGCTGTATTCGGATATTATTAGTATTAGGTATATTATTATTGTGCATATGTATGTATGTATATATTGGTATTATTATCAGCATCATCAATAATAATAATAATAAAAATAAAAATAAAAATATAAATAAAAATATCTTACAATATATACATACATCATTGTGAACTGTCTCTCAAAATAATGAATAAAATGAATTTATAAAAAAGTTTAACTAGTTCTCATAACCTACTTTCTTCAAAACACACAAACAACCTGACACAGAAAATCCCTAAGAAGAAGTCCAACAGCCCACTAAAGCCCAAAGCCTGGGCCAACATGCCACACAATGAAGGAAATCAGCTTGGTGAATAATAATTTGCCTGTTCTGGAGTCCAGCTGGAGCAGAGGGGCCATGGGCTTTAGGCTGCTTTACCCTTTAAACCGTACAAACAAACTAATGAATGACTATCATCACTGGTGGGATGTTGACCAAGACCAAAACCACACAGTGAAGTTTCCACCCTGAAAGTCCACGCAGTCCACACAGTTTTCCGTGAGAAAGAAAGCAGCCGTCCAGGAGAAAACAGCACTCAGCAGCTTTTGTTTTCGTCCTCAGCAGCTGCTGCTTCACTACTAAAGCCTAAACTTTTTCATCCACGTCGAAAGAAAGTAACGGGATTCTAATCGCAGTCTGAGCCACACAG